>JAJTUP010000007.1:0-1200000 GCA_021399435.1 Diaporthe sp. PMI_573 | reverse complement strand
ACGAGCTGTACATGACACCACGGCCGTTGGTACCAACGTACACAACGTTGGCCTCATTGGCAGAACCAACAAGCGCAGCACCATCAATAGCACCGAAGCTGTTGGAGCCCTGTATGTCAACCCAGGTAGCACCACCATCAGCGCTTCCGTACAGCTTCTTGCCCTCAGAACCATTGCCGAAGACGTATAAGTTCCAAGCAGTGCCGTCACCCTTGCCAATGGAGACGGCGTGGGCATTGGACGGGCTGGAAGATAGAGGGGAGAATGTCTGGCCGAAGTCGGCGCTGTGGAAGATACCAGCATCGGTTGACACCCAGATCTCACCTGCCTGGGCAGGGTGAGCAGCGATGTGGCGGATCTCGGTGACGTTGGCGAGAGGGAACTCGTTAAAAGTCGTGGCGGCGTCGGTGGAGACGTAGAAGGTCGCCTTGGAAGCGGCGTAGAAGACGGTGCTATTCTTCTTGTCGCTGGCGATAACGCTACTGGCAGGCAGAGTGACGTTCTCGAGCTTGCCCTGGTCGCGAGAAGCGAGCACGCCCTCGTTGAGGGTAGACCAGAGAATCACGTCACCATCGGCAGAGTAGGCAACGGTACCATCAGCGGCAGTAGTACCAGTGGCGTTGACAACAGCCCAGGTAGCACCGCCGTCGCTGCTGAGAGCCAGCTGAGGAGAGCCGGTGGCCTTCCCGATGCGAGCGACCTTGGTGACATCATTACCGGCAAAATCGACAGAGACGCTGCTTGCCCACCAAGGGTTGGTCCAGGCGGTCTGGGGAGCCGTACCAAGGTCGGCGACAGAGTCGTAGGTGAAGCCGTTGTTGTCTAGGGTAGCCATGAGCAGTTCGGAACCGCCGGGAGCCGAGGCGAGGCTGGAGATGGCCATCTCCTCAATCCCGGAAGCAAGACTCTCGATATTGACAGTCTTGTTTTGATCCCAGTTAGTCAGGTCGTGGCCGCCGTAGATGGTGACACCCGTGCCGTAGAACCATCTGTCACTGTCATGGGGGTCGATCTCGAGGGACTCGATCATCCAGCCAAGCTTCTTAGTGTCGGTGTCGAGGAAGTTGGTCTCGATCCAAGGAGCCTATCTATGGTGAGCCACAATTCTTGAGCATCAAGTGTTAAAACTTACGTTCTTGGCGCTGATGGTGTACTGAGGCGCAACGTTGCCATCGGCTCCCCAGTTCCAGATCGTCTTCCAGGTAGCACCGGAATCAGTAGAGCGGAAGAGCTGAGCATCGGGATACCAGCTGTTCAAGGTAGCGACCACGATGGTGCCGGGCTTCTGTGCATCGATGGCAAGACCACCTGTTTGGCAATTGTCAGTCCACTTCGCCTCACAACGAGTGCCGGGGATAACTTACCGAAACCGTAGAAGAGATCGCTCCCGGAAGTCGGTGTGATGTCAGTCCACTTGCCGGAAGTGAGATCGTATCTGTAGACAGCACCCTGAGTACCATCGTACGGGCCAGTGCCGTCAGAGTAGGTGAAATAGATGACCTGGACAAGGTCTTGTTAGCAACACAGCGCATGATATCCCGGCGGGTATCCTCACCTTCTCTGCAACCGAGAGCCTGGCCTTATGAGGGAAGAACTCGGCCGGTTGGTCCGCAACAGGACTCCAGGTGGCACCCGCGTCGGTGCTGACGTAGACGGAAGCGGTGGTGTTGTCGGCGGTACCAACAAAGATGCGAGAAGTGGCACCGTTGACCGCCTCGGAGGTCTCATCAAAGGTAACGAAAGTCAGACCCTGGAGGTCACCGTTGTAGGCATCACCCTCTGGACCAGGGCGGAAGGTACCGACGGCCTCAAAAGAAGACAGCTTGGCGAAAGTCGCGCCGCCGTCAGTGGACTTCCACAGGCCGTTGCCGCTTCGGGCACCGAAAAGAAGAATTTGGGAGTTCTTGGGGTCGACGGCAAGTCGCTCGCCCGTGCCACGACCAGGCATGTTACCGCCAACCTTGAATGGAAGCGTGGTGACCTCCCAGGTCTCACCCTTGTCTGAGCTGCGGGCGATGGTTCCATTGTTGGGATCCCTGAGACGATCAGCAAGCTTGCCACGAGAAAGGTGCGCCGAGAAAATCACCAGTCGTTGGTGTACATTCCTGCCGCGATGTACACCTTGTTTGCATCGGCAGGGTCAAGGGCCAGCGCGTCGACGCCCCATCTGTTCCAGTTGCCATCGTGGGCGAAACCATTCGCATCAGTAACGGCAGTCCAGGAATCGTCGTCATTGAGGCGGTAGAGACCACCGATGTCGGTACGGGCGAAAGCGACGCCCTTCTCGGTCGGGTGGAATTGAATAGACGGGACGAAACCACCGCCGCCACCGGTGTGGACGTTCTTCCAATCGCACGCGGCGCGGACGGACGCTGCCGCCGCCAGGATGAGTCCGGAGCCTCTCATTTTGAGATCTACAGCTCGGTCTGGTCACTCCAGTCCCTAAAGAATGTGTGGAATCTTGAGTGGACCAGCCAGGTGGAAGAGAATGTCGTCGATCGAAAGGGAACGTCGATCAACACGAATGTGGGCAAAGGAGAAGCAAGTACTGGACCGGACAGGTGATGCAAGAGTAAACAACTTCAATCAGGGACTTGTCAACTATTTACACAACACACGAATTTGTCTCCCATCACTTTCGGCCGGCATTCTTCTCCTGGTTAGTGGTCTCTCCGACAGAGTGGCAGGGGGGGGTGGCATTGAGGGGCGATGCAATGTTAATTGTGTCCTCAGGGGAACAAACATTTGAAAACATCTCCACAAAACCTTAATGTCGCCAAACTTGAATAGCCTCAGAAGGATTCCGAGAGCCGAGGTGGGATGCTCGCGGGCCGTCCCCGCTGTAACCAATCCATCAATCAAATGAGTCGCCAGGTTCGGGCCCCATAAGCCTGGAAAAGTCCACCAGTACGAGGAGACCTTGGCCAGAAAGAGATGTGATGCAACAATGAGCCTATGAGGAATGAAGTCATTGCCAACCCAGACAGCCGATCGGGTTGGAATCGTTAGCCAATTGCTCACATGTTCGTGTTGACGGTTGTGTCAAATAAAGTTAAGGCGCCCAGAAAATGTGATTAAAGGGGTGGGACGGACTTAGTGCTCCCGACAGAACGGGGTACGCGACTTTAAATCCCTGCGGCGTCAGGGGCGAAGCGGCTGCGACTAATCGCATCTCCACTGGGCAGCTCAGAAAGAGTCATTCGCGCTTGGCGGCTAGAAAGGGCAGCTACACAGTACCTTCTTGCGCTTCACACCTCTACTACAGGTGAATGATGCCTGGGCGCCCAGTACCAAAGGCATTCCGACCGGATATCGGGCCGTAGATCCAACAACGGCTTGAAGATTCCCATCGATGCCAGGCATAAAAACAGCTCGCTGACAAGCGCACAGGTCCAGGGGCATAGGTAGCCGTCATCACCGGCGGCAGGTTATCCTTTAATACATCCCTGAAATAGTAAATTTGGTGCAGTAGGCTATATTTGGAGTTGCTAGGCCTCATCTGTAATTGATCTTGACGTTCGACGTTTACTCGGAATTATACATGTGTTTAATGGGGATATTTTGATGTGCCATGGTGGTAATTCACGACGAAACACTATGCGAGTTTAGGTTACCAGGTATCAAGAGTCGTATTTCTAGATACTATAGGCTCTGCTTGATTCAGAGCGAGTATAACGACGAATCCTATTGAGTCGGGCTGGATGCTGGATGATTAGGTCGATTAGCTGCGAGGCTTAACTATAAGACTATGAATTCACTCCACAAATACAACACGCCCAATGCAAAGGTTCGCTCGCAGACCTGATCACAGTCTGGGACATAATTGTATTCACCGTATGAAGAGATCAGTATACCACGGCACTGCCAAAGCTATATGCGCGCATCGTTCACCACGTTGGGTTACGCGGCACTCGAGAATTTGGGTCCTTCAATATTACCGCTTTATCGTCAGGGAAATTAGCCTCAGCATGCTTGTCTGATTCTTCAGGTGATTTCCCCGAAGGAACGAGAGCTTGCCGCTCAGAATCAGAGCCAAGAGGGTTCTGCAGAACGTCCAGCATGTGCTCGAGCTCCTTGGCCAAGGGATGTGAACTAGTGATCCTCATTCGCGCTCTTTCGAGAGCAAGTCGACACGTTTTTATCGCGGTGGTCCAACTGCGTTTGCGGATGTAGAGCTGAGCTAGCTTCAACAAGCCAAATACGCAATCCGGGTGTGCGACTCCACGCGAGGTCTCTACCATGCTCAACGTTTCGAGGGTAAGCCGTTCTGCTTCGCCCAGTCGACCACCACGAGCGTACACACGGGCAGCTCCCCCCGCCCCATGAGGACGCCCAGATGATCTTTCTTTAAGCTCCTAATGCCGGCTTCGATGCCCCAAATGAGCATCTCTTCAGCTTTTTTCAAGTATCCTGCCTCGATGTAGACTTTTGCCAGATAACAAAGAGCCCAGAGAGTCCAAGGGTGCTCCTTTCCAAGCTGCCGACGGCGTTGTTCATAGACTTCCTGCATGTGAGCTTCTGCTTCTTCAAGCTTCCCCAGGTCCAAGAGGGCCATGGCAAGGTTGGACTTGGTGGTGAGGGTATCCAGATGTGTTTTTCCAAGAAGCCGCGTGCGGATTTCTAAAACCTCCTGATGCACACGCAGACTCTCTTCAAATTTTCGCCATGATCCAAGCGTCACTCCTAGATTATCGAGAGCTGTAACTGTGTCGAGATATTTTGGATGATTGGTAGGCATAGTGACTTTCATTCGGTCTACCGTGATTCTCTGCAGTTCGAGAGCCTCACAGTACATACCGTGCAGCCAATATGATCGACCAAGGTGGTCCATGGCTTGAAGTGTTGCTTCACTTGTGGCCCCTAGGATTCGTGTTCGTGTGCGCACCACAGTATCTTGTAATGCGATGGCCTCCTCGAGCCTGCCTAAGCCCCAATAGACTCCGGCGAGCCCCAGCATTGCTGTCTGAGTTCTTTCGTTCTGTTCCCCCAGGGCCTCGATGAGAACTCGTTTCACCATCACCAAATGTGTGCTTGCTTTCTCAAAGTTGCCCCGTTCAGCGAATATCCAACCACATTTTGCGGCATTCTGAACTTCATCTCGCAGCATCAGAAGTACAGTCGGTTGGAAAAGTTTAGCGGCTTGCATGCGGAAACCACGCAGGCTAGTCACAGTTTCTGAGATGGGGTTCCCGTGCTCCGCTAAGCAGACCTCGAGATGTGGAAGTATATCCCGGTGAAATTCACCATCCATTTCACTGCTGCCGATTGGAGGCAGTGAGATGGCTTCTAGCAAAGTGTTCTGGGCTATGTATGCCCAAACACCTCGCTCTTGAGCGCCCAGGGTGTCACGTGCCCAGGCATGCACGAGAGGATGTAAGGAAATATACCGCCCGTCGAAGTCGATCAGCGATAGAGACTGCAGCTCCCCTATAGCCCAGTTGATGCGGTACTTGTCCAATTGACCATTTTCACCTCTCAAAAAGTTTGGGAGAAGTTTCGGAGGCTCGAAGCGATGGAGGAGATGCTTGCGAAGTTTGTCGGAGAATGATGTCGGCGTGGAAGCTTCCAACGATCTAATTCGATTTCCGACAGCCCGCGAGAATAGCTCTAGGGGAATATGCTCGAAATGAAAGGAACAGATTACTTTGAGCAGGTCAGATGCATCATGACGTCGAATGTTCGGGCGCTTGAGCAAGATATTAAGAGACACGTCAAATGAAGAGTAAACAGCTTGCACAATGTTGTCATGTTCGTCTTGGTCTTTGCTGGACACGCGCTTCTTGAGGAGCGTATTCCTAGCGGCCGAGTGAAGATTCAGGTAATCGCTCAGATCACAAATCCGTCGATAAATGCAGTTCCCTGCTTGGATGACAGCCAGAGCCAGATAACCAAGAGTCTTGGTTATCAGATTTCCAGCTTCTCGTGTTGGCATATCCCATGGCCCAGGAATGTCGGCTTTTGTAAGGAGGAGTTGCAGGGCTTCATCTTCTCGAAGTCCCTTGAGCTCCAGTGCCCCGAGTGACCCATGGGCACGGAAGTCTGGGCATCGAGTGGTGATCAAGATGTGAGCGACTTTGCTTGATGGAAAGAGACTTTCGAGGTCCAATGATCGGTCGTCAGCATTGTCGATGATGTGAAGCCACAGCTCATTCAGTTGGGAAAGATAATGACGCCCGGCATTCTCAGTTGGCTCCAGCCCGGCGACTTTTCCGATTCTGCAGAAAGAATCCGTAATGGTCTCCCTTGAAGCTGCGTGGATGGTGAAGACTGCTGTATATCTGAGATTTCTACCCTCAGTTTCATGTTCTTTGAAATTTACTTGCGAAATGAGGCTCCGACTTACTGCTTCCTATATTCATTGGCAAACTGAGAGCAAAGCTGTGTTTTACCAGAACCTCCCATGCCAAATACCACGAACGACTTTCGCGTCTCGGCATCGTTGTACTCTTCTCCTGAGAGGAACACCCTGCGGATCGTCTCCAACATGTCTTCGCGGCCTACGAAGTGCGAAGCGCTGCCGTGTGGAGGATAGAAGTGGCGATGAACCGGTATCGACCGCCTTCGGAAAGGTTGCTCGGAGTGCACATCGAATGCAAAGCCTCCCAGCTCCCACGCCTCCCCTGCTCGGAGCTGTAACAGAGCTGCCTCAGCCTGTTTCCAGCGGTGCTGTATAATTCCAGGCGCCTTCTGGCAGTATGTTGTGAGGGCGGCGATAACCGTATGATAGTCCGAAGACTCCCTAGAATTGAATTTAACCATTCCAGAGTAGGTTGAATGTATTCCAGAAGTCTCAGTGTTGTCAAGTTTCGGTGCAGCAGATTCAGGGTCGACGATGAATATGTCCCGATCCCCAACACGAGTAGGCAGGTCTTCCCAAAAGAAAAACAAGTGGAACTGCTTCATAAGTGGCGAGAATTCGTTGTCAACAGACTGAGAGACTTGAACATCACTTTTCACCTGACGTCTAACCAGAGTCCCCTTGTGGAAGATTGATCGCCCGTCGGAAGATGAGTGTCTTTCCAAAGATACCCAGTTTTCGCCCTCTGCCCGGCCATGCGGAGTTCCGAAGAAAAGGATAGCAAAGGTTGATATGCATTGATCCCATAAATGCACTACTTTGGGGGCGGTCCGTGTTGACGAGTATGATAAACTCTTCTTCACGATCAAACCTCCAAGTCCATGACAGATGAAGATGATTGGCCGTCTCAGGGTCCCTGCGAACTGCCTGTTCGCACGAAGCTCTTGAACCAAGGACTCTGCCAGTCTTTGTACGTTCTTGGGGGCACCATCCGAAAAGAAAGAAAGAGCGGTGGCATCATACCCGTATGCTATCACTCTCCCGACCTGGACATCGACGGGGAGGAAAGCCTGAAGCCAATTGATGCCAGACCTGGAATCTACCCATGCTTCTGCGGAATCCTCGTTGACATCGTGTACGGCAACGATGCTGTAATCTTTAGACCGATGTTTCCCATGACCACGACGGAACGAGCGGGGAACCTACTCAACGAGATTGAGCTGGAGCTTCACCCCGTCCTTGCTAGCTCCTGCGTCGTACAGACAAGTGATGCCCGGCGGCATGCTTTAGTGGCGGCAGGTATACTGGCTTTCGCACCACATTTTTGACCTTGCAGTAGCAGCAATGTGGTTGTTCCAAAATGAAGTGCCCAGGTGTCGAGGGATCCTGAGCTGCGCTGGAACAGCTTAAGACGACTGGCAAGTCCTGGCAGTGCGGAGGCGGGAGACGCACAGTTACTTTGGCGACTCGCTTAAGTCTATCAGTGCGACACTTGGCAAATCTTTGCCCTCACATTTGCTACCTCTGATGCACAAGAGCGGCGCAGCTCTGTCATCCGAACCTGTTGGGCGTGCAAGACCGGGAGAATACGGTCCAAAATTTGTGCCCCGGCAAATAGTTAGAGAATGGTGCAGTCGGGGTTGCACAATAGCCATATTTATATCTACATTCCAAGGTTGTGTCCACTGGGGGCCGCTGGGGGTTACCTGAGGCTAATCATGCAGCTATATGATCGGCCCCTGCACCAACAGAGCATTGCAACGAGCGACAAACAAAACCCTAGCAGCACTCGGCCCTCTCACACCCTCACACCCTCACACCTCACACCTTGCAGAGCCCCTCGCGGCCTCTTGCAACCCGACCCGACCCTCTTACCTCTCCGTCGACCCGCGTCAAGTAGGCGAGGTGTACTCTTTCCTGATAGAATCTTGCTCAAGTAAACTATAGGCAGTCATGGCTAACTCACCAGGTCTTGCCACCATGCTCGGCTTGCTCAAAACTGCCAGTACTTGGGTTTGGCTCGTGGTTGCTGTTGTAGCGGCGCGATTTGTAAATACCTTGATTCATAGATTCCGAGACTACCAGGTAAGGCAAAGCAGAAAGTTGTTTCGGCATTTGAGAATGCCCTTCTAACCATTCTCATAGGCTGATCTTGCGCTGGCACGCAAGCACGGATGCGAAATGCCCCCGGAATTGACCAAGAAGTGGCCACTGGGCATCGACAGGATCAAGCAGCTCTGGGACTCCAATGCAGACGATCGTTTGTTGGCTTTTCTCTGCTCGATTGCCAAAGACTACGACGGTCGCAACAACCTCTGCCAGCATCTTCTTTTCGGACCGCGGGCCTATCACGTTCTTCACCCTGCTAACGTCGAGACACTCTTATCTACCAACTTCAAGGACTATGGATTTGGGTGCAGGCCCGCCGTCTTTGCACCTCTCTTGGGCAACGGAATCTTTACGCAAGAAGGACAAGCGGTAAGTCCGGACCTGGCCCACCGGGAGAACGCCTTTTTCTGGCGTTTGCCACAATGGAGGTTTTGTGGTACCCATTCCGTGAGAAGAGCACCAAATTCATTTGGTGATGGCTTCGCGTTGTTTTATTCTGATTCCGTATGCGAGGATCGACCAAATTTATTAATTGAATCTCCTATAGTGGCGGCATTCTAGGGAACTACTTAGAAAACAATTCGTCAGGGCAAAGTATCAGCACCTCGAAGGATCGTTTTGTGAACATGTCGACAACCTCATCGCTTGCATTCCATCTGGTGGTATAGTCGACCTCCAGCCGCTCTTCTTCAGCTTGACTCTGGATACAGCAACGTAGGTATCAAAATTACCATTCTCATGCCCGGCCATGAATCCAGTGTCATATATTTTACGTCCCTCGTCGTCACCTGGGACCAGTGTGGCGTCTCTCAAGATCTCATCTCTCGTTTCTGTGTCCTCATGTCTCGAGAGTGTGCCTTATTTCTGTCTTATGTAAAGCTTTCAAAGATAATGCAAAATTGCTGACCAGCGCTGGCATCAGGGCTTTGCTGTTCGGCCACTCAGTTTATAGTCTCCGGGCGAACATCGATCAAGCCGTAGAAAACAGAGACTTCGCCAACAGCTTTGAGCTCGCGCAGGAAGGACTTGCGAAGCGATTCCGTCTTGCACCTTTCCATTTCCTATACAGCCCTACTGAATTCCGTCGAGCTTGTCGAAATGTTCACCGCTTCGTGGAGAAATACATACGAGAAAGAAGAATGGCCGAAAATGACCGGAAGATCAATCCTGGTGCAGAAAACAGCAATGCGATGTCCTGGTTCATCGACCAGGTCGCTGCTGAATCAGATTCAGAGGTTGATCTCCGAGACCAACTACTTAATGTGCTCCTCGCAGGACGTGATACGACTGCCTGTTGTCTTTCCTGGATGTTGTAAGTTCTTGATAAAATAAAAAAGCAGTTTATAAATCCTTGACATTAACACACAATGTCGGAAACAGGCGTCTTCTCGTCCGTCACCCACCCGCTATGGCACGTCTACGAGACGAAATTGCTTCAACCATGAAGGAGGAAACGCATCCCAGTAGGGAACAGATCAGGAAGATGCCTTTCCTGTCCTTTGTCATTAAAGAGAGTATGTTCTTTCTTATAAACTTGCAACCCCTCTTAACCGACTTGTCAAACCAATGTGCTTGTTCTACCTCTGACAATGCCGGTTTAGCTTTACGCCTGTACCCGTCAGTTCCTCTCAACAATCGTGAAGCCATCGAAACAACTATATTACCCACAGGAGGCGGGCCGACCGGAACGAGCCCCATCCTAGTGCGAAAAGGGGAGCTCGTGGTCTACTCTCAATACGTCAATTCACGTATGAAGAGTATCTACGGGGATGATGCCAATGAATTTCGCCCAGGGAGATGGGAAACTGGAGAACTGTCTGACATCGGCTGGGCCTACTTTCCATTCAGTGGTGGTCCGAGACAATGCCTTGGAGAAGATTTCGCATTGATGGAAATCTCCTACACACTCGTACGGATTTTGCAAACATTTGCAGTTATCTAATTTCCTGAAGGAGAAACAATAGAGCCGGTAGGACTAGAACGGCAGCGGGTGACATTGGTTATGTCAAGCGCCGATGGTTGTCGGGTTTATATCAAGAAGGCTGGATGATTTCTCACATACAGACATCCTCATGACTGAGTCGAGATTTGTATCAGGATCCTGCTTCCGAATGTACTTTTGTTTCTAAAAAGCGCCATTTACCTGTACAAATAAACTATGAAGCACCACAGGGCGTGCCATTGTGAGGCGCACAGCATGCCGTAAATAATGGCCGCGGCCAAATGCTCCCGAAATAGAGGTTTAAGGCAGCTGCAAATGCTCAGGTGTTAAATAATCACTACGTACACATTCTGTAGTATACTAGTAGACAATTCTGTAGGTTGATTGACCCGGCACTAGTAGATGGTTCCTTATGGAAGGCGGTCGTAGTCTTTGTACAAGTTGTCTCAGCTATAGATTTCATGGTAATAAGTGAATGCAGTGTTTTAATTCTTGTCCCCAATTCCAAGAACCCTGCGGCTGAACAACGTGTTGCTTAAAATATCCGGCCGCAGCTTTGGCGGTGCGTTGGCAACCAAGCTCTTGTCGGCTGGATCTGCGGCTATGTGGCGCAGAAGCCGGTGTGCCCAAGAGGCCTCTGAGGAAACGCAAAAGCGGGGTTCCAAAGGAAAGAATAAAAGAAACTTCTAAGCTAGTTACTCTTCTGACAGATAAGGCAGGCTTCGGATCCTTCATGCTCTGAAACATTATGACCTCGGGGTGCCTAAGTGCGTTGGCATAAATCATTTTCACCACCCGCCATGGAAAGAATAACCGAGAAGCTGTATGGGATTTATGAAGTCTACAGGCCATCAGAAAGCGAACCAGAGATAGAGTATGTTCAAAGCATTCAGCAGGACACAAGGCAGACCACACCATCATCACTGACAGGAAGGTTTTCAGCATAGTGGCAGTACATGGGCTCAACGGCGATGCTCGTAGAACTTGGAATGCACGAGACCGTGACGTATCCTGGCTGAGTCATCCCGAATTCTTGCCAAAATATATCAAAAAGGCTCGGGTACTGGTGTGGGGATATAATGCCAGTTTTTCGTCTCTTACTGGAGACAAGGTCTCCAAGAATCGCATTCACAACCACGCCCACACTCTGGTGGCAAATCTTTCAGCCAATCGACAGGTATGTGGCTCCCAAAAAGAGATTCAAGAAAATGCTTGTTCCTACTTCGGCCTAATTAGAAACAGCTTGCTGGGATGACTCGGAACCCAATCATATTTATTTGCCATTCACTCGGGGGCATCGTTGTCAAGCGTGTAAGTTTAGACAATATGAGTCTACCTAGGCTGAGTCTACCCATGTTTCTTGCTATGGTTGACTCACTGATAGCCACAGGCATTGGCTTATGCACAAACCAGGACTGGAAACAGAGTATCACATGAACTTGACATTTTCACCTCCACTTACGGCATCATGTTCTTCGGAACGCCGCACAAAGGATCATCAAAGGCAACATTGCTTGCCAGTGTCAAGAAGATAGTATCAATTCTAGCGCCCAGTCCAATCAAGGTGTCGAAGTCTGACTTGGTCCTGGCCCTAGAGGAAGAATCGGAGACGCTGCAAAATATCACTGACTTCTTCGTGCCCATGATGAAGAACTTTGCCATTTTCTTCTTCTGGGAGCAACACAAGACAGATCTCAAGATCTTAGGCAAAGACTTCATTGTCCCTTGCGAGAGTGCGGCGCCGTTGTATGACGATACTGAACGGGCAGGCATAGCAGCAGACCACTCGGGCCTAGTCAAGTTCAACGACCCGTCCTCTCATGGCTTTCACCTCGTGATGGAGGCGCTCATGAGGTATTGCGATAATGCCCCTGACGCTATCACGCAAAGACGCTGGCTTGCGCGGGACACGCTGGGTCAGGAGCGAGGAAAAGAGATGATGGAGATCCTACGACATCTTCGTCCGCCAGATTCAGGCCCACATCCTGCATTAAGTGAACAGAGCTCAGCAACAAGGTCTCAGACTTGGATGTTTCCATCGAGGGGTTTAGAAAGCAGCGTGCCACAGAAGTCGAAGTCGCTGAAGGCTGATTGGGAGTTATAGTTTCTGTTTTATGCTCTACTTAATAACATCGTATCGACAGTATTACCGCCAAGGGGGGTGCAGATACGGAATGTATCTTCAATGCTAGTCATATTTATCTCTACATCACTATCAGGGCCTTTCATTTATTGACTTAACTTTACCCCAGGTAGTACGCCGCTACAGCTTTGCACAGCATCTTAGCCAGAATTATTGGCCATCTAGTAATGAAGTCTGATATGACAGTGATGAGATGTTATATATATACGGACGAAAATTACTTTTTTGGTGATATTACTTTTACTGTAGAGACCGGCAGTGATCTGTTAACGTACTTGATTGTGGTATAAGAATCGGTGATTCTAGGTCCATAAGCCGTAGGCTTTTTAAAAGATTGCGCAAACCTGCTAGGCACTAATTTATTTCTGCAAATTATGGTGCGTCAAGAAAGGAGAGCCAGGCGTCATTTCCCAGAACCTCGCCAGCGGCCTCCAAAGCATTCACATTGGGCCACATCATAGGAAATACTTGATTGATCTGGGTCTGCGGGCTCTCGTCGATGGGCCCCAAGAGTTGTTGTTGCTGGTGCCCGTCTCTCGGAGGCTCCACTGTTGGTCTGGAGAACGTGTGTCGAGTATCGGTCTCATGTCCGTCCCCGAATGCACTCTGATTGCAACGCGGGGCGCCACCCGTTTCTGGGCTCACGGGCGGGTCTGCACCTGCACTGGCGGCACCTAAACTGACGTACCGTCCGCACAGATCGACAATCACGTCTTGGCAACTACTGCAACTCGCATTGACGGGTGCGAGAGCTCGGATCGTCCTCAATGTCAGCGACACTTGGTCACACCAACTCGGTGCCTCCGGAGACAAGGGCATATTCCGGAGGCAGATGCAGGGTATCAGAGCCGCCTGGAAAAGGAAGTATCTGCGCCAATCATATCCTGTTTAGCAGACTTTTTGAACGCGGCTCGAGTGGGTAGATATCGTCAAGGAGCCTAGGCAACATACAAGGCATACCAGGCCGCTAGCCTGTTGTGCTCATTCGTCATCCAGTGCTTGCTGATTGACTTGATGGTGACTTCGGCGTCTGCTAGGCACTGGTTGTATGCATGGACTTCTGCAGCCGGCACGTTGTTGATCATCCGTCCATTTCGGCTAGCGGACAGTGCCATCCGTATCACGAATGGTCGATACATTATGATGCGGAAGTTTCGGTAGCGCCACTGCATCACGGCGTGGGTGAGTGCGTAGCGTGGCTCCACTACGGAGTCCTCGCGGAAATACTCAGGAAGTTTGGCCAGCCACGGAGCCAGCAGGTCATGCTCCAGCTTCGTAAGCTCCTCGGCTGTTGCGAAGGGTTTTGAGATCACCCGAGAGTAGATTCGATTCGTCGCGATGTGGAACTTGGCTTGCAGCCCGACCGATGTATATGGTGTTATGGTCTCTCTCTCGTTGGGGTACGACTTTGTGTTGGCAGTGAGGTCCTAGGTACGGTCAGCATGGAATCCAATGTGGCCAAATGTAGTACAAACAGCGTAGATTCGTCATGGTGGTCAACATACTCGATCAGTGACGTTCAGCGGAAACGCCACTTCGACGCCTTCGTAAGGCCACAGCGTGGGACGACTGAAGGTGATGGTCGCGCCTACATCAAAGACGCACAACGACCACCAGACACGCCGCCGAATTTCCATCTGCAAAGGCGAAATCTTCCAGCCTGCAAATTCCTTATGCAAGCCTAGACCTGTCGCCATACGCACAGCCAAACCAAGATAGTTATAGCCCGAATTGGGTTTGTCCCTTTTCTGCTGGTAATTAGAGATCAGGGTAAGCGCCTGGACGAGCGTAAGATTCCCGAGCTCGAGATGGTCAAAAGACAGCATCGAACGTGCGTGTGCGAAGAGGTCCAAGTCCAGATTGTTGCTCGCCGTGTCGGAAGATGAGTACACGCCGATAGAAGCAACAACATAGGCCAGAATCTGCCAGCACTTCCCATGGGGCTGTGGGATGACCTCTGCATACTGCGCTCGAAACGTGGCTTCGTGTATGATGGGGTAGCTTAGATGGTATCGTCTGAAGTAGGCATCAATCATTGCATCGCCAATGTGTCGGTTCGGATCTGGCGCCGAGCAAAGCCTCAGAGTCGGAGACGAGGCTGACAAGGTCCGATAGGTTCTCGAGCGAGAGTTTCTGCGTATCTTTTTGGGCTCTATGATGCGAAGCAGTGCGGCCCCTGACGCAACCCCCAAATAACCCGCTTCCTTCTCGCCGACGGGAAGAGACGCCATGCCATCTGGGACGGTATCAGTATTATCTGCGCCGGGAGAGATGCCGCCGAGAAAATCATTGGTGCGTTCTGAATTGTCCTGCTCGTCCCACTCGAAATCATCTCGTGGCGGCGTTTCTGCGAGACTCAGGTTGCTGACCGGCCTTGCATGGACAGTCCGATGGGCATCTAGGACATCATCCTGGGGAGGGTCACGATCTGACCACAGTTCATTGTTTCTAACTGGGCGGGAAATGGTCGTGCTTTTAACAGGAGCGTGATGCTGTGCTGCGGGACTGGTCATAGAAAAGGGATGGGCTGGAGACCCGGCCAGGATGGCACTGATCGTCGGCGACGCGGCAGCAATCGTGGCGCCGCCTGTGGATTCACTGACGGCCACAGGATTGATCCCGTCGAAACAAAAGCTCGAACTACTGTTGAATGCAGCCAAAGGCTGCGGAGGCTCAGCATGGGCCACATGGATCGCACCAGAGTCTCCATTGTCTTGTTTGAGCCGTTTGATCAGGTTCTCGGCTCGCTCAAGCCGCTCTTCAACTTCTGTAAGATGCCTGCATCCAGATTCGTCAGTGATCTCACATCGAGAGGTTCCCGCAACATGACGAGAGTCTAACACACTTCCTTGTCAGTGGCGTCCGGGAATGCTTCTCGTAAGCACAATGTCTTCGGTACTGGTGGCACAGTCCGCACGTGGGAACCGAGCGGTCGCATTTCGCCTTGCGTCTCCGACACTCTTGACAGCTTTGTTCTGCCGTGACCGTTGAGTGATCGAGGTCGCCGCCCCCGGACGTCGTGCCCGTCGTGCCCGTCGCCATGTGGTAAACTTGTGCGTTTCTAGTCGGCTGGAATATCTGGTCCACCGTGGCAAGGGTCTTGACCTCCACAGCGTCGCGCTCCTCGTCCGCTCAGATGGCAAGGTGGAATCACTCCGGGCGAATTGTGTCATCGGGCCTGGGAGGGGACGGCGACTCTAGTCCGCTGCACGACAGAGAGCGTCGTAACCTCTTCCTACATATATGGTAGCCGGGTACCTTCATGCGAAGGTGGAGCTATGCCGTGCCAGTGACTGAGCGCAGTAGATTCTCCCTAAGCAAGCACGGACGATTAAAGCCTCACCTGTCCTCGGGACTTGTCGTCAAGTCACAACTCAGGCATGGCTCCATCAACGAGTGGATTACCATTCCCGGGGAGAGAGGTCGATCATCGAGGGGAAGTGGGGATAAACTTAGCGTGGTCGGAGATGCGTCGTACTTGATGTGGATCAAAATGGGTTTTCTTCTCCTACCCCATACAGTACTACCAGTACACTAGTACCGCAGTCACGCCCATAATATTAGCTCCGCTCGTCTGCCGCGGAGCGGGGCTCCGTCAGTCCCAGTAAAGAAGAAGCACGAGACATACAAATCCCTCTGTATGTACTATGTCATAGGAGAAGTTGTGCACCAGACGAAGTATAATATAGCACCTCCGAGCGACGAAAGCCCTTGGCGTTACCTTACTGGGGAGGAGCCGGCCGGCAGCGGTGTCAGTCCTCCACTTCGCGCCGGCGTTCCTTTGAAATCCGCCAGCAAGCGTGAGGTGGATAAAACCGTAGTCTAGCTAGGTTTGGTATGTACAAGCCGCACTGCCGCAGGTGCAATTATCAGGACTAAAACACAGCCGTGTTGCTTGATCCGAATTGTCGATATAGTTCCCAGCACGTGCACATAGACGCGCATATTTTCTCTCCTACACGCTTAAGCCTCTCTCGTTGAACACAAATTTCTACCATGGTCCTTGCACCCCACCCAAATCCAGATGCACCTGTGCTGTCGCACTTCGACCTCTCAGGAAAAACAGCCTTAGTGACGGGAGGCTGCCGGGGCATTGGCCTGGAAGTAACTAGGGGCCTTTGCGAAGCCGGGGCAAAAGTTGCCATCACGTACACGAGCACCGCACCCGCCGAAGCCGATACAGTGGCCTCGATCATCTCCTCGGCAAACGGCGGCCGTCTCGTCAAGGCGTATAAATGCAACGTTCGCAACAAAAGTGAGATCGACGCAATCGTTGAGACGGTGACCAAGGAGATGGGTGAGGGAAGGCTGGACATCGTGGTGGCGAACGCGGGCATCGCAGATCACATCGCCGCGATGGACTATCCCGAGGACAAGTTTCGCGAGATGTTCGATGTCAACGTTAACGGCGCCTTCTACACCGCTCAGGCGGCCGCCCGCGTGTTCCAGAGGCAGTGGGAGGCCGGGGGGAAGACCGTCGACCACCGGGCCTCAATCATCTTCACTGCCTCCGTGTCGGCAACACTGGTCAACGTACCACAGAAGCAGGCTGCATACAACGCAAGTAAAGCGGCTCTAGTGCACCTGTCCAAATCTCTTGCTGTGGAATGGGTAGATTTCGCGAGGGTGAACTGTATCTCCCCAGGTTTCATTGATACGGACAGTACGTCGCGGTGTGCCATTTCGGTTTGAAATTTTATTCTTGGAACTGATAGACGCGTCGATAGTGCTCAAAATTCACCCCGAGGCCTGGAGGAATCAGTGGTTCTCAATGATACCGGGTCGTAGACTCTGCAAGGCGGCGGAGCTTAAAGGCTCATATGTTTTTCTGGCCAGCAACGCCAGTACATACATGACCGGTAAGTTATTGAAGGTGGCCATAAGTACTTGAGACGAGAGACTTAACCGAGAATCATGATTTAGGAGCTGATATGATCATTGATGGCGGGTACACTTTACCCTGAGGAGACTCAAGAAGCCCAATGTAATTGGCAGGATGCGAAATGTTGAAAAGAATGCTTTATTATCAACTAGTTGAGAGAGACATTTCATTCATCACGATCAGCTTGTTAGTGGGTGTGCATAGTTAGTGTCTTGCCATGTTGACCACCAGTTCTTGGATTTCAAATCGCCGGCGTAATGAAATTTTTGTACACCAGACACGTTCGTGATGAAAAGAAGTGCTGCCTCGCAGAGGCTGATTTATCCAGCTTTCAACGTGGTTAGTGAAAGTCGGTCGAGAACAATGTGAGGCATCATTTATTGCTGTCGCATATATTTAGGCCCGTCACAATGATTACGAATAAACATAAAGCGAAGCAGTTTTAATAGGCTCCACGGAGAAAACCAGTTATGTATTCCACGATGAGAAGCTATGCTACTTTGGAACACCCTCAATGATGACCTTGAGTGTGTCCTCATTAGCCTGTCTTACAATTTCGAAGGCCTCCAATGCCTGGTCGAATTTGAACCTGTGTGTAATGAGCTTTGATGGTTTCACCTTGCCAGAGGCGACGAGGTTTACGGCCTCGGGATAACAGCCGGCAGTGTAACGGATGGACCCTAGTACGCGCAACGCTCTGATACACGCCGTTGTGATTGGAAATATGACGTTCTGTACAATAAAGGTCAACTTCCATTCCTACCAACCCAGAGAACTCGGATTAAGCAGTATATTCACATACCTCTTTGCCCATACCGGCCTGTACGAATGACCCTCCCTTCTTGGCCCCAAAGACGCCCGCTTGGATGCAAGGCTCCGCCCCGGTGCATTCAAGGACCACGTCTGCGCCATCACCCAGGCCGAACATTCTGACGATTTCCTCGGCCATGGCGCGGGATGCGTCGACGGGATCAACGTAGTTGCTCGCCGCCTCCCTTGAGGGTACATAGACATCGTCGGCACCAAACGATCTCGCAAAGTCTGCGCGCGATTCTGACAGGTCGACGCCAATGACCTTGCTGGCGCCGTACGCCTTGGCTACCGCCTGGCAGAGGGCACCGATGGGCCCACAGCCGAAGACGAGAACGCTCTGTCCACCGCGGAGACCCGCGACCTTGCAGATTTGCACCGCGACGGCTACGGGCTCGACCAGTGCACCATCCTCGGCCGTCATCTGTTCAGGGATCGGATAGCAATAGTCTCCGGCGACGGTGTAGTACTTCTGCAGCGTCCCATCCCATGGTGGTGTGGCCGCAAAGATAGTATCAGCGCAAAGATTGTATGTACCGGCACGGCAGTAGTCACAACTGCGAAGTTGGAGGTTAGTCTTGCACACACTCATCAGAACCCAGTCGAAGTCATTTTGCCTCATCGGTTTGACGGTACATACTGTCTACAAGGGACACCCGGCTCAATGGCGACGCGGTCTCCAATCTTAAGGTTCTTCACCTTCTTACCGACCTCGACAACTGTCCCGGAACTCTCGTGGCCCAGGACAATGGGACTTTCGAGGATGAAGTCGCCAATGCGCCCCCGCTGCCAGTAGTGAACATCTGAGCCACAAATACCGGTCTGCTCGACGTGAACGCGTACGTCGTACTCGTCGCGAAGCTTTGGGACCTCTCGGTTCTCGAACGAGACCTTTTTTATGGATTGGAGAACAAACGCTGGGTTCTCATCAATATCTCATTAGTTGTTTTGGTCAAAACGAAGCCGATCGAGATTTGAACTCACTAGCTCAGCCATGACGTACTATGCGTACAGCAGAGCAATGGTATTGCAGAGTTGTTGGATCCCTGATATCAGGTTGTTGGTGCGGGGCTAGGTGTCCCAACCTGACAATGAATGTTGACGTCTTTACCAATTTTCACGACGGGCGATAAATTGATGCGTGACAACAATATACTACTACAGTCACATGATCCACCCTGGCTCGCAACGGGGCCTCTTGGTCATGAATATGCCCAGAAAGGAGGACTCCGGTATGGAGGTTGAATGAGTGCACCGGCCCAGACTCGGCACGCTGCCTCGATGGCGGAGGTCGGAGTGGAGACGCCGGTCTATGGGGCCGGGTGCGGGTGCGCAAAACCGCACGGCTGTGTTCCGTCGGGCAGGTTGTTCCGAGCCCAACGACGCCAGTCATTGGCTGTTACTTGTACTAAGTCGTCACTCCCGTCCACACCTGCCGGCCCAAAGACAGCCGTGGTCTCACGCGACGTTACGCTGCCGCCCTGCCGGGCCCTGCAGGTCACCCCCAACGCGGAGGAGACACTGAACGGAGAGGCGTTTTGTCGACATTCGACGCCGATGCGGCGATCGCATTCGTGCGGAATCCAGGACAAGTGGTTCAAGCGGCTCTGGAACCTCGCCGCGTGACGTCGCCGTCCTAACGTTTGACCAAGTCATGAAAGATCCCGTCGTAGGTGGGCTCGTGCTGTAGACCAACGTGCAGGTCTAGCAAGTACCTCTTATTTGATGAAAGGGGGTGGGCTTCTATAGCCAACGTGGTCGATGGCCCGTGGTCTGCCAAGCTCAAACCTCTGTGACATGGGCTAGGTCTGTAGGGCGGCATCTGACAGGGCGCCTCGAGCCTACTAAAGAGATTGGCCCTCACGAAGAGGCATTACATCGACCTCTTTGACGAGGAATACATGACGAAACATAGTAGCAGCATAGGGCAGTTCAATCTACTTGTTCAGAGCGTAGAGTAGCACGTGGTTGCTCACTATATTGAGGAGATGAAATGCGAAATGCGTCTCTGCGTATGAGGACTTCCTTCAGTGCCTGGACTAGGCAAAAAAAGCCTCATGTGTTGTGCTGTTTTAACATTCAATTGCCAAAGCTGCTGGTACTGCACCTTCTCTATATGAGGGATAAGCTGTGCCTAAGCCAGCATGTTCGAGTCCAGATCGTCGGACGACACCGTCCGTACCCACCCCGGCGAGATCCGCCGGCAATGGACCGTCTGTGGGATAACTGCATAGCAAAGAAATACGTATATGTACTTTTGGCTCACGAGAAATGAGGCGTTGAGAGTTTGGAAAAATCATAGGGCAATTTGGCACCGGCAGTCCCGGGTCTCGACA
This sequence comes from Diaporthe sp. PMI_573, assembly GCA_021399435.1. Classification (NCBI taxonomy): domain Eukaryota; kingdom Fungi; phylum Ascomycota; class Sordariomycetes; order Diaporthales; family Diaporthaceae; genus Diaporthe; species Diaporthe sp. PMI_573. Next base: position 1,179,480 of record JAJTUP010000007.1, on the reverse strand, counting down.
CTCCAACTGACGACATGGCTTCAAACGGCACACACGGGAGAACATCGATCAGGGCTCCGAACCCATTCATCCAAGACAGTGTGTTCAAGCAGTTTCAACTTGATGGACGTACTGTTATCATTACCGGTGGCGCAGGCGGCATTGGGCACGAAGTAGCTCGAGGCCTTGCAGAAGCAGGTGCGAATGTGAGTGCCCCCAGACCCATTCTCCCTGCCCATGGTGATTCGTGCCCTCTGACACTGCTGATTCGTCGTGTCCTCAGATAGCTATCTGGTACAATTCCTCATCGAAGGCTGAGAAGCTGGCTGCTGTCATTGCCCAGGAGTTCGGTGTCAAGGTCCGGGGATACAAGGTGGATGTGCGCCAGTACGAGGCTATCGAGAAGGCCGTGGACCAAGTTGTCCGAGATTTTGGCCGTCTCGACGTCATGATCGCGAACGCTGGGATCCCATCTAAGGCTGGCGGACTAGATGACCAGGTGGAAGACTGGGACCACGTCCGGGCAGTCGATTTTGATGGCGCGTACTACTGTTTCCGTGCCGCGGGTCTGGTCTTCCGCAGACAGGGTCACGGTGTGGGTATTGCCACGGCGTCAATGAGCGGTCATGCTGCCAACGTGCCTCAAGAGCAAAGTTGTTATAATGCGTGCAAAGCTGGTGTGGTACGTACAGACACTGTATTCCCATGTACTGTGTTACATATCGTACACATCGGAGGTCGCCGAAGGTTTTTGATCAGCGATCTAAGTTAATATGTTGTGCTCCAGATACACCTGTGCAAGAGCCTTTCTGTGGAGTGGGCCAAATGGGGAGGACGTATCAACTCAGTATCGCCAGGCTACATAGACACGGAAATTTCGAGAGACTGCCCCTTTGAGATGAAGGAGGAATGGTTCAGTTTGACACCCATGAGGAGAGATGCGGATCCTCGGGAACTGAAGGGTGTGTACCTGTATCTTGCGAGCGATGCGAGCTCGTACACGACTGGTGCGGACTTTGTGGTGGATGGAGGCTATACCGCCCGGTAGCCACCCCATGTTATATAGAAGCTGCCAGACCTAAATCGTCGTTTGGCACACATTTCGTCCAATAGAGAATTACTGCCAGTATCGAGCCGGGGCCCGCCAAAGTGGGGTGAAAACAGTATAAATCGTGTGCGCCCGAGAGGAGATAATGTATCCTTTAAATCTATTTGGCTTGTCTTCACGCTACTTGGGCCAGTGCAGATTATCGAATAAGTATTTCGCCTCACTCTGTCTCCATCTTGCCTGTGTAGAAGCTGTTCACTTTTTACTGTGACCATTAACATGGGTCTCCACCGGCTCATCTCGAAATTGATCATCCCAATTACGCTGATTGTCGGAGGTGTGCGCAAATTTGACATTGTACATCTTGCAAGCATAAAGTTGATGCTCCACACTATACTCGGCTTGTTCTCCCGCCTCGTTCTCTACTCCTTGGACTAAGATGTTGCAAGGCCGGTACAGGAGACACAAACTCGGTTAAAAATGGGTTCTTTATATCGAGTATGAGAGACGACATCAAAACAGAGACTGTGCCAGTCTGCAGTGTTTTGTGATGGAAAGGCATCCTCCAGCAGTGTCGCTACCAAGGTCATAGAACAATTACGACCGTTCGAGAAGGCTCTACGATGACAAGGTTCTTGGCCTTATTATGCCAAGGACTCCGTCCAGACGGAGGACAGTACTCCGGGTCTAACAAAACGCACACACTAAGGACGCACACACTAAGGACGCACACACGGAGACCTTTCCCTTGAAACCAATCCGCTGTGTCTATGGTTGGTATCCACATCCCTGTGGGGAAGGAACCGGGTATAACCTGGAGATGACGGGGTGGTACTAGTCGGATCAACGAACTCCAACGACGCCTCTCCTTTCGTGCTAAATGCACCCACGTTACATGTATAAATGAGACGAGCGCATTCAGTGTGAAAGTCCAGTGCGAACGCCAGTCTTCCCCCTCTCTTAGGATGTAGCCCATCGGTTCCTTGCTACCGTTTCCTTGACGTCTGTCTATTCCAGGTTAATTCCAAGACACCATGAAGGAATCCCAAATTGTCGGTGACGCCCTCGCCCAGGTGCTCCCTCAAACAGATAAGTGGTGGTTCCAACAGCCTCACCTACTCAAACTTAACCTAGTGCTTCTTGTCCCCCTCCTGTCGTCCTCTGTGTCTGGGTATGATGGTGAGTCAGCTCAAACTCAGGGTTGGCCGTGCCACCGAATGACCCATAGTGCCCAACTCACACGATCCTCGGACAGGCTCTCTTATGAACGGGCTCCAGTCTTTGAAGCAATGGAACGGCTACTTCGGCAATCCCACGGGCACTCGGCTCGGTGTGGTCAATGCTGCGCAATCCATCGGCTCCGTCCTCTCGATTCCCTTGATTGGAAGTGTGTCCGATAGATTTGGTCGCAGGCCGACCCTGCTCACTGGTATCATCCTCATTATCATCGCCACGATTATACAGTCGGCGTCAGTCAATTATGTTATGTTTGTAGTCTCGCGCGTGATCGTTGGGTTCGGAGGCATGTTCGTAGTGCAGCCGAGCCCGATGCTTATCGCAGAGCTGGCGTACCCAACCCACCGAGGGAAGTACACCTGCGCCTTCTGGACCATGTACTACCTGGGCGCCATCCTCGCAAGCTGGACGACCTTTGGAACACAAGACTTCGACGGTACCTGGTCGTGGCGGATCCCCTCAATCGTTCAAGCCGGCCTGCCTCTCGTCCAGCTCGCCTTTTGGTGGGCGGTCCCGGAGTCGCCAAGGTGGCTGATCGCCAACGATAGGACCGAGGAGGCCTCTATCATCTTGTCCAAATACCACTCGGGACGGACAGCCGCCGACGAGGCCGAGGAGCAGCACTCATACACCCCGCTCGTCGAGGTCGAGATCTCTGAGATCGTGCAGACACTGCAGACGGAAAAAGACACGGCGCGCAGCACGTCGTGGAGATCCCTCGTGGAGACCCCAGGTAACCGCAGACGCACCCTCATCGTCGTCTGCGTCGGCAGCTTTGCGCAGTGGAACGGCATCGGTGTCGTGTCGTACTACCTGACCCTCGTCCTTAACTCCGTGGGCATCACCGACACTTTCGACCAGACGCTCATAAACGGCCTACTGCAGATCTTCAACTTCGGCGCGGCGCTCATGGCAGCTGTGCTGGTTGACCGGCTGGGCCGCCGGACGCTGTTCCTTTGGAGCAGCGTCGGCATGCTCGTTTCATACATCGTCTGGACTGCCTGCTCAGCCTTGAACTCGGAAAACCGCTCCAGGACCGCCGGCATCATCGTGGTGGTGTGTCTATTTGTCTACTATTTTCACTATGACATCGCGTGGACGCCGCTGCTCCTCGGCTACCCGACCGAAATCCTTCCCTACTCGCTCCGATCCAAGGGCATCGCACTAGAGCTCTTCTCCATCTATGCGTCGCTCATTGTTGCCGCATTCTGTAACCCCCTGGGCATGGAAAACATCGGCTGGAAATACTACATCGTCTTCTGTGCTTTGCTCGTTGTGTTCCTGGCTGTGGTGTGGGTCTTGTTCCCGGAGACCAGAGGCCACAGCCTGGAAGAGATTGCCGTGATTTTTGACGGGAAGCAGGCGTCCCGGGTTCGGGAGATGCCAGGCAAGAAAGAGGTCTCATCAGCGCATTTAGAAACGGCATCTGATATTAAAGACATATGCAACCTGGAGCGGGCTTAGTTATAGTAACATTAGTCTACTGGCTAGGTTACGTACTTCGAATAGCACAACGATCAAAACTATCTAGTTACATTAATAATAGATAGAACCAGTTTTAGAAAGCTTGTGGGGGCGTTGTCGTCTCGTAGTACCTATATAAATTGGCCTACATAGGATTATCAAGCCCTATGAAATGTGCATAGCAATTGAAAACCCCAGCATGTACGGTTTTATTTACTTTAGGTCATACAGCACCGTCGCCTTGCCCACCAATTCAGCCAGAACTCTAGGATACTTGGCCTTGAGAAATGACACCATGAGTTCATGAGTCTGGCGAAGCTCCTCATCTGACATGTGCGTCGTGACTCGTGCAGCCAGCGGTATCTTGGTCAAAGTCAATCGACAGATCTCGTCATGGTCCGTGAATTCCCAGTACCCTCTATTGGGTCAACTACGATGTTGTGATGCCGGTTTTGCACAAGACACTTGCGCACACCATCAGGATTGTGTCCATTTGATAGACGGTGTTGGCATCACGAGGCCCGGCCACACTTTCTTCGGTTAATACATGAGATCTTATCAATCACTGCTCTCCCATACAGACAATGCGAGCGTCCCGCCTGGGACGAGTTTGCGTCTCATGACCTCAACAGCCATGACAGCTCTGGCAATAAAAACACGACAAGGCCCGCCAACATTCGGAAACAGAGAAAAATGATCACAAGTACATAAATCTATCATTATAGTCGATAGACTGATACTAATTACTTATACAGAGCTGCCTGTCTTAGCTATACCGGGCGGATTGAAACGTCGCGTATTAGTATAATTGATACAGCTTTATCATAGCAACAGGCAGCATCAGTACTTACTCTTCAAAATAGCAAGACAAAGCGCCAGCCTAGCGAGAGTGTAAATATTCCAAGTATCAAGATAGATCAACTACCGTCTAGAGGCCATGCTCTTTTGCTAGAGCACTATCAACAATAAAAACCATCTTTCCCTTGATATCTTTCCCAGAGATAAGAGACTCGTGCGCTTCAACAGCGTCTCTCAACAAGAGAAGGCGAGAGATGCTTGGACTGAGGACGCCTGATCGTACTTTTTCGACTATTGCAAGGAAGTCCTCGATAAACTGACTTCTGTCCTTGTCGTAGTAGTGCAAGGTAACAGCAAAGGGCCTGCTTCTTGGTTGCAGTCGAGTAGCAAAGATCTGAGCTATGTTGATCTCTCCTTCTTGTAGGGCTGATCCATCCTTCTTCACTTCGCTCATCACGCCAATGGCCCGAACTTGACCAGAATTCTCCTTTGTTGCTTGATAACTCTTCAGCAAGCTCTCCTCACTACCCACGGCATCGTACGCTACATCCACTCCCACTCCGCCGGTGAGAGATTTGATCTGAGCGACAAGATCCGGAGCATTGCGATCCACGGGAGTGACGCCTAGGGATCGAACGTATTCGAATTTCGAAGGAGAGCAGGTACCAATCATGTTCAGTTGTAAATCAAAGGCATGGACCAGTTGGGCTACTGCAGTGCCGATTCCGCCACTGACGGAGCCGATCAAGATAGTAGACCCAGGTGGAAGATCGACTCCGGACCTCTTCAACATGCCCCAAGCGGTCATGTAGTTCAAGGGTAATGCTGCGACTTTCACTGTGTCGGCCGTTGCATCGATGGGAATGAGCTCCGAGGCAGGTAGAATGATGTGACTAGCGTGTGCGCCGACTACACATAATGTAGCGACTTTGTCGCCAGGGTTCAAGACGCCGAGAGCTGTGGCAGAAGATCCAAGGCTTACGACCTCGCCAACACAGTCATACCCAGGTGTGAAGCCCGGCTCAACGCAGCGCGGATCAGGATATCCACCCACACGTTGCATGTTGTCAGATCCTGCAATTCCGGCTGCAAGAATTCGGACGAGTACCTCCTGTGGAGCCAGTTCGCGGTTGAAACTACAAGGTTTCCACTCCAACACCGATGGGCCTCCAAAGGTCGAGACGACCCATCGGCCCGTTTGATCGGTCGTCGGACTGGTGTTCAGATACATGACAAGTCTTGGTAATGATGAAGAATGTGTGGAGGGGGATAATTCGAGTCGATGTCGAGTAACAACAGGAGTCTGGTAAGTGTGCGGTGTAGGAACTGAAGATTTATAAGACACAACGCTGGATCACGACAGGCAAGACAGAGCGCGAAATTGGTCCGAATTCGGCCGAGTAATTTTAGATGGGGCGGGAATCCCGGGGGGCGGCACATCTACCAACACCGACAAGAGCTTGGACACAAGCTAGATCTCAGTTGTATACTAAGCTGCGGGTACAAGTGGTATAGTACACCGTGGTCAAACCAATAAACAAAACACACCTTCTGCAGAGAAAAAGGTACGTACTGCGTTGGTCCCCACTGTATTGCTCGCAATAATTAGTAAGAAGAGGGGACTTTGATTACCAACCCGGCTGCAAGCTATACAGAACCATGAGGACATCAGTCATGACATAGGGTAAGCATTTACGCCCGATACCAGTATGAGACTTCTGCAATCTCATCCACGAGAGTACTCCGTAGACCTAAGACACCCCCAAACCTTTCTCCCATCGTACATAATATAAGTATCATCTCAGATTGACATCGTGTGCAACATTGAGTACGAAGACCATCCGCATTCCATCTTTGTCTGGGGCAGCAACGTTGAAAATGAAGAAACCGGATATTCGTATAACCAAAATCAGATGCCATATAATTTCTTTTAGCCACAATTAGCTTATAAGACCCAAGTAATTAAGGACCTATACTATAACTATAACACCGAAAAAATAATTTCTAACTAGCTAGGATATATATTTGAGACTAAATTTGGTTGTAGCCTATATTTAATCGATTTGATAAAGCGTTGGTAGTTAGTAGTTGGGCTAATGTTTGCAGGTAGAGGTTATAGAAAGCACTAGGCAGAAGGTAGTAAAGGCTCTGATCAGTTATAATGCTGCGTTATCAGATTCACAGCCGAAGAAGGAAAGACAACCCTTGGTCTCTTCGGAGAGCCGGTACCAGAACCTGGTCGCCATGTGGCCCTTGTTCGCGTGCATGCAGCAGCGCTCAATTTCCGCGACAGAGGCATGTTGGAAGGACCCTATGGAGCGATGCATAAGTAAAACGGCATTCCTTTATCAGATGGCGCTGGCGAAGTCATCTCGCTTGGTAGGGATGCCTCTCGGCCCAAGGTTGGCGATCGTCTTGCCGCCCATTGTTTCGCCCCACTGGATTGGTGGAGACTACAGGCCAGAATACCAGGCCAGTGGGCTGGGCACGGGCGGACGGAATGTTGGCTCAATTTGTCACTGTCCACGAGAACGCGCTCATTCATTTATCCAGCTACTTGAACTACATCGAGGCCGTCTCTCTGCCATGCGCCTGGACTTCTCTCAACTTGAACTTGGCTTCGCCGCTGCAGCCCGGTCAGATGGTCTGAATCCAAGGCACGTGTGGTGTCTCCCTGTTCGCACTGCAGATTGCGAGGATGTTTGGTGCTCGTATGCTTGCGATTGCATCTTCAGACGAAAAAGCTGCAAAACTGAAAGAGATGGGCGCTGAGGCTGTGGTGAATTATACCGACTGTCGTGATTGGGATTCAGAGATTTTGACTCTCACGGACGGACCGGGAGTCGACAAGATTATTGACATCGCTGGGGAGATGACTATCCAAAAGTCTGCGGCGGCGGCGAGAGTCCGGGGTGAGATTGCCTTGGTTGGGGCTATGAGCGTCCTTGGTGGTAGCCTCGCACCAGTGGATGTACTCTGGCGTCTCTCATCATTTTCGCTGGGACTATTGGCCCGCGACCAAATTTTGAAGCCCTCCCCAAAGCTGTGGCGCTGCATAATGTCCATCCGGTTATAGATAGAGTCTATACCCTAGAAGAAGATCGTGAAGCGCATAAATGCTTAGGTGGAGAGAGTTTATATTGGGAAGGTGGTAATTGTAGTTTCGAATTAAATGCTACTATATCTGTCAAAGCGTAGCTGTCTGTACCAAGGCTGTCAGATCACATCTCTATACACTAGAGCGCAGTTAAGTCCTTTTTCTTTGGCTGTGGCATCAGGACGAAGCTAATATCACCATTTTGAAAACTCTTTGTAGCTTAAAAGATATTACGCACATTTAAAATTCCCAAAATGCTTGGGATATAACATGGGGCTATGAGAATCACCCCTCGTTGAGCGAAATGGTAAATAGGTCTTACTCAGTATCTACTGCCAAAGAATATTAAGGATGTGCACTTTTCATCGTAATAATGGTCCATTCCTTCATATGAATTCACCACCGCTGGAATGGCATTTGAGGTGTATTGTGCCTACGTGCAATGTGTTACCCCAAGAGAATGAGAAGGCCCCTACTCTAACAAATGAAAATTATTTGACAGTAAACGCAAAAACACCTTGACCAGATGTGACATAAACCACGTCTTTGTCTTTTTCGGTTCGTCCAGCAGCGCAAGCCGTCGGCGCGCTTAGCTTAGCAACGACGACAGGCTTGCTAGCAGAGCCGGCAGGATCGTATTCAACAACTTGATTAGCCCCACTGTTCGTAGTAATGTAGAGTTTGCCGTTATTTCCGAAGCAGAGGTCATCGCCCATTAAGTTCGACCAGAGAGTGGAGACCGCGCCATTTGGTTTGGATGTCGTATCGACCGACACCTTGTGGAAGCTGTTCTTGAATATGTTTGTGTACCACACAATGCCGCTGTCGTACTTCAGTCCATCAATTCCGAACGGGATGGGGCCACTGGGAGCCATGGTCGGGTCACTGAGAGCGATGGAAGAGTCGCCGGACGAAACGATCAGCTTGATGATGTTGCCCTTGGCCGCGTCACCGAGCAGGACTGTGTCGTTGTTGAACACGGCTAAGCCGTTCATGTTTTTCGCGTCCGGGATTTTCTTAATGAGGGTCGCTTTGGGTGTACCACCTGTGAAGTCGACCCGGTGCACCGCCGTGCCCTGGGGAGAGCCGCCGATGACGACGAAAACGTCTGGCGCGATCTCGCCGATCCCACTCAAGCCGGCTGCCCCGCTGACAGCAACGGCCGTTGAGGACGTCTTGGCAATGGGGTCGACGGCATAGAGGTTGGGACTGTTCATGTTGGTCACGAGAAGTTGGCCATTGGAGCGCACCGCGATGTTCTCGAGTGAGGCTAGCTTCACAATCTCCGTTGGGGCTGTTTGACGGGAATTGAGAAAAGCCGTAGCAGCGAAGCGCTGGGCTGATACAGAGAATACAAGGGACAAGCTGCCCATAAGAGTTGTTAAATAGAGCATTCTGCAAGACGTGTAGATAATCCCTCCAAAGTAACTGGAACTGAGGTGACCAAGTCGATGGACGATGGCGATTTATCGACCAGCCAGTTGTGGGTGCTGCTCCCTTTAAGATACTCAGTTCTGTTTCCCCGGAGCGCGGTTGAATTCAGCAGCTAGTTTATCGACCACTATGGCTAATCTCAACAGTCGGGCCAAGATGTTTACCGCAAAACATTATCTACCGGCTTACCAGTTACACCCGACTAGATTGCCACATCTATTGTATCTAGGGTCGGTATGCTATCCTCCGATATGTTAAGTGCCTGATTTTCTTCGACTTGGGAAGTATATATACATACTGACATTTTAGTAAAAAATGCAACGGCTTGCCCGCCTTCAGAAATGGCGGCCCTAACATACCATTTTTAGTAGTTGACACATCGGGAAATTCTCAGCCATCTCACCTCTCGCTGTTTTCTGGCCACCCATAAATGGCGCCTCGCCCCGCCCAGGGCGCCGAAGTACCTCAAAGTTCTCTTTATACCTCCTTTCTTCTAGCAAGTGCCCCCCGCCACACTTACATACCATCAGCCTCATCCACGCCCACATGCCATCACAATGTTCTCCCATCGTCGGTCTGCCTTCAACTTGCCGTATTATAGCACAGCTTTTCTAAACATCTAACCGATGCCTAGAGCAGTAGGCCCCGCCCAGCAAGCTCCAAGGTTATCTTGCTACAATAGTACTTGCTAACAGGCCCAGAGACTTGCCGCATATAACAATTCCATTTCCCCTTGCAGGTGGCCTCGCGCCTTGCCGACCTTGTTAATTGTCGATGTGTAAACCAACGGCCGAGTGTTTTAATGAAACAACCAACGGACCTATCCTTAAGGGTTCCCCTACTACCCAGTAGTGTCGGCTTTGCCGTGCCACCAGACTAAAATTACATCTTGTAGTTATTTAAGACGGAGGATTGCGGGATAGATAGTGGGTTGTCTAAGGTGCCGTGCCTGGTATCGTGATGCTGGCGTTGTAGGCGTCCAGGGGCGAAGCCTCCGGTCTACCACTCCACCAGGGGCCAGGCAGCGGCAAGGCTTGGCCGCGAAATTACTATGTTTGGGAATTCCCAAGCTCTCTTTCTTGTTAAGAGCTGTCAATCTACAAAAGATGGCGAGAAAGATACAGCATAATGCAGTTAGCGTCAAGCTAAGTGCAGATAGACTATAGAGGACGGGTCTTGCTTTGTTGAGGTTTCCTGACCACCTACTACGCATTGATTAGGGGTCATGCTGGCTGGCGCCAACAGAATTGCCTCCTTGGGTAGTTTTCGTCTCGGCTATAGCCTGCATATCCGGCCCTGCCTGCTCTTGGCCCGCAACGAGGTGGCATCAACGGTAATGGCCTCGCATATACGAGATAGAGCACATTAGCTGGATCACAGTCGCACCATGATTCTGCCATTAAACGACAATTAAAGGCACACGCGCAAGACGACGAGACAATAGCCTTACCCCTCCAGGGGGTGGCTCATGCAACATCGGCGCAGACCTGATATACGGCTCGCGAAGAACCGGAGAATCAGCTCATGGCGGCATCTCTGGATCCCTCTAGCAGGGTATAGCGTGTTGGTCGCCACAAGACTGATGATAAAAAGCGAGAGACAATATACGAACTGCCATTTTGGGGTATTTCCAAGCCATGGACGGAACTATTGGCCCTTGGTCCTGCCGCCAGGCCGACTTCCTCGGCCAACAAAATTATCTCTTTGGGTAAATGGTGCTAGACGTCTAACTCTGCCTGACCTTGGCTACTGACGAGGTGGCGTAACGTCGGTTTCCTCACATGTAGGAGTTGGAAGGCTCCTGGCAGCTCATGGAGCGTGTAGGACCTTAATTTACACCAAGCAAAGTCTAAAGTGCCAGCCCAATGTTCCCAAGACAATCAACAGCTCCGTCACAAGTCCTGCCTCATGTGCTATCAATGTGGACCTAATATGGCATGGCTTGTGAGGGAGCCACGCCGACAGATTGTGCGGTTGACCCGAATAACTAAGGGGGGAGGTCATACAAGAGGGAACGGATGACCTCTTTCATCCATGCCCAGGGAGCGGTTGATGACGCCGGCTACAACAATGACTTGGCTTGATAGAGGGTTCCGCTGAAAAGGCCTCGCGCGGCACAACTACAAGTCCGAGAGCATTCGTAAAGCTAGTAGATGCCTATTTCAGTCTGAGATCATGGCTTATATCGCCAGGATCGGCCCTAATGACGGAGGCCGCCCAGGCGTGATCTAGAACTGCAACCTGCTGCGTCGATGGCCAACGATTGGCCCGGAAACTCCGTCATCACAGCCATCTTTGGGCGAGACGAAACGGCAGTGGGCCTGGTGATGCTAGCGTTGGATGTGGAAATGGCAGGCCTCCTTCCCACGGATTGACGGGTGTCTATTTCGGTTAGGCGGTCATGCCCAGCGGACCTCAAATTTAGGGGGTCACCCAACTCGCATATAACGCCCTCCTTCGCCACCATGGCGCCGGATGGCTTCTCTCAAACCGTCCAACCTTGCCATTATTCTTTCCCCGACAATGTCCCAACCAAAGTTCAGAAAGATGCATGATCCGCAGTCCATGGAACGAGCCTACCAAGAAAAGGAGCGTATAAAGAAGGAGCGTGGAGCAAAGAAGCGCGAACTGCAGAAACACCAACGGGAACGCGACGAGCAGCGACAGCAACAATCACATCTCTTACCCGCGACGCTCTCGATACCACTTGGACAAGGTCTCGGAGCTCTGGTTGCGACAGAGGCCCAGACCGTAAGCTGCACGTCACGTATGCACCCACCCTCGCATACTGGACGTCGACTTCAATTTCAACGAGAACATAGAGATGACCGACCAGTACGGCAACAAAAGCCACAATACTACGTATTCCTTGGAGTCCCTGTTATCACCTGAGATCGGTGGCGGTACAACGTTAACAACCGAACTCATACCTCCACTAGATGAGATCAAGCCAGACTCAGCATTCTGGCCGTCTTGCACAACCCAGTTTTCCCAGCATCCTGCACAACAAACATCCCAGGGAGAGGTAAATCTCTCATCTGAGAACCTGCCCCTAGCCTCTGACCTCACTAGACACTCAACGGGGCACCTACGCCCAGCAGGGTGTACTGACACCATTAGCAAAGGTGAGTAACCGAAGCGCAAGCTGGTAACGCGGATCTGGGACTGACATTTGTTGCACAGTTATCATTGAAGCTGGTAGCGGGTAGAGTAGCGACAGTAACAGCCGTGACAGTGACAGTCATGACACTGACGACAGCCGCTGCAGTGACGAGAGCTCCGATGATGAGAAGTCCGATGATGATAGATGCCCCGACGATGAAGGTACCGATGCCGAGAGACGTCCAGAGAAAGCGGTTCCAAGACCTCAACGCTTGGACGAAGCTCCAGCCAGCACTACCGCAGCACACATCTCCAAAATCAATTCCCCCACACCTAGCTCCGCGGTTTTGGATCCCATCCGGCGCAAGAGGTCCCACCTCCCGCCTCTTTGTTGAGCTTCCCGCCGCTCCTTCGGGCGGTGTGGGAGTGAAGCATCCAGAAAATATCGTCGGGCTGCCTACCCCATCATCAGACTACGCCTCCGCTTAAGGACAATGTGGTGATATCGTTACCAGCAAGAAGAGACGAGGTCGCGGAGCAATTGACGATGGCCGGGAGTACCATAAACGTCGCGTGACTGAACGAAGGAGGCCGCGAGATATCGATGATGGTACGACGCTACAGGCCCTACCAACCAACCCCACCACATCAGCGAGGGTTTTACGCCCATTTCCACCTCGCGTCTCGGTAGATGATCCGGTAAAGGGCTCTACAAGCAAGTACGAAAGACGTATTCGTCGTCCACGGTCTCACGCAGATGACCCTGCCAGTTTCGTACTCTCTGGCAGCACCAAGTCGCACCCTCTTGACTTGAATAGTACCTCGAAAAAAGGCAAACATAAGAGGGCAAGATGGAGATCATCGCCCACGCCACGCAAGGTCCCTTCACCCCGCCCCGTCCTTGCTGTAGGGAAACCTGGCTTGACTTAGTGGTCTGGACGAATTCCGCCTGTTGCCGCCGCCGTGGATCTACGCGCAGGCCTATGCAATACTTCTGGTCGTTCATCAGCAGATTCGGATCTCATGTTCGCCGCTATTGAGGCTTACATTGGCAGCGTGGTCCTGGACTATATTAAAAAGACGTCCCCGCACGACAAAGCAATCACGGGCCACACTGGTCCCTATGAAATGACCGGGCAAGATCACACAATGGTGGCCACTGTCAGCAGCAATACGGCTAATGATGAAGGCTCAGACGACAGTGCCAATTACAATAGCGACAGCGAGAGCGATGAGGCATATTCCGATCACGTCGACAGCCCATAAATTCCTGAGGCCAAAAACAAAAAGTCTCAGCGCCGCAGTTGGTCAGATTTGGAAGACTCATGCCTCCGCGCACGCGTTGAAGAGAAGAAAAATTGGGCTTGGATTGCGAACAAGATGGGTAGAAGCACAGGGGCCGTGGAGCAACACTGGCGGATCATGGAGAAGCAAGATGGCAAAACAGCAAAGAAGTAAAGTATCATTATCGCAGAGCTACATGCTTTGAGTCATCCAACCTTCCTTCCCCCATGAATATGCAAGCGTCGACTGGCGAAATAAATGGTGGTGCATGTTGGGAAAAGGATAGCACCTGTGTATTTGTAGTGGTGCATGCAGCAACAGGATGGGTCTAAGGAGCACAGACGGAAAGCAAAGCACTTTGAGGTCTACAAAAATGGCACTGAAGCTCAGTCCGATTCGCACTTCCAGGGCCCTCTGGGTTCTTAGGTGTGGGTTGTGTTTCTGCGGTGCGGTGCCAACAGTTCAGGCTCGCCAGCCCATTGCAATAGTTCTATACTTGTGTTTAGTCCAGCATATAGTATAATAAGAGGACTATTTTGTTGAGAGGAGGTAAAATAGATAATAGATAATAAATAAACCTATTATAAAAGATGAATGGAGTTTCCAGACGTTTAAGGGCCATGGTGACTCGGTCAGGTTAGTAGTCTTCTCGGACGATGGTATGCAGCTGGTATTAGGGTCGGACAACAGCATTGTAAAAATATAGCATACGGCGTTCGGCCATTGTGTCCGGACGTTCGAGGGCTATGAAGACGGTATTTACTTGGTGGCCTTCTCGTTTGATGACATGCAGCTGGTATTAGTGTCGTACGACAAGACGGTTAAGATTTGAAAGGTAGCGTCGGGTCACTATGTCCAGACAATTTCTATCAGTAAAGTATTTGACTACTTATTATTCTTTAATATATACTGTTCTGACAGATCTTATCCCTCACCTCAACAGGCTTTTCTAACCCGTTTGGTATTTCCCACCGGGTAGCCGAAATTATCTCGAACCTTGGGGGCCGGGAGCATTTGACCCCTTTTGACACAACGACCCCCTACCTGTTGTCTAGTTGACTCCTTCAGTCCGCGCGAGACCAGCCTATACACACCTGTATTAATTCTATCGTTGTCAAGTCTGGCAGGAGATAGTTAATGACTTACATCGTTACAACCAGTCAGCTGGGGAATAGCATCGGTCCCCGCCCCGAAGGCAACAATGTTGCTACCACAGGCGGCCGAAGGAGCGAGTCCGACTTGTTGATTATCATAGTCAAAGCTGACGTAGGCAGCCTGGAAGAAGGGAGCTATTGAAACAATTAGCAAATACTGATGCTGCTGTTTAGAGTCTACAACTGACCTCCTAGGACCAATTGCCCTTTCCAAGTCACAAGGATAGAGAGCCAGCAAAACTGCCCATCATCGTCGGTTGGTATCTCTGTGACAAGACTGGTGTATGGAATTTTGATCTTCGCATCCCCGAACTGAAGGTCCCAAGAACCCGGCTGTTCTCGCCAAGCGCACGGCACGTAATATGCGTCATTACCGTCGTTGACCGCACCCATGTCCCGGAGCAGAGGGTCAACAAAGGAATGTCGAAGACGCATATACTGATTGGTGGTATCCAAAAGGAAAACAGAATCCGCATCGGCTACAGCATACCCAAACTGGGAACCATTGGTGATTGTCTGCCCGTAGCCTGTGAGAACGACGGAAGTCCTAGAAGCCATATCAGTTTCGCTCGTGAGAACTAATCGCCAGTGGAAGACCGGAGTTACTCACCCCCATGTACCTAATTCATCCTTGACCAAGGGCCGTTTTACCAGCTGGCCGCTAAAACGCCCTGTGTCGGCACCGCCAAACAAAATAGCGCCTATAAGTCCTCTCAGCGTGGAACCTCGACAGAGTGAATCCAAGTGCCGCGTCTCACCTGTCTTATCCCCATACTTCCCTAAGTCAAGACTGTAAGTGCGGCTTGCTATCGTTCCTTGTGCAGCCATGTTATCAATCAAAGTGTTGTATGGCTTGCCAGCTTCGTATCCATGATGTAGGTGCGGGCCAGTGCCGAGAGCGCCTATACCTGCATCGGCGCCGTCGGCGTCCGGAATCTGGATGCCGAAACGCTGCTTGGGGATTGTAACGCCTGCAACCGAGAAGACGTCCTCATAGGAGTTGAAGTAGAAGGTCACATTACTCGGGGGGTAGGTGGTTGGATCCCCGAAGCTCACTTCACCAGGCCCAAACGACGTGCCGGAGAAGGTGCTGGACAGGTTGGCGCCAAAATGATATTCGTTGCAAGGTCGGTCAGGGTGACACGGAGGAACCCCTAGTGATGTCAGCCCAGAAGATTAACACACCTAAGACGGGACCTACAAGTTTCCGAGGAGGCGGATACCAACGTGAACCTCATTTTCTGCGGCGGGGTCCCGGCCTCCACTTCTATATCGTAAGACTGCGATGTGACATCATCCTGATTGTGCATCAGGTTGCCCGCCGGGACTGTAACACCCCGTCGACGAAGATCTCGACCATTTCGAAGCGTTACAGGAATATTGACAACCCCGGGAACAGCTTCAACAGGCAGTGCTATGACTGCAGTCGCTAAGGCGAGAGTAAACGTTTTCATCTTGAGTAAGATCGAAAATTAAGACGAGGAGCTGTTGTAAACGCAAAAGGAGATACTGCTGAAGTCGATAATAAAGCCTCTTAGAAACAGGGCTCGGGAAAGGGCGCCGTCGGGGGGACTGAAAAGCCAACGGATACAAACCCTCGTTTACATGACTCCTATTTCCAACTCTGTGGTTTTCACCAAATTTCCTTAACGAAAGCTTATTCTACTAGACACAACCTTCAGTCTCCATCCTAGAGAGATGTAATTATTATCTCCACGACTAAAATACAGTGTATACATAGTTCTAGTAATTTAGAACGCGGGAAGTTATGGATACGAGAAGACCGAGTCAGGGAAGAGGTTCCCTTAATGCAATCGATATTAACCTTAAATACTTGAGCGTTTTTCTTTTTTAAACAACCTGAATTACATAATCTCTATTAGTGAACACGACGGCTAGTTGTTCACAACTATAGTAATCAGGATATCCTAGCTATCATGATGTTGTAGAAGCGCCAGGAGTGCCGACACGCCTTGCTGCGTGATAATAAGCTAGTTGAGTATGTAATGGGGAGCGGTGTGTCAGGGCACCAGGGGGCGCCGGCAGGGCTGGATAAACACAGTTAAAGCTATAGGTCCAGGCACTGGGTGGCCCCCGGCGCCCTCGAGCTAAAGGAGGCCATAGCCCACAATTTGGGAGGCCAGGGATCAATAGATTCACACCCTACCTACTGCCCACTGGTACACCCGTCCTCACCCTGTACTGTCAGGATGGTCACATAGTGGCCCCAGGCAACACATCTCAGATGGCAAATGCTCCTACGTCGAGTCGCCAATACCACGGCGTAGTCGCGTCTTGCGGCAGGTGCTGAAGCAGCCGAACCGCTTTCCAGTGTCCTTGAGGGTCAGCCAGTTTTGAATCTAGCCTAAAATTGGAGAGGGCAAGAAAGGACTCTCAATGTGGAGCGCCATTATTGACTTCAGGACCCTGGTTCCCAACGCGATTAAAGTGGCTTTGAAGTGGCATGTGACCTGCGACAGCCAGAAATGGCTGCTTAGGGTGCTGGACGGCTACTGCTGGGTGACCTGTGTCATTGAAAAGCCAGAACGTGCGTTCGCCGAGCCCAAGGGGGGAATTGAAGACGGCTCCTGGAGCGCTTACTTGGTGACCGTAGGATCTCTCAACTCCGTCATATCCCGCTAGTGGACCTCGTCGCCAGCGAACCACGCCGCCAACGTCCGTTGTCATCCTGATATGAGCCCAGTTGAAGCCCCGCTTGAACCACTTGCCGTGCCCCTTGTCCTAGACTCCCTTCTCCACGATCAAGCGAGCCTCTGAGCATCTCTACCCACGGGCTTGCCTCCACGACGCATTCTCGGCTATGCAACCGTGACTTCCGAAACCAGGATTTCAGCGGCATCTGCGAATGTCGAGCCGGCGTTTCCACGATACGAGAACCTACAATTTCTCCTAGCCGACACCAGATCTAAGCGCATGTCGCAAGAGAGATACAATATTATAGTGACCGGGCTGAGGAGAGCCCTTACGGCAATTTTTTCGCTCCCTGCGGTCGCGGCTTGACAGATCTCGATTGTGTCCTGATAAGTCGGGGAGTTCGAATGATCTTGAGGGACAAGTCTGTGATGCTGTGCGTTTGAACCGATCCGGAACCTCAGTCTGGGACAGGGCGGCTTTTATGGTCCATGTCGGGCAATTTGCCTGAGTCACATGGCGAAGGCACTTTGACGGTGCTTGACGGCGTCTGACTAGAGCTCGTGTCTCGCGATAGCTTCGACCTTGACGGGTTGAGAGCGCCGGCGCGAATAGCGGCGGAGACTAGGCACGGCTCAACACTAAGACTTATAGTGCGAAGAGTGGCATCTAACAGTGCACTGGTTTGCAGAAGCAGATTGGAAAGTTACTGTTTAAAGCCTTGCATAGCGAATCTCACTGTTATCGTCGATAAGACACATTGTTCCTTGTCCTTATAGGACACTCATTGCCGTTCCAGCTTAGTAGAGGAACTCAAAGAATACAAATAGTGTAATGACCCGCCCGGCTGTGCCATCTACCCTGCGCTAGAGGATGGGAGGGCCGGCTCGGCGGCGGAGCACCCGGCAGATCCTGGCCGACACCAACTAGAAGGTGTTAGCTATGCACGGTATCACCACTTGATATGTCCAACCCCAGCCAGTGCAAGTCTGCCGTTAGAGGGGTGTCAGAGAAACGCGCGACCGCGATCGAAATCTTTCGACGCGACATCGTGTTTTACAACGACGAGGGCCCGCGGGCTGAGTTAATTAACATCACCATAAAACGGTCTGTCACGATGTCCCGAAGTGAGAAGGTCTAGCCGCTACCGACTTGAATTTAAACACGGGCTCATGTATGTGGCTCCCGGTGTCGACTACGCCTAACGTCTCCTGAGAACCCTGCGTATAGCTCTGAGCGCCGCCCTGGTCTTGTCCTCCAACGTTTCCCATAGTCCCTTAGGCTTCGAGGGTCGAACTACAGTCCGTCTGTCGTTGACTGACTGCCCTACTATAGCGAACATCTCATCGCGACACTCCCCCTCTGTCTCGGATCAGTTGTGTTAACGAGGTATTGACGGCGGATACTTACGGTAAGTCTATAGGTCGCGTACAGGAGCGGCTTCCTCCTCCGTGTATGACATTATGATGAAGTCTTGAGGCACAAGAAAGAGCAAGTTAAGCGAGGAGAGACAACATGCATTGCCATGGACGAAGACCAAGGGGAAGCCCGACCTCTTTATACTTGATCGGAGGTGATAGCACTTTCTAAGGAGCGGAAGGCAGCCATAATTAAGTAGAGAATCTGCCTCTCGGCAGATTAGTAGGGATTTTAGATATTTTAAGTAGGAATCCGTGGCATTCTGCCCGAATTCCCACTTTTCTCTTTCTCTTCATCAAACCTAGCTTAGCTACGGCCAATATATACGTTTGCCTGTGTTGGAACCGTAACACTCTTTATCTCTCCCTCTTTATCTCTCCCTCTTTATCTCTCCCTCTTTATCTCTCCCTCTTTATCTCTCCCTCTTTATCTCTCCCTCTTTATCTCTCCCTCTTTATCTCTCCCTCTTTATCTCTCCCTCTTTATCTCTCCCTCTTTATTTCTCTCTCTATCTCTCTATCTCTCTATTTGGATTCTTTTAGGGTTTAGTTTTATTAGTTTTATTAGTTTTATTAGTTTTATTAGTTTTATTAGTTTTATTAGTTTTATTAGTTTTATTAGTTTTATTAGTTTTATTAGTTTTATTAGTTTTATTAGTTTTATTAGTTTTATTAGTTTTATTAGTTTTATTAGTTTTATTAGTTTTATTAGTTTTATTAGTTTTATTAGTTTTATTAGTTTTATTAGTTTTATTAGTGTATTAATTTATTAATTAATTTAAAAAACATTAAGATCGATATAAAGATATTTATAAATAAAAATAAAATAAAACAAATAAAAAAGATATTAAAGAAGTAATAAAAAGGGTTTTTATAAGCTAAAAGAGTTTTATAAGAGTAGAAAAAAAAGGGGGTATATAATAGGTACTAACAGGCTGTGTATAAAAAGTATTAGTGTAGAGGGCTAGAAAGAGCGTATACCCATAACTAATTGTTAAGGAGAAAGCCACGTTATAGGTATTTACGGGGTAAAACTACTAACACGCTACCCGTAAACGCCAAGACCGAGCTCTAGTTATGGTAATAGAGATTTGTCGCTCGATAGAGAAACAATTCGCGATTCACGCATCGACTGTTGTTTGGTTCAAGTATACTATCGGTTTCCTCAAGGCGACTCCAGTAGAAATGCGCTCGATGATGCTTGTTGAGCCACAGTCTAACATTGCTGCTTCTTATTTGCAAGGTTGACATAAAACTTCGGGGTTTAAGCGGGAATGATGGTAGAATTGTCTAGCCGGGGTGGACCTAAGTCAGCCACCGCGGCCCGTGCCACATGCCCAGACGTCCAATTCTTGAAGACGAGACCTTTCCTGATAAGCAAATGACCAAACCTGCAAAAGGGGGTGACCCAGCTTATCATTTAACTAGGATTGCAAACAGAGCAGTCGTGCCGTCCACAGGCGGTCCTGGCCCGAGTAGAACCCATTGTGGTCCGCCGCGGTCAGGTTCCCGCAAGGATCGAATTTGAAATCTGAGGAAACACGTGTACCACAGGTATAGATAGTTGTAGCAACGTATTTCTTGCGCATAATGCCGGCGGTAATACCAAAGTGGACAACGTAGACTTCAATGTTAGAATATCAGTGTAAAACGATCAGTTTTGTGGTGCCTTGAGAATTTTTGACCAGTTGCAAATGCGGCCGTATTTATAAACCAGTCTCTTTCAGGTTGCCGGCTTTTCCGCCCTATGCTCTGTTGGTTGCTCTCTTGCTATACTTGCTATTCAGGTCTTCCAACCCGATCAATTAGCAACAGAACACACCACATGCAACGTGCCGCCGCCTCATTATACAGAAGGTCGTTAGTGGCAGACAGTCCCACCAAGTTTCGGTAAGTCAATGTATACTCAGCCTAGTATCATTAGATGAGTTATTGGTGATGGAGAAAGCTAAGCTACTTGATCAGGCTACCAAGCAGCCCACCAACATTGATGCACATGATTCCTTGCATCCGGGGGTGAGTTAGGCGGGTAACAGTGCTTCCAAGTGGGTACGGCTTAATCCGATGGGCCAGTAGTCAAAGAGCACAAACGAAGTGGGTTGGTAATATTACGGACCTGCGAGGCCCTGTTGAGCATATTGCCGCCCGCGATTCTTTCTAGGTGGGATAATGCGCCTGTACATTACCAGCGTTCCCCACATGTAATCCTAAGGGCGTGGTGTGTTTCCTCCAATGGAGGCTGGTAGGCCTACATACAAGCGCCCGTTACTGGTCCGCCCCAAAGCCCGCTAAGCCCAATTTGTTCGAGGTCTCAACGGCATAGAAAGTTTGAGCTCATTGCAGATTAGCAACTTCGAACCAAGATCCCACTTACATACAGTCGTTCCGGGAAGACAAGTTATCGCGGCATCGAAAAGGTGCATGATTGCATGTTGCTACTACCGCATCACAGAGGACAAGAGATTATAGATATATAAGCCAATGCCGGAAGCCGGCTATCCAATGCTTTGCTTCTAAGTGCCCAGATACGGTTTCCAATTTAGCCAAGACAGAGCTGCTGGCCGCCCTACGTAGAATATTTGCTGTAAGCTTTAACACAGATACAAGCTTTCAAGCTCGTTGACCTGCTTTATTTGAGAGAATAGCTCAAGTTGTCTACTCGAATTCGAGCATTGGGCAGCAGGCGTCGACAGCACTGCCCCTAGGTTCGGTGCCTTCTTCTCGTGGATGCTGCGTGGCTCGGAATCAGTGAAGAGATGGGCTGCTTGGTTGTATGCCTTTTTCAAAAGCTCGGTCTCCGGATAAATTAGCGGATCTGTTGGTACGGCCCTGATGCCGTAGGTCAGGGGTCTTTGCACATGCAAATAGGGGCGAGCAAAAGCCGTACTATTCTGGGTACGGGTTCGATTCTTGCTACCGAAGGAAGCAAGAAGCTATCGCCAAGAGGGCCGAAGGGCCCTACTTATATAGTGCCCATATGGCTGACTAATACCCATTCCACAGGATCGTTCCCGCTAGAGTGGGAGACAACTAGCCTCTGCAGGTGTTATTGAGGAAAAGTCAGCTCTGCGAAGCTTGTCACATACACAGGCCATTGCTAAAAGTAGTGGCCCTAGAGATCCGCTTGGCGGAACAGAGCAGGACGGGCGACGTATATCGTGATAATTTTGACGGGTAGCTGCGCACTAAAACAAGAACCACGGAATCGCCTCTACTCTTGAATGATGTCGTCAGTCGCATTATGAAGGAAATGATGTTTGTCGAGATCCACCCGGGGACGAAATTATGAATTTAGCTATGCTCCGACGTTTGATGGTTGATGTATGTATGTATGTACATAAAAGTAACAAAACAAATACATGAAAAATGAGAAAAAAATATGGTCTGCCCCGCAGACCTAGGCTATGTGCACAGAGCAATATCCAGCCACCTATTTAGATCTTGCCAATGCCAGCGCTGCCACTCACAGTACTCTTGACGTTCCCGCTCTGGATAGGGGTCACCAAGTTAGACTTGTACCTGGCCAAATTATCAAGTGCTGCCGTGCTCTTGAAGCTGGGCCAAGCTCCGCTCGAAACAAGCGAGTTAGCGACGCAGCTGCGACCGAGCTGGGAGCTGCAGGTGGAGATGGAACCAGAGTCAGGCACATTGAAAATCTGGGCGCCGCTCTTGCTCGAATCGGAGGTAATCGGGGTCTTGGCGCTCTCGAAGCGGTTGCCCTCGAGGAGCACACTGGTGCCAGAGGTGATGTCGAAGTTATGGCCCTGATTGTTGGAGAAGTAGTTGTTGACAGCCTGCACGGTTGTGCCGGAACCGCCGATTTTCGGGGCACGGCCGGAGACGTCGTGGTACCAGTTTCTGTCGAGGGTGAGCTTATCGCCGTCGGCGACGAACATCGTGGTCCAATACTGGTCGCCGTTGCATGAGTTAGAATAGGAGGTTACACCGTCGAATTCGGTGTTGGAAATAGTGAAGCGACTAGGGTTGAAGCTTTAGGAATCCAGGGTTAGCTGAGAACACATCAAGGGTGCGAGGGGCTATGGGATTTACGAGCCGAACCCGACTTACTGAGACACGATGAACATTCGTCCTGCTTTGCTGAACTGCATTAAAGCGTAAGTACAGGAACATCGAGAGTCAGAACATCATTGGGTCGAATGCAGGTACCTTGCAGTGATCAATCCAGAGGCCGTCTACGCCCTCAATACTCATACCATCGCCGCCCCAAACGTACTGAGGGTTGAGGTCCTGGGAACCGTTTCAGTAAAACGCCTGCCTACGGAGGTTCGAACGAGAGACTGACATTGATGTGAATGTTCTGGATGATGACATTCTTGGTGCCCTTGGGAATTTTCAATCCCTTGCCCTGAATGACACCCTTGCTGCCGACGCCCACGATACTCTTGTTGCTGCCAACGGTCAACTGCGTCTTAGCAGCCTTGTCGTACTTGACATCAACCACCCTCTCGTTGGCGTCGCAGCTCGCTTTGCCAATGGTGTCTTGTCCGTCATTGCTAGCGTTGCATCCGGACTTCATGCGACAGCCCTTCTCGGACACAGTTCCCTCACTACCCTCGAAGTTGAATGTCTTATCGATTAGAATAACGCGCGGGGTGCTGTCAGACAGCCAGGCCTTGAGTCTTTGAACGAGACGTTAGTATTTTTCGACCCACGTTCCTGTACAACTGAGATGTCAAGAATTTACTCGACTTACTGGGCAATGTCAGATGGCGCAGCAGCTTTTGCAGAACCGCCTCCCGTAACGCCGGTGGCGAATCCGTAGGCTTTACCAACAACCTGCGCGGCAGCCAGGGAAGGAGACAACGCCAAAATGGCAGCAAGAAAGGTAGAAGGATACATGCTAAACGAGCGTCGGGTGTATAAAAAAAGAGGCAATGAAGCAAAAACTAAATTAGGAGGCCGGTTGCAAGGCGCGAAGAGGGATGTTTATTTACTTGCAAAGGGCTAGGCGGTGCGATCAAAGTCCACGCACTGTCTTTATACCTACGCCAGGGTTTCAAGAAAGTCTTGCAGCCACTAGCAAATGGAACTTTGGCGAAGATGCACAACCCTGACAAAAGGCTGTCCAACCGAGATTGGCTGTTGGTAAGTGGATTCGCTGTTCAAAGAGATCGAGTTTCAGGCCCAGAAACTAATCCTTTTTAATAAAGACCCACCCCCCCATAATATCAAAATCTTGTGGATTCTGTGGAGGATGGCGGGCATTAAAGCAAGCTTCCCGCCACGGTGGTCGCACGCCGACGAAAACTAAGTTTATTAATAAAAGCTAAGGTAAGTCTTAAGAGTAGTAAGTAATAGAGGGTACCAAAGGGTACTACTAAGATAATTATTATAAAGGTTTACTTAGTTAAGTAAGCCAAGAGTAAAATATTATTTAGATTAATAACTAAAAAGCTATAAAAGTTTTATCTAGACTATCTTATAGTACTAGCTACATAGTAATATAGCTATTATAAATTACTACTTTATTATTATATTTTTTAGTATTAAATTATAAAGGATAATATATATTTATAAATATTTTATTTATTAATATAGTATTATTATAAGAAAGAATATAAAGAGAAGATAATTATTTTTAAAATATTAATTAAAGTTAAGTTAATACTATCGTTTATTTAAAGAAAAGAGGCATTAGAAATTAAAACAATAAAGTTTAAATTTTAAAAAATATAAATATATAGGCTATATATAACTAATTACTAATAAAGCCTATTTAGATACATATATATATACTTATAAGTATAAGTATAAATTACTTATATAATATTTAGACCCTTATGTCTAGGCTAGGCTTTATCTATTAAACTTATTATAAAACTACCTTAAATACTACTTAATATTTAATAGTTATATAGTATAGTTCTCAGCAATCCTTGGTACGGGATCACAGAGGTGGGTCTGCGATCTATTATTGTTACGTGACCTCCGTAGTTCTTCCGTTCCATGAGTCTGCCTACAGGTGAGAGCTTTAAACCCTGTCCTTTCCTGCGGCCGAATTAGGCGCTGTTGGTCCTGCAGACCCACGGTCGTAACTAATTAGCCCTTTACCAGCGGGTCCAGGAAAACATCTATCTTTGACAAATCCCTCGGCCCTGAAGCCTACACAAGGGGATTGATTTGTTTCCGTCGACTACAATAGGCTACCTCCCCCCGGCCTAACACATGCATCCATCCCTGGGCTGGCCTCCAATTTCCAGATGCGGTTTCTGTTTCCGATGTCGTCTCCATTTTCGAACGCCCAGCCGAAAATACGAACTTGGCCTTGTTTGGGTAATCGGTGGTGAGCGCATTACTGAGTCCCAATTGAAAGACCTCGTTGTTATAAATATTGGTCGGCGAGACGGATTTTTATTTCCCTCTGCAAGCTGAACAACCACTTTCACTCACTTTTTTCGTTGTGCTCCAATACAATCGTTTTTTCTTTACATTCGTTTCTCTGTGTGCCTCTGGTCCGGCAACCCGAGCCCTTTTTTCATTCTTCAAGAGTCCTTGTACCGTAGTCCATTCGACATCATCGCTGCAACATGACGATCAAGGAAGCCTTGTTTCTGCTAGTAGCAGCGGCTGATGCAACGCTGGCCTTTACCAACACCCACGTCGACCAGTTTATGCGCAAGAACATCGACCCTATTGTGTACCCTGGCGAGTACAAGAGCCATATGCACAGCTTTTTCGGATCCGATGCCGTTACCGTCAATCTGCCAACGTCGGCAGACCTGAGAAATGGCTGTGCCACCGCCGCTAACCCCAACGACATGTCCGTCTACTGTACGTGCTTCTATTATTCGTCCCTGCTGCATTACCTCGCGGACTAATTTTCTTTAACCCAGGGATTCCCACCCTCTACTATGTCGACGGCGACAAGTACACGCCCATGGAACCCTACTCCTTCACGGCCTACTACGTCGTTCAAAAGGACCCCGTCGAGGTCCCCATCCCTGAGGATTTCAGTGCTGTGGCCGGCAATGCGCTCGCCAAGGACAAAAGTGGCCTCGTTCCCGGATCTGACCTCATCTGGCTGTGCGAGAGCGGTGATTTCGATGCTGGCGGCAAGGACTACAGCGACTGGCCGCAGAGCACATGCCCTAGCAAAAAAAAGCTACAAGTTGTTCTCTTCTTTCCCGATTGTGTTGACGACACGGGTAAGAAGACGGCCTACAGCAAGAACACCGGCAAGCAGTGCCCGTCCGGCATGAAACGCATGCCGCAGCTCCGATTCAGCATTCGCTACGACTGGAAGAAGTACTTCAGCAGCTGGAAGGGCAACCCGCCTATCCAGCTGGCTTGTGGTACCAGCCAGTGCTTCCACGGCGATTTCATCAACGGCTGGGATCCTACCGCCATGCAGAACATGGTCAAGACCATCACGAGCGTGAGCAAATGGCAAGCCGTCGACGGCCCCAAGGGCAAGGCTAAGGCTGGTTCCACGTGCAAGACCACTGCCAAGGATAATGACCCTAACAACGGCACCAATGACTACAAGACCAGCTTGAAGATGATGGCGGCCAAGGTTAAACGAACAATTGGCGAGAAGTTTGCAAACCGCAGGAAGTAGTCATCTCAGGCGACTTTGCAGTGGTAAAGCAGAGCCTCACCTATACATAGAATTATTCTACATGTTATTGACGGAAATCGTGCTTGTGCATTGTCTATGCTTGGTACCCGTTTTCGGCTTTACGTTTTATATACAAATTTGGTGCGTACCCCTAATTCCGGTCCTGTCAGGTGACATCTAAACTACATGACTTGGAATATGGTTTCTAACAGTTATGGCACGACTTGATAGCTAAGTAGTTTATTTGGTTTGCTTAATTTACCTGATTGAATTTCGTAGTCGCGGACCTAGCTTGACCGGGCTTTCGCCGCTATGCTTTGACCCTAATAAGTAAATTTTGCGGTTGAAAGACTAGCCTATATCTTTAAGACCTCCTAGCACACTTGTTACGCCTGCGCTGCAATTTTAATGCGGCAGCCAGGCGCTCGAGGGCCAGGAGTTTTCGCTTCTTATATGCTCGACAGGCATGTTTTTTTTAGTTCTTCTTTGTTTGAAGCACCTTTTTTACGCCCACCTGGGTAGATATAAACCGGTCCTAGCTGTTTAGATTAGATCTATATAAATAGCAGCTTATTTAGTACATATTAATTAGCTGCTTGCTTGCCTTTTACTTGCTATAACTATTTTTAAGAACAATATAAAGAACCTAGCCTAGCTTGTAGAAACAAATTTTAATTATGCTAGATGGCTGCAAGCTATTTAGCAACTAGTTAATCTTTTAGTATATTTTTTTAAACTATATAAAAAGCGTATCTTAATACGAGGCTTTTTTAAAAGCTTTTAATACTAAAAGTATTTAGTTAAGCTACTTAGATATAGTTAATATAGGTAATAGATTATTAATATCTAATAGATAATTAGCCAGCAATTTACTTATATTCTTATTATAAATAAAAGTAGTACTAGCTTTGCTAAGCTATTATTTCTTTATGTAATTAAAGTAATGCTTATATAAAAAGGATTATATTTTATAATTATAGTTAGGCTTCTAAAGGTTAGTGCCTTCAGGAGTGTGTGTGTAGCAGGGTCGCAGCAGGGTGCCTAGATGTCACGACCCTGACAGAAATAGGACCAACAGTTGGTTCTCTAGTAAAACAGGTTCTACTAGGCCGCGCTCCTAGCTAGGCGAGAGGCACGAGAAACACAGCCCCCGAGGCATGTAACCTGCTTACCTAATAGATCAGAGAGGATCAGGACTAATCCCTCCTAATCCAAGGATCAGTAAGGCTTAACACTGATCCAGCCTAATCCTACCCGTAGATTAGACGGCTCAGGATATAATCTAACTAAGCCAGACTAAAGAGATAGACTATATAGACACGCTTATTACCAGTAGATAGCATTAGCTTAGGACAGCTTTTTAGCAGTTAATCTAAGTATTTACCTAAATAGCTTTTACCAGCTTGTAATTATTATTTAGAACTAATATTGCTTAACTATTGCCTGGTTATGTATTTTAGATATAAACCTCTAATCTCTAGTTTAAAGGACTTAAAAAGTTTTAATTATTATATTTTAACTACTTTTATTTATATATTTTAATGCAGACCTTAAGCAATATTATACGTAAAATCTTTTATAATATTTAGATTTAAAAGTAATACTTTTTAGTATAATCTCTAGCAGAAAATAGATAATACTACTAGTAGTAATGGTAATAATAGAATAATTAATTAATAGCTTTAAGAGCTAGTTAGTAAGGTTAACTGCTTCTATATCTTTATTAATAGTTAGGCCTAATAGAATAAGGAAATAAAAAGACTTAAGAAAAAGGTTACTACTTTTAAGGCCGCTACTAATATTATTAATACCTCTATTTTAACTAAAGAAAGTATAAAACTTAATAGCCTGACTCTTTATAACAAAACTCTAGAACAACTCTAGGCCTACCTTATATAGGTTTGGGCCTACTAACGCTTTAATTATCTAGACAACCAACTAGACAAGAAATAGATTATACATGCCTTATCTTTCCTTAAAGAAAGAGTCCTTACTTAGTTTAAACCTTACCTTACAGACTTTATTAATACAAAAGAATTTAAGAAATATAAACTAGAAACCTAGAAGATATTTAGCAGATATAAAACCTATAAAAGCATACTCTATAGTCTATTTTAAAACCTTAACAAAAAATAATAAGCAAAACGGAAACTATTAAAATTATAATAAAAAGGCTCAGCCTTGGCCTTTACAGTAGAATTTAGAAAAATCTACGCCTAAATTAACTCTACAGATAATACTAAAATCTTTACATTTTACTAAAAACTAAAAAAAGAAATAAAGGACAAACTAGCTAGATATAACTAACTTAATAACTTCCTATAATATATTAAATTAGCTGTTAAGCTTAACAACCGGCTGTACAAAAGACGCTAAAAAAAGCACAGAAATATCTTTAGATAATTTCTATAAAATAACAATAGAAACAAATCTAATACCGGAAAAAGATATAACTATAATAACTTAACCCAGTAGAGACAATATATAGGCCTTATAAAACTTAATATAATATAATGTAAGGATAAGAAAGATATTAAATATTATAACTTGTTAAACGGAAACGCTTGTGTGGGCGCTGCACGCAGAGAGTTACCTTAGACTTGGCACTGGATTTTCTCTAAGTGCCCATGGGGCGTGCACGCCGGCAGATAAGTTTGGTGGCCGTGAGCCAATTTTTTGGGCTGTTTTAAGACCCTAACTTCGTACCTCTGCATTACCCTTATTTCTTACCTAAAAAGCATGTAGCCTAGTTTATTAGATAGCCTAATTTCTAAAGTTTATCTGTATTTAGTTTGGTTACTGTCAGGGTTAGGGTTGGCTGGTTATTTAAAGCCAAAGATAGTGGGTCCGAGGGCCGAATTTTCCGGCCTCCCTATCTGCGCACCAGAGCCAACCCACGCGTGCCCGCGGGTGAGACAATGTCGGAGGGACTGTGAGGAGGGCTGACAGAAGCCCACTTGAATTCAATGCAAAGTTGTCCAAACCATTCTCAAGCGTCCCACCAAGACCTCCAGTGCACCCTACTGCTACCTGACCATTCAATCCACTAACCTTTAGAAACTGCCCTTTAATCAGCCTTGACGATTTCCGAAAAGTAAAGAAGAAGTATAGTCTAATCTCCTAACTAAAACTCATTAAGAAGGAACTACATAATATAGAGCTTTATACAAATCTACCTTAACTACCTGTAAAGTAACTACTGACTAAGATAATTATAAGAGGACTAGAGAACCGTGTTAAATACATTAATCTACACCGTCTAATTAACTATAGAGTCTCTCGTATATAATTAGAGCAGCTGCTTTTCTTAATGATAAATTAACTAAGTATAGGAGATAAGCAGTCCTATATTTATACTAAAATAATTAGATT
This sequence comes from Diaporthe sp. PMI_573, assembly GCA_021399435.1. Lineage (NCBI taxonomy): Eukaryota > Fungi > Ascomycota > Sordariomycetes > Diaporthales > Diaporthaceae > Diaporthe > Diaporthe sp. PMI_573. Next base: position 1,149,863 of record JAJTUP010000007.1, on the reverse strand, counting down.
ATAACTACCTATTATAAAAACAAGTATAAGGTTTTACTAAATTAATAGACATTAGAGTATAGAGCCTAATAGTACTGAGATAGATAATAAACGTAAAGCTTAGCATAATTAGATTAGAGCTTACAATACTTAAGCTTATTGTTACGTAACTACAAGAAGTGTAATAAAGTAGGTTCTAATTTCTGCTATACAGCCGGAGTTTCGCGGATAAGCTTATGTTATTTAAGTATATTTTAAAGACAATACTTAGGAAACTATTGACTAGGTAACAGCCCGGGACCGGCAAGCTAAGCGCCGTAGAGATACGAGAGGAAACTTTTGAAGGTTGGTGGATCGAATGGGAGTTAGGTAGCAGTAGGGTGCACTGAGGTCTTGTTGGGACGCTTGAGAGTGGTTTGGACAACTTTGCATTGAATTCAAGTGGGCTTCTGTCAGCCCTCCTCACAGTTCCTCCGATATCGTCTCAACCCTGGGCACGCTGCGGTTGGCTCTGGTGCGCAGATAGGGAGGCCGGAAAATTCGGCCCTCGGACCCACTATCTTTGGCTTTAAATAACCAGCCAACCCTGACCCTGACAGTAACCAAACTAAATACAGATAAACTTCAGAAATCAGGCTATCTAATAAACTAGGTTACATGCTTTTTGGGTAAGAAATAAGGGGAATGCAGAGGTTCGAAGTTAGGGTCTTACAATAGCCCAAAAAATCGACTCACGGCCACCAAACTCATCTGCCGGCGCGCACGCCACATAGGCACTTAGCCGAAAAAATGCCAAGTCTAGGGTAACTCCCTACGTGAAGTCTAGGGTAACCCCTTACGTGCAGCGCCTACACAAGCGTTTCCGTTTAACAATATAGCGTGCCGTTAACTTGCCTCTTAGTAGAAAGCTTTTATAGTGCCTTTATTGTTTTCTGGATGGCTTTAGCCCTTTAAAGTATTGTTAATATAAGAGGCAAGTCTATATTAATATATAGGTATGTGCCAAAGACAAGTAGTATTGAGACTAGGCCGTTAGGCCTAGTAGTATTATTAACAGCCTTGACTACTATCTACAGTATGGCTTTGTCTCTATATATACTAGTAAGATTGTTTATCAATATCTTAAATACTTGCTAAAGTAGTCTGTAATATTATTCAACCTTGTCTATAGCGTAATATACTTCTATAAAGACTTATTTATATATAATCCCTATAAGTTTCGCCTTTAATCAAAACTCTACTAACATAAAGTTAGTTTCTATATTATAAACCAGCCAGTCTAGTAGTCTAAGATATATGTCTATCTATATCATCTATAGAGCCTCCTATGTATCCTTTATAGATAAAGATTTTAGAAATCGTGCTGCTTAAAAAAAGGTAGTAATATCTACTGTATAAAGTACTAGCTTGCCCTTAAGGTATAGAATATCTACAACAAGTTTATAGTTAAAGTTATAATTATCTTTTAATAAGAACTTAAATTATCTTGGTGTCAAATTATAAAGCTAGTAGTAATAATAGATCTTGTTGATTGCCTTAAAAGTACTATCCTTAACGTCTTTATATCCGGCATTTCTCAACAGTTGTCTAAGTTATTTAACAGTCAAATATCTAAACCATTAATAAAGTCGTTATAGCTTGGCTTCTATAATATATATACTTACCTCTTATTTAGATAGAAAGAACCATATATATCCCTATTTATACATAATAAAAATAGTTACATTATTACTGTTAAGTTTTCTCTAAACAAGTAGGTTAAGAGTATTATTAAGAAATACGTCAAGTTTATCTATATCTGCTAAATAGAATAGAAATAATATATTAATCTTCATAATATAAAATGTAATTATTTCTAGTAGTGTCTTAATATATATGGCTCTAATTAAGGTAGTCTCTATACCCTTACTAAACTAAACCATAGCTTTGCTTGCTTATAAAGTGTTTAAGGTAATAGTTAGGTCCTTATATTTTAGTATAAGGAACTAATTGTAACCTATTATAGATACCTTGGCGGTACTATTATCTGGTATAATTTCCTAAAACTTTTATTAAGAGTATTGTCCTTTTAGCGTAAATTATAATATTAGGATAGTATTGTCTTCTTCTATATACTTGTTTTCTTCTGGAAATATACTATAGAGAAAAGAGGTATCCATTAAATACTATGCTATAGTAAAGTTGTTGTTGTCTTATGCATCTTCTTTATCCTTGATTCTAATGCCTTTAATGTTAGCAAGAAATGCTGCGTATGTTATATTTAATGTATCTCCGCTGTATTACTCTGTGTATACCACAAAGCTATTTCTAGTACATCTTTGTTCTTTCAAAAAGTACTTTATAGACCAGCAGCCTTCCTTGTAATAAATATAGTACTTCCTAAACTATTGATATATATTGTTATGGCTATATCTATAATTAAACCCTTAATTCTATAGGTAACTTTTGCGGGAGTACCTCCTTTGTAGGTAGCTACTATGAGAACAATACTTATTGCCTCTACTTCTGCTTCTGCCTTAAAATCTATACCTATTACGAAAGTTGCTATGTCTTTGGCCAAAACTTCCGTGGCTAAATCTATAATTCTGCCGGTTATCTGTGTATTAATGGTTAGTATAGTAAGTATTTGTACCGTTGTCTTTATTGCTATTGTTGCTATCTACTTTATTGTAGGCTTCCTCTAGATAGTTATTACTAGTATATAATTGTTATATAGAGGTATTACAAATAGACATATCTAGCAATAATTAAAGATCCTAGAATAGTTATTTATATACTTTTACTAGTATATATAGTATATAATCAAACTTAGGTACCTCTAAGCAAGCTTATATTACGGCTATATAAAGAACCTCTTTATTTTAAAATGCTGGTCCGAGTGCTTGTTAACTTAGCTATAGAGTATCAAATAGCTTTTGCAGCACTTTTTGTAAGTCTTTGTTTGCGTTTGCCGGATCATTTTATAAGCCGATATATATAATATTAGCAAAGTCAGCATAATATTACCTATAGTTAATATTGTATTCAAAATGCTGTTTGAGTATTATATATGTTTCCCGGAACGTCTTCTATAGGCTAATATAGTATATAAAGTAAGTCTTAGCCCGGCCTTTTAAAATAAGTAGAAATACTATATAGAACTAATCTAGTTGTATTTAGTACATAAAACAAACATTTAACATTATCCGCATCTTGTTATCTAGCAAATTATACTATTTACCTATCTACTTGTTTCGGTTAGCCTATACCTTAAGGAACTTATTAATCTTATTAAAATCTATTAGACTATTTATATAGTGTCTTAATAAAAGCATAGTGTAGTTATCTACCCGCTTAGATATACTATCATTATAGGTTAAGCTATAAAGTGGTGGAATACTGTACGGTCTTAGATTATTATATTCTAGTACTTCTGGCGGTTTTAATACTTCTAGCGGTCTAAATACTTCTGGCACCTCTAGTAGTCTTATTAGTTGCTAACTGGGAGGTAGTCCGGGCATATAAGTATTCTATGTCCGAGTTTCCGTTTTTACAGGTAGTTTCTAATAGTAGAAAACTTTAGTTTCTTTGATAGTCTCTTAGATGTCATCTTTCTGTTACTATGGCCGTATCTTTTAAACCTTGCCCTTCTATAGGGCTTCTAGTTCTCGGCTTAAATATATCTTAGAGTTAGAAATCTTTTTTTGTTATTATAATTCAAGAACCTTCTATTGCTAAGAATCAGGAACCTTCTGCTGTTATGATTGAGAAATTAGTTTAGGTACTAGTTTTTGTATAATTCTATTAATTATCTTTGCCGGTGTTTATAGCAAAGCTTTTACAGGACTATTTGTATAATTACTTAGTCTATATAAAGACAAGTTAATCTGTGGTAATGAAATTGGTATTTGTTAAATAGGTTGGAATGGCATTACTTGTTGAACAGGTTGTAATAGCGTTGGCCTTACCGTCTTAGCTGCGTTTCCTAACGGTAGACTTGCCTTTTTATTAGATGAGAAAGAGAGAGATGGGTACTTAGCAATATAGGGTATTTATTTTCGTCTTTCCTTTAATAAGCTGTAAAGCTTGGATTTAGAAACAAGAATGGTGTTAGTAATAGCTATATCTGGCCATTCCGGTAAATACTCGGCTTTATTAAGTACAATTATCTAATCTGCTGGTATATTGTATATTAAACCAGTATAGATCTTCTGTATATAAAGGAAGCGTTTAAGATTTTTGGTAGCTAATATAGTCAGCTATATATTAACGGTCTAGTCCTTAAATACTCTCTTGAATTCCTAAAATAGCTCTTTGTTAATAATATCGTCAGAATTATTATTATCTATAAACTTAAGCATATATGCATTATATAAATAGCCTTGCTTGTTAGCATCTTTAAAGGAGTAGATAATTGAGACAGACATGCCCCAAGCTATCTAGTTTATATAAAGGTAAAGATTATAGGGAATCTAGAATCGGTTCTTTATATTGTCTGCTATTGCCTTAAACTCATTACAAAGGGTATATTCTTTGGTATCCTATACTATTAACTTTATAAGTCGTAGATCCTCATTGTTGCTTATTTTAATAATATAATCATTATCCTTATTGCTATTATTGGCGCTAATATTACCGGCGCCAGTGCTACTGGCGTCAGCTATATCGTTGCGAGCACGTAACTATATAGCACATAACACGGCTTTCCCTTTAATGGCAGTCTATAGTAAACCGTGCTTTTTGGTGCTAAAGGGGTGGTGGTAATTTATAGTAAACTGCGCTTTTTATGCTAGGAAGTAGTCTGCGGCAGACTACGCTTTTTATGCTAAGTAGTAATTGTTAATTATATAAGTAGTTGGTTAAGGTTGAGGCAGGTTTAGTAACTCAGACTTATATGTAACTAGGGCTGAAGTAAATTTAATTAAAAGTAGCCTATTTTCGCAAAAAGTCTAGGGTAACTCTCTTAGTAACTCAGACTTATTGTTTAAGTTAAAGTAGATTTGTTTAGAAGTGGCCCGTTTTTGTAAAAAGTCTAGAGTAACTCCTTCTGTAACTTATATAGCCAGGGGGCCAAAGTAAATTTAATTAAGAGTAACCCGTTTTTGCAAAACGTCTAGAGTAACTCTCTCTGTAACTTACACTTGTAGTTAAGCCGAAGTAAATTAAAGTACCCTATTTCTGCAAAAAGTCTAGGGTAACTCTCTTTATAACTCTTCTGTATAGTGTTTTTGCCAGGTAGCACGCAGCTAAATAATAAGCACATAACCCTGCATCACCAAAATTTACGTATAAATTGTTGCTTTCTGGTGTAATTGGTTGTTTGGGTATTTATAAGGGTATTCTTTTTACGCCATAATAGTCTTGTCGGCTCTTTCTTAATGTATTTAGTCGTTTTTAGATATTCTTTTTATACCGCAAGGTCTAATCGGCTTTAGTATTAAAGTGTCTAATAAAGAAATTATACGTTTTTGTGTTTTTATATTAATAAAACGTAGTCTTGTCGATACGGCTTTGTGTTATTGTAACCTAATTGTCGGCACCTTGTTTCGATATAAGATCTAAGGACTTAGTGTTTTTTAATCTTAACTTTTGTCCCGTAATGTAATCGTTTTTTGACAGGATTTGTAATAGACATAACCTCGTTAGTATAGCTTTAATAGAGATCCAGTAGTTATACTAATAGGTCTAATTGCTTGTATTGTAGTTTCAATATAGAATCTAGGGACTATAGTATATTTAATTGTAGCGTAGATATTGCCGACCGTTAATGAGTTTTGATAGAGATCTAGAGACTTGTTAAATGTCGTTAATAGCGATCTGTCTCTTTCTTCTTTGCTGCTCTATAATTGCCTTAAGCAATTACTAATTAGTATTAGTTAGGCTTTATTGTATATAATAGAAAGAAGTGTTAGCGAAGAGAAAAGGAGAGTATAGACTGAATAGGTATTCCATTAAGTCTATAGGGTCTAGTTATTGCTTTAAAGGGTGTGGCGAAGCTACGCCTGTAGGGCGACAACCCTTTATAGTGCAGGCCCCGCGCTAGCTACGGGCCCTCCACTATTTACTTACAGACCTATTCACTATAGACCTATCAACAATTTCCTTATATTGTAAGTATTGCGGGTACATTTAGGGGTCGTCTAGCAAAAAACGCACTAGAGACATTACTAAAAGTCTATCTCATTTTACTACTAGCACTGTGTCTCTTTCTCGTTCTAAGACTATAATTTGTATAATACTGGTATTAGGTGCTACTAGAGGTGCCTTGCCCATATACTAATAGGGGTCCCAGTTATTTAAGTCTAGAGGTACTATAGTATTAGTTCCTACTAATATATAAAGAAGCTTCTATTTTGTAACGGCAAGCATTCTACTTTTAGTAATTCTTTTGGGAAACCACCCTTGGTTATCTTTATCGCTTCTATATATAGTACAGCTATTGTTATAATATGCTGTCCAGCTTAGCGAGGCATATTTCCTGTTTTCTTTAGCGCGATTAAGCATATTTTAAACAAGGCCAGATAGCTTCTATTAGACTATTTCTCTAGGTCTTAGCGTAAATTTCTATATATTGAGGGAGTTCTATAGTATGCTTATAGGCTAGAGGTTGTAAACCTCCTTCTTGGTTTTCTTTAGTAAGGGATTACTAGTAATTCTAAATAAGATTTGTCCTTTATCTACGTCTTGTTCTAGGTAGATCCGGCATTAGTTATATATTACGGCGTTATATAGGCAGTACATTATTACAATCTCCTACTAAGTCTTAAAATATAGTAGTTTTTTATTAGTTTAAGAAGCTATATTGGCTTATCTAAAGCCTTTAGGTATAGACTTCCAGTTCTTCCTCTTACTATTATGGTACTTATATATAAAATATTTTTTCTTTCCGCAATTATAACATTTAATATCTTTCTTATCCTTACGTTACACGGTATCAAGCTCTATAGAGCCTATATATTGTCTCTACTAGATTAGATTATTATAATTATACTTCTTTCCGGTATTAAGCCTGTTTCTCTAGTTGCGTTAAAATAATTTAGAGTTAACACCGCGTTTTTCCTGGCATCTTTTATAGAGTCTATTGTTAAGTTTAATAGCTAGCTTAACATACTATAAAAAGTTATTAGATTTATCGTATCTAGCTAACTCGTCCTTTATGTCTTCTTTTAGCCCTTAATAAAACATAAAGATCTTGATTTTATATATAGAGTTAATTTAGGCATAGATCTATTAAAATTCTGCTATATAGGCCAAGGCTAGGCCTTTCTGTCGTAGTTTTAACAACTTTCTTTCAGCCTATCGTTTTTTGTCGAGATTCTAGAATAGGGCTTAAAGAGCGTTCTCATAGTTCTCGTACTTGCTAAATATTTCCTAAGTCTCCTGTTTACATTTTTTAAATTCTTTAGCATTAACAAAGTCCGCAAGATATAGTTTAAACCAGGCAAGCGCTCTTCTCTTAAGAAACAAGGCCGTATATATAATTTGTTTCCTATTGTTACGGGGTGCAGTGTTTTACGTAGCTAGTGCGATGAATTTTTCTTAGCCGTCCGTACTATAAGTACCGGACATGCTTCTATCCCTCTCGAGGGCCGAAGTAACAATTCAACTCATTCTTCTATTATTATTATTTGATAACCTGTGACATTGTCTAATTAGAACCCAAACACTGCTTTTATCGCTTTCGTGGCCCTTCTAGCCCTTTTTCATTATCTCTTCTTTCTTCGTGTTAGAGCCCTCGAGTGGTTTTCTCTCTCTCTCTAAGGGGCCAGCAGAACTTGGGCACATATGCTCGGCTTGTTGTCCACGTTTTTACTAGTGATCTACCCCGGGCTAAGCTAACTGCGTAACCTTTAAAGACTGAAGAGAGAGCTTACGACTGACGAGTCAGTCTAAAGCTTGCCTGTTCTTCATAATTATATACAGAATTGTCTTACCTATACCTAATCAGAACTACCAAGAAAACACCTTGCCAGGAAAAGAGTTATATAACTAAACTAAAGACAAGAAAAGCATAACTAAAGCATATAGGAAGAACCCTGCTTTTAAACCTACTCTCTTACCAAGATTCTAAAGGGTACCCTTTTAACTAAGCTTCACGCCTAAGGTATAAACATCAGCCATCATACCAAGGATTATTTTATAATAATAGCTAAAGCCCTAGCAGAGCAATATATTTACTTATAAAACGCTTAGTTAAGAAGGAGATTAGACTTTTACAGGATTTGTCAACCCTAACCCTAATACTTCTATCTACAATATACCAAGACTAGCAGTCTACCATAGACCAATTATTTTCTTTACATCTAAACTTTTTTTTTTACTAGGCTCCTTTTCTTTTATTTATTACCCTACAACATTTATTTTACTCTAATTAGAGCCTAGTTTACATTTATTTTACCATTATATAATATATAAAATTTAAAATTAATTACTTATTATAAGAGTAGAGAGTAGTAGTTCTATAAACCCAATATTTATTACCTTATATAACCTTTTACCCTTATTCTTTTCCTAAATTACTCTTAGAACCTCTTCTCTTTAGGCTTTAGCTTCTTAGATCTAGGTTAAAAATCCTTTACCTTTCTAATTACTTCCTTCCTTACTTTATTAAAGTTAAATTCCTTATTAACTTAGGTATATTTACCTAAGGTAAGTTTTAATTAAGGAGTACCTTTAAATTTATAATTAAGTAGAGTAGTAGCAGCCTTAATAGTAGAAATATAGAAATTCTTATTAAAAGTATAGTTACTACCTTTAATATAGTAAAGATAGTTAGTATATATACCCTTCTTAAAACCAGGAATACTTTAATATTTAAAGAAAGGAACTATAACAGGGACCCTATTATTAAAGTTCTAAGACATATATACAAAACAGTACTTATAGAAAGAAGTATTTTAATAATTAAAAAAGATAATAAAGAGGGTAAAAGTATAATACCTATTATCTAATTAGTATAGGTTAGATATATACTTTCCATATAGCTTATTATTAATCTTCTTAATAAAAACCTTATTTATACCTATTTATATTAATATTTAAAGGTACTTATAGAGGAACTTGTAATTTTTATTTAGTAAAAAAAAAATAAAAAGGTTAATTAGAATCTTCTTAACAATAGGCTTAGATAGAAGCTATATAATATACTAGTTTATACCACGGCTAATTAGGGTATAGATAAAGATGTTTTAGGTAAAGAAAGTATAGAGTTTAGACTTAAGAATAATATTCTACAGGAGTATACCTTAGTTTATAAAGGTAGTATAAATACTGTAGTTAACAATTAGTTTAGGGTAATCAGCCTTATATAAAGGATATAGGGGCTCTTGCTTACTTTCCTTTTTTCCTTTTCTCTTTTTATCAAGATTCTAGGAAGTATAAGAAGATATTTTAAGGGGTAAGAGAAGGAAGATAGTAGTATAGGAGTAAGATTTAGTTTAGGAAGCTTATTTAGTATCTAATTAGAGTAACAAAGTAATACCCTAAGTAGTAGAAAGTTAGTATTATAAGAGAAGGTTAAACAGAATTAGTAAAAGAGAGGGGAGGTTTTTAAAGAATATAAAAAAGTGTCTAAGAGGCCTAGTAATTTACTAACCTTAGCTACTTACCTAAATAAACACTTAAACCATTCTAATACCTAAAGGAAAGCAAAAGGGATAGAAAGTAACTAATAGATATAAGTAATTTATAAAAAGCAGTACTTCTACTAGTCTACAAAAACCCTGTAGCACCTAACGCAACCTTTCCTTAAAACCTTTCTAACTAATACCTATAAACCTCTTTTAGCTACTTTCTAGTTTCTAATTAACTATATCTAAAGCCTTTAGTAGTACTAAAGAACTAATTTAGGCAAGACATATTACTACTACATTTTATCCTTCTTATAACCTCTAAGTAGTAGAGCTACCTTTTTACAATATTAACCTCTTTACTTAATTATCTATACAGTATTCCCTAGAGGTACAAGCTTTCTCGCTACTTTCCCTATACTTTACTCCTCCTTTTTATTACCTACTTAATTCCCTTACACTTCTTACTATACTTACGGGTAATCAGAAAGCTACTATGAGCAACAGGCAGTCTAGAAGGGGCAGATCTAGCTATTATTCTAAGTCTAACTTCTATATGACTAAGACTTTATAGGTAGCTTCCTTCTATTATAGGTCTCCTAGAGCCTCTCCCAGCATTTTTTTAGGAAAGATATTTAACTTAGATACCCTAATTCTATTAATCAAGCCTATCTTTATTACTAATCAAGTTGACCCTACTATCTAACTATTATAACTACCTTTCTATAACAACTTTAGCATATAACTATCTAGCATCTGTTTCCCTAATCTAGTTAATATCTAAAACTATCACGACTTTAGCTATAAGGCTAGCGTAAATCTTTCCTATAACCTGTTTAAGACTTAAATTCTTATATATAGGCTTAAAATTAGACAAGTTTAGCTAATAGAATATAAGAATAGGCCTCCATTCTTTAACATTAATTATATTATTACAAGTAATTAGATATAAAAAATAGTTGCTAACTACTTTTTAGGTATTAATATATACCCTAAGCTCTAATTATTACCTAGGTTGTAAAACTTTTTTAATAAACATTAGGTATGCCTAGCTCTAAACCTAGTAGACGCTAAGGGACTCCTTGTTATAAATAGCCTCCTTCAGACCCCCAGACCCCTTCAGCCTCCTTCAGCCCCTTCAAAGCCCTTCCAGCCTCCCTCAGCCCCTATCCGCCTCCTTTAGAAAGAATAGGCTATCTATGCAAGCCTCTAGATATAAGTGGAGAAACCAGCTAGCCTAGCTTGGTAGAATCTTCTTATCGGAGTTATTCCTTCCGCCCTTTCCCATTTCTCTTTCTAGCCCCTGTTTTTCTCGAGTCATTATTCTCTCCGTCGGAGGAATATACCTCTCCGAAGGTCCGAACCTTCTATGTATATATACCTAGCCTTTTCCTCTCAGATAGATAGTTAGTTCTTCAGTCAGATCAACTTTTTCCCTCCTACACCTAGCTTGCCTCCTCCTTCCTTAAATTTGTTCTCTGTGAGGTGTTGAAGAATATCTTGACTACAGCCTTACTATGTCCCTCTACCCTTAGCCCTCTGCCCTTAATCTAGGTGTTTCTAACACTCCTAGCTTAAAATAAAAAGCTTTAAAGTAACTATATCTTGGCCCTAATCAAATAGCAGCTTCTTAACTTTACTAACATTATATTTATTAGTTACTTTGTTATTTCTTATGATTAGCCAGCCTACTCTAACTTTAAATAGTTACGATTAATACCAGAGCACCGGTTTATTATCATGCCAGTATATACACCTAGGTACTTTACCCTTAGAATCTACAATTACACTACTAATTACCTTAGGTCTATTAACACCTACCTAAATATAGGAGAGCAAAACTATAACTATAAGAGGATTGTAACTATCTACAAGAGCTTTATCAAGGAAGAATATCTTGGGGTAAAAAAGCCTAGAGCGATTAGAGTTACTATTTTACTCCAGACAAGCTTTACTAATTATAGCTAGCAGGTAGCCAACTATATAGCTTTCTTCTTTTAAGAAAATAGGGGAAGGAATAACTAGGAGTTTAGTAACTAGAAGAGCTTAAACTTAGCCCAAAATTCTCCTATAGGGCTCTCTCCTAAAGAGACGGTAATCTAGATATAGATGTTCACTATCCAATTAGAGCTAAATAGACTTAGATATAGTCTTTAAGAGCCTATTAACTACCCTTTAATCAGCCTTAATAATTTTCGAGAAGTAAAAAAGAAGTATAGTTTAATCTTCTAGCCAGAACTTATTAAGAAGGGACTTCATAATGTAGAGCTTTATATAAATTTACCTCTACTACCTATAAAGTAACTACTAACTAAAATGATTATAAAAGAAATAGAGAACCAGGTTAGACATGTTAATCTACACCACCCAATTAACCATAGAGTCTCTTATATATAATTAAAGCAGCTACTTTCCTCAATAATAAAACAACTAAGCATAGGAGACAAACAGTCCTTTATTTATACCAAAATAGTTAAATTATAACCACCTATTATAAAGACGAGTATAAGGTTTTACCAGATTAACGGACATTAAAGTATAGAGCCTAATAGCACTAAGATAGATAATAAATAGAAAGCTCAGTATAATTAGATTAGAGCTTACAATACTTAAGCTCACCATTATATAACCACGAGAAGGGTAACAAAATGGGTTCCAATACCCACTATATAGCCAGAGTTTTATGAATAGACTCGTGTTATTTAAGTATATTATATAAGCAATACTTGGAAAAACATCAACTAGGTAACAGCCTAGGACTAGCAAGCTAAGCACCGCAGGGACACGAGAGGAAACTAATTAGAATGGTGGATAAATAGTTTAGTTGACCCTTCTACTCTGGGGAGCGAAGGGCTGGAGAGGGGTATGTTACAGGGTATAGTGTTTTATATAACTAGTGTAATGAATTTTTCTTGGCTATCCGTACTATAAGTACTAGACATACTTTTATCCCTCTCAAGGGCTAAAGTAATAATTTAACTCATTCTTCTATTATTATTATTTAATAACCTATAACATTGTCTAATAAGAACCTAAATACTGCTTTTATTGCTTTCGTGGCCCTTCCGGCCCTTTTTCATTATCTCTTCTTTCTTCGCGTTAGAGCCCTCGAGTGGTTTTCTCTCTCTCTTTAAGGAGCCAGCAGAACTTAGGCACATATGCTCGGCTTGTTGTCCACGTTTTTACTATCTGCCTAACTATCTATATAATTAAAATGCTAGTAGGCCCTGACTTGGGTAAGGTAAGGCTGTAGCTAGCCCGGGATACTATTATATAGAGTTAGGCTGTTAAGCCTAATACTTTCTTTAGTTAGAATTAGGGTATTAATAATAGCGGCGGCAGCCCTAAGGGTGGTAACCTCCTTCTTAAGGTTTTTCATTTCCTTGTTTTATTTGGTCTTCTAAAGGTTAGTGCCTTCAGCAGTGTGTGTGTGTACGGCAGGGTCGCAGCAGGGTGCCTGGAGGCGAGTTGGGACGATTGAGAGTGGTTCGGACAACTTTGCATTGAATTCAAGTGGGCTTCTGTCAGCCCTCCTCACAGTCCCTCCGACATCATCTTACCCGTGGGCACGCGTGGGTTGGCTCTGGTGCGCAGATAGGGAGGCCGGAAAATTCGGCCCTTAGACCCACTATCTTTGGCTTTAAATAACCAGCCAACCCTAACCCTGATAGTAACCAAACTAAATACAGATAAACTTTAGAAATCAGGCTATCTAATAAACTAAGTTATATGCTTTTTTGGTAAGAAATAAGGGTAATATAGAAATATAAAGTTAAGGTCCCCTCTTTAGTATAAGGTTAAAAGACCTATCATTGTATTTTCCAACTAATTTTATTTAACTGTATGTACTCTGCTACTATGTATGTTTAGAAGCTATTGTACTAGTTGTCTTAATAGACTTTGTTAAGCTATCTGCTTATATTGTTTTACTCCTTTTTCTTAATTAGCTTTTTGTTATCAATTCTTAATTTAATAGCCAGAAGCTCCTCGATTTATTTAGAATAGATCTTGTGGGTTCTTAGCGTATTGATAAATATGCCTATTCTTGTCGACATTATTAATTGGTTTTCGTTGGGGTACTCTGATGTAAGAGCTGCCCTTGCCTTGCGGTAGACTTGCTTGTTATAGTTAAAGTCTATTTTTGTGGCTGTTTCTGGCAAGGCTATCAGAATATGTATCTATACAGTAGATCGTGGTTAACTTACCTGGGTCTTAGACGCGTGTACTGGGTTGACTTGTATTGTAGTATTAGTTTTGGCCGAATGATTGTTTTTGAATGGTCTTGAAGGACAAGTCTGTGCAGAACCGATCCGGATCCTTCTGGGACAGGGCGGCTTTTATGGTGCTTTTCGGGCAAGTTAAAGGCCTGAGTTACATGGCAAAGGCATTTTGACGGTGCTTGACGGCGTCTGACTAGGTTGCTTCGATCTTGACGGGCCGGTCTATTTTAAGGTTGAGAGCTTGTCAATAGTGCCGGCGCGAATAGCGGCGGAGACTAGGGCATGGCTTAATACTAAGACTTATAGTGTGAAGTAGTGGCATCTAACAGAGCACTGGTGTGTAGAAGATTGGAAAGTCATTGTTTAAAGCCTTGCATAGCGAGTCTTACTGTTATCGTCGATAAGACACATTGTTCCTTGTCCTTATAGGACACTCATTGCCGTTCCAGCTTAGTAGAGGAACTTAAAGAATACAAATAGTCCATGAAGTTAAGGCCTTAAAATAGTCTAAAAAATCGACTTGCGGCCACTAAACTTATCTTTCGGCGTATACGCCACTAGCACTAAGTCTAGGGTAACTCCTTACGTGCAGTGCCCTAATAAGCGTTTCCGTTTAACAGTATATTTAGATATAAACCTTCTGGTTATTATTAGTTTAAGTTTTTGGCCTGCCTTTTAACTTATCTAGACTAAGTAAAACTAAACTTATTAAGTCTTTCTCTTAATAAGGTACTAATATAATATTAGTATTAGATGTGGACATTTTTAGTACTTATATTACAGCTCTTTAAAAAATAAGCTATTTTTAATAGCGTCTCTAGTATTATCTAGTTTAGTATGTCGAGCTATAAAAGATAATATTTCAAATGTATATCTTTTATATTTATTTTAGATATAGAAGAAATAAAAGAAAAGTAATAAAGAATATAGTAAACTATGTATAGAATAAAGCTGTATATAAATAGAAATAAGTAAAAAGTAGTAAGTAACTAAGAAATTTAAGACAATAATTATATAAGAAAGGTAAGTAAAAGTAAGAAAAACTTAAGATTATATATATAGTATAGTATAGTACAGTATAGCTAATATACTCTTTTCTAAAAATAAAAGATTTAGTCTGTTAAATTTCTATTCTATATAATAGCTTTCTTTTAGCAAAATAAGTTAGGCAGGATAATATTAAACCTGTCCGAACAGCATTTGGACATGGGTTCGTACGTATTTGTCAGCAGCCCATTCGGCTATTTATAAGCAACCCACTGGTCTGTATGGACTAGTGAATAGCTAGAGAACGCAGTCCTTTTTACTTCGGTTATTCCGTACTGAGGCCTCACCCAATACCTTCCAACAAAACCTATAGTATACCTTGTCGGCTTAGCCCTAATTGGCAACTGAGATAACTATATAGTAGCTATCGCGGCCTAATATCGCGGCTTCGAGGGTCCTCTTAAATTACTATATGGTATGGCTAACTATAAGCTGCCTAATAATCGCCCTTACTGTAGTGGTGCCCGGTTTTATTCTAATTTAGATTGTCTTTGCTATTATACTAATATTAAGAGCCTTGCCTTAGACACTAGCCGCAACCTTGGCTATGTAAATATCCTGGCCTTGTATAAATTTGTCGGCAAGGCAAGCTTTAATGCCAGGGAGAAACAAGTATTTACAATAGGCTTGCGGATCCTGTCTCTAGGCCTATTATACTCTACTGTGCCTACTAACTATAACCTATTGTCCTATAATATTAAGGCCCCTGTCGAGTAGATTGGGGTCCCTGATTTACAGGCTCTGTTTAACGTGGTCTGCCTACTGTCTAAGGGCGACAGCCTCACGCCAAATAATATTGTCCGATTCTATGTGCATGGCATTCTACAACTATACATTGGTACGACCTCCGAGATTGCCGGATAGATAGAAGTATTGTATAACGGCGGCAAGGCAGACTGCTTTATCCTCTCGGCCGCCTTAATCCTGGGAAAGTCCGACAACTTTGGTAAGCCCTGTTGTGCTGCTCGGTGGAGGGGACTGACTTCGATAGTTTGATGCTCGACAAGCCGCCGCCGCCAACCCTACCGGACTCAATTGAAGGCATAATGCTCGATTGTTTCTATGTTGTAAGCCACACTATGGACAGAAACGGTCATGCCTAAGGGGCATTGTCTTCGAAAGCCGATCCAGGTGGAAGCTGATTCACACCGGCATTAATCAATCTAACAGGCCTCGATATACTTCGCAGTGCTTTAATATTTGTCGGACTTGGCTTGAAACTTATGGCCCCGGGATACAAAACTTAAGGCCTTCTTGTTAAAATTCTAAACAGCGTACCCATACTATACTAGCAAGTCTGCAAGGGAACATGGGAACAGGAATTAGGTCAGCGTTTCGAAAAGAGAGTACTCTTGGCTTGGGTGCCCTTTTATAAAAATCGCCGACTATAACAATTGGCCAAACAACTGGTTGCGGCGGGTGGCATGCAACTCTGTAACAGTTTACTATGGTGTTGTATTTGGTCTTATCGGCATTTAAACGACCTTGCTTTAAACCTTAGAATGTCCCTGGTCTCTTCTCCTTGCTCTTACTATCCTTTTGTAGGCCGCCACGTCGTTGGGCTGTCATCAGCACTGGCAAGTCCAAACACTGTTGCTAGTCTGACAAAATTCAAACTGTTTTGAATGGATTTCATCGGGTGCTGTGATACAGTAAGAATTTAGGTATTGACTTTTAATTCAGAGTTAGCTCATTGGCAACGGGATACGTGGTTATAATTTGGCCGCCCTTCCAGGCAGTGGTAGTTAATATCTACTATACTGACACATATGGTAGCGACTTGTTCCCTGTTTCCTAAGGCTTACACTTCCCTGCTCTGCTTTACTTTTTATAGGATTCTGTGTATTCAAATAGTTGGGTCGTGGAACGCAGCAAAGGAACCGGGGCCTTACTCAAAGACACTGTCACTATACATGAGATAATAATACATTCAAGAGCTACACACTGGTCCATAGTTGTTGCCTCCACCTCCACCATGACTTTCCCCTTCTTGTTTTTCTTTTCTCTCTGCCATTATTTGTATCTTCTCAAAGAAAAATGTATAAGGACGATCCGAGGGAAGAACTCAAGTACTCAAACCGTCGATCAAAAGATGTTTTCGTTGTGGACAAGGCCACCAATGATACCATAAGCCTCGCAGATCTGCCCAAGACTGATGCCATAGCTCACTCTACCATATGACGCTTCCTTGACTGTACTACCTGGGACCCTTCCGGCTGTCGGTTCCTACTCGGTAGCGCTTCTGCCTGAACTAACCTCTGGCAGTATCTTTGACTCTGACGAGTGACCTACGGGTCATCACCAAGGACATACTGAAGCGGAAGGTCGCGTAGTATGTCGTCAAACAGCCATTTCACAGAATAGTTAATGATCTCAACCTTAGCCATGGCTTCGGTAAAGCCAAGCTTTGTAACTGCAGAATCGATGTGAAGCCATCGCTTGTGTATGTGTACTAAGGGCTTAAACCTCGAGACATGCAGATTAAGGTGTAGCTTATCCGAGTTGACGGAGCCGACGAACTGGACAAACTCGATCTTCATTACCTCCGTCTCAGGACAACTACGGAGACAGGCTTTAAGGACACGGTTTACCGACTTTGCAAAGCTAGTATCCGGTATGGGTACTACCTTGGCCTTGTCGGAGAGCCGCTCGGCCTCTTAATCAATAGTTTTCACAATTCCGTGCCATAGGAGGATCTCCCAGAGACTTTGGGTCAGCTCGAAGGGCTGCCGGCCCAGTCTTTCGACTTTGGCCACAAGGTTACGAGTCTACAGCAAGAGGTATTAGTAAATGTATTTAAACGTCTAGAGGGCAATGGTACCTTTGTTATTCTATTGTATAAATAAAGCCAATGCCTTTGGTTTTTACCCTCGAGAAGATATTCTTTGAATATGCCCGCAACTGTTTTTAGCATGGGCGCAAGCTCTCTACTGTATTCCTTAGGTATATACCAAAGGTCTGCTTTTATCCTCCCCTCTATAGATTGATTTTCGGTAGGTTCGGTAGAATTCAGCAGATTACAGACCCTCCCCACCAAGTCTAGTCTGGCTACCAAGGCGCCAACCAATATTTTACAAATGGCTATTGTCTCCTCAGGGCCATTAAAAACCCTGTCTGTGTCAAGACTGTAATCTCCATCGGCAAAATCGTATCTAAACTCGAGCGGATGGCCGCTAAGGCTTGCCAACTAAAACGTTCTATGCGGATGTCGTTACAAGACGCTCTTCCCTACATTACTCGTTGGTTTGGAGACGGTAGTCTTACGTAGCAAGAGCTTCTTTAGGTAAAGAGTGCTGCACAAGTCCCCGGATATAAGCAGCTTGCTGTAAGGTATAGAAATAACGCCCCAGGCCTTATCCTTGTCCGCGACTATAAGGAGAAGCGAGACCCTAATCTAACTCTTAAAGTCTTTTAGTAAGACAGGGCTTTGCTTAAACTCTCCTGCCGTCTCATCTTGGCAGTTTGCCTCTTATCTAATAATCTACTAGATATCTCCCCTTGCCTTAACTCCAGGGGTTTAAAACGCAGTTTCTGTTGGCTGCCATGTAATATCGGGATTACGAACTTTTATTACCAAACTGTTTAGAGTTATTCTATTGTTAAAGCTAAAGCTAAATTTACAGCCGGACGCCTTATAGACTACATTATAGTTCTAGGGACATCTCAAGAAAATCAAGGCAGCAAGCATTAGATTATCGCCATAGAGTCTACTCTGGTTTTAGTCTTTATTCTTTGTTAAGCCGCTAAGCAAGAAGTCTATTTCTCTTAGTAAGGCCCCAAAGTTTGTAACCTCAATAGTTCTAAAACTGTCTTTGCCTTTATAGCAGATATATTCCAGGCATATCGGGTTATTGCGGGGATTATTACAGTTAAACACTTTATAAAGAATCTCGGTGTTTCCTGTTAGGAGTACCGCTTTGCCGTTTGCCTTTCTCGTTACTTTACGCGTAACGTAGAGATCCGTTTGGTAGATTCCATTCGTTTTGATAATCCCGTCAAAGCTGTACACTTTTATTAGTCATTTATAGTGTAGCGGATAAGAGACGCCGTAAAAGGAAAGTCAAGTTAGTACATACCAGTTCTGCAATAACTTACGAAAGGCATCTCAAGGGCCCCATCTTGCTACAAGCCTCTCGCTAAGATTTAGATAGAGTTTCTTACTGCGCTTAAAGTCGGAGGAATTGTCATTGTCACCACTTGCGGGGGCCCGGCCGCCTTGGTTGGCAGCTTGAGACATGACGATTAAGTCTGTGCAAGCTGCTGGGCTTGTTGTTTAGCGGTTAGATTAAAGGAATCCTGTTTGGGCTCCAAATACCTGCCTTGGTGTCAAAAATGGCAATACTAGACAATGACGAGAAATAAATAAGCTATTAGGACGGTATATAGGAGGAGGCACCGTGTGGGTGTCGCCTACTCTACACTCAACTACCATAGGTACGGCGGTCTGAAGTAGTTGCAGCGCGAGTAAGATAAACAGTGTTCCAGGGTTTTGAGAAAGGGTATTTGAATAGACAAAAGCCATGGGGCTAATTGCCGTCTAGTATGGCCTTAAAGACAGGAGACGCTGGTTTTAGGTGCTTAGAGAAAAGTCGAAACCTTACGTCAGGTCTTTACTTGCTTGTAGTCTTGACATCTTTGTCTTTGACCGGCGCAGCTTTGGCTGGGGCTTCTCCTACAGGGGTTGTCTCGGGTTCGAATAGACTAGGTTCCTCTGGCTTAGAGTCGGGCCGTGGGTTAGGCAACGTTACTTTCAGCCAGGCAAGATTAGGGTGTCAGAATTCAAAAGACTTTTGTATAGGGCTTTTGGCTGAGGCCACTACGGTCTAACTCGTTCCTATATTCGTCCTTGCTCTACACAGCAAAGGGGCCGTTGGAATGTTGCAGGATAAGCAGCATGTTTCTATTAGTATCCAAATCTTGATCTATAATTCCCGACCTAAATATCCCCAAAGTATTCTAGAATTCCAAAGGAGGCAATTGCCAGGCAAAATAATTCGTATTTAGATCAGGTATTAGAGCTGTTAGATTACGCGTATACATGTAGCCAAGCCGAGCTACGCCACAATTATAGTACTGCTAAGCCGATATCCAGGTTCTTCCGCCGGCTATAGGTAACAAGTAGACTTCTTTAAAATTGCAATACCGGTCGCCCATAAAAAGGTTGTGGGATAATGTTAAATAGTTAAGTTCCGAGATGCGCGATGTTAGTTGCGATAATGGTAACCTGTGCTGGACAACATGTCTTGAAAACGAGTGGCTAAGTGTGCTTGTGCTGCCAAGATTTGTACCGAGACGCCATTTGTCACAAGCGGCTAACAGCCGGAGGTAGTCTTGGCTCCAAGTAATCTTTGGAAGATTACTTGGAGCCATACCTATCCTAGGCCAGTTAGTCAATAGGCAGTTCTGGCTCTGTCCTTCTGGCTTTCAAAAATCTGAGAGACGATAAGACAGTCTATTAGACGATGTATGTTATTCAACCTTCTGTCCTCTCCCACCTCTTCGTTGATTGAAGCTTTTCGCACCGTTCTTGAACGCGTCGAGCTATTCCAGGCAGCTCGTTCCGTTAAAGTTGGTTCCGCACTTCGTCATTTCTTATTTACATTGTCCGTCCTACACACACCAGCCTGAATAACTAGTAGAATTTATTCCTCTTCCAAATTGGCTCGTTTACTCACAAAGCCTTTTCGTCCTTGGGAACGGCCCGTCCATCCATGTGCCCAGCGGCTCGATGCTCGGATGGACAAGCATCCCGAAGCTGCCACGGATCACCGCGCCAACTCTTATTTACAACGGAGAGTACGACACGTCGCACGACATAGCTCAAGAGCCGTTTTTCGAGCTTATCCCTCGCGTGCGTTGGGTCACATTCCCCGCATCAGGCCACATGTGTCACCTCGAGGGACGGGAGCTAAGGGAAAGAGTCCTGAAAGTCGTCGGTGGTTTCCTCACCCAGAGTCCAGATACTGCAAGCGGCGAGCGTTGAGCTAATTCGGATGTATTCTCATTGTTCGTACCAGATCATTGAACCGGGTATATTGCTGATGCACTGCACACCATGCCTCCATTGATCGGCTCTAGCAAACTTTACAATATAGGTCATCATGAAGGACAGGAGGTGTCCCTCCATACAGACAGTATGGCAAGCCTATGAGATACATATTCCACACTAACTAGCTAAGCTGTATGTTTCGATGCCCTGGAAACACAATCTATTCCCAGTACGCGGCTGCGAGACCAGACGTTTTATCCGTCTGCTAGATACACCACTTCCCAACCCGTACACACAATGGCTATATGAAATGCAATTCCCGTGTGTAATATGCGCCCGGCTCGCTTCAAATCCGCGAGTAACACGTAGAGTAGTTCAAAGAGACCTTGGTGCTGATGTCCTCCTTCGGGCCCGGGTCTATGCCCTTAAGCACCTCGATGCAGTGGTCGGTGTGGTGGTACTCGAGCAGCCGACCGGGCACCCCCATGCTGGTGTTGCGCAGTATCCTCGTCATCATCTTCCAGATGAACTGGCAGTGGTAGTCATGATAGTCCCACGAGAGCCACATGGCCTCCTCGATGCCCAGCGCAGCGCGGTCCTGCGAGATCTTCTCGCCGCCGACGCCGCCCCGCTCCCGCCACCACTCCGACTCGCGCTCCCGGTAGGCGACCTGGATCTCGTGGTCGTAGCACGGCTCGGGCACCCACGAGTACAGAACCAGGTCAAACTTGCAGCCCAGGTCGCGCGCCTCCCTTGGCGACGAGCCGCAGTTGGGTCCGTTCTCCCTCGGCTCCTCGCCCAGCTTCAGTGGGGTGTCCAGCTGCCAGTTGTGGTAGAGGGTGGTGGGCCTGACGGCGGCCATCCTGACGCTGGCTGTTATACTGAGGACGATGAGGGAGAAGGTTACGCCGGCGAATATGCAGCATAGTGTGTACAGGATGTCGAATCGCCTTGAGGCAGGCTTGATGATTGGCCGTCTGGTCTCATCGCTCTCGAAAGAGGAAGAGTTGTCCTTGTAGGCCAGGAGGCCTTCCTCGACCAAGTCGTCATCTTTCATTGAAGCCATGTCGAATGGGCTGATGTTTCTGTCGTGGTTCGTGAGTATGCTATGTCTCAAGTTGTTCGGGGTATTGTATTTGCAGTTTGAATACGTACCAGATAACCTAGAGCGTGGTTGGGGAGGAGGCTCACACTGGTCGGGACAGTAGGCGTGGCTAAAAGATCCCCTTGGAGTGAAATAGATGCAAGGTGGTTCAAGCAAAGAACGTGATGGCTATTTGCTTGACGTATGCGCTCTTTTCACCTATATCTTGTAAATGGTGTCTCCATCCCGGAATCTTACTCCTCCCAAGTCACGCCATTACGCTTCCCTATCAGGCCGCGTTATCCGTACATCAGTTCATATTCCCTTCCAGCAAAGTCCTGATTGACTCGGATCAACGTGAGCCCAAAAGTCTGTTGATGTTTTCCGTCAAGTCCGAGAAAACACCTAAGCATGTCGGTCGAGCCCACTTACACAAACCCGAATCTAGAACCGATGGCGCTAACGGACTTGTTCGGTCTGAGAACCGATGGCGCTAACGACGGCCTGGCAGCCTGGTCGATTCCCCATCAGAGGAATTCCGAATGCGCCTTGTCATGCGGGTGGGTGGGGCGGGGCATTCACCCTGCAAGATTCGGTAAGATGACTGAATTGGACGGAACGGTGGGCTGTCCGGAGTCGGCCTCATTAGGACGGGACTCAAATCGCCACTTACGGTAGAATACTCTGGACAGACTTGCCGCCGGCTGGTGATAATGAGTGCGGCCGAATATGGGACTGGATGAAAGTCGACGATTCCGTCGTCCTCTGCACCCTGTGCAACTCGTGGCGACACCACTATGCTGTCATGCTGCCTTGGCTTACCGCCGTGGCCACACTGCCCAGGCCGTAACATCAAACAGGCTTTATGGAAATTTTATGGAATGAGAACATGAATCACCGTTACGGTAGAAAAGTTCACGAGCAGCGTCTAGGACTTCGATCTGATGCTCTATATTCATAGGATAGTGATGGACATTGCAGAAAATTACTGAACATGTTTAAAGCATTTTGCGATAGACGTGCTGTGCTGCTAAGTGTCTCTAGTCCATGGCTCCAAATGACCGACCCTTGGGAATTTCCAACCGTAAATCTTGCTCAACTTTTAGCAGGTCATGAGCTCAACCGTGATCTTCGTCATCAAGTCCTCCATATCTCCTTGCTGCATCTGAACGTAACCACAGTGCATCGTGTGGTGGTAGTCAGCCAGCTTGTTCTCGATCTTGGTACCCCTCTCCATCGCTCGGTGCATCTTGCGCCACTGGTAAGAGCAGTGCGTCTTGTGGTATCTGAGCGACGTGTAGTACTCGTTGCCCTTTCCGACGCGGTACTGCAACTCCTCCTCGACCAGCTCTTGTGTTCCCTCTCTGTCTGCAAAATACCTCCACGGCCCCTGGGCTCGGAAGTCCTCGGTGAGCTCCTGATCGATGCACGCAGGCGGCAGCCAGGCTGCTGCCAGCAAATCCCAATGGCAACCCAATGCCTGAGCTTCCTCAAGGGTGCTTCCACAGGTGGCCACGGTGTCGTTGTCATCTGACTGAGGGTGAGGGGAGTGCTCAGAGCTGCTGGATGGGCCCAGGTGCTCAAAGAGATGCGAGTCTGAGCCGCCATGGGCTGGGTGAACGGGGTGGTCGTCGTGGGAGTGGTCGTATGCTGCCATTTGGATTGCTTGGTCTTGAATCCGGGCTGGCCACCAGATGATGCCGGCGATGCACATCACTGTCAACCCAGCAACAACAATTCCCGAGATCAGAGATCGGGTTCTAGTTCCCCGAGAAACACTCTGGCCCTCATCTGCCCGTGGGAATCCATCAGGTGACTCCTCATCCCTGACTCCAACCTTCTCGTAAATTCGCTCAGGCTTCCACTTCTGCATGACGAGCTGCTTGAGAAGGGGGAAGGATGTGTTTGACTTCGACATATGGTAGTTGAATAATGTGAAGTATGTTCTGTCCATGTGTTAGCCACGCAATTTCACCACATGTTCGAAGCAGGAGCTCACCTTCATCAACGAGGGAAAGGGGGGGGGGGTAATCGTGAAGGAATGACAAGTTTCTTGGGCCTCAACGGGCTTTGTCAATACTTGTAACTTAATTCTGGCTACTTCTGGTACAACAAGGCTCCAATCACATTGATAAAGCTGGCATCAACCAGAACGTGCGGTAGCGTCCGAGGGCCATTACGGATCTGGCGAAAAGTGGGTTTGATGAAAGCCCCGCGAAGAGTTCCGAGTCCGACTCTCGATTGAGATGGTACATGGATCTGACCATGTTTACTGCATTACCGAATCAAGAAACCCGCTGGAGTTGCAGGTGTTTTGAAATCCGAGCGTACCCAGGTAGGATTTCCGAGCTGATGTGGGGGGGTGCTGCAAGTTGGTTCCGAGAGCGATGTCCACATACAGCTACGGTTGACGCCCCGCGAAAGCGACAGTGGAAGAATGTGGGACCAAGCTAACGTGGTGCACAAGCAACAAGCAGAAAACACATTTCGGAATATTAGATTTGGGGGCAAGTAGGCCGCAATACTCTTGATTCAGTGCATACTGGTACTCTGGAGTTGTGTCCCACTGCCAGTTTGATTTACAACTCGAGACGGCACACAACCTCCACCAATTTACACACACACAAAGCAGCGTCTGCCTTTCTTCTCCTGCGCATATCAAAATTTGGTCGCAGTTTACTCACCAGAATACGGTCTCTTTCTCTCGGATGTCGTCGCTTTTGGACACCTCGCCCTTTAGAGGGGCGAGGAAGATATTATTCTTTCTAGCCCTTACAGGGGGTCTTGGAGGGTAGGTGAGCCTCTTGCTGCTCTTTCACAGCCTTTCTAATTATGAAGGGAAATATAGTCTGCAAGGCGTGTTCTCAGTTCAAACGGCCATGGGGTCAGTAAGTCTCTTCATGTAATATTCTTCTCATCCAACCAACGTGACCCTAACTAGAACAAAAAGCCCTACCTCATGTCACTGGGATTCAGCAAACCGGTGATCCCCTTCGTCTGGCTTGCCGGACCACTTGCTGGCGTGGTTGGGCAACCATACTTTGGCCTGTGCAGCGACCAATGCCGAATCCGCTGGGGCAGGCGAAAGGCGTTCATTGCAGGAGGTGCCTTGGTCATCTTAATTTCCCTGCCTGCGCTGGCGTGGACGGAAGAAATTGTACACACGCTTGCGTGGATTGCCAGTGAAAGCCTTGACTATCATGTCCTACAAACGACAATCAAAATAACCGCTGCTATTTTAATATGGGTCTTGAACTTCGCCATCCAGCCTCTTCAATGTGGGCTTCGCGCTCTCATTGTCGAGACTTGCCCCCCGGAGAAGATGGACACAGCCAACGCGTGGGCTAGTCGTATGATCAGCATAGGAAGCCTACTAGGCTATGGTTCCGGCTTCGTGGACCTCTCGCAACTGATGCATATTGGAGGTGGTCATGCACAATTCAAGGCCCTTGCCGTGTTGGCAACTTGCGGCTTGGCCGTCACGGTCTTTGTGTGCTGCTGTGCGATCCGGGAACGAGATCCAAACGAGGATGGGCCACCGAGTAGAGAACTAAAAAGCACGATTGGCAAGTTCAAGCACATATACGGCAGCATTTCCAAGATACCGCCACAGGTTGCCATGGTCTGCAAGGTACAGCTTTGTTCTTGGCTCGGGTGGTTCTCGTTCATGTACTACATCACAACGTAAGCTCTATTCTTAGCCTTGATCTTCCTAGGCATGACCACTGACTTGTCGATTCTAACCGATTATAGATACATCGGTGAAATATGTAAGCAGCTCTTGCGCTTTCATTCTTCTAGTTGACCTAAACTTACAAGAAACAGATTTGCGCGATATCCATCCTGTGGACGTCACAGCCCAAAAGAAAGCAAACCAACACGGCTCGCTCGCACTGCTGCTGTTCGCCTTTTCTCAGCTCCTTGCCAGCATCATAGCCCCCTATCTTATCGCTAAGCCAGAGAACGACCTGCAGTCAATCCCAAGCACTCTTGTCGCGCGGACGACAGCCCTGCCTCGATTCCTAGCCAGGCAACTCAGTACCTCCTGGTCATCTCTGTGTAGCCTCTGGATACTCTCCCACGCCATATTCGCAACCTGCATGTTCAGCACGCTCCTAATCAGCCGCAGCGTCTTCGGCGCCACCGTCATTGTCGCCTTTGTAGGCATAAGCGCTGCGCTCTCGCAGATTGTTCCCTTCACCCTCATCAGCCTCATACTCTCGCGGCACCACGAGCAGGCCATCTACCGCGCCCCTTCCTCGGACGCTGCACATGAGATCACAACAGAAAAGTTTACGGCCAACTACGAGATCCAGCCCGGTATCGTCATGGGCATCCATAATATGTCCATCGCAGCCCCACAGCTGATTGCGGCGCTGGGGAGCAGCGCCATTTTCTTCCTGCTCGGGACTGATGGCCAAAGCGGGGACGAAAGCAGGAGCACAGCCTGGGTTTTGCGAGCGGGAGGCCTGGCGGCTATCGCAGCTATTTGGATGACTCTGAAATTGCGGAAAAGAAGTTGAGGATGAACTGAAATGGGCCTAACGTCGAAATATTGCCGAACTCTAGTAGAAGAGAGCCCATAGCCAAGTTGAACCATGAGTTGATTCCTGGCATTAATTAGAGTTGAGCATTTGAATAGACTTGCATTAACTAGTGCTTGAGAGAATGTGTGCACTTTTCAACGTTTCGAGCTCTCGATCCTCCAAACAAGATCACATTATGCATGAGATTTACGTGGGGCTCTCGAAATATCACGGATAGCATACCTAAGTACTGGGACAAGTGCCCAGGCTTCCTTGCTAGCTGATTTCCACTTTCTGTCTCTACCATCAAAGCATATTGCGTGTGACTGCTTAAGCAGAAGTTTTGGCCAACGTGCCCTAGTGATTCCACCTCAACTCGCTGTCTCTACTCACAACAGGACCTTCTTCCACACCCTAGCTTCCATGTGAACATCTGTCCATCCCTTCACAACATTACAGAGATTCAATAGCCTGAGTAATACTCTACCAAGATTTCCAATATACCGTCAGAAAACCAAAGGTAGCACTTGAGCATGAGGTTCGGAATCACCATCATGTTGTACTACTGTCACTCAATCTTTTTTCTTGTTTTGCCATGCATCACAGCCTAGCCGCCAGCGCTTTACACGAACTTGAAGTCGGACAAGACCAAATTTCACAATTTATGGTATCGCAAGAGTCCAAGTCCATCAACTGTATTCGCATAAATCTCATAAAATCCATTCTCATCATCGCTATGTATTCTGATAAGAAACACAGCATTCACAGTCTCTCTCTGCTCGCCTCCTTTATACTCTCTAAAACCCGGCACCTGGCTCAACCTATCTTGAAAACTGTGAATTCCTCGCTATCCAAGCCAATACCCTGGGCCAGCAGACGCAGACATGAAGTTCATTGTTGAGGAATCCGGACGCACTCACTGGAAGCAGCTATGCAGCTGATAGCAGTGCTCCTCTAGTAGTCGGCGGTGGCGACGTTCCTCTTGTCAGAGGTGGCCACGTTCCTCTTCTCTGAAGTAGCAACGTTCCTGGCCTCAACATCGCTAGTAGCAACATTGCGGCCATCGACGACGTTCCTCTTGTCAGAGGTGGCGACGTTCCTCTTGTCAGAAGTAGCGACGTTCCTCTTGTCGGAAGTAGCCACATTGCGGGCCTCAACATCGCTAGTAGCAACATTACGCTTCTCAGAGGTGGCGACGTTGCGCTTGTCGGATGTGGCTACGTTGCGAGCCTCGACATCGCTAGTAGCAACATTACGCTTCTCAGAGGTCGCGACGTTGCGCTTGTCGGATGTGGCTACGTTGCGAGCCTCGACATCGCTGGTGGCCACGTTCCTCTTGTCAGAGGTCGCGACGTTGCGAGCCTCAACGTCAGAGGTGGCTACGTTGCGAGCCTCGACATCGCTAGTAGCAACATTACGCTTCTCAGAGGTGGCGACGTTGCGCTTGTCGGATGTGGCCACATTGCGAGCCTCAACATCGCTCGTAGCAACATTGCGCTTGTCAGAAGTAGCGACATTGCGCTTGTCTGAGGTAGCAACATTGCGCTTGTCGGATGTGGCCACATTGCGAGCCTCAACATCGCTCGTAGCAACATTGCGCTTCTCAGAAGTAGCGACATTGCGCTTGTCTGAGGTAGCAACATTGCGCTTGTCGGATGTGGCGACATTGCGGGCCTCAACATCGCTGGTAGCCTGTGTACTGTTTAGAACCCATTTGCCTTGATATCTTGAGAAAGTGGTGCGAAGAAGGGGGTCAAGTGCTCTAGACTTACCACATTGCGTTTCTCAGCCTCGCTTGTAGCAACATTGCGCTTGATCAGGGGCAAGACGTTAGGAGAAGCGATAAAGCGCTTCGCCGGGAGGCCATCACTGGTGGAGATGTCTCCAGACGTGGCCACATTCCTCTTCTCAGTGGGAAGGGAGTGGCCAAAGCTAGCGGCCAAGGTCGCGTAGGCAACAACAGAGTTGAACTTCATGTTGGCGGTAGCTGAGTTGTTGCAAAAGATGTCGGAGAGAGCGTAGGTGGCCGAGTAGACTGTGGTTCTCGAATGGTTGAATGGCTATTGAGGAGGCAGTAATAAGACTGGTGCTTGTCCTTTATGTTATACTGGTCCGTCATTTCCTGTCTGTGTCAAAGTCTTTGGATAAAGGCATTGTATCCTACTGGCTGAGCAATCGCGGCCAGGAAGCCGGGAGCACGCAAGCACATTACCGAGCTATCTCGACGGCTGAGCAGCCATTGCCAGCGATTGAGGGGCACGCAAGCACAATTACCGAGCTACCTCGACGGTTGGCAGTCCACATGATTCCGGATAGCAGAGGCTGCGGATAGCAGTCACCAGAATGGAGCATAGCCTTGCGCATACGCCGAATGAGAGGCCATCTTCAGGTTCGGATTGACCTTTGGACCTGGTACATTGATCTTTGCGAGAAGATGCTTGGCGAAGTGCTTTCAAACGTTCATCTCATTCGCCCTTGATCTCGGAACAGTGATGGCCACGAAGGATTCGGTATTGGCCCTGTTGCGATTCCGAAGAATGTTGTGTTGGAGAAGGCTGTAGTTGGACTGTGCCTGGTACCCATTTCGGAATTTCCTACACAGAAGTCGTATCTCACTTTCATACAGTTCGGATAGAAGCTTCGCGGAACAAGCATTGAACCGAGTTTGCCAATTTTCTCGCGATCCATTAAGAATGCAGCTCGGCCGATGTCGGTGACAGCGTTGGTTGGTTGGATCTGGCACAAGTCCGAGGGATCAACATTGTTGCGTTGATGGTGGGTCATGAGGGTTCAAAAGGAATCCGGGCAAAGCCGGGGATCGAATCCGAGATACGGTGTAGTGTACATTAGTTGTGTTGTTGGTTGACTAAGACGGAGAGCTCCATACCGGTAAGGCGGCCGCAGGAGGTTCGGAGAAAGGATTCTATTCCAGACTAGGGCTTACAGGGTACTTGTGTACAAGGGTAGCGCGGGATGTGACAAGACGGGCCGCTGTGCCTCAAGTAGCGCGAACCAATAGCAGCCTCGTTGGTCGGTTGTGATAGCAAATCCATCTTCCTTGCAGACTAGCAGTGTGTAACATTCCGCATAGGGGAAAGTGGGAGAACAGGAAAACAGGTAGGGTGATTGGGCGTCCACATTTTGCAAAGCGAAGGGCGTGGTGGCCGTCCCTGGTTTTGAAAACATTCCTGAGCCGCTCTGCCGTCACTGAGTCACCACACACTTATCTCCGTACAACCATCTTTTACTCGTACGCAGACTAGTCACGCATGTAGACTAGAATCACGTCCACAGCATACGCTCGCTGGTTTGCTCGACCTCGACCTCTACTTCCTCCTCCTCCAGTTGTACAGACCAGAGCATTTTCCGAGGCCCATCATGGCTCCCACAACACAGTCTACCGACCTTGTCACGCCCAATCGCAATTCCAATGCCATTGACAGTGCTGCTGCCAACAACATTCCAGAACCCGAATGGAGGGCTGAAAAAGATGAAAAAGATGCCCACGACATTTCCACCTCGACTAGCAAGAGCAGGGACGAATCCACCCTAATGACCCTGCCAGTGCCAGCTGAGCCTGAGCAGCCCCCATCCGACGTCGAGAGCGGCGGAAGTGCAACCAAGGTGGTGCCAGGTCCTCCGCCGGATGGGGGTCTCCAGGCCTGGCTGCAAGTGCTCATTGCTCACCTGGTCATCTTCAACACCTGGGGCTACATCAATTCGTTTGGCGTGTTCCAGACGTACTACCTCAGCACCCTGGACCAGTCCCCCTCACAGATCTCATGGATTGGCTCGGTCCAGGTCTTCCTGCTCTTCTTTATCGGAACCTTTTCCGGCCGCGCAACCGACGCTGGTTACTTCCGGCACACCTTTGTCATCGGAACCGTCCTCATCATCCTCGGCGTCTTCATGACCTCGATATGTACCGAGTACTGGCAGCTCTTCCTTGCCCAGGGCATCTGTACCGGTATTGGGAACGGCCTCCTGTTCTGCCCTACGCTGGCTATCCTGCCTACCTACTTTAACAAGAAGAGGGCTATAGCTGTCGGGCTTGCTGCCTCGGGGACTACCACGGGTGGCATGATTATTCCTGGCATTTTCGAGGCGCTCCTACCCCGCGTGGGATTCGGATGGACCCTCCGCGTGCTCGGTTTTATCATGCTGGTCTTCCAGGTGCTCTGCTTTGTCCTGTCGCAGACTCGGGTCCCGCCCAGAACCGTCGGACCCCTAGTGGAATTCTCAGCCTTCACAGAGTTGCCCTACCTATTCTTCGCCATCGGCGTCTTCTTCTGCTTCTGGGGTATATATCCCGCCTACTACTACATTGGCGAGTACGCAAGTAGTGTTATTGGTTTCTCCCAGGGCAATTCGATCAACCTCCTCATCATTATGAACGGCATCGGCATCGTCGGTCGGCTGCTACCCCCTTACCTGTCTGACAGGTGGACTGGCCCAACCAACATGATGATCCCCTTTGTCGTGCTGTCCGCCGTGTCGCTGTACTGCTGGGCAGCCATCTACACCCCGGGCGGGCTCTGGGCATTCTCTACCATCTATGGGCTCTTCAGCTCTGGCGTCAATAGTCTGTTCCCTACTGCCCTGTCTGCGCTGACTACAGATATGACAAAGATGGGGGTGCGTATGGGCATGGTCTACACCGTCATTAGCTTTGCGACGCTAACTGGCACGCCTATTGCGGGCGCCCTGATTAGCGCTAACGGTGGCCACTACCTGAGTATGGAGATGTTTGCTGCCTCGCTTCTGATGATCGGAGGCCTCTTCCTGGTCGCCGCCAGGATATCAAGAACAGGGTTGAAGCTGAAGGCGAGGATGTAGATTTGTATATATTGCTTGGCCTATGCATGACTAGGTGTGTAATGCCACTTCTCCTGACAATTCTGGACCTTAGACACCATACTATGCGAGAGATAATGGATGGAACATGTCTAGTGTATATAGGTGATGGAGAAGGCACATCAATTCTTCTTCTCCGTAGACTGAGCAAGAGTTCGTACGTAGAAGATCCTCACAGGGTCACTGGCTCACATGCTGAGAAATACCCAAGTAGAGTGACTCTTGAGTCTTTCTCACAAAACACTTCATAGCTTGCACTGCTGCTGAGCCAGCGCAATCAGCTCCATAATCTTGTTAAAGGCAATGTCGTGAGCCGTGTCCATGTTCGCAGCGGCCAGACGGCCGAGCCAGCCGCTCGCCATCCCGAGAAACACCATGTTGCTCCGAAAGTCCTCCGACCGGTCCTTGCTGAAGACGTCGATGAGGAGCACACAGCAGGCCATGATCGGTACCTGCACAATCAGCCTGCGAGGGTCGGGAGGTAAGAGGTCAGCCATCAGTGTGCCGTGTAGGATATTCGATATTGCAAGCTTGACTTGGGGGTCTTGGGATCTCACCAGTCCGAGCACGTGGTGCTACTAGGCTCCAGCAGGTGCGCTTGGGAGAGGACTTCGCGTGCTGACTGCACGCATGGCTTGCCTCTGTGGTTTCGGTCAGCGAATACACCCTCTAGGTGGGGGTTTTCGAAGAATGACGGGAATTTTCGTACCTGTGGAAGATGGTGACTTTTAATTCGTGCCACCGCAAGAACAGCTCAACATTATTCTCAGGCTGAGCGCTCTGCATCGGCCCCCGGCCCGGCGCAGGGAATGTTGGATCCGTCCGGCTCGGCCCACTCTGATCTTTCCAAGATTGGAGCAGGGTATCCAGCGAGTGGAACAAGTCCTGGACATCGTTTCGTAGTACTCTGGACTTTGTGATTCCGTACAGCTGTTTCACGACCATGGAACACAGCTTGGCGTGCTCGCAGAAGTGAATAAAGGGGCTCGGTTCGTTGGTGTCAGATTCTGAAGGGGGTTGAGCCATCCGCGGAGAATAGTCAATCAAATCATCGTCGATAGACTGGCCAGTTCATTAGTAGGATTCAGTGAGTCCAGGGTCATCGGTAGGCCTTACTGAGAATTGCCCTAATCGCATTGCTAGGGGCTTTTCTAAAGAATAAACCACCCAGAATAATCGAAGCAGGAGCTGGCTCTCTGGTTCCGAGCCGGCCAGGGCTCGAACACTATTAATTCGATTCAACTTTAGTGTCAAGCAGTGTTGCACCGCTGTCGTTATTAGAGACAGGGCTAATTTGGCTGTCTGAAGGCCCCCAGCCTGAAGATAAATGGTCTGCGAATAATTAGCTCAAAAACTCTGAATTGTCCGTAAAGGTCAGTGCTTACCATGGCAACAAGGGCCTGGACTGCAATAACTGAAGCTTGAGCTTGAGCTCCTGCTAAATGGCCACGGGCTCTCGAAGCTACCGCAAAGTAATGTCGGGCTTCTTGGTCAGCAAGCCTGGCATCATTTGTTCTGCGCTTCTGTACAAGTCGACAACCAAGAGCGAGGACTGCGTTGATGAGAGGAACAGCAGGATTGTCCTCTGGAAGCTTTCCTGTGAGCAAAGCTTCTGTTGAAGATTTAAACTGGTCTTTACGCAGAAGTGGAAATCTCCTACGACAGTCAGCACGACAATCATGATGAGCATAAATAACAAGGACATACTGATAAAATTGGTCAAAGTATGCTACAGTATGGGCGTTAGTCACCATTCGAAAGTAAAGATTTTAGAGGTAGCACATACCGTCCACATATTCCTGAACGACGTGACGTTCGTAGCTGGGTTGGTGCAAAGCGGGTGCTGAACTGTCTTCATTTGATACGATCGGGAAGGGTGTAGCATCAAGTGCTTTGGCAGCAACTTCTTGCAATAGTGTACGAATAGAAGATTGATGCGGGCTGTCGGCGATATGGTGTAGGTTGGAACAGACAATACTCGCCAGTGTTGATGATTCATCTGCAAACTTCAGTCAAACGTTCCCCAATTTACTCAAGCCACGGTTGGTGGGCAGTCTCACTAGCATATGTATCCTTTCCCTTTAAAAAAAAATGTTAGAATCTTTTTTGTTGTAAATGAACGCGGCGCACATGCTTTGGGGGCGGGTGGTCTGACCTCGTGAGCAACACCGGTTTCAGCTGGGTCCGCTTTCAATGCCTGGTCTGCATATGGAAACAAGCCCTCTAGTGGTGGACTCAGTAGTTCCCCGTATGAGTTTGGAAGGCTGATTTGACGTGGCCAGCGCTGGTTCTGGCTGTCTATTCGATCGTTCATCCAATTCATACTGTCTCCAAAGAGATTTATGTCCAGAGGCAGGACCCCAGCCAGGTTGATGTCCTCAACTATTGAAATGGGGTAGGAAGGGAACCCGTAATCAAGTTCATCCACAGTACTCCCCGCATCCGGGAACTGATAGTTTGCAGAGACATTTGTGACAGTGTCAGTACTTGAGACAGGAAGGGAGCATTGGCTCGATGGAGGAGATCCCACTGAACGATATGTCAGCATACATGAAGATGGAATGCCCGGAAGGTAGATAAGATTGGTACTCACTCCTCGCATCGTTGGCCGAGCTGTGCCTCCTTTTGGTATCCGAGTACAAACATCTTGCACCTTGTTTCTGCAATGTGCCAAAATAATCAGCTACCTTATTCAATACCAATGGGGGCAATGCCATTTATTACCTCGCAGACAGAGCAGGTGGGCGTTTTACCATCGCCTAATGAGTCAATAATTCTGTTTTGTTCAGGTATGCACACATACGGGAATCAGAAATAAAAAGGAGAATTCGGGCAGGAGCGAGCATACATCGGACTTTCCTTGCCTTGCAACTTCCACAGGCGCCTCTCCGTCTTACGATCTTTCGGTTCACCCGAGCCTGGTCTTTCTCCATGATTTACGAAGATTATGGGCTAAATGGAGTATTGGAAGGGCGGCTGGTTTAGGATAAGCTTGAAGAGGAATTTGTGAGGCAATATTTTCCTCATTCACCCGGAATAGAGGCCTCAAGATTAACATTGACAGATCGAGAGAGGGAGAGAATTTGGCAGCTCGACCCGTCATGGGATTTCTAGACCAGCCTTTGTGAAATGGCGCCATCCTTCTCTGGAGACGAAGGATTCGTTGCGGCATAGTGCATCGATTGATAAGACACGAGGACATACAGCAACGAACTAGTTAATCGCCCCAGCGCTCACAGCAATGCAAGCTGCTGCATTCCCCATATGTACCTAACCTCGACCTTTCATAGGACGTGTTACGGGCACAAGTCGTCGGGAATCGGTCGGCCAAGACCTACGTATGGAGTCTTCGCTACAGCGGCACCTGAGGCACAGCGCCGTTCAGGAATGGTCCAACGATAGGGCAGAGATCAACGAAGGAACAGACATCGCATGCAGGTCAGCAGATTGGCCAAGCTCGAGGCGGTGGGGCGGGGGCAACTCCCGCTCAATCCACTTGAGCAAACCTACCGGTAGCAATGCCCGGGACTGGGCAGCCAGTAATGAGACTGCGAGGCGTTTGTAGTCTGTTCTTGACCGTAGTGTTGTAATGTATGACGTTACCAAAACTGATTCTGGCTCTAATTCAAGAAGCAGATATCTACGAGCTTGAGCAGTTTGGGAGGCTGAACGACGGCAAGGACGAGCTGTCAAGATGCACTGCGGTAATACAACATCGTTGTACTTCGATCCCAACTACACCGCATCGTCATCTCTGTGTGCCCAACCAATATGCTGCTCTCGCGAGACAAGAAGGATTCGAATACAGTAGCGCAATGCCAACTTTCGGCCTTGGTACCCATAGATGTGGCAACGGTTGGGGCGGCTAAATATGCTGTCAGGTCCCGTTTGGGAAGACCGTGCCAGCTCAGGAGAGCAGGAGGGGTGTCGCCTCTCTGGCAGGGCGTTGATGGACTCGTTACGTACTTAGGTACGTAGATAACGGCATTAAGAAATCAGCTACTTGACACAATCGATTTATTACACTCTTTACAAATCGCAGTGTCAGGTGGAGACTCTTGCGCCTGTGTGCTTCTCCTGCCTGCCTGCCTGCCTGCCTGCCTGCCTGCCTGCCTTACTCTGTGTAACAATGACCTCGGCTCCGACCCGAATCTTCGCACTCACAGTGCGAGTGCTACGGACTACGACAAATATAATCAGCCCTTGGCACTATCGAAAATGACCATTACTACGTTATTATTCACGTATATATGATAGGCTGGCACAAGTAGTTTGGCTGCCCTCTTGTTCGGGGATGACTGGTCGTCTCGTGCCAAATGGCACTCGTTGGGTGGTGGAATGAAGATTCCCTCATATGACGCACTCGAACCGTGGCCCCGCGGCCGGAGACGCCCTCGGCGTTTCAATTTTGCCCACGCTGGCTGCATATCTGCATATTCTAATCGGTGGCTACGGTACTAGTCCTTCGGCTCCCACGTCTGCCTGCATCATTGATCACACGATGGGACTGCAGTTATCAGACAAGGGCTTGGCGGTTCGCGTTAACGACAGACAGCAGGCTCGGCAGGTTGCACTGCCCCTGGACCCGGGCCCCAGGGCCGGCCCCAGGACCCCGAGCCTCACAGATGGATCTCCCTGCGTATGTAGATTGGAGACAAAGCCCAAAGCTTGAATGGCGCACTTGATGCGGTGGGTGTACCCACACTACTTTTGTCTGAAGACAAATTTGCCCGGGAAACTAAGCATTGTAGATATCCTGTGGGTACACTAAGCTTTGGTGTTCTGGAAAATCGACATGTGCTATACAGTAGACTACAGTTTAGTCAGAGGCTGCCCACTTGCCCACTTTACTCGACGCCACGAATCTTGGGCTCCACGTTCGATATTCACCCCCGTGTCTGGTTGCGACGCTGCAACGCTGACTGCAGCCATACACAGCCTAAGAGCATGCATGTGGTTCAGAAAGGGGCAAATCAATGAAACTGAATCCACCCCGAACCTGCGGCGTGCCTCACCGAAGTAAGTCGGACAAGCACATCCAAGATGGGCTGCCCAAAGATCATGCCGGCCGCCCTGAACTTTAATCATTCGATCATTCGCCTTGCCGCCAATGTGACGTCGGTCAGAAACAACTGCATAGTCTGAATGTGCTGAGACACAGCCTGTAGCTACACATAAGTAGCTAGGGCAGACCTGTTCTTGAAGGCTGGTGTAAGAATTACAAGTGATTCTAATTGACAGAAAGCAGAGTCCCCGGACACTGTATCCAGTCTAGAAGACAGGCCCTTCATCCCGGCCCCGTTCAGTCCCCCGCCTCAGGGGCGCACTCCTCCACGGCGCTGACCCCCGCAAGCTCCAGCGGGAGGCGGATCGAGAGGGCCGCGCCGTAGCATAGCGCCACATCGCGGTTCCCCGGAATCTGCGAGAGGGTACAACTAGCTGCCCTGGCACGTCCTCACGCCTGAAGCCGCCGTTCTCGGTCAAAAGCTTGCCGTGTTCGCACGCATGGATTCAGATCCTTGCCAGTTGCCCACTATCGGCCAGCCAACCATCGACGACGACGCGGATTACATAGCTTGGCGTGGGAGGAGGTGCAATGACTCGAAACGGCTAGTGAGAAATGTCGTCTGCTGAGGTATCTGTACGAGGGTACCCAAGATGTCGAGGCAAGACTGCAAGAGCTTTATTAATCGGCTTTAAAGCATAGGTGCTGGATTTGGACTGCTTAAGCTGATTACTGTGTAGTACGTTGCACTTTGCGGCTCAGCAGCGGTCTGGTGTTCGACTTGGCAGTCTCGGGGACTAGTAGGCCAATGTAACTGCAACCCAAATCTGGCATTTGCTTGTTATACAATCATTGCGGCGGATAGAGCGCCTAGCTCTGCGTTGGGCACTCTAGGAGTTGGAGTGTGTCGACAGCTTTCTAAGTTGTGTTGTTTCTGCCTCGCCATTTCCGCCATTACACAGCGTCGAAATGCAGGCACGACCATTCCATGTTACAAGGAGCTAAGAAGTCGTGCACCTTCGGCAGTGCGGGTAATACTTGGCTATGATCTTAGCATTTTCCACAGTCGGCTTGGCTTTACACTGGCGCCTATGGCTTCATTGCTTATTTTTCTTGTGTGGAGATAGCTTAGTCACTGGACTCCTTGGAGGCGCAGTAACTTATCGAGCACTGAGGTTCAAAATGTATCACAATGTCACAACCTGAGGATTGGCGTGTCAAAAGTGAACACACCTTTCCCTTGAATCTCCTATGTGTGGCAGTCGGCTTTGACACCGGCAGATTGATTTAGCCCATGCGAGCACCTAAAGGATCATGTGACATAATAACATCTTGTGACATGGTTGACCTTAATTTACGTGTATTTGATTTAATGCCTCTTAGGAATCGAAGAATCATATCAATCCTTGAGTTTTAATTCACGTTACTTGTTTGTGGTCCCAGACACCGCACGTTTATTATAGAGGATAGAGATGTATCATTGCGTGCGCCAGAATCTGAATTATTCTCCCGATCTGTGAGCTCCATTGTCACAAGTCCACCACGCAAGACTCTGCGGTCATTGGTAATTATCTAGACCGGCGTGCTCCACTCGTGCTCCAACTCTCCATATTGTATTTCCTCGATCCACGTCTTGACACGCACCGCCGTCTCACCAGCCTCTTGATCCGGAGCAAGACCACATGACACCATTTTCCCGTTCCAACCAATCGACCGGATCGGAGTCACCACCGCCGCAGTGCCCACTCCGAACGCCTCGACCAGCTTCCCAGCCTCGGCCGCCGCCGCCAGCTCGGGCATCGTGACAACCCTCTCGCTGACAAGCCACCCCTCAGCCGCCAGCCGCTCCCGCGCCAGCGCCAAGACCGAGTCTCGCGTCACGCCCTCAAGGATCGTCCCGTCGAGCTCCGGCGTCGCGAGCTCCATGCGGCCTGCGCCGTCGCGGAATACCACGAAGACGTTCATGGCGCCAGCCTCGGTGAGGCGCTCGTCCTCGCCAAACAGCCACAGGTTCTGCTGAAACCCGCGCTTGGCGGCCTCCAGCTGGGGCAGGATGCAGGGGGCATAGTTGGAGCCGAGTTTCCTGTTGCCAGCGCCGCCGGGCCATGCCCTGATCGCCTCGCTTGTCGCCTCGAGCGAGACGGCTTTGAATCCTGTCGGGTAGTACGGCCCAACTGGGCAGGCGATGCAGTAGAGTAGCGCCGATGCTGAAGCGCCGATGCCGAGGGTGGGCTGAGTGCCGATGTAGGTGGTGCGCAAGTATAGCGAGTAGCCTCGTTCTCTATTTGGTAATTACCAACTCTTGTGATCAGCACTAGTATGTCAAGAAGCTTGTTGTAGGTAGGACACCCACTGCGGAATGAAGCGATCTTCGAGCCGAACAAAGGTCTTTAGCAAAGCCTCCAGCTGCTCTGAATTAACCGTCGGCAACGCCAGTCGGGCGGCCGATTTGTTCAGTCTTGCCATATTCAAGTCGCACCGGAACATGCGGACTGTTCCATCAGCCGCGCGGTACGCCTTCTGTCCTTCAAAGCATTCGATACCGTAGTGGAATACACAGGTCGCAGGGTCGAGGCAAATCTTCTGGTATGGCACAATCTCGGGCGCTGCCCAGCCCTTCTGTGCCGTCCATTCCACCTTG
Organism: Diaporthe sp. PMI_573; assembly: GCA_021399435.1. Lineage (NCBI taxonomy): Eukaryota > Fungi > Ascomycota > Sordariomycetes > Diaporthales > Diaporthaceae > Diaporthe > Diaporthe sp. PMI_573. The sequence goes on along the minus strand of JAJTUP010000007.1, from coordinate 1,110,970 downwards.
AGCATGTGGTCTGTAAAATTCCGGCCGAACACGAGGTCTTCTTTCGGGTACAGTGACTTTGGATTCGCCGTCCTCGCGATGTGCAATTTGGAGGCGTCGAGTTCGGCAAGGCGTAACTCAGACTGAACAGGGCTAGTGTTGAGCCATCGTGCCCCATGCGTGTGCCCATATCCAATTCGCAGCCGAGATATGACATTGGCTGGGCGAGCGTTTCGCAGCAATCCTTGTCGGAAAGCCATAACAAATGAATGAATAAAACGGTTGGGGACAAGGGATGATATTTGCTGAGGCAGAACTACTTTGCCTATTTTCTCTTTCTTAGAACGAAGTTCTTGGTCTGCTAATCTCGACAGCTTGCAAAAGTGACTCAGAAATGCCTTAAGAGTCATACATGATTGGGAGAGCACCGAGTATTGCACTTCTTATGCGACCAACGGTTTCTGACTAATAAAAGCGGCTGGAAAGTATCGGTATAGGCTAGCCTCGCTTAGATTGAATGGGATACGTGGCGTCAATGGGTGCGTAGACGGTGGTCGGATCAGAATCCCAGTCACCAGTCACTGAAAGCCGATATCGCGCTGACAACAGCCACGCCAAACCAGCTTCCAGGAATGTTCATGTCATTTGCTGCTTTCCCGTGGTCTTCACATATTGCATCTTAGCTTATGTTGCTGGCAGAATTCAAGACAGCCTGTGCGTACGTGCCAATTCACGAGCACATCGATTCCTGCCAGAGAAAACCATGGGATGTTTATCGGGATTATTGAGTCAACCTCTGATCCCTTACTGCACAGAAATGCCATGCTCAGAAGCCGTTCGAGAGCGGTCAATCATTTTGAGCAGTAATACAAGGGTGGCACAGATTTCGTACTTCTAGAATTTTGAAAGCAGCCACGTCGTCGTTGCACCATGAACCGAATATTCCTCGAAATTATTGAGCTTAGAGTTGGTCAAGCTGGCTGCAACATAGAAAAGTTTCCACTCCTGGGGTATGGAACTTAGCCTCCCTCTGAAACCTAGCACGTCGACAGAGACAAGTTGCACATGTGATGAGCGTCCGTGGCTGGATGCGTGCATCCGAGCCCTACCTAGTCGTTGACGAAAAGCCTACCTAGGTAGAACACACAATCTCTCAAGGACAATCTCATTGGAGCCCTTGAGGCGAATGGCAAAGTGCACCCACATGTACATGTGAGTCAAACGTAGATAATTGCTTACAGCCACTGAACGACGACGTAGACCTATACTTTGTCAGTAGCAACCTGGCCGTCATAAATGGCAACTAAGTTTACTCTTAGGCATGAGTTTGCTGAAATATTGGCACCCTAAGATGTAATGAACTTTCCAGTGTCCGCGATATTGTTGCTCTCTTTAAGGTGGTTCCATTCTTAATCCCGTATACATGCAAGGCTATGTGCAGTTGCTTTATATAATAGTAAACACTTAAAGACCGAGCATTAGATATAATATACTATGCTAATAACAGTCCCAAGACTGCTCTCTTTAAATGTATGCAGAGTGTTGCTTTTTATATGCACCAGGATTTAATCGCAATTGTTCCACCAGCCCTCACCCATTACATGCTGTACTATGCTATGAACCAGTATAAGTACTTAAGTAGCGGTTAAGAACTATCCTATCTAGAAACCTGTGGGATCGTCGATGGCTAAATTAACAATTGACCTCACTAAGTTGGAACGGAGGAATATAAATACCACCTACAGCTCTTGTGAGGTAACTTGAGGTAACAATGAGTACTATGTGAAATTCTGAAGCCAGGGTAACCAGGCCGGCGAGGTGTGCATGGTGGTGAGCCCCTCGCCGGCTGAGAATTACCCTATCTTGAGTCGGTGCATCCTGGCCTATATAACCTTACTTTTCCTCTTTTAATTGAACTTGCATGAGACATTACTGGACTGATAACCTTGCATTTCTGATTATCCGAACGAAACTTGGAGACATTTCCAACGTTGATGTTGCAGCTTTACGTCTGCATTCAACCATAATACCGTTTAGATGTTACTCGGGTTGAGTAATAAAGTAGTTGCCACCTACTTAATACCCATCTTTACTGCTCCTCATTGTTTTGATATTCTGAGCCCTATGGGCAGACTTCTATATAATATGGAGCTCGAATCCGCTATCCCAGAATGGCTCCGAAAGAACCGCACATTACTGGCCAGGATGCCCCATGGCTTTACACCTGCCTTTAAATTATATATATCCCGCTTCCTATAAACCATCAAAGAATAGATATACGCTCCCGCTTAATTGATAGCTAGAGGTATGTTTTTAAAGACTTCTACCAGCTCTATGCTATAGTCTATATCGGGCTAATTGTCAGCCTTCTTTATAAGTAATATAAGTATATAGTTTTTATCTATAAGTAAAACCTCTACTATATTCTTATAGTTGCCTATTAGCCTTTTAGCAATTTTTTTATTTCTTAATATAATTAGAGTTAATTTATTAAAGCTTTATAATAGATATATCTAGAGAGCCTTTCCTTAGCTTGTATTTACTATAGTATTTCTAGTATAGATATAGTTATGGTCAGCATTAAAAAGTATATTATTATTATCTATTGTAATGATCAAGGTTTCCTGAGTCCTCTAAACCGTAGATCAGGGTTTATATCCAAGATACATAACAAGGCAGTTGATTAAGCAATAGAGTTTCTGATAATAATCATAAGCTAATAAAAGCTATTTAGGGTAAATACTTAGATTAACTGCTAAAGAGCTATCTATGCTATCTAACTATCTAATAATAAGTATATCCTTATATATCTATCTCTTCAGCCTAGCTTACAAGGCTTACTTAGTTTACTGGTAATCCAGTAATCTCAGTAATCTAGTTAGCTTACTTAGCTTACTATCCTACTGGTAATTTAAGTAATTTATTTTTAGGTAAGCAAATGTCCTAGATTATGTGTACTAATAGCCATACCTCTTTCTACAGGCCTAGCTAGCTAGCCTATAGGGTTTTACCTACACCTCTAGGGGACTAATAGTTAAACCCTAGTTCTATTCCTATCATATTCGTGATATTATTCCCCTCCTCTATTGCTTTTTTGTCTTAAAGAAGCTATTTAGTATATTTTCCTATCTTCTTTTTTTCCTTTATACATATACATTGTTCGTTAAACATCCCACTGATTATATTAGATTGTGTATCTAAATCTTGTTGTTTTAAGAAGATAGAGTAATGCTATGCCCTTGCTTTATTAATCTAAGAGATAGGTTTCAAAGTTATAGCTTATATTTTATATTATTAATATAGTTTAGAAATGTTTTATGTCTAATTTTAATAACAAGAAGCACTGCTATAATTATATTTATTATAGTCGCTCTTATATAGGTGTAAGTATATTAATAAGTTCTAATAAGTTATGCTTATACTTTACATATTTCGCATATTGTTTTTAATAAGTTCTTTAGTCTAGAACTAGATTTTAGAGAAGAGATACTTAGAGTATTAGAAAGAGAAAGCTAAGAATATGCTAAGTTAAGTATAGAAAGCTTTACTAGAAAAGTAGTATAAAATAAATAAGTGTTTTGCTAAGCTAGGCCGTCTTAGATAGTAGTATTATAAAGTTGTAGAGCAAGGTTGTTAGATACTCTGCAAGGGTTTTTGTTTATTAGAGGAGCCTAAAGAGAATTATATAAAAGAAGAGAAGGCCTGTCTAGCGGTAAACTAGGTTGTCTTAGAGGCCTTTAATTCGGCTTTATTTCTACAGGCTAATAGCGGCTTTAGAGTTATTAACTAGGGGTTAGTACTGTCTAATGCTAAAGTAGATTTTTCTAACTAGTTGTCTAGTAATAGGCCTAAAGTGCCTTTTAGTAGTTTGTTAGGTTCTAGATAGGTTTCTAGATATTATCTCTATTGTTATAACCTTTTTATTTAACTAAGTATTTAATATCGACATTATAGATTCTAGAATCTAAAGTTTTCTCGACTTTTTATTCTTTTTTATTATTTTTAAGTTTAATCTATATTTTAAGTCATATATTAGCTAGTGTTAGTTTTAAGAGTAATATATAAAAGACTGAGTATATCTATATCTTAGTTAGTAGTAAGAGTCTAAAGTTAGTATCTAAAAGTTTCTTTTTGATTTTAAATAGTCTAATCCTCTTATAGTCTAGTTTGTTGTTAGGTTGCTTGGTTTTAATGTTTTTATAAAATAGATAGATTTTATCCTTCTTCTTTAAGGTTAGTTTCTTTAACCTTTTCTTATTAGTATAGGTTGTTATTTATTTCTATATAAAGAGTAGTTCTTACCAAAGCTCTTTCTGTAGGTTTTGAATCTTAGTTGCCCTTTTCATAGCCAATTATACTTCTAGCCCAGAGATTAGGTCTCTATAGGCTTCTGGTTTGTAGCCATAGTTTGTATAGAAGGGTAAGACCTTTATAGTACCTATATCTACACTATTATAGGCAAACTATACTATAAGTAACAACTATACCTAATTGTTTTGTTTATAATTAATATAACTATAAAGATACTATTTTAAAATTTAGTTTAGTCTTTTAGTTTATCTATCTATTTAAGGGTAGAAAGCTATAGATAGCTTTAATTTTATACTGAGTTGTCTTATAAATAATTACCAAAAGTTAGAGGTAAATACTATTCCTCTATCTAACACTATTTCCTATAATATACCTCTGAAGGTTAGTGGATCGAATGGGTCAGGTAGCAGTAGGGTGCCTGGAGGCTTCTTGGGAACGTTGAGAATGGTTTGGACAACTTTGCATTGAATTTGAGTGGGCTTCTGTCAGCCCTCCTCACACACCCTCCGACATTGTCTCAACCCTTGGCACGCTGCGGGTGGCTCTGGTGCAGGAATGGCGAGGCCGGAAAATTCGGCCCCCAGACCCACTCTCTTTAGCCATAAATAACTAGCCAACCCTAACCCTGACAGTAACCAAACTGAATACAGATAAACTTCAGAAATCAGGCTATCTAACAAACTAGGTTACATGCTTTTTGGGTAAGAAATAAAGGGAATGCAGAGGTTCGAAGTTAGGGTCTTACAATAGCCCAAAAAATCGACTCACGGCCACCAAACTCATCTGCCGGCGCGCACGCCACATAGGCACTTAGCCGAAAAAGTGCCAAGTCTAGGGTAACTCCCTACGTGAAGTCTAGGGTAACCCCTTACGTGCAGCGCCCACACAAGCGTTTCCGTTTAACAACTATATAAGAATTTCTTTCTTCTCCTCATTATTATACCCCTAAATAATAAAGCAAGACTTCTTGTAGGGTTTTTTATTATTACCTTTTTCCTTAATTTTTTATACTATACGAGATTTAAACAATTGTCTTTTATATTTATTAGAGTTAAAAAGTTTAAAGGAAAAAACTCTATATCTGATAAGATTTATAACTTCTATATTGTTAGATTTTTTAAATAATTTATCTAGGCTGTTAATTACTCTATCCTGGTAAAGTTTTATAAATAATTTAAGGTTATTCTTCTTCTTTTATATTATAAAAACTTATACTATATATATATTAGGCTTGTTTTTAGATTTTAGGGGACGGCTTTATTATTATTATAGTTATTTCGGCTTATCTAAAACAACCTCTAAGTAGATATCTTTAGTTTTACATTATTCTAGCTTATTTAGAACAACTTTTAGGTAGACATCTTTAATCTTATCTCTATTTCTATTTTTATTAATATTAAGAATAGGTTTCTTTTGATAGTATAGTCTTACTATAGTAGACCTAAACTTAACTAGGCTATTTAAAAAATCCAGTATAATATCATACCTATTAATAAATAAAATCTTATATAGGCCTTGCCAACTGTCCTTCTTATACTATACCCAAGCATTACTCTAAATAGATATAGCGAGAATATCTATTATAGCTAGACCGTTTTATATATTTAGAGCCTTATTTATTTAGCGCTCAACTAATAGTTTACATAGTGTCTTTATTGCCTTCTAAATAGCTTTAGCATACTAGAGCATTGTTAGTATAGGGGGTAAATTTATATAAACGCATAGATATATCCTAAATATAAGTGTTAAACGGAAACGCTCATTTAGGTGTGGGCGCTGCACGTAGGGAGTTACCCTAGACTTCACGGAAGGAGTTACCCTAGACTTTTTGCTAGTGGCGTGCGCGCTGGCAGATGAGTTTGGTGGCCGTGAGCCGATTTTTTGGGCTGTTTTAAGACCCTAACTTCGAACCTCTGCATTCCCCTTATTTCTTACCCAAAAAGCATGTAACCTAGTTTGTTAGATAGCCTGATTTCTGAAGTTTATCTGTATTTAGTTTGGTTACTGTCAGGGTTAGGGTTGGCTGGCTGTTTGAAGCCAAAGATGGTGGGTCTGAGGGCCGAATTTTCCGGCCCCTCCATTCCTGCACCAGAGCCAACCGCAGCGTGCCCAGGGTTGAGGTCATGTCGGAGGGACTGTGAGGAGGGCTGACAGAAGCCCACTCGAATTCAATGCAAAGTTGTCCGAACCATTCTCAATCGTCCCAACAAGACCTCAGTGCACCCTACTGCTACCTGACTCCCATTTGATCCACCAACCTTCAGAATAAGAAAAGTAGAAATTAGTCTATTAAGCTTAGCAGTATTGTTAACCGCTTTAACTGCTATTTATAATATAGCATTATTGTAATATATTTCGGCAGGTTTAGCTATTAGTATCTTAAAAGCTTATTGTAGTAGTTTGTAGTATTGCTCTACTTTGCCTACAGACTAATATGCTTCTATAAAGACTTATTTATACGTAATTCCTATAATCCTTACCTTTAATCAGAATTTTGTAAACATAAAGTTGGTACCGGCATTATAAACTAGCCAGTCTGGTGGTCCGAGATATATATTAATGTTAAACAGTGTCCTGAAAATATAAGTTGTTCTTACTAGCTTGTAAGTACAGCGCGTTGCTTTTGCAGCTAGTATAGCGGCTATTTTCTCAATAATTAATCTATATTATTTATAGTATTTCCTATATATCTTTTGCCGAAAGAAAATATAAAAACCATATAGCTTAAAAAGATGTAGTAGTATCTACTATATATAGTATAGGCTTATTGTTTAAGTATATTATGTCGACAATTAGCTTGAAGTTAAAGTTATAATTATCTTTTAGTAAAAACTTAAATCTTTTTAGCGCTAAATTGTAAAGCTAATAATAATAATAAAATTTACTAATAGCTTTTAAAGTACCGTTTTTAATGTTATTATAGCCAGCATTTCTTAGTAAGCAACTAAGTTATTTAATAGACAGATAACCAAAACATCTATAAAGTTGCTATAACTTATCTAAAGGTTGGTGGATCAAATGGGAGTCAGGTAGCAGTAGGGTACACTGAGGTCTTGTTGGGACAATTGAAAATAATTCGGACAACTTTGCATTGAATTTAAGTGGGCTTCTGTCAGCCCTCCTCACAGTCCCTCCGACATTGTCTCAACCCTGAGCACACTGTGGTTATGTAATAATCACTAGTTTCCGAGTCCTCTAAACCTAAAAGATCAAAGGGTTTATATTCGAAATACGTAACAAGGCGGTTGGTTAAGCAATAGGGGTTCTAACAATGATTACAGCTAGTGAAAGCTATTCGAGAGTAAATACTTAGATTGACTACTAAAGAGCTGTCTATACTATCTAGCTATCTGGTAACGAGCGTGTCCTTATATGTCCATCTCTTTATACGGGGCGAGGCTGGGATCGTCTGGACCGACTATTAATTGTTGCGGTTCAGCCTTGTTGTTGATAGGACCGACAAGTGGTCCCGTTGGTCTACCCTGGTTGGTAGGTTCCTAACCCTAACCCTGGTCTTGGTATGTCTGCTGATTTTGCCGTCAAGTGCCTGCGGGGTTATGTCGTGGCATCTAATTCTAATTGCCAGGGTTATCGAAATAGGTCCCCTAGGTGCTATCGTGTTGGTTTATAATATTATCTCCCTCCTTACTTCTTTTGTCCTCAAAAGTATTCTGTGAGTTACTTTCTACTTTGCTGTGTTTTTGTTTATGCCTTCCTAATTTGTTATATTAGACTGTGTTAAAGATTCTCGAGTTTTAAAGTTGTCTCGCCGTTCTAAGAAGACTAAACAGAGCGAGTCCTTCTCTATTGCTATGGCTTCCCGTGGTTCTATTATACCGACTTGTTTAGCTTGTAAAGTCAGCAAGACTTTATGCATTGCCTCGGAGGAGGATTTTTCTTGTTGTTATGAGTATGTTTTCAAGAAGCGTGGGAACTGCGACATACATGGGCTTTTGCCTGCCCAAATGCAGAAGATTGCAGCCTAGCACAACCTAGCCGAGGCTGCGCTAGATGAAGCAGAAGAGGAGCTGGAGAAGGCCACCGCGAAAGTCTGTCGTCTATACAAGCAGCGTCGTTTGTAGGCTGAGAAGATGGCGCGTGTGGTGTGTCGTGGCATTAAGATAATTGATAAGCTGGATCGGTTGGAAGCAGAGGAGGCGGAGGCCGAGCATGCCTGGATTGCCGAGCAATTTGCCGAGGCTACTTGTCGGAGCTCTATAGAGGAGGCTGGTAGAATGGTGGCGCAGGAGGCTTGGTTGCATGCTAATGGGGATATTGGTATTTACAACTAGAGTTCTGTGGTAAATAATGTTGGTAACTGGTCAACTTTTCTAGACGTTCCCGGTGTTGAGGGTGTTGGTGGTAATGTGGCTGCCGGTAGCCTATTAAAATCCTGATGTATATTTTTCTGGTAAAGCGATTGACTGGTAAATTAAATCTTTGTGGCTTGTTTTGTTAGCCTGTGTATTCTTGCTTAACTGGTAGACTTGTTGACTGGTCGGGGTGGTTGACTGGTCGAAGGGGTTGACTGGTCGAAGGGGTTGACTAGTCGATAGGGTCGACTAGTCGAGGTAGTCGACTAGTTAAGCCTTTGACTAGTAGATTTCTTTAATTCCGCGTAGTTTTAACTGGTCGAGCCCTTTAACTGGTCGATGTGTAGACTGGTCGAGGTGCTTGACTGGTCTAGTTGCCTGGCCGCTTTGTGGGCCTTATGGATCTTCTAGGTTAATTAGTATTGTTGGGTGGCTGGCCGGTTGGTCTTGTCCTAGTTGTCTTTGTTTTAGTTATGGCCGAGTTCCTGGCCTGGTATTTTTTAAGGAGTTGCTTGCAACTGGTAAGGTTCTCGATTGGTTCCCATATGTTCTCGCTGTTGTTATAGTTTTTCTATTTAATCAGGTATTCTATTTTGTTGTTGTAGATTCTATGGTTTCTGATTTCTTTGACTTTCCATTCTTTTTTGTCGTTTTCTAGGTCGACTTATGTTGCTAGCCGTGTGTTGGCGGGTGTTGGCTCTAAAAGTAAGATGTAAAAGACTGTGTGCCTGTGTGTTTTAGGTAATGAGAGTCTGAAGTTAACTTTCGAGAGTTTTTCCGTGATGCGAAATGGTTCCATTTTCTTGTAGTCTAATTTGTCGCTAGGTTGCTTTGTCTTGATGTTTTTGTAGAGTAGATAGACTTTATCTCCCTCTTCTAAGGTTGGTCCCTTTAACCTTTTCTTGTTGGCATAGATTGTTATCTGTTTTTACACAAAGAGCAGTTCTTGCTGAAGTTCTTTATAAAGTTTTTAAATCTTGGTTGCCTTTTCTGTAGCCGTCTGGGCTTCTGTTCTACTAATGGGTTCCCTGTAGGCTTTTGGTTTGTGTATATAGTTTGCGTAGAATGGTGACACTTTTGTTGTGCTGGTATCTGTGCTGTTGTATGTAAACTGAGCCATTGGTAGGAGTTGTACTTAATTGTCTTGTTGGTGGTTGATGTAGCTTCTAAGGTATTGTTTCAAAATCTAGTTGAGTCGCTTGATTTATCCGTCTGTCTGTAGGTGGAAAGCTGTGGATAGCTTTGATTTTATTCCGAGTTACTTTATGAGTAATTGCCAGAAGTTTGAGGTGAATACTGTTTCTCTGTCTGAAATTATTTCCTATAGTGTGCCATGGTTGCTAATGATTGTCTGTAGGAAGGTGTATGTAAGGTTGTCTGCATTGCTTGCTTCCTTGTAAGGCAAGAAGTAGGCGTATTTGGTAAACCTGTCTACTATTACTAGGATACTGTTGTAGCGTACTTCTATAAGGGGTTCCTTTAAAGGTGGTAGCTTGACGATAAAGTCTAGGCTAATAGATTGCCATGGTCCTTTAGGTATTGGTAGAGGTTGTAGCAGGCTGTAGGGTTTGTGCTGTGCGGTCTTGCTTTTACAATATATGTTGCAATCTTGGATAACCTTCTAAACTTCCTCCTTCATTTATGGAAAGTTGTAGTGTTGCCGTACTTGTTTGATAGTTGCCGTAATTCCCTGGTAACTATGCGCTAGTGCCTTATAGATATGCCTGATGACTTCTGACTACATTCTTATGGGTACAAAGAGCTTATTTCCTTGGTAAAGCATGCCTTTGTCTTCTACCAATCCCTTCTTGTCTTGGTTGGGTAGTTCTTGGTAGGCTGTCCTGAGTTTGTTCTCCCATTTAGGGTCGGGTTTTGTACAGAGTATTGTTGCTAGTTGTCGAGGTTCTTGTAGTAAGTCTCCTTCTGGGGTAACCTAGAAGATACTTTGGGTCTCTGGGGGAACCTCCTGCAAATGGTCTAACTATCTACTGAGAGCGTCTGCTTGTCTGTTTTCTGATCCCTTTCGGTAGGTAATCCTGATGTTAAATTATGATAAGAACTCTGCCTATCTAATTTGGCGTTTGTTGAGTTCTTTTGTGGTAGTAAAGCTTGTTAGGTTTTTGTGATCTGTAAAGACTTGTACTTAGTGTTTGGCGCCGATAAGGTAGTGTTGCCATTCCTTAAATGCTTTGATAATTGCTATAAGTTCTTTGTCTGGTATACTGTAGTTGATTTCTGGTCTACTGAGTTTCTTTGAGAAGAATACAATAGGGTATAGTTTGCCTTAGGCGTCTTGTTGTCCCAATTGTCTGCCTAATGTATAGTTCGAGGTATCTGTCTCAACTTTGTATTCTTTGTCTGGGTCTGCTTTAACCAAGATTGGTTTTAAAATAACCTGTTGTCTGATTTCTTCGAAGGCCCCTTACACTTTATTGTTCTACTAGAATGTTTCTATGGTTTTGGTAAGGTCTGTTAGGGGCTTTGTTATTTTAGAGTAGTCTTTGATAAACTGTCGATAGAAGTTGACGAACCCTAGGAAGCCTCGTACTTCCTTAAGGTTAGTTGGTGTTGGCTAATCCCTAATTGCTTCGACCTTAGATGCTTGTATCCTGATCTCTCCTGGTCTAATTGTGTATCCGAGGTAGTCGACTTCCTGAGTGTAAAACTTGCTTTTTTTTGGTTTAACTAGGAGTTTTGTATTCTGGAGTGTCTGTAGGACCTTGTGTACATGTTCCTTGTGATTTTCGAGTGTCTTCGAGTAGATGAGGATGTTGTCTAGGTACGCGATAACAAAGACGTCTAGATATTCTTGTAGAATGTGGTTGATCATGGCCTGGAATGTTGCTGGTATGTTGGTTAATCCGAAAGGCATAACTAATGTTTCGAAGTATCTATAGCGTGTTTAGAATGCTGTCTTCCATTCTTTGCCCTTTTTTATCCTGATGAGGTTGTAGGCTCCTTTTAAGTCTAGGGCCGTAAACTATTGGGCTCTTTGCAATCTGTCTCGTAGTTCCTTGATTAAAGGTAGCGGGTAGCGGTTCTTGATAGTAATGTTGTTTAACTGACGATAATTTACGCAAAGTTGTAGCTTTCTGTTCTTTTTTGGTACAAAGAAAATTAGATAACCTGCTGGTAATGTTAATAGTCTGATGTATCCTTTTGTAAGATTTTTATTAAGGTACTCTCTGAGTGCCTTAAGTTGTATTTTGTTAAGTCTGTAGATCTTTGAGAACTTCGGCTCTATCTCTTCCTTGAGGGGTATTTTGTGATTCTATTTGCTGTATTTAAGTAGTCTGGTTTTAAGTGTGGCTGAGAATAGCTTCTTGTACTTGTGGTATTCTTGAGGAATGAATTCTTGTGGATCCTTCTCTGCTTTTTGTGCCTTCTAGAGGTAAGCCATAAATTTCTTAAGTAGAGGTTTGACTTGTTTTCTGATACTATCTTGGTGGCTCCTTCTTGCCTGTTGCAAGGTCCCTACTAAGGTAACCGTAATTGTTCTCTGCTTTGTTTGTCGGGCTTTGTGTGCTACCTGGTGTTTCTGCTGAATTTTCTTAATGTGTTCTTGTGCTGCTAGTATAACTTGTTGTATATGGTTTTCCTGTCGCTATTGCTACTGCGGCTATTTGTCTGACTCGTATAGTGGTTGCTCCTCAACCTGCCTAGGGACTGAGTCCTTCTCTTCTCCTTGAGAGGTAATCGCTGGGCTTGTTTGAGCGTACGTCCTTGTGCTATCCCCAGGGACTAAGCTTTATTTATTCTCGACTTCTCCGACTATCTTGTCTTCTAGGGGGACGGGGTTGTTCTAGTAGATCTGGCCAGTAATCTAGTTGATTTAAGGGTTATTCTTTCTTAACCAGGGTATTTCTAAGATTAACTGGTATTCTGCCGTCTTAATAATGTTAAACGAAAGTTGCTCTGTATAGTTGTGTATCTAGATATAAAGGTGATTGGTCTCTATGTTGATAATGCCGTTTTTGTAAGCTACTTCTATTTTATCCACTGCATTAAGTCTGTAGGGTTTCTCTTTCTTGTGCCATGGGAGGCAGTACCCGTTTACTGTCCCTGGGGAGATAAAGTTCCCCTATGCTCTGCTATCGATAAGCGCTGAGTATCTGTGTAAGCCTAACTCTACCTAAACCGTCAGGTAGTTATGGTTGCTTGTTGTTATGTACAAGTACTTCTTTGGATAGTCTCCTGCTATCTAAGGGTTTGTAGACAGCTCTACTTGTTTTTTGGCTATCTGTCCTGTCTTAGGACCTTATTGATGCTTCTGATGTTTTGTCGTGTGATGCCTTGTGATTCTTGGAGATTGTTTACAAGCTGCTGAATGTTTTCTTCCTGTATGGTAGGCCTCGTGGGGCTGAGGATTTGTCCTTGTTGCTAGAGTTGGTGCTAGTCTTGTAACTTCTGTTCCCAATATACCTTGCAGGTTTCTTGTATGTAGGTTTTCTATTACTGAGGTTGTCGGAGGCAAGCCAATGGCATGTCCGGCCGTAGCTCTAGGGTTGCTGTTCCTTCTTCTTTGTTTTGGTACATGATGACCTAAAGTTGTATTTTGTTCCTTTCAAAGGTCTATTAGATATCCTTATCCTGGTGACATTAGGAAAACCAGTCATTACATGCTTTTTCATAGAAATATTGTTAATATTTGTCGTGGATGCATAAAGCCCAGGAGATAGTATAGTGTAAGCGGTATTGGGAGAACAATTGTCCCATATCTCCTGCCTTTCTTCGTTTGTGGTAAGGCTTTCGGAGCACTTGCCACATAGTTTGTCTTAAAATTATAATTTCTATAATGTTAGTTCTGGGGGCTAGTAGGGGTGCTTGTCCTAGGTAAGCTTGCGGGTCCTCTTGCTGGGCTTGAGGCGCAAGTAGGTCCTGAGGGACTTCTCCTGCTAGTTCCTTTCCGGGGTTGCGTGGCGAGAGTTCTTCTCGTCTTCCCACCGCGAGTGTCCTTTCTTGCTTTCTTGCAATGTTCTTAGGAAACCATCTAGCGCCTTCTTTATCGCTATAATAAGTAGTATAGCTGTTGTCATAGCATGCTGTCTAGCTGAGGGATGTGTGTTTGGCTTCGGCCCTTTGTTCCTTAGTTGGAGGCACTGGTTGCTATCAAGCCTTGTCCTTTTTGTGCTTCTCACACTCGGTCTTATCGCATTATGCGAAGGACAGGCTGTCATAAATTTCTTCTTTAGTTGTCTTGGGGATATTATTGTCGTCAATTTTAAATAAAATTCGCCCATCGTTAGAATCCTGCTATAGGTAGACCTAGCATTAATCGTATATAGCTGTATTATAGATACAGTATTGCTGGGTCAACGCTTGTTGTTTCTTTGAGCGTGATGGCATTATGTTTGTTTTGCCGGCCACGCTGGCTTGTCTGGAGCCTTCGGGTACTTTGTTGGATTGGGAGGCTTTGTTAGCCTGTCTGGAGCCTTTGGATACCGGCTTCCAGTCCTTGTTTTTCTTCAGGCTGCAGCAATCTCTAGCGTAGTGTCCCATCTTGTTGTAGTTATAGTACTTGATGTCTTTCTTGTCTCGGGGCTTTCTCTAAGCCGCGTCAAGTTCTATAGGGCCTAACTGTTGTCCCCATTGGGTTGGGTAGTTGTGGTTATATTTCTTTCCGGTATTAGGCCTGTTCCTCTAGTTATTTTGTTGGAACGGCCCAGGGTTGATGCTGTGTTTCTCCTGGTGTCTCTTGTAGAGCCTGTTGTCGAGTTTGATGGCTAGCTTAACGTACTGCAGGAAGTCGTTGGGTCTGTTGTATCTAGCTAACTCGTCCTTCACTTCTTCCTTTAGTCCCTGGTAAAACATAAAGATCTTAGTTTTATACGTGGAGTTGATTTGGGCGCAGATTTGCCGAAATTCTGCTATATAGGCCGAGGCTGGGCCCTTCTGTTGTAACTTTAATAGTTTCCTTTCGGCCTATTGTTCTTTGTCGGGGTCCTGGAATAGGGCTTAGAAGGCGTTTTTATAGTTCTCGTACTTGCTGAACATCTCCTAAGTCTCCTGCTTGCATTTTTCGAATTATTTAGCGTTAATAAAGTCTGTGAGGTATAGTTTAAACTATGCAAGCGCTCTTCCCTTGAGGAACGAGGCTGCATGTATGATTTGCTTCCTATCTGCCTGACTATCTATGTAGTTGAAACGCTGGTAGGCCCTAACTTAGGTGAGGTAAGGCTGCAACTGGCCCGGGGTTCCATTGTACGGGGTCGGGCTATTGAGCTTAATGCTTTCCTTGGTTGGAATTGGGGTGTTGACAATGGCGGCGGCAGCCCTGAGGGTAGTGACTTCCTTCTTGAGGTTTTCTATTTCTTTGTTCTGCTTGGCCTGCCCGTTCATGAGGGTGCGGAGGCGATTAACCTTGCTAACTAATTCCTGGAGTTGTTTATTAGTTATCCCGTTGTTGTTGTCATTACCAGCATTGTTGTTGCTGTCGGCGCCGCTGCTGATAGTGTTGTCTAATTTCTGCAGAAGGTTGCGTAAGGGGGAATTATTTCCGAATCTAGACATTGTGAAGATATTACGTGCGATATTGCTCAAAGTCCGCGTTGTAACGTATAAACAAGAGCAGTTAAAATGTGATAATTACTGGTTTCCGAGTCCTCTAAACCTGAAAGATTAAAGGGTTTATATTTGGAATATATAACAAGGCGGTTAGTTAAGTAATAGGGGTTCTGATAATGATTATAGCTAGTAAAAGCTATTCGAGAGTAAATACTTAGATTAACTGCTGAAGAGCTGTCTATACTATCTAGCTATCTGGTAATAAGCGTGTCCTTATATGTCTATCTCTTTATGCGGGGCGAGGCTGGGACCGTCTGGACCGACTAGAGTACGTCACCGTGCACCCGGATACACCCGGAAGCCGGATGTGAAACCACCCCCTCCTTCCTGCGGACCCCCCAACTTCAATCAACCACAACACCACGAAAAGAAGACTTCTCGTCACCGGATCAAGTGCAATGGATTCAGCTGAAGCTAAAGAACAACGCATACAACTTGCCCTTGGCGATATCAACGCTGGGCTGGCGTCATTCGCCGAAGCCGCTACGACCTATGCAGTCGGCCACAGCACCCTACATGACCGCTTCCATGGCAGTAAACCACGGAAAGAAGCCCACGAGACTGAACAAAAGCTTTCGACACGATTAGAGCTTTCAATTGTGCAGTGGATCCTCTTTGAAGAGCTTGCCTACCGTCCTCCATCGAAGACACAAGTCACTTCGTTTGCAAGCGACCTCCATCGCCAGACCGGCGGTGATGGGCTCATCGGCCGCCATTGGGTTGATCGCTTTATTGCACGGCACCCACGGGTCCAGATGAAGGTTGGGGTACCTCTCGACGCTGAGCGAACTAAATATAGTAGGAAAGACCATATTCAGCGGTTTTTTTCATGCTCTGGAGTACATCCAATCGACTAAGGGGGTCAAGACCGGCAACATCGTTAATGTAGACGAGACCGGCACGTCTGGCCGTGAGGTTAGCCGGCACCGGGTACTAGGGACGTCTGAATCTGCCACGGCGCTTCTTTCTGACGTTGCTTCGGGCAATTGGAGCACTTATCTCGAGGCTATTACTGGCGATGGTCGACGGCTGACGCCGACGATGGTCCTCGAGGGAGAATCGCTTCAAAAACAGTGGTTTCCAGACGAGGTACCCGACTGGAAGTATATCTACAGCCGAAATGGGTGGTCTACGGCCCAGATCTTCCACAAATGGTTCACGGAAGTCTTTCTACCCGAAACAACACCAGAAAATAGGTGTGACTGGCGGCTTTTGGTACTTGATGGATCCTCAACACATACGTCTACTTCCGTGATGGCACGGGCTTGGTACAATCGAGTATACCTCCTCTACTTGCCGTCACATACATCACACCTCTCGCAGCCGTGCGATAAAGGGCCGTTCTCGCCGTTGAAGGCTTTTTATCGTGAAGAAACGGGGCGTGTTTCGTTTGTGCCCGGGACGGCGCCTATCAACAAACGGCTGGCGATCCGCTGCTATAAACAAGCTTCAGATAAGGCATTCTCACGAAGAAACATCACCAGCGGCTTCTCTTGTACTGGGATCGTCCCTTTTAACCCAGAGAAGGTGTATCGTCGGCTTCGGATAGCAGATGATGTAGAGGAGGACATTCAAGCCGAAGAAAGGCCCTCAACACCACAACCACGGCTCGAGATACCTATCGGTGTAAACATCAGAACCCCCAGAAGGCTACGGACTTGTTTACGATGGCAAATCGGGTTGTAGATGGCACAAATCAGGTCCAAAAAGACATCCAAGCCTTAGTGGCGAAGACGGGCAAGAAGTTAGACTCTACTCTAGGGGAAGTCGCGCTTCTGAAGGACGAAAATCAACGTCTGAATACCCTCGTCGAAGAGACCAGACCTCGAAAACGCCAACGGATACAGAGGGCACCTAATGAAGTGTTTGCTGACGTGCGGAGGGCTATTGGCGACGACGATGACCTATTATCACGACGACGGCAACAAACGGGCGGTCACGTGGCAGATCCTCAAGAAATTAGCTACACCACGCTTAGCTATCGTGAGGACGAACTTCAGCATCAGTTTCGTATTTAAAATAACTCTATAGCGTACAAATTGAGTGTGTAATCGTTGTTTTTATTCTCGTGGGCATGATCGTGGGCACATCCGGTTGCCGGGTGTATCCGGGTGCACGGTGACGTACTCTATTGATTGTTGCGGTCCAGCCTTGTTGTTGATGGGACCGACGAGCGGTCCCGTTGGTCTACCCTGGTTGGTAGGTCCCTGACCCTAACCCTGGTCTTGGCATGTCAGCTGACTTTGCCGTTAAGTGCCTGCGGGGTTGTATTGTGGCATCTGATTCTGATTGCCAGGGTTATCGAAACGGGTCCCCTGGGTGCCATTGTGTTGGTTCATAACAGGTTGGCTCTGGTGCGCAGATAGGGAGGCCGGAAAATTTGGCCCTCGGACCCACTATCTTTGGCTTTAAATAACCAGCCAACCCTAACCCTGACAGTAACCAAACTAAATACAGATAAGCTTCAGAAATCAGGCTATCTAATGAACTAGGTTACATGCTTTTTGGGTAAGAAATAAGGGGAATGCAGAGGTTTGAAGTTAGGGTCTTACAATAGCCCAAAAAATCGACTCACGGCCACCAAACTTATCTGCCGGCGCACACGCTACATAGGCACTTAGCCGAAAAAGTGCCAAGTCTAAGGTAACTCCCTACGTGAAGTCTAGGGTAACCCCTTACGTGCAGCGCCCACACAAGCGTTTCTGTTTAACAACTTAGCTTCTATAATATATATTCTGACTTTCTTTTAAGACAAAAAAAACTAAGCATGCCCCTATTTGCAAACAATAGAAACAGTAATATCTATTTTCTTCTAAATAAGTCTATCTATAATATTGTCTAGATATATACCTAATTTGTCTATATTTACTAGATAGAATAAAAATAGTATATTTGCCTATATTATATAAAAAGTAATAATTTCCAGTAGTATCTTTATATATACTATTCTAATAAACAAAAATTCTATACCTTTTCTAAACTAGACTATAGCTTTTTTTACCAATAAAGTGTCTAGGGATATAGATAAGTCTTTATGCTTTAAAGCAAAAAATTAATTATACCTAGCAATAGATATCTTAGCCGCTCCAATATCTGACATAATGCCTTGAAATTATCGTCAAAAATAGCGGCTGTTTAGAAGAAATTATAACAATAGAACTAAGTTATTTTTATTAATAGTTATTTCTTCCTCTAGAAATATACTATAAATAAAAAAGTATTTATAAAATATTATACTATAGCAAAGTTATTATTATTTTAAGCATCCTCCTTATTCTTAATTTCAATGCCTTTAACATCAGCCAAAAACGCTATATATACTACGTCTAATATATCTTTACCATACTGCTCTATATATAATAAAGCTATTTTTAACACATCTCTATTCCTCTAAAAAATGCTTTATAGACCAGTAGCCTTCCTTATAATAAATATAGTACTTTCTAAACTGTTAACATATATTATTACTATAGCTATATCTATAACTAAATCCTTAATTCCAAGAGTAAGTTCTACAGAAATAATCTCTACTATATAAACAATAGTTATTGCTTCTACCTCTATATCTACCATAAAAGCTACCACATCCTCAACCAAAGCTTTCGCAGCCAAATCTACAGCCTTGTCAATTATCTATATACCAGCAGTTAGTATAGTAAATTATTAAACAGAAACACTCGTATAGGCGCTACACATAGGGAGTTACCCTAGACTTTACGTAAGGAGTTACCCTAGACTTAGCACTTTTTCGGCTAAGTGCCTATGTGGTGTGTGTGGTGGCAGATGAGTTTGGTGGCCGTGAGTTGATTTTTTGGGCTATTGTAAGACCCTAACTTCAAACCTTTGTATTTCCCTTATTTCTTACCCAAAAAGTATGTAACATAGTTTGTTAGATAGCCTAATTTCTAAAGTTTATCTATATTTAGTTTAGTTACTATCAGGGTTAAGGTTAGCTAGTTATTTATGGCTAAAAAAAGTAGGTCTAAGGGCCGAATTTTCCATTCCTACACCAGGGCCACCCACAGCATGCCAAGAGTTAAGACAATATCAGAAGGTATATAAGGAGAGCTGACAGAAGCCCACTCAAATTCAATGTAAAGTTATCCAAACCATTCTCAAGCGTCCCACCAAGACCTCCAGTACACCCTACTGCTACCTAACCAATTCAATCTACTAACCTTCAGAGGTTATAAGCCCGGCTCTTAGCAGTCGGTGCTCTAAAGGTCCCTGAAACTTCATTAAATTAGGCCCTAAAAAGCCTACCTTTCTATACGCTACAGCGCTCTTTCGCACTAATTAGCGGACCAGCAAACGCGCTAGTTTGGGCCTACAAAGCCCAGAAAAAACTATAAAAAAGAGCTACTTTTCTGCTCTCTGGGTAATTCAAACCCACAACCTTCAGCGCACATTACGCTACAGATACCATTTCTCACTTTCTACAAGACAATTATTAGCATTTACTACAGTAAAACATTTCACATTTGGAGACTACACGTCAGAGGGTCACACGCCTACAATTTCTACAGAATAGACACTACAGAAATATACAACTATGCTATAGAAGACTACATATTACACTTTCTAGTAGATAGCTTTCCCTTAAATACCTATTTCTAGGTGTTTTTCCCTACTAGCCAGCTATCCAACATAGCTTCCAGGGCCCTTATAGAGGGGTCTGCCCCTAATTCCCAGGGGCCTAAGCCTCTTTTAGAGCGTTTAAACCTACAAGATCAACAGATTTCGCACCTACATAGTCAAATAGAGACTATATCAGAGCTATTAGCTTAGCAAATAGCTACTAGCAATATCCTTTAGGGTACGCTAGGGGAATTAACTACTACTATTTAGAGCCTATCGGTTCTAGTAGCTAGGGCGCCCCAGTCGGCGCCCTAGGTACCCCAGCCGGCACCCCCAGAGCCTATGGTCTCTAAAAGTCCTTATATAGGGCCTACAGGCCCTACTGTAGAATCTACGGGTTCTATGGGGCCTACGGGCCCTATAGAAGGGCCTACAGGCCCTATAAGGCAGCCAGAATCTACTGGATTTAGCCCCGATTTTAGTAGGGAGATCTCTAAAAAGGTATATACCTTTCTAAAAACCTACTGCCTGAAAGGCCCTAAAAATTTCAACCAGTGGAAGCAAGCACTAGCTATTATGCTACGGGCTATAGGGTATAGCCAATTTTTGGCAGACCCTTCTATAGCAGATAGCCTAAATAATAGCAATCAGGCTATACTCTTAATGCTTTTGAGAGATAGCCTATCTTCAGGCCTACAAGCTACTATTGCTTAGATCTCAGGCCCTTCAGAAGCCTATAAGCTTCCAAAAAACCAATATTCCCACTCTATAGGTCTACAGAGAGACTCGCTGTATAGAGAATTTCACTCCCTACGGTATACTTCTGGCATAAATCTAGCAGAATTTAACGCTAGATTTAATAGCCTATTTTCTAGGCTACAGCTCTCAGGAGCCTAAATAGAGCCTACTAACCTAATAAATTAGTACCTTGGCTCCCTGGAAAGGGCTTTTCTACAGTGGGCAGAGTGGCTTAAAGGAACTATTCGTACGCTAAAAGCTACAGGCCAGCCTACAGATAGGCTAAATCTACAGTTCCTTATGGCAGATATACTAGAAGAGACTAGAAATCTGTCTTCAGCATCCTATCAGGTTGCTAAAAGGGGTAATAAACCCCCTATAAGGGGTAATAAACCTCCTTCAGGCCCTAAAAAGCCTAAAAATCAGTAGAAGGACCCTAAAAAGGATAAAGAAAATAAGCCTAATAAGGGATCCGGCGGCTCTAGTAACAAGAAAAAATCTACTAAGTCAAAATCTGCTAGTGGGGAGTCCTCTAAAGATTCAGAGGACTATATCTGTGCTGTAGGCTATTTAGCCTATAGTAATAAGGAATTGGCTCCTAATAAGAGCTATTCTCTAGGTGATGAGGCTTCTGATTCAGACAATTTGTCGTCTATAGCCTCAGAGAGCCCCTGTAAGCACTGTTACAGGGGCCTATAGTCAGAAGGGTCCTCCAAAAAAGACCCTAAGCCTTCTAAGCCTTCTAGGCCTTCTAGGCCTTCTAGAGGGCCTACTGCCCTACTATACGATACTGGTTCTATAGTACTGTTAAACGGAAACGCTCATTTAGGTGTGGGCGCTGCACGTAGGGAGTTACCCTAGACTTCACGGAAGGAGTTACCCTAGACTTTTTGCTAGTGGCGTGCGCGCTGGCAGATGAGTTTGGTGGCCGTGAGCCGATTTTTTGGGCTGTTTTAAGACCCTAACTTCGAACCTCTGCATTCCCCTTATTTCTTACCCAAAAAGCATGTAACCTAGTTTGTTAGATAGCCTGATTTCTGTAGTTTATCTGTATTTAGTTTGGTTACTGTCAGGGTTAGGGTTGGCTGGCTGTTTGAAGCCAAAGATGGTGGGTCTGAGGGCCGAATTTTCCGGCCCCTCCATTCCTGCACCAGAGCCAACCGCAGCGTGCCCAGGGTTGAGGTCATGTCGGAGGGACTGTGAGGAGGGCTGACAGAAGCCCACTCAAATTCAATGCAAAGTTGTCCAAACCATTCTCAAGCGTCCCACCAAGACCTCCAGTGCACCCTACTGCTACCTGACTCCTATTCGATCCACCAACCTTCACAAGTACATATAGTAAATAGCCGTTCTTTATTTACTAATTTAGTAACTACCGGCAATTTTAGGTACCTACAGATAGGTGGGGGTAGGGTTTACCCCTCAGGTAGAGACAACGCTGTATTTTAGGTAGTTAGCCCTGAAAACCTAGCCAAGACTAAGCGTCTAGTCCTAAAAGAGGCACTATTTATGCCCTCTATAGATATAAGCATTTTTAGTAGTCTTCGCCACTATAATGCAAAAGGTTATCTTTCAAAAAATACCCTCTATAAAGCTGATCAGCAACCAATTATACGCCTAAACCCTTCTAAAACGGGATTTTTTATCCCTCAGAAGGGGGTACAGGCCCCACAAGTCTATTCTACCAAGCAAATAGTATATACTATGTCCCCAGTAATAATACAAAAGCTTTGGAGATAGTACTACCCCCTTTTAATAGAGAGGCAGCTAGGAACTATAAAAAAATCCCTACCCCTAAAGAGCCTATTCTTACAAAAGAATTAGGCCCTTCCGGGTCCTCTACAGGCTCTACTGCCTCAGGTTCTGGGCTACAGAAGCCTAACCCTAAGATACAGGGTCTTCCAGTACAGGTCCCTCGCACGCCCCCTTCTATAGGTCTTTCGCCCTCTCGGCCAGAAACGCCTGTAGGAAATAGGGGGGGTAGGGCCACAGAGGACCTAGAAGATCTCCTTTTAAAAGGCCCCTCGCCTTCTAGAAAGGCCACTAAACCTTCTAAAGGATCCCCTAAGCTACTCAAACTAGCTTATCTCTGGCATAAGAGATTAGGGCATATAAGCCTTCGTCTACTAAAGAAGACGGCTAAAATTGCCCAGGAGGTACCTAATTTTAATTCTATCTTAGAAAAGGACTTTCTCTGCTTAGCTTACGATAGGGCTAAAGCAGTCCATAGGCTTAACCATAGGCCTATAGACAATCTAGAGGATATATTAGACTCTTTAGAAGGGGACACCTTTTTTATTAAGCCTATACCCTATAATAAGTGCCCTATTGGACTACTAATAGTAGATAGAAAGTCTAGATTTCGGTGGCTTTTCCTGCTAAAAAGCCGAGATGGAGACCCTATTATAGATACTATTAAGGGCTTTTTCAGGTCCTTGAAAGCCCTATTTAGGCGGTACCCTAAGGGCTTCCATTTTAACGGTAGGAAGGAGATAAATGCTAGCCTACAGGCTTGGCTACAGCATAAAGACATAGATTTTTCAACTAGCAGCCCCTATATCCACAAGCAAAACGGTCTAATAGAACGCTCTATTAGGGTTATTCTGGACCGTTTAAGGGCTACTATGCTTGCTGCAGGCCTACCGCTATATCTATGGTATTTTACTATACCTACCGTTTTAAAGTTAATTAACTCTACTGCTCTTACAAATAGAGACCTTACAGCCTATCAGGAGCTCCACGATGGGCTAGAGCCTTCTAAAACCCATAAACCTCTTCTAAAGAGATACAGGGTTATAGGGGCTCGCTGTAAGGTCTTCCTACCTAAAGAAAAGCGTCCAAAGGGCTATAAACTAGCCCCTAGAACTGAAACAGGCTATTTGTTAGCAGTATTAGGGAATAATATATACCAAGTATATATCCCTAAAAGGCATACTATTTTAAAAACCTCTATTGTCAAGATTTACAAGGATTTAAGCAGTATAGATACTAGCTTGGATACTAGTGGCGGTTTTAGGCCAGAAGGGGTAGTAGAGGGTCTCTCAGACCCTCTAGATAGGGATATAGACCCTACAACCGCTGAAGGGCCTCTCTCAGGTCTTTTAGAACCTACTAGGCCTCTCTCAGGCCCTGTAGTACCTGCCGGGTCTATTTTAGACCCCCCAGAAGAGCCTCTCTCAGGCTTACCTGCACTCTCTGCAGAAGGGGACCCCCAACAGGGTTCCAGGGACCCCCCTGTAGGTTCCGGGGAATTAGAGAATATAGAGCCTATTCTAGGCCCTACAAAGTCGTCCCCAGAGGGTTTAGGTCCAACTCTACCTGAAGAAATAGACCTATCATATGCTAAACAGATCGTCTACTCTATTTTTGAGAAAGCACGCCAAAAAGCATATAGTACTACTAATGCTAAAGCCTCCAGACCTGGAAACAGGTGCTAAAAAGCCCTAACAGGGCTAAATGGCTACAGGCGATCTACAGCGAATTTAAGCAGATTATTCTACAAAATACCCTCGAATTTTGGCCAGATAGTAAGCTTCCAGAAGGTCGAAAGCCTATTACTAGTCGACTAGTCCTAAGAGAAAAAAAGGACGAGAATAATCGAGTTTTTAAGTTTAAAGCTCGATTAGTAGTTAGAGGATTCCAACAGAGAGAAGGAGTGGATTATACAGACACTTTTGCCTCTACCTCTACCCCCCCTACCTGGAGGGTACTACTAGCGCTAGCCGCTATTCTAGACTGGGAAATCGAGCAGATCGATTTTATAGGTGCCTTCCTAAACGGTACGCTGAAAGAACAGGTCTTTATGGCGCTTCCAGAGGGTTTTAGAGAATTTGCAGCTCAAGCCAGTAGCCTTATTTAGAGGCTATTAGCTAAAGCTGGCTATAACCCCTCTATTCAGCAGATAATTCGGCTGAATAAAGCACTATACGGCCTAAAGCAGGCCCCTAGAGAGTGGCAACAGATAGTTATTAACCTTCTGAAAAGCTTAGGCTTTGAGCCACTACTCTCAGACTCCGCCGTTTTCTACAGCAGGGCGTCAGGCCTATTTATAGTGACCTACGTCGATGATTGCCTAATTATAGGGCCTGTAATCTCGAAAATTCAGGCCTTAAAGAGACAAATACATAAGGCATACGCTATAGAAGATAGGGGCCTTGCAAGCTTCTTTCTAGGGGTTCGAATTATTAGGGACCGCCCTAACCGAACCCTATGGCTCTCTCAGAGCCAGTACATAGAGGAAGCTATCAGAACCTTCAATCTAGAGGGTTCTAGGCCTATTTCAGTTCCTCTCCAGCCAAATTTAGTTAATTTAGGCCCTATCGAAGGGCCTACACTAGACCGAATTCGACATAAGCGTTTTCAGGCTATAGTGGGTACCGCTATGTATTTAGTTACCCAAACTAGGCCTGATATAAGCTTTCCGGTCCAGTGGTTAGCTAGGGCTTTTCAAGCTTCTAAGCTTCAGCACCTATCTGCTGCTCAGAACCTATTTAGGTACCTAAATAGCCACCGACAACTAGCTATTAGGTATTCTGCAAAGGGCCTAAAAAACCCTCTACAGAGCTCTATTTTAGAGCCTATAGGCTATTCTGATAGCGACTATGCTGGAGATAAGGCCTCCTCAAAGTCAACCTACGGGTATGTATTTACCCTAGGTGGGGGGCCTATTTCTTGGAAATCGAAGCGAGGAAGCACTATAGCGTTATCTACGCTAGAGGCTGAATTTATAGGGCTTATAGAGGCCACTAGGGAAATCCAGTGGCTTCGTGGGCTCTATACGGAGCTGAATAGGCCTATTCCAAGGCCTACCATCCTCTATGGAGATAATACGGGCGCTATCTCCACTGCTAAGGACCCCTCACATCACCAAAGGACTAAGCACACCCTTCTAAGGTACCACTACCTACATGCTGAAGTTCAGAAGGGGACCCTCGAGGTTAAATACCTAGAGACCAGTAAAATGGTAGCAGACGGGCTTACAAAAGCCCTTCCAGCACCTAAATTTCAGGTGTTTCTAGGCTAGCTTGGCCTAGTAGAGTTAGTGGAGTAGAAGGGGGCCTATAGGGCCCTCTAGCTACTATTTCTTCAGTAGTAGATAGATTTCTTTCAGAAGGGGTTTTCTTTCTATAGGGGGCTTTTCTTTTCTCTCACATTTCTATTTAGAGTAAGGGTTAAATGCTATAGGCCTATTTTAGGCCTATATCTTCAACAGAAGGGGTGTTAAACGGAAACGCTTGTGTGGGCGCT
Source organism: Diaporthe sp. PMI_573 (assembly GCA_021399435.1). Classification (NCBI taxonomy): domain Eukaryota; kingdom Fungi; phylum Ascomycota; class Sordariomycetes; order Diaporthales; family Diaporthaceae; genus Diaporthe; species Diaporthe sp. PMI_573. The sequence continues at coordinate 1,085,240 of JAJTUP010000007.1, read as the reverse complement.
GCACGTAAGGAGTTACCCTAGACTTGGCACTGGATTTTCTCTAAGTGCCCATAGGGCATGCACGCCGGCAGAAGCGTTTCTGTTTAACATAATTGCTTTTAAATAGGATTATTAATTGCTGTTATAATATTAATATATTTAGTTAGATATTTACCTTTGTAAATTAAGGTAATATATAATAAGTTATTTAATTTATTATAGTAAAGGTTTAGTTTAATTATATTAATAACTTAGTAATACTTAAGCTAGGTACTATTAATAATGTTGCTTTAAGTAATATTAGAGAAGTTACTTAGTAAGTTTATTAGAACCCTTTTTTCTAATAATATTTTAACCTTTTAAAAGATATTTAGCTAAGCGATATTTTACCTTAAGGGTAATCTCTTTTTATTCTTAATGTTTTAAAGGTTGCTATACTTAAAGTAGGAAGTATTAAAGGCTGCTATAAGTAAGTATAGCTGTAAACAAATATAAGAGGTTTATTATTATAATTACACTAAACTTTTATAGGGTTTAGTAGGTAACCTGTAGGGTTTATATTAGCAGTTTAGTATAAAGGTGATACTTAACTGTTTAGTATATAAAGATATTATTCCCTTTAAAGAGTATAATTATAAGTGGTAAGGCTATTTAGTTGTTTAAGCTAAATACTTAGATTAACAACTAAAGAGTTTATTTTATAAAAGCTATTTATTATAATAAAGATTATATTCTTATATATTTATAACGTTTTAGTAGCTTGCTAGGTTATTAGGCAAGCTAGTAAGCCTGCTTGCTGGGCTTATAAGTAAGCCTTATAAGCTTAACCTTAACTTAAGTTTAAGTATATTTTATAACCTTATACCTTGGTATATAATATCTTATATTATAGCAGTTATTTTAGGTTGCTTAAATTATTTAAATAGGTTTTCTTAATACTAGTATATTAGTTTATAATATTATCTATTGAGAAAATAGCCGCTATACTAGTGTAAAAGCAACGCGCTATACTTACAAGCCAGTAAGAACAACTTATATTTTCAGGACACTGTTTAACATTCTGAAGGTTAGTGGATCGAATAGGTGTCAGGTAGCAGTAGGGTGCACTGGAGGTCTTGTTGGGACAATTAAGAGTGGTTCGGACAACTTTGCATTGAATTTGAGTGGGCTTCTGTCAGCCCTCCTCACAGTCCCTCCGACATCGTCTCACCCTTAGGCACGCGTGGGTTGGCTCTGGTGCGCAGATAGGGAGGCCGGAAAATTCGGCCCTCGGACCCACTATCTTTAACTTTCAAAAGCCAGCCAACCCTAACCCTGACAGTAACCAAACTAAATACAGATAAACTTCAGAAATCAGGCTATCTAATGAACTAAGTTACATGCTTTTTGGGTAAGAAATAAGGGGAATGCAGAGGTACAAAGTTAGGGTCTTACAATAGCCCAAAAAAATCGGCTCACGGCCACCAAACTCATCTGCCAGCGCGCACGCCACATAGGCACTTAGCTGAAAAAAGTGCCAAGTCTAGGGTAACTCCCTACGTAAAGTCTAGGGTAACCCCTTACGTGCAGCGCCCACACAAGCGTTTCCGTTTAACAAAGGGTATTAATTTATTTAAGTTATTAGGTATATTTAGTACAATAAGCAAAGGGAATATACTTATAAGTAGCCTATTTATGTAATGGGCTCTGCACTAGGCACGATGGTCTGGTGAACTAGGAAGGCCAGCACGTATATTAGGTATAGGTATGGTGCAAGACTGATTCTTGCCCCCCTCTAGTCTAAAACATAAGGGCTTCAGGTCCCTTTCTAGAAGGGCCTTCGCCAGGGCCACACTAGGGCTTCCGCATAGCTTCCGCCCGGCCATTACAATTATGCCTTCCCCCCAAAGGCCCGTCCCCAGGCCATCAACCACGGCTTTCATACAGCTTTCATAGGCACCTTCCAGTCACTACCTCCGGTAACTCACAGAACATTCTAAACCCATACACAACCTTTTCAGCACCACACAGGCCAGGTAGCATAGTTTAAATAGCTTGCCCTTCAGGCTACTTTTAACCTCTCTCTCTCTCCAACCTATACTTCACTACTTCTTAAAGTTATCGCCATAGCTCTTTTTCTATCTACTACTTCGAATAGTTTTCATAATTACTTCTTGATACCTTTATTATATCTTACTCATCTAGCTTATTTAAAGGCTTCTTACCCTCACTACTAGGTAAAGCGTTACCTTCCTCTTCAAAGGGGTCTTATAATTATTCCCGGTCTTCTTCAGTAAGTACTTCTAGCCTTAGGCCTCTAGCCCCCGTTTACTTTTATTCTCCTTCCATTAATTCTACCAGCAAAGGTAGCTCTTCACACTACTTATAGTCATCCTCCCCGTAAGGTCAGAATAACCTATTTACAAAGTTCCCTAACTCATTAGGTTCAAGTCCTGAGGGGTTTAATAATAATCACACCAGCCCTATTATAAATCCTCTAACCATCTCTTCCTCTTTAGAGCTATCCTCCTCTAAATAGAGTAATACCTTGACTATAACTCGAGGTAAGTCCTCGAAGATAGCTAGTAAGCAGCCCGCTACTACCCTATAGACCCCTCAAACTCATTACAAGATAGTAGCAAGCATCACCGCGTTACTAGACAAGCTGAACCAGAGCAGACCCCTAAAAGTACCTCAAACCCCGAAGAGACTAACTTCCTCTACTAACAAGTTCATATAGTCACACATGCTTACCAAGGCCCTCAGACACACAACGCCTCCCAGCTAGCAACGCATGACAGCAGCCCCTACAGACGTCATCCAAACCTCACGCAATATATCTAGACAAAACAAGAGAGTATAGACCTAGAGTCAAACAATCCAGTCCCAAGCTCCTTACAAAGCCTATATACATAGTTTTCTTAAGAGGTTTAAAAAAGATATACCTTCCTTACAGGAGGATATAACCTATACTATAACCAGTTCAAAGAGCTTTTAGTATAATTAATACATTACAAAGCATCACTTACCTTATATAATAATAAGTATCCTCCTATCTATCGTTATCACTTCTATTAACCATTATAGGGGGATCCTTTAATTATTAGGTTGATCTCTAACTTACATTTTACAAGAGCCCTTCTAAGGAGAATTACCTAAGCTACAAATCCTCCTCTATTAATTACACAAGAAAACCAGCTATTAATTTCATAGGTTCGCCTAGCCCAAACCTTAATAAACCTATCCGCAAACGGATCAAGCAATACTCCAGCATTTCAAAAAACAATAGAGAACCCAAAGTATAAAAAAGGCTCCTAGAAGAAGAAATTAATTAAGGTTACAAACATAAGTCCCCTACATTTCAAGGCATAATTATACGCTAATCTACTCAGAAATCAGCCATTATAGAGGCCAGTATCTTTTAGTTACAGGCCCTAGCTAATTCACACCTGCTTCATTTAGTATAGTTTAGCTTAGCTAACTCGATAGACGCCCTTTATAAGAAGATCTTAAGGGACCTAGTCAATACTCGTCATAGCATACTACACATAATTCTAGCCAACAATAGGTTCCTGATCTAGCACAGCTTGGTTTAAAGGTTTCTCTTAGAGGTTTCACGGATTATAAATAATGCTTTCAGGACCTAGCTAAAGGGGTTTCTGCTACTACTACAGGAGATAACCCATAGGATATAGACGGCTCTTCCCTACTAGTTACTTAAAGATATAATAGCTTAGTAATTAGTACTAGTAGAGGGGGCTTAGTTTTTTAGGAGTAGGGATAACAATACCCTTACATTACTTTTTCAGAGACCCTTCTAGTCCCCCCTTAACCTAGATATTTCTAAGATTATTCATACTTAATTCTAATACATTAATCTTCAAAGCCCTCCTCTACTCAGGTAATACTTAATAGCCCCTTAGTAAACCTTTACCTAGAAACATTTCCCTATCATTAGGCCAGCCTCTAGTTTACCCATCAGTTCTCTAACACTCATCTATCTAACATTAGCTTCATCAGCCAGTCATCTAGTACTTATTAGGCCAACATCAACTTCATCAGCCAGCCTCTAGTACTCATCCAGTCAACCTCAACTTCATCAGCCAGCCATCTAGCACTCATCAGACCAACATTAACTTCATCAGCCTACCATCTAGCACTCATTAGGCCAACATCAACTTCATCAGCCTACCATCTAGCACTCATCAGGCCAACATCAACTTCATCAACCAGTCATCTAGCTATCCTAGCCTTCATCAGCCTATCACTACTTAATTCATAGCCACTTCCTACAGCCTCCACCAGTCTAGTCTTAGGTCCTCTTCCAGCTTTGCTTCAACCCTCTCCCTTTCTAGTACTTCATAATAGTTTCGTCTACCAACATTTCGTCTTCCAGTACCCATAAGTTATATTCACTAGGCCATCCTTTCCACTTCACTAAGTAGTACATAGTATCCTCAATCTTCTAGTAGTCTCAGATCTCTTCCAGCTCCCATTCAGCCTATTCATCCTCTAAGTCCGGTAGGTCCAGGACGCCTTCTATTAGGTCCTTCAGGTTTCTCGCTACCCAGGGCTCCAGCTAGCTCACATAGTATACATAGTATATTCAGAAATACTTCTCCAATAGGGTCAGACCATAGGCCTGCTTACCCACTCAAGACATAATCCTAAATAAGCCAACCCTCCGTAGAGCAAGCTTCCTGTTTTTTAGAAGTAGATGCTTAGTCATCAACAATACCTATTAGCTAATCTTAAATTACACAGGCTGGTATCAATCATTATAATTTCAGGCCTATATCTCAACTACCTATTTCCAGTTCTCCTTATAATCTATTCAAATTTACTAAAGTTTTTCAATACATTCCTCGACTACTAGTACCTCCCTCCAAGAAACACTGTCCTCAGTAGGCCATTTATCATACAAAATAATAAAAGATAGTTCGTAGCCAAAGAGAGCTTTAAACAGACTCATTTTAATCATAGCACTTTATGCTAAATTACAAGCAAAAAATATAGTATATAACAAGTTTAGCCAGTTCCAGGCGTTTTCCACCATAAACACCCTTAGGTATTATTCCAGGATTTAGTTCATTCTTTCCATTTATCCATCACCCTACAGGTAGTAAGCAGTAATATATCAGGTTTTAATTCCACTTAGCTAGCAAAGTATCTTCCAGAACTTACTAGTAAAGGTCATGCCTCTATTAGTCACAATTCCTTTAAATAGTCCCCATTTACATTCAATCTCCCTATAGAAGATCTCAGCTAGTTCAGCAACATTTATCATCATACTCACTACAGTAAAGAAACTCATCTTAATATAACGATCCACGATAACCAGGATCATATCCACTTCCCAGCCATCTCTAATAGCAGTCAGGAGTCCAGTAACAAAGTCCATACTAAGTTCTTACATAGGGCCTAATAGAATTAGTAACAAAGCAAGCTCTCCATATAGGCAATAACGTAGCACGGATACATATTAGCACGTTACGTAAAAGCATACATAGTCCGTAATAAAAGCCTTCAAGCCCGGCCAGCAAAAATGTCTTTCAACTAGAATTCATATCCACGTTCGCCCCCAGTGCCCACTCAGCAGCTCATCATAGTAGGTTCGCAGAATCTCCTATCACAAGGCTTCTTGTTCTAACATACATATACATCCCTTCTAGTATAGGAGCCCGTCTTAAAACTCATAACCAGAACTATCCAAAACAGCACCGTTCAAGGATTTAATCCTCTTAATGACAGCCTAGATCATAGGGTCTTCCCCCTAGGCTTCGCGAATCAAGTCTAATAGCAGAGAGTAGGGCCCTCGATACATTATACCTACATCGCTAACACATACCCAGACCCGGACTCTTATCATAAACTACCCCCACAGGGGAGCTGCAGACTTAAGCCAACGCTCTATTAAAGAGAAATCAAGTTTTAAGACCTCTTACACTTTAGTACTTCTAACTACAGCCTCAAACTAGACCTATTATTAGTCTTCTAGATAGGATCATATATCCTTCCTAATAGTCACAACCATCTTTAATTCCAGAGTTAGGATCCAACTTAAATTCAGAGGCTTTTCTTTTAACATATAGTCAGGCCTTCTCAATAGGCTATCTACTAGATTTATCTTCCTAGAGCAGTATTCAATAGTAAAATCAAATCCAGCTAAATACATCAGCTATTAAACCTATTTCTACATCAGTTCTTTTTACTTTATAAAGCCACAAAGATTATTATAATCAAAAAGAACTATAACCAGTTCTTATACCCCTTCAAGATACTGTCGCCAATACCTAAAACTTTCAACAATAACACTCAATTCCTTATTATAGGTCGTCTAATTAAGCTCAGCTTCTAAGAACTTCTTCAACCAAAAAGCAATCAAATACCATCAAGATTTACTCTTATAGTAATATTATTATAAAATTACTAATACAGCAGCTCCGTCTAATACATTATACTTAATTCAAGTAAAAAGCATAGGGTCGTAATATTAGAGAAGAGACACTTGTTAAAACCTCGTCTTAAGCTCCTCAAACACCTTTCATATCTTAGCGTTTTCTAGGGCAAAGAGATCCATCCCCCCTAGCTTTCAGCCACATTTCATACCCTTCAGTTACTTATTAAGTAGTTATATAATCTTCAAGTAATCCTTAATAAACCTTCAGTAGAAGTTATAGAAACCCAAGAATACTTAAATATTATAATAGGTAGTTAGTATTAGCTATTCTTAGATAGTCCTAATCCTATCAGGGTCCATTCAGACTCCCTTCCTTCTAACCAAAAATCCTAAAAACTCAATCTCTTCTTAAAAAAAGTAGTACTTCTTAATATTGCTATATAACTCTACTATCATAAGACAATCCACAATCATCCATATATACTTCTCGTACTCTTCCTTGCTTCTTAAGAAAATCAAAATATCATCTAAATAAACAATCACATAGACATTAATATAATCTCCTAAAACCTTAATAATAAAAGATTAAAACATAGCTAGTACATTAGTTAATCTAAATAGTACTACTCTAAATTTATAATATCTATATTAAGTATAAAAAGCAGTCTTCCATTCATTACCCTCTTAGATACAAATCCAATAGTATACATCCATCAAATCAATCTTAGAGAAAAACTATACACCTAATAATTAATCTAGAATCTCCGAAACTAGCAATAAAGGGTACCGATTTTTTATCATTATTTCATTTAAAGCCCTATAGTTAACATAAAGTCAAAGAGTTCCGTCTTTTTTTAGCATAAACAAAACTAGCACACTAGCAGGACTTTTACTATAGGTAATTTACCCTAACTTCAAACTCTCTTCAAGCCATTCTCTCAAGACCTTAAGTTCCATTAATAAGAGTAGACATAGAAGTAGAAAAGAGGGCAAAATCCCCTTTTCTAGCTCTATTACATAATCTACTTTCCTCCTTAACAGTAATTCCTTAGCCCAGTCCTTAATAAAAAACTCCTCTAATCCCTTCAATCACAGGTACATCTAAGACAAATCTAGGGGTAACTTCTCCTCTTCATCCATCCCTCAAGGCTCCCACTAACTTCTCCCTTCCTATCCTACCAGACCAGAAGGTTTAGTAGTAGAAAGAACTACGTAATAATAGAAGACCTTCCCCCGATTCCTTATAAAAGACTTTATAGTCTATTCCACCACACAAATCTCATCCTGTTAAAGCTACTAATCCTTTAAACAGCTTTCAAGCCCTATTCAAAAATATTCCAAACCTAGAGTACCTAATAACAAAACAGACTCCAAGCATTTCCTTTCAATTACAACATAATCTTACATCTCCTTCCTCTAATTTCCAAAATAGTCCTTAAGCAACAAAGGTACTTAATAAACACTATAAATAAAAACTATGGTTTCTTAGATTCCCACCACAGATACTAATATCTTTATAGATAATTCAAGACTAAACTTCTTAATAAAAGAAATACTAATTAAGTCTACTTATACCTATATATCTAGATTAACCTTAACACGTCTTTAACTATACTTTATAGTTACTTTACCTAAGATTATAAATATCTCTCAGACTTTAATTATCTCTTTTTCTACTTCCAGGTATAGTTACTAGTCCCTCTCTTTAACCTTAGACACTGTTCCCATAGGTAGTTAAGAGGTACTTCAACTCCCTCTCCCTTAGTTCTAACCTTAATAGCCCCTAGACTAATAATTACTACAGCCTTGTACTTAATTTACCAATACTATAGTTTCTACCAGTACTAGGTAGTTTAGAGCATAATAATAGGTACTTCCACACCTATAGCATATAGTCATCTTACCTATTTCATCTAGAGGATTTAGCTTTAGGGTTGCTTCAAAAGTACTTCCCTAAGTATTCTAATTTAGCAGGGTATAAGAACTCCTACCCCAAAATCCTCAGCCTCTACCTTAGCCTCGCAGCCAGGGGTTATTTAAAATTCTTCCCCTCAAATTCATAACACTTCCTAAGAAGTTTCCTCCTCTAACACTTCCTAAAAAGTTTCCTCCTTATCCTCTCTTATTAGGGGTTCTACTAGTTTCCCCTCGTTTCAGGCCTACCTCCTCATATTTTCTCTTTCTAACCCTCTCTAGGGTATTAACCCAAATCACTTAGGCAACTCTAACCATCTTATCTCTAGTCTCCAGCATACTCAAGGCATATTTCGTTTAAATCTCTAGCAATATCCATCCCAACAACCTCAAGAGAAAGAATTCAGCCCTCAAACTATCACTTCTCATTTCTTATTCCAATTCCAACATTTCAAGGTACTAGTAAAAGGTCCATAGATCTTGGTTTTCTCGTTAGTAAGCAACATTAATCAAGTTTTAAATAACACCTAATACACCTTAAGGATCCTTCTTGAAATTAGAGCTAAAAGTCTTAAACTCGTCCTACTTATAATAGTCAAATACAGACTCGTCTCCTCTTCTCAAGGATTTCATATAAGTATCCCAGCAGTTTCGACACTCCTTCTCGACATGGTCCAACACATATATCACTTTCATCTTGTCATCATAGAGGGTTTATAGTTGTAAGATATAGGCCCTTTCTATGTCCATCATCCAGCTATTGTATTACTAAAGGGTACAGGCCATAGGTAGTAAAGTAATATTAGCCAGCTTTAGGTCTTTCGACTTAACTTCAATGGTCGTTCGAGCTGCTTCCAGAGCATCAATTCTCTGCTAAAGTAGTTAATTACGTTCCCGTTCTCGTGCCAGGGCATCATCAAGCTAAAGTATTCCCGAGCTGCCCTCGGCATCGTCGTGACTTCCTTAGGATCTTCCCCTTCTTTCACCGGTCTTTGGTGGCATCGTGCCTAGTGCAGAGCCCATTACAATTCTGATTCTTCCCCCCTCCAGTCTTGCACCATACCTATACCTAATATACGTGCTGGCCTTCCCAGTTCACCGGACCATCGTGCCTAGTGCAGAGCCCATTACAATTCTGATTCTTCCCCCCTCCAGTCTGAGACGTGGGGGCTTCGGGTCCCTTTCTAGAAGGGCCTTCGCCGGGGCCACACCGGGGCTTCCGCGTGGCTTCCGCCCGGCCGTTACAATTTAGTTCCTAATCCCTTAGCATATAAACTGCTACTTCTTACTTACTTTTATAACTGCCTTATATACTTATATTAAAGGTATTATAGTTTAGTAGCTAGAATATTAATTATTAATAGTTAGAAACTTAGGTATAATTCCTAGTGGTTCCCTGCTATAAGTATGTAAGTAGTTGTTTTTTTTTGTTTTTTTAAGCTAGTCTAGGTTTTTAGCTACTTAGTAGCTAAGTAGGAATATAAGTAGCTATGTTTACCCTACTATTAAGTGTAAGTACCTAATTTTTAATATATAGGTTTAAGGTTCCTATTACTTGTTATATTTAAAATTAATAAAGTGGTAACTAGTTATATAGTTTAATGGTTAGATTATTAACTATTAATAGTTAGAAACTTAAGTTTAATTCTTAATATACCTTTTGCCTTATTAACTTTAAATATTTTTGCTATTTTGTTTTAACTTTATATGCTTTAATAGTTTAAGTATATTTTTGCTAGGCTGCTTTATAAGCTTCCCTTAACTAATTACTCTTATTTGCTTAAGGTTAAGTTTTCTTTTATAATAGCTTATATGCTTTAGCAAAGTAGGCCTTTTTAGCCTAATATTAATAGAGAAGTTACTTATAACTAGTAAGATTATTAACTAGTTCCTATATATTTTTATTTAAGTTATAAACTTTTTATTTAATAAGGTATTTTATTATACCTTAGTATTATTATATATTAATAATTTATTCTACTTTATATTTTTTATTATATTTATTAATAGTTGTTGAATAGGCTTTGTATATATACACATGGGTTTGCATTAGCGGTAGGTTGGTTATTCATTTATGTCTAGTAGCTAACTAAGAGAGAAGAGAGACCTCTGCACGATGGGCACGATATGCATGCCCATGCCAAGGCGGTCTGTTTAGTCATCCCTTCGGTCTTGAGGTACAAGCGTACGGCTGTGGTGGATGCTATTCCAATAATAGTTTTAATTTATATTTTAAGTTTTATATTTGATAATATTAATTTTAAAAGTAAAAGCACCTGTGGTGCTGCCTCCGCCGGTTTAGCACCAACCCTCGTCAGCTGGACTCTAATTTCGGGCAGCTCTCCAGAGCACAAGTGATCGGATTGCAATCCAGTACATTCAGATCCGCATGGCTTCCAAAGTCCAGCGAACTGATTCTATCCCACTCCAAATCTGTCCCTCAGCAGTCCACATCCAGAATGCCTCAGGCTCCTCTGGAGCGACCACCTCAGCCGAACCCGCATTCAAGTTGCCGCGTGGATGCATCTTCCAAAGTCCAGCGAGTTGAATTTGCCCCCAATAGTCAGTTGGGCCCCAGTTAGTAGAGGTATCAATCGTTGTTTCGGAATCAAGCAGGTCTCAAAAGGGATTTATCACGAAGCAGACCGATACTATCCACATATCAACAGCGCTCCCGAGCAGCTTATACTGCTCGAGAGGACTACTCCTTAATCAAGTCGATTCTGTTAGCCGTGTGCGAATGTTCGTGGTAAGATCCAACCGGGTTAGACACTTGGGTCCAATTCGCTCTCACGCCACATCGCCTTTGTAGAAGGTGAACGAAGCAGAGACCGTCTGTTCAAAGCCCAGCTCGGCCAGATTTCTATCTAAAATACAATAGATAGTCACCCACGCCCTTAACATTGGCTTATCACTCCCACCTCACTGAGTCTTCGTTCCGATCCAAATTGGTCCCGTCGTGCAACTTAGCAAGTCACCATGGCGATCGCACGTCGCTTGGACATAGCCTACGCCGACCGCGTCGAATGACCTGGGATTCTGTTAGTAGCTGACTCTTCACGATAAAGTCGTCCAAGACTCTACTTACGCCCCATCACACTGCCAGCGTTGGGTGACCGTGAGCATGTTGAGCTTCCTATCGAAGACGAAGCCTGCCGCGCTCACCGAGGACTGATCCGCGGCGACGCAGGTACCGGCAAATATCTCGTCCTCGACTGTCCCAGTGTTTGTGCAGTTGAAGGAATCGGCCGCTTTATTCCTCATATTTCTCAAGACGAAATCGGGACCCGTGTCGTCTTTTGGTGGGTCGGATGACGGTGAACCCGGGGGCAGTACGTACTGTCTCTTCCACTCCTCCACCTGCCATGATTGACGAGTGTCCGCGCTATTCGGACAGCTACTGCTAGGCTCTTGCGGAGTCGGGCCTCCTTTTGTGGTGAACCCCATCGAATTGCTGGGAACCAGTGTGCATGTCTGACTTCCGTCCTCAGTGGTCACACAATCCATGTTCAAGGGCATAATTCCTGTCGCGAGACCATCGGCCCTAGCAGCCATGTCAGGTCTCCTCTCAACAGCAACGGTCAGAAACGTGTCGTGATACTTACCCTTGCGCATCCGAGCAGGCGAAAGTGTGCGACACATACATCGTATGATTAGCCCAATCCATGGCGAAGGAGACGGTGGTGTCGTCGGTGAATCCGTTGCCGGCCCAGATGCAGTCGCTCCATACGATATTACCTCCGCCATTTTCCCACCCTTGCCAAGATTCTGGCCAGGATGCCACACATTCGAAGAATGTCCCGTAAGACCTGTTGGTGGGCACTATACTGACCGCCACGATCGCGGAGCCGCCATTAATGTTCGAACCTGCGCTGTCGTATCTCCCATCGCTCACTCGCCACGGGTACGTCGACGTATTATTGCTATTACCGCAAACTCTGGCGGCGGCCGCCCTCGATGACAGCCCGAGTGCCGCGATAAATGCAATCAAATCGTATCGCATCGTGAGGAATGATGGTCGCATAGATCAATTGGTGTTCAACCAAGTCTATTGAAAGTTGCAGATCTAGGTTTCCTTATCTACGCTGCGATCAGTCTGTATTAGAGCAGTCGCGCATCGTCCAACGGATGAGGTGGCATGGAAGTTCATTTCTGGCTATACGATGCCGCCGCACTCAAATACCTAGGCTTGGTCGTCACATTTTAATATATGCTAACAGGAAGACACTCAGTCCTCTTTTACCGACTCGCGATGGTGGGAGGATATAGATTACCAAGGTCTGGCCTAGCCAATAGATCCCTCTTGGCAACGCTCATGAAGCAGTCATAGGCGATACGTATGACCGCTCTCACATGTTTTCAGTCCGTCAATGTAGGGATGCCAACTCTCTCCCAGCACACCGAGCCGGTTTGCTCATGATGATCATCAATTCTGCCTAAACCGCAATCCCCACGACGGGCTCTGAAGTACCGCCGAGGGCCTTGTATTTGCCGAGACAGTTAACCTCTTCAAGGAGTAGGCAATTTTCCCGGTTGATTCGGCACCGCCGGCTACAGTTCGCATGGGAGGCGAGCACCGGGTGAACCTCATCAAGTCGGTAGACATCTGCCGGCCCCCAAAAGCGATATTGCATGCAGGTTGTTGTATGGAAAACCAAAGATAAGAGAAAGGTCTAATAATAACCTTCATAGTATTCCATGGTTACGAGGAGCAAGCATATGAAGACCGCAATTCAGCTTTGTGTCATCAGCGGTCCAACGAAGTCCTTCATCAACTGCCAACTATCAACAAGCAACATCTGACCGGAGTCACGAAAGCGAGCCATGAATATGCATTGGAAAGCCCTTGCCCTCGCGTTATCCGCGCAGGCGGTTGCCGCGCAACAGATGATCCGATTTGGATGTTCACAGCTAGTCGTGGAGAGGCTGGACCCTCTGGTCAATCCCGGCTCGCTCATATCGCCACACGTGCACCAGATCGTGGGGGGCAACTCGTTCAACGCCAGCATGGACCCGGCATCGCACGACCTCGTGGAAGACTCGACGTGCACAAGCTGCACATTCTCGGAGGACTTCTCAAACTACTGGACGGCTGTGTTGTACTTCCGGGCGCGCAATGGGACGTACATGCGGGTGCCGCAGTTCCCGAACGTGGGAATCCGTGCCGTTGGCGGCGTCACCGTATACTACATCCCGCCGTACGATGGCGTGACGAATGTGACTGCGTTCGCACCGGGCTTCCGCATGTTAGTAGGAGACGCGGAGCTGCGCAAGGCCGAGGGCCAGCAGCGCCAGCTGTGCCATCGTTGCTACGTCAAGGAGGACTACACTGGCGGGGCCGGCGGCGGCGCGCCCTGCACTGGTTCCGACACCACGTCTCTGCCCCCCAAGCCCTGCGAAGGCGGCATCAGGACCACCATCACTTTCCCCACCTGCTGGGACGGCAAGAATCTAGACAGCCCTGACCACAAGAGCCATGTCGCCTATCCCAGTTCGGGAACCTTCGAGTCCGTGGGGCCTTGCCCGGCAACTCACCCCGTCAGGCTGCCTCAACTGATGTATGAGATCATGTGGGATGTAAGTTTGACGCGCCTTTCCGTCTAAATGCCGCCCTTCCGAGTCAATTTCTAACAATTCTTGCAACCCAGACGCGGCCCTTCAATGACCCCCAAATGTGGCCTGAGGACGGGTCGCAGCCATTTGTGTGGAGTACAGATGACAAGTAAGCCCCCGCCATGTGAACCTGCGTCTTTGAGGACTGCTATCGCTGAATACTACGTGAAGGACCGGGTACTCGCAGCATGGAGACTACGTCTTCGGCTGGAAGGGTGACAGTCTCCAGAGAGCGCTCAATGCCCGCTGCAATAATGCCGTGTGCAAGGAACTCAAGACGCAGAGCTCTGAAGAGGCGATGAGGTGCACACTACCGCAGACCGCGGTCGAAAATGTCGACGGATGTGAGTGACATCATTGACGCTATGCAAGGAGAAGCGTCCCCTGCTGACATTGGAATAGGGCTGGATGCGATTCCGGGCACGTGATAGTTGGTTGGCTCAAGTTACTAAAGAGTATTCTTGCGATATGGTACAAGGAAGAGAATGTCGTTTCTTTATATCCACCTACCTTTCATAGGCCTCCACGAGTTCTCCAGGACATGGATGGGTATTGAATGTGCTAGACACGTAACACAAACCGATGCAATAAATACGAAACTGCTCAGCGTAGAAGGAACGTCTTGAATATTAATCGTTACTGGATTTGTTGTAGAGGCAGACTGCACAGCCAGGACTGCCATTTCAGTATCCGAATTCTAATTACTACCCGGATTCCCCCGCGCGATCTTGCCACAGCAATAAATCTCCCAATGAGGGTGACCGCTCATATCCGTCATTCTCGGGTTGGAGAACACGATGCTGACCCAGCCCTGAGTCCGAGACCTCTCTATAAGGCGGCCTGCGACAGCTTCCTCAGGGCTAGCCAAGTGCAGCTGCAGTCTCAGCTCATACGCTGTAGTTGAGTAAGGACTTAGAGACCATATCCTACCGTGTATTATTCATCTATTCACCAGCTGCAACTTAATCCAGAGCGGTGCCTTCTCCCATACCATGAAAACCTTTTGGCTTCCCATCCAGTCTCCCTCCGTCGCATTCTGGATATCAAATTGCCAAACAAGCCGAGCAATAATGAGTTTGATCTCAGAATAAGCTAAATTTCTTCCGATGCACGCCCTCGGACCGACTTGGAATGGTTGCGACGCGTCTCGCTTGTCACCATCGAACTCAGGATTCTCCCCCAGCCACCGTTCAGGAATAAACTCCCCGGGCCGACTCCAGTTGGCAGGGCTGTTGGACGCAGCATAGATCGGGATGCTAACAGACACGCCTTCTGGCAAGAACTCGCCATTGACGGTAGCCCCGCCGGGAGGCACAATGCGGTGGTGCGGCTGAGGGGATGGTGGGTACGCACGCAAGGCTTCCTCAATGCAAGCCAAGAGGTATTTGCAGTTATTGACGCCTGTGAAGGTGATTTCATCAGGGTGTGAAAATGCTGAGCGGACTTCGGCGGCCAATTTCTCTAAGACGCGAGGGTTCTTCAAGAGGAGCCAGGTGAGACCTTAGCACAGGATTCATCCACGTCAGTGTTTTAGATCTGGGTGGGACTTCGGTGTAGATGCCAACTGACCCGACAGAAGTGTAGCAGTAGTCTCACTTCCAGCTGCAATGAGAATTTGAGAGTTGCCCGAAAGTTGCTCAAAAGACATTTTGCCCGAGTTGTAGGACGTAATCAGCTTGTCCATAAAGTCAGGGACCGTCGACTCTGTCTGAAGTCGATGTTTGACCTTTTCCTGTTCCCGGCATCAGTAACGAGCAGTTCTGCCCCCGATCAGCGAGCTTAGGGGTCAACTAACGATCTGCAACTCATTTAGTGTCTTTGCATCGGACTTCACCTTCGACGGGATCAACCACATCGCAATGGGAAGACGTAGCAGGTAGGGGAAGCGAGAAATCATTTGCGCATAGGCCATGATCTTTGCCAGGGCGAAGAAGATCTTAACCCACGTATGTAGCGTGGCCGTGGTTAGACACCCGAACGACTCTCCAAATGCTGAACAAGTGGGGTCAGACGTCTGGACAAAAGGACAACGTGCTCATAGAGGACATACTCAGAAAGCCGATAAAGTCAAAAGTCAAAAACTAAACACCAAGGTCAGCGTCTCATCAGGACGTCACCCTGCAAAGGAGGCTCACGTTGTACCACTGCAGTATATCGATTTGCTGTGTACCCTGCTGACCCTCTTCCTCGACTCTGCGGAACATCAGATCGATGTACTCCTTCAAGATGGATTCCTGCTCCCGCATAGCTTTCTCAGAAAAGCCATGAGCGAAAAGCTTGCGGATATACCCATGATAGTGCCGGTCGGCATTCAGAATCGTAGGTTCGCCTTTCAAGCCAGAAAAGTACTTTTCATCTTTGGACAACTCAAGTTGGCCCGTCTTGTGCCCGTAGATCTCCTTCCACTGGGGGGCGTTGATGTATGACAGTCCATCGGGCGATGTTCGTACGACTGGCCCGTATTTGTTGTGTAGCTCGAGGAGATCATTCGGCGTATTGCCCCCGAGGTAGGATGAGACCATCCAATAGGGGGTAGCTGCGGCAAGCCGGGGGCCGGGATATTTCGCGAGCGGGTGGAAGTACAGGTTGTAGATAAAAAGACCAGCGTAATATGCAGAGATCTACAACGTGCAGTCAGTACATTTGCTTTCGAGTCATGCGCACCATGACTTACGACGATTATACCTCCGGAAGCAATCATCCAGAGGTGCTGGGCCCCTACTGAGCCCATGTTCAGCGCAACGCCGTCCTCGAAGGCCATATCAAAGTTAAGTATCAGAACTGAGCTGAATCGATATCTATCAAATAGGAGAAGATCTGGTCAAATAGCGAGAGGGACAAAACTGCTATAAAAACATACGAGCATAAACACCACGTTGCGTTGATGTACCCGGATGCTTGAGAAGCCGTGTAATGTATCAGGTCCACTTATGCTAGGAATTGTGCACGTATAAGTTGTGTATCAATCTCGCACGAGCAATTGCGGGGGTTGACATGCATAGGATAAAGCTGGTTGGGCCTGGACATTGCGGGATCGGGAATTGAGGAAGCGCCGAGCCGTTAGCACCGGTAAATCCGTTTTTAGCACCATTGGTACTGCTGCTCCGAACTCCTGTGTGCACACGGGTCAGCGGTTTCCTAACGCGAGCTCACAGTGGTCGACGCATCTGATTGGGAGCAGCGACGAAATTTAATTTATTCCATTTCAACAAGTAGAGCTGCCTAGGACAACCAACACGTCTTTTATAGTACTGTACATAAACTACGATAACTTCGGGAACCGTCTGGGCACCGTTCTGCTGGTGTGATAGGTGGCTAGAATTTTACAATCCTTGTCTCGGCTTTTGGCTTCATAAGTTCGCAGATAATATAGTTCAAAGCATACTGGCCTACATGTGCCACATGACTTTTGGACCTGCCTTTAATATTGCTTCTTGACGAGACAGTCACATTCCTTGTGGAGCGTTTAATTAGAGTGCGGCGTCGAGTACAATGTCCTTGTCTAAGAGGTGTCACCGGGTTCTTTAGTTTCAAGTGTATGGAATCATCTTCCGTGTACTCTCCTTGGAGAAATCCAGATAAATCTGTGGTCCACGAACTTACTGCCGGCGACTTGAGAGATGATTTTTGACTTGGTTTTACCATATGCACACTTCTCTGCAAAGCCGATCAGGAGGAGTTCTTGGGATCTCTTCGACAACAAAGGCATACTGGATACCACAGTCGCCTCGGATATGCCCACGTGAAATGTTGCCTCGGCTAGTACTGACGCCATTGCCCAGGGCAAAACGGGTTTCAGCATCTACCATGGACGACGGAACCTGCTTGTCAGGGATTTTAAACAAGAGATCATTCCACCGGCTCGTGATATTCAACATGGCTCTCACTCCGTGAGTCAACTTCACATTTATTGATTCTTGTGACACGACACACAAGCTACCAACGCTGTCCGAAGATGGGACGTACTCGGTGGAGGCAAGTTCCAGGCCAAGCGCGACATGCAGAGGCGGAGCAATGCTGGTGAGAACCGGCGCATGCGAGCCGGTCAGTCTCGCGCCGAGACCGAAAACAGGAACAAGATCAGCACGGTTCTGGCCAAGGTGGCTTCCGAGCATGGCATCGAGGTCATCACTGCCGTGGCGCTGGCGTACGTCATGTCCAAGGGAGCCGACGTCTTCCCGGTCATGGGCGGACGCAAAGTGGAGCACCTTAAGGACAACATCCAAGCGATGAGCATCAAACTCACGCACGAGCAGATTGCTTTCCTCGACACCATCAAAGCTTTCGATCCTGACTTTCCGCGCAATCTCATTCCTGTAAATCCGAAGATCACAGGAAGGCCGTTCCTCATTTCAAGGACTAATGCAAAGAAATTCTCTCAAGCCACCAGCCTACGTCCCTGTAACCCGGCCCTATGGGGTGCGATTGAGGAATCTCTGATGACCATGATTATATGGGCTGGTTTCAAAGTCGAGACAAGAATGGTTATGCAAGGAATTTGTAGGTACAAGAGACCCGGTAAGGGTAGGTAATCATCGGATGCCGGATGTACGCTCGCTTTCTTCTTAGTACAAGTCTCGTCATTCAAGTAATGTTCTTGAAAAAGGATGACGCCCTTCGCCAGTTGTTCCAACATTACAAATCCACTTCACTGTGCAATTCTTTCCTCGTCGCCAGCATAATCGTCCAACGCTGCCTGACTCCACTCCAGGCTTTCCACCAAGGTATTGGCAGAATCGCCTGCCAGATTCGCAAAGGCTTCCTCCCAGAATTCCTGATTATCTTCACAACCAGGCCCAGTCATATCTACGTCGTAGAACATTCCGTCGGCCAGGCTTGGGTTATTGAGCAATGTGAAGTCGAATGTCTCAGGCGGCGGCTGAGAATGGGTTGGGTAACTGGTCGTGTTGCGCGACATGGAGGCCATACAGATGGATTGGGAAGAGTTGGGTTCTTTGATGCTAGCTTTCATGCTCTCTGACCCCGTCCCCGGTATGAACGTAGCGGTGGATAGTGCTAATTGGTCCATGGAGGGCACATCAAAACCGCCAACGTCAGATGGCCCTGGCCTCGACTCACCAGCTGAAGGATCCACGGCAAAGGGCACGAACTGTGCTCTAAGGTGAGCTAGGAGACGGTACCGAGCGGCTAGGTGGCTGTTTCCTCGATGCGAAATGCCACGTAAGAGGTCTAGTGAGGCATTCATAGACTCCGTGTTCTGCTCGTCGGTCGGGAAGGCCACGCAGACCATGACCAGCACTATAGCAGCTGAATAGGCATAGTCCGAGTCCATGTAGCCGTAAGTAGCCACCAGATTCTTCTGAGCTGCAATCATCATCATGTTGATTGTGTCTTTCGCTGCATGGACACACATTTCAATCACGTTGATGGTCGTCTGAGTCAGGCCCTGTCGCCAATCACTTTCTTTGTCTGTCAGGCCGCCCTTGAGGCGCGCCTGCACAACATGAAACAGCAGCGGCCGTGCCGTCATATGGATACACTGAGAGTAGTAGAGCAATGTTGACACAGACTCCCTGCTCGTGTTGAGTTTGGCCGGCTCGAAACGAAGTGTATCAGGCAGCTCTTGTTGCCACTGAGACAGAGCCAGGACGATGCTTCGCACAGCTGCCATGAGGCTGGAACCTGACTTTGGTTTGCGGCGGTAGATGCTGGTCATAATTTGACCGTTGATCTGGGAAAGCTTGGTGTAATGCCTCAGAACAACCGCCGGACAGAATTCTGGCTCACTTGAGAGCCTGGAGGGAAGTTCGACCCCAATGTCCTCATCTTGGATGGTGATCGGGTTCCCAGATTTGGCGCTGTGAATGCGATCGAGACTATACACGCTCCACCAGACACGGCGCCTGTGCTCATTTGACTCCCCGTCAATGCCTGCAAGGGTTGGTTCTTGATGAAGCCCGAGGGTGATAGCCATGCGGAGTGCTGATCCAATGTACAAGGACGATGCGTCTCGGCGGTTCAAGTTCTGCATGAAAAGACCTACCAAGGCGAGGGCTTCCACAAATAGTACGCTGCCTTGTTCATGCAGGTCTGGCAGAAGTTGTAGGACATGGGTGAAATAGTCGAATCCCGGTGGTCCGTCGTAATCGATCCATTGATTGACCGAATACATTTTGCCAAACGCCAGGATAACCAGCAGTTTGGCATATTTAAGACAGGCATCTTGGTCAACAATGTTGAGTGATCTCTGATATGCCTCCTGGAGGAGTAGTTCAAATGAGTCCGGAGACACGAATGAAAATATAGTGCCAATATATGTGTATTGAGCGGCGAATAGTTGACGTGCGATTTCAACGGGTGGCAAACGAATGTGGCTTATATTCAACAAACGCCTAGAAGGTAGTGCTGCTCGGTCGTAGAACTCTGTATCGCAATCGAGACTGCCGTCGTCAAATTGGAGTGAAGCCTTTCTGAAACTCCTGAGGAAGTGGTCAGAATGTGCCGGGCCCTTAAAACCTGATGAGCGGTTAGCGTTGGTATTTAAAGTCAACAGGGCAGGGTCCAAACTGCTTGAGGGATTCTCAGATATCTCCGTGCTGAGCTCTGAGAAGGCTTCGGGAAGACTGATGTGATCATCATTCTCATTATGTCCGTGTGCCTTTTCTGAAGGATTCGATGAGCCGGAATCAGTTTGGACGACACACTGTCCCGCTTCTAGCCGGGAGACCTTGTTTTCAAGCTCTCTCAAGTACCTGACCGTGGTGTAAGACGACAGGTAGATAATTCAAGCAAAAGGCACGGTGACTCACGCTTCATTGATCGTGATCTTCCTGGCCTCTTCATAAACACATTCAAACCCGGCTGCCGCGCATCTGGTGCATTTTGGACGATCCTTGGAGCAGTAAGACCGTCGTTGGCGACACCTATGGCATCTGTGACAGCGTTCATTAGCGAAGGAGAACACTTGAGAGGACTCATTAACCAAGTGCCTCTTCGAAGATTTTCGTCATCTTTCTCCACCCACCTCCCCCTAAAGAAAGGGGGGAAACAACCAGGCACTGACTCACGCGACAGGTCGGATGACAGATTCCTCGGACCCCTTGGGAGATCCTGCAGCACCAAGTGATAGTGTGGCCATATCTCCAAGCTTCATAACAATGAGCTGAATCGAGAAGGGGCATGAGGGCGGCACAACCTGATATTGTACACGCTACTCAGACACTCGTGGCTATCCCGCCTTGGCTGTTCTTTCTGCAACGCCGGTTGGCTCATGCACGGCTAGGTCCTCATTCCTTTCAGAACAGACATTTCTGATCCCGTATATTTAAGAAACCATAGGCCCATGACACATGTCAAACAGAGTACGGAGTTGTACTGTATAAATGTGGTGAGAGCTCTATTCCGTGAGCAGACGAGAACACGACGTTAGCAAACATGCCAAGTGCTGACTAAGGGTGTTCCTTGCCCTTGGGCATGTGGGCCGATAGCGGACCTAGTAGGTTAGTGATAGATATTCCACATTCTGGGCCAAGACTCGTCATCAGATACCTAATCCGTACACATAGGGTTCTGATTCATTTTGTATCAGATACCTAATCTGTAGACAAAAGGGTTCTGATTCATTTTTCATCAGATACTTAATCTGTCAACTTAGGGTTCTGATTGAATTTGCATCAGATACTCAGTCTGTACACATAGGGTTTTGATTCATTTTGTATCAGATACCTAATCTGTGATTTGTTCAAGAGGATGGGTACAAGGTGATCGATCGATGGAGCTCCATTCTGCCCATCCAGGACCTGTCTGGCAAATTCTGGCAAACGTATCCAGTGTATCTGAGGCCCAAGCAATTCAACTGGACTAAAGAGTTCCGCGAAGTTGAACTCAACCGTGTTCTTTCAGGCAGAACTCGTGTGGAATGCCTGGCTCCGAAATTATGAGCCACAAGACTTGGAAGCTTATCTCATTACATGCTGACCAGGTATCAAGCAATTCCACGATAGTGTCAAGTCACCTTACTGGTCTTGCTTTAAAGATTCGAGGGCTGACAGCCTGCGTTTGCCGAATCAAATTGTGAAGGAGAACAAATTGTTGATAGGTAGTTGCCGAGTCGAGGAGAGTCCAGTGGCCTCATAATTCATGACTCAGGGGTTGCTGTCTATTTGGTGCTTGTAGTGGTGGGCCCTTTGTGCTCCAGAAGCCGATGCGGGCACACTGCTCCCGAGGTGGAGGCCCGCGGTGGCCCGAGGCGCATGAGGGCGGGAACTAGCACCCAGTGGACGAGTTGAATAGGCACACGAGAGTGATGTCAAGATGGCCGTAAATAAATGAAGTGTTTTACACCAGGCAGATGGATGCGACGACCTGAACGCAGGAATTAGCAGTCAGATACTGAACCACACAGGAGGAACCAAATTCCGCTGCAGATCATCGCCCTGAACGCTGATTAATTACTTCGTTTCCAGCAGCTTTGCACCCCAAACATGTCACAAGACATACGACTGCAGGTAATCATCGTCGGAGCTGGCATCGCTGGACTCTTCGCAGCCCGCGTGCTCCGGGAAAAGCACGACGTCACCGTGCTGGAGAGGTCAGCGGGCGGGAACGAGGTTGGCGCAGCCCTTACGCCAGGGCCAAATGCGACCAGAATTCTCGACCAGTACGGCTGGGATCCCAGGAGGTGCGGTGCTCTTGTGCTTGACAAAGCCCGCACGTTCGACCATAGAGGCAATTTAATCCAAGAGACAGCCTTGACTGAAGTCAAACAAACATTCGGGAGCGACTGGCACGTTGTTCACCGTATAGACCTGTGGAACGAGCTGCTTCGTCTTGCAACAGCCCCTTCTGAGGAGCTGGGTATAGGTGGAAAGCCCGCAAATATCAAATGGCGCGCGGACGTTGTGGACGTGAACACAAACAGCGGTGATGTGAGACTGGGGGACGGCACGGTTGTGCCATCGGATCTCATCATTGGTAAGACCTACTTATTCCTCCCTTGCCTGGTTTGATTAACGTTTATTGGATTCTAGGCGCAGACGGCATAAAGTCTGCCACCCGCCACCTGGTCGTAGGCAAAGAGGGCGACCATCCAAGAGCTTCGGGTGCCTCCATGTTTCGCTTTGTTCTCCCGCAACATGCCGCCGTTATAGATGCTTCGGCTACGGACAACAATCCACCGGTGGAACTGACTGTGCGGATTGCCTCAGATGGGTCGCAGAGGACGATTGTCAGCTATCCTTGTCGAAACCACGAGCTGCTGAATGTTGGCTGCATTGCCCCCAACTCGTTGATCAAACTGCCGCCTGCAGACTCATGGGTGGCTCCAGGCGAGAGGGCGGATTTATTGAGAGTCTTCGGCGATTTTTATGTTCGAAACCTATTAGAGTATGTTTCTTATATTCTCGATTGCTTGTGTCAACATTCTATACACAACGCTGACTTTGACGTTTGCGTGGCTAGACAAGCAGAGGACATTAAGCTGTGGGAACTGAGAGATCACGACCCCTTGCCTACCTACACAACGGGGAGGCTGGTGCTCATCGGCGACGCGGCCCATGCCATGACTCCCCATCAAGGGCAAGGGGCTTCGCAGGCGATTGAGGATGGCGAGGGGCTCAGCCTCTTCACAGACCAAGTCGTTAGCCGACAGACTGTCCCTGACGTCCTGCGAGACTTTGATCGGGTACGACGGGTAAGGGCGTCCAAGGTACAGTCGATCACGCGCAATGTGCACGCGAAAATCAGCGCCGAGGCCATGTGGGAGAATCAAAAGTACAACTTCGCGTATCACGGAATCCGAGATTGTCTGGCCAAGCAAGACGCCGGGCAGGAGATTTGAAATACCGGCGGATGGCGATGATCATTTGCAGTGCATTTGCACGTCTAGCTGACGTATATACATGTAAATATATACAACTCCATTCATGAATGTGTAGCTTTGCTCCCCTTTCATCTTTGTCCGGTTGTTCAGGGCGACGACATGAGTCAATTTCCCGGTGTATCCTGCATGCAGGCTTGATCAAGAAATATCTAGACCAGCAGAGGGCTATGGGCAGCCTGAAGTCAAACAGCGAAATGAACACTCCGTCCCGGCCTCGGATCCGAACATTATAGCCGAACTTCTTGGCTCTGTCACTGCACCACGGACCAGTGACCGTTCCCCCCACCACCCGTGCATGAGTGTCCATATGTAGCTAATTCCACCGCCACCTTCCCTCCGACCTCCACTACAACGTCGGCGGCATCACCTAGGTTTACCTTGACGCTCTCGCTCCCCTCAGTCTCCTTCTTTTGACCAACCTCTTCAGCGTAGAAATTCGCGAGTGATGCCAAACGACGGCGGTGAAAAGCCTGGCGATACTAGTCCAGCACCATTCCAGTGCTCACATTGCCAGCGCGCGTTTTCGAGACTAGATCACCTTAGTCGACACGTGCGAATCCGTACATAATCATTCATCCACCTTTGTCGTGATTGGGCGACAACAACGGATACTAATATCTCGCAAGATACACAAGAAAAGCCTTACCCATGTCGTGTCTGTGGCAAGAGGTTCGCCAGGGCGTAAGTCTTTGCAACATTGCATCACTTCTTTCCCCTTCCCTTCATCTGCTTGGCCCCACTGACTCAGCCTCTAGCGACCTCGTGAAGCGACACACAGCCCAACATGAGGCCAGAGCTGTGAGAAATAGTGCCGCTGGTCGTGCCCCTTCATCTCATCTGGCCCGCAGAGTCGTTCAGGCTTGTAAGGCGTGCGCCGCGTCAAAACTGAAGTGCAGTGATGGTAAGCCTTGCTCTAGATGTGTGCGCAGAGGTGTCACCTGCGAGACCGACGATGCCGTATCATACACGAATCTCGGCAATGGACTGGATGGTCTGAGAACGGAGATCCACACCCCAAATGGAACGAGTAGTGCGGTGAATGACAGCATCAACGTCCGTCAGCCGGGCTTGCTGGGGCATGGACTAAACACCAGGGCAGCCTCGTCTGGCGATAGACCAGCATCGCTGGAGCCCGAGCCAAGTGCATCACAGGCCATGGATCAACAAGTTTACACGGCTTCTGCCTCGGCGCGTTCACAAGAAGACACCTCGTCAACGGGAGCTGGAACTATCGGATCCCAAGACCACGTGGAACAAACGATGGAGTTCAGCCTTGATGATCACCCCTTGTCACAAGAACATGAATTTGAGCATGAAATGGTTGCTCGTAGTTACTGTGAGATGTTAAGAGACATACTCGGCTCTTCAGCAGCGTCTCCTGCGGCCGCGGAGGACGTTCTAATGGACGACACAGGAGACAATATCTGGGATCAATGTTTGAATGCTGGTCAACCGTTCGCTGATCTTACTGGGTTCTCGTTCATTGACCTGGCCCCATTCGACATAGATAATGCCCTGGCCACGACCGTGAGTACTGCACGTCAGGAACACTCCGCATCTTTCGAGCACGCGGCCCCTGCTGCTACCACACAGGCATTCCATTTGTCGGGTTGGAACTGGGGGCCAAGCCCTGATGACAACGAAACCGCCGAAACGACAAATCTCATCTTGCCTCCAGTTGTTCCCACGCCTGAGTCACTTCACCCACAGATGACAACTCAGCATCATGGCCTCCTGAAACAGGAAGATCGTAACCGACTGCTTTCGATGCTATTGAAACATTGCGAAAAGGAGCAGTGGGTCCGGATCGCCTCGACCTTTCCTTCCGAGCAATTCCTTAGCCATCTGCTCCAGGTCTTCTATGCTCTTCAAGGAAGAGATACCATCTCGTGGCTCCACCGGCCCACGATCGATATTGAGAGCATGCGGGTCGAGTGTATTGCGGCCATGATAGGGACTGCAGCATGCTTTTCGCTGAACAGATCCGTGCAACGGTTCGGTTATGTGCTGCCGGAACTGGTGCGGTTTGCCGTCATTGACCAAGTGAGTGACTCGACTCCCGCCAACTCCGTCTGTTACTGGAGAGAGAAAAGACTAAAAAGCACAAAAGTGGTGTCGAGACAACAGCACTTCCAGAGACTTGCAATTGCTGAATTCAATGTGTAAGTCTAAAATCGACATCGTCTTGGTACAAGTATTCCTAGCCTAACTTCAATGTTCCCAATGAGCAGTGACTGCGACAACCCTTCAATCGTGGAGCGGTAACAAGCGTCAAATGGAAATTGGTGAAGGTAACTCGCTCACTGTCATCACCGTAAGTCTCAAGTTTCGTTGATCCAGGTGTTGTTCTCACTAACCTTTCTGTCACATCAGGTAATCAGGCGTTCACGCTGGCTTCGGAAGGATCATTACAAGGCGATTCATCCAGAGGCCGATGAGCAAGGCGCTGATCTTGATGCCAGGTGGCGACTTTGGATAGAACAAGAATCAAAGAAAAGGTATGATTGAAGTTGCATTTGTACTTACGCAACCCTGTTGCTGACAACTTTCCCGGGCAGGCTTATCTATAGGGCATTTTGCCTAGACGCGCAACTGTCCATGATGAACCATGTCAATCCGCTCATGTCCTATGCGGAGGTCCGTGTTCCATTCCCCGATCCCAATTCGATGTGGATGGCTACGACGGCCGAGGGATGGAAGGCAGCATGGTTGCGTGCTGAGAAGCCGTCAGCAAAACATGATCTGGCTCTTTCCGACGCTGTGCGGATTTCCATAAGCCAAGTCACGCAAGCAGACCTCGACTTTGGGGCTATTCTTTACACATTATACGGGTTCTGGGGTCTCGTGTGGGAGCAACAGCAGTTCCGAGAGGCCATGCAATCGGGTGACGTGGTTGGAGAGGACGAACTACACGACACACCAAACCTGATGCTGTCAGCACGGCGCGAACCCCTCTTAAAAGCCCTCAACGCCTTCCGCGGGAGACTGACCTCAGAGGAAGACAAATACGGAAGAGTTCCAACAGCAGAACGCATGTTGGTACTGGAATACTTAAGCATGGTCTTACATGTCCCGATCCAAGGGCTCCATGCTTTTGCCGGACGAGACGGAGAGCGTGAGGCTCGGCGGATATACCCGTTGCTGCAGGAGTGGGTGCAGAGCAGGGATGCTAGGCAGGGCATATGGCATGCCAGCCAAATCTTGAGAGCCGCAAACGCCCACCCACCCGGCGACATGCGCGATTTACGCATCGTGTTCGTGTATCAGGCAAGCATCACTCTTTGGGTCTACGGTGTCATCTTAAAGGCATCCCGCTCAGCATCTCGATCTCTTTCCGCAGGTGACGTCTCTAGTGAGGATCTTGTTTGGCTCGATGGCGGAGAAAAAGACGCGGGCGTTCGGAAGTTCATTGCCATTGCTGAGGGCACGCCCGCTCTCAACGGTGTCGTCGACGGGTTGGTGGCTGAGAACTCAGCCTGCCTCGTGGAGGATGCAAGCTCAACGATGAGGATGATAATTCGCATCCTACGAAGGAAAATCGACTGTCAAGACGGGGCTCAACTTGGTCTTGTGGAAAGTATCACGAATCTGATGGCTGAAATTGCCAAGGTTGCGGATATTCTGTGAACAACCTTCTCTTCATTCGGCCCCACGCCTGCGGCATCGCGCATTGGTCTTGGTATCGCATAGCCAAAAATACAAATACAGATTATGCCATCATCAGCAGAGGTTGTTACTTGCGTACGCGTTGTCGTTCTTAAAGCACTTCAGCTGTATCAAACCGGCCAAGGAAGGTGGGAATTGTACTCCACGCCTGCGGTCTCAAATATTCGCGGGTCCAAGTCCAGTCTGCTCTCATCTCAATGTTCTCCACGTGCAGTAGCCCGTCCACCCAGCATAACCCAACCCGGCTGTCACGACTCCCATCACCGGCAAAATATACATGATAGCGCCAAGGACAATACCCTGCTCGAAAAATCCCCAAGCCCCGGATTCCGGCTGACCAGTTGGCTTCAGAGGCCTCTGCGCAACTTGGTCAAGCGCGTCTGCTTCCACAAGAAGACGTGAAACAAATCGGGTTGTCGGGCCTGGCACGGCCTCGGGGCTCGGCAACTCAAACATCTCACGTGCGTACCGATTACTCAGATTAGTTGGGTAATCTTTGGGGGCCATGGGGCCAACTGTATTGTCTCTTCTTAGTCTTCCAAGCTGCTCATTACATGAGTAGGGCAAAGTGTGGGTCTTACTGCTTAATTCACCGGGTATGTGATTCGTGTAAGTGGCTCTGCTCTCGATGTACTGAGAAAGGTACTTTCCCTCACGACTCTGGGCGAAAAGGTAAAGCGCTCCAATAGGAGTTGCTTGTTGTGCTTCTGTGCCGAGGAAGTCGATTGCGTCGTCGAGGCTGGTGACGGTGGTGTAGACAATCACACGAGAGCCAAACAATTTGCGGCATACGACCGGGCAGCTCCTGTTGGCACACAGGCTATCAGTTACTTCCATTGGTTGTGATGGAGAGGTAAGGTGGTATTCTTGCCTATCCAAAACTTGTAGAACGCCATGAGACGAGTCTCCCCGGATGAAGGTGGCCTCGCCTCTCTTGACTTGCTTGTCGCAAAGTGAATCTTCCCCATCGACCACGAGATCTATACGCCTCCTCATTTGTGTTTGATCATCAGTCAGACTTTCCGTCAATCTAGCCTCTGCTAATACTCGGCTCAACGCTTCTCGGAATTCTGCCTCAATAAACTCATTGACGAGAACTAAGTCCACGGCGTAGCTGCTGGCACCACCAAACATCAACCTTGAGGCCACAATTTCCTGGGCAGCCAGCCTCGTGTCGCTTGTTCTGTCAACTAGGGCTATATTCCTATAAGCGGGAGATAGAAGCACTCTTTGTGCTGGGAAAGTGTTCTTGCACCAAGGTTTCTGATCAACAATAACGCAGCGGGCGAGGAATTCCGGAGGTGCCCGGGACGACACCACGCCGAAAGCCTCCTGATCCAAAGACTGTGTGATCACTTTCGCCAGCAATGCAGGGGTCCTTTGTAATGTAGTCTCCAGCTGAAAGAAACAAATAAAATGCATTAGCTTCAGTTATCTCATCCCCCGGTCGAGCGAATTGTCATGCTGAACCAACGGGTCAGGGAACAAACCTCAGTAACCACACAGCTCCCAGCCTCAAGCGCCGCACTCAAAACACTGACAACATTATACAATAAATTCAATGAGTTCGGAATAAGATAGGTCAAGGCGATCGCTGTTCGTCTGTTCTCATTGCTCTTGCTCTTCGCAAGACTGTATTCTGAATCAAGGTCTTGTTTAAAGTCCAAAAGATCGTAATGGTTGCGAAGCTCAATAAGAGCACTCGCGAAGACGGCTCGTGCCTCTGATCTGGTACACCCGTCGTCGGCTTGTATAGCGTCAAGTAGAGCGTCACGATGATTGATAAGGGCCGCATGAAGCGAGTGGAATAGGCGTTGCCGGACCCGAATAAATTTCAAGCGGCCGTCTATGGCTCCGCCTGACACATGTGAAAGGACGACTGCGTCGGACTCGGACATTATGAACGTTGGTGATCACAGATGAGTTGGAATGTCTGCTTCTGGGTAATTGCAAATCAAAGGGACTGTCTGAGCATTGGCCAAGAAGTGGTTTGCCAGAGGCCCCATTTCGGATGATCGATGTGCGCGCATGATGTAGTTAAACCTGACCTCGCAACTTTTGCTCTGGGACACCCCGGGGGGAGGGGGTCTTGACCCGGTATCTAGTCAAACGTGTGCACCGACACGGTACGTTACTTCTACCGTCAGTCGGGAAGAAGTTGGATTTACAATGATACATGGTGCCCAACAAACGCAGGGCACCATGTGGTATCTCGTAGCCAGCTCTCTGGCCTGCCTGAAATCGGGACCGCTTGGTGCGGAACGCTGGGCGTATTTTGTCACTGACCTGTGCAGCTTCCCCCTTCTTGGCCAAGTCCCAGCCCGACTTTGGTGACTTCTTCGATTGGGTTAAGTGCACTACCTCATATTCCGCGTCGCATTCAAGCCGCTCGGGGAATGTGGGCGGGCTTGGAGACACATACCGAGCTCCTCTCCGAGCGCCTCTCCACACTCTTCCCGAATGGCCGCCCGCATCTCTCCCGAGCGTAGCCGGTAACACAGCGTTCGCCTCTGTTCCCGAGCCCGATGTAACAGCAAACAGCAGGGATAAAGTTCGGAATTATGAATCGGAGACCGCAGTCGGCTCCGCCTTCACATATTCGCATCGGAGTCGACAGCATGCTAAAGCCCTTCCGGCCGACCTTTGATCTATTCTCATTCCAGCGTCTGTGTACATGGCATCAGCCTATTGGGGAGCTCAAGAGACTTCAATTGGGCCAGGACCACCTGAATTGAACCCATTGTGTCTGATCCTTCATTGCATCTTCCAGTATGTCCTCTACTTCAACAGCTACTGCCGCGACTCTATCGATGGAATTCACGGGCAGCTCGATCGAAACCATTACCGTTGAGGAGAGTTTGGAGAACCCCAGTGAAGATATCATCAGATCGGAAAATCAGCCAGGATATGAGCCAGAAGATGAGCCAGATGACGCATATTTACCCGCGAACCATGGCGTCACGGGTCGAGAAATTGACATGAATCCCCTCAGCTGGCCGAGAAACCATCGACGGATGCCACCTTATCGCCAACCCATAAGGCACCCGGAATGGGACGCTATAGGAGGACCTCTTGCGGTGAGAGTATTCATGTGGGATATGTTTTCCGGTTGTCAATTGCTACAAGTAGGTCATGATGTCTGAGACAACGTCA
This sequence comes from Diaporthe sp. PMI_573, assembly GCA_021399435.1. Taxonomy (NCBI): domain Eukaryota; kingdom Fungi; phylum Ascomycota; class Sordariomycetes; order Diaporthales; family Diaporthaceae; genus Diaporthe; species Diaporthe sp. PMI_573. Next base: position 1,054,695 of record JAJTUP010000007.1, on the reverse strand, counting down.
TTCACGGCTCGTTGCTAACAGTCCACCCAAGTGGGGATACTCAGTGGCAAGGGCTACAGGACTACACGATCGTGGATATTGTATGTACAAAATCGGGAACGAGTGGTAAGGCTGGAATTTACAACGGACGAATTATATTTAATAGCTCAAAGTGTTTGTGTTGACTAATGTGTTGGTGCTTTTCAAATTAAAATTGTCCCACTCATCACATAGCATCTTAGGGTGTGCTCACATCTCAGCAATCTCGTTCCTACGTAGTATATCTCTCCGATATGTCGTGGTGATTACAGTATGTCTTTGTAAAGGCCTCGGCAAACCTCAAGGTATGCGGTACCCCGTTCAGATATTTGACCAAATACCAAGGATAAGCAAGCCTTCATGTCTATCCCATTTGATCACCTACGGCTTCCCGTCGTGTAACCCAATCATAACCTCTAAGCAAAAGATATAGCGTCTCCAGCCTCGGTACATTCACTCCTTTCTCTTTTGCGATCTTCACCACCTCGCCGACAATTCCCTCGACTTCCATAGGCTTACCAAACGCCATGTCAGCCATCATGCTTGGCTCCACCCCCGGCCACTTCCTCGCTTTGCTGCGCGCACGCTGCATCCTGATCGTGTCCTCGGTGATATGGCTGCCATACCCGGAAGCGGCAGCAACTGTGACCACCTCACGCATCGATTCGACAATAAAATCCTCCGCAAGAGCCGGGGAAGCCTCGAGGAACTCCAGATCCCGGCATCGAGAAAGCGCGCAAATTGGGTTCCAGGTGGCGTTCCCCACGAGCTTGGTCCAGCGCTCGATTTGCACATCTTGGTGGACCTTAACTTCTGCACCAGCTGACTTCAGCAAGTCCGCGAAAGACTCCGTGTTGCGATGATCGAAGGTCGTTGCATCATGTGCAGGATACACACCGAGATGTAGTTTTTGCGTCTCGGTGTGGGAAAATACACCTGGGCTTATTTGCGAAACGGGCATATAGGTGACCCCGGAGATGATGGTGTTGTCCGGGAAGGCTTCTCGGTAGATGCGCTCGACCCCAATTCCATTCTGTATGATGACAATGCTGGTGATGCCCGCGCGAACAGCGGGCTGTATCAACGAGGGTGGAGACTGCGCAGTGGCTGTGTTGCTGATAGCTTTTATGCACACAACTATGAAATCGAACAACTCGCTGGACGTCTGTTGATTGACAGCGTCATACACAGACTTGACTATTTTCGGGCGAAAAGCGTGCGTCCCGAAGACGGTTGACTCGATTGTAAAGCCATGAAGCTTAGCGGTGTCGTATGTCGAGCGGCATACACATGTAACTTCCGCGCCGGCCTTCTGGAGGAGAAAGGCATATATCGCTCCGATACTTCCGGTTCCAAAAAGCAATATTCGTGCCATGGTATGAAAGTAAATATCCCGGGCGGCAGAGCTGTTATGTAGGATACAACAGAAGAGCTGAAGTTTCCAAGGGGACAGGCAGAGGTAAGAGAAAGTGTGTCAGCTGCCAAAACACTGGTAACTATTGTACGGATGAAAGTGCATACAAAATGTAGACTACAGTCAATGATATGAGCTTGAGGGAGACTCAAGTTACCAAGGACTGGAAGTATTCTTGTTTACCTAATTATCCCAATCTTCGGCTCGGATGCCTAGTGGGCACCTGGGTAGCCGGAGAACCCGAACGACACAGCGGCAAACTATTTAAGCCGGGGTTATTCACAGTACCGGGGGGGCTGTTGAGCGTTGCAAGGTTTACCGATCACGTCAAATGTCAATCAAGTGCCATCCATTAGAGCAAATACATCCCGGTACATTTTCCACGGAATTGAACAGGTGAGTTTGATATTGTTTTATCCAGAGGAATGAGATTGCTATATGGTAATCCACCCACATCAATACTACTGGAAAGAAACGAGAGTTCGAGAGAGACAAGGAAATTCAAACATTGCATTTGCCACCCTGATTTCTTCATGCATGGCCTTCAACCGCCCACGCCTTCGGCCACTGTCCAAGCGTGAATTGGCACTCGCATTGCGTCCGCTGTACAATCGTCAGCAGCCTTTCAGGGAGATGTCTTCAGCGCTCGTCTAGAGGGCACAACCCACCAGTTCCCAGGCCTCTGCCCCAAGGACAGCCTTGGACCCTCGGTCGTCTGGGTCGCCAATGGCGCCGGCTATGAAGCAAGCAGAGACATAATGTTCGTCTGTCCCATGTGCCTCACGGAAGTACGGGTTTTTCATGAGCCTAATGATGCCACGGCGCAACTCCGGACCCCCGCCATTCCTGCAGATGACGTCCTCTAGCGACTGGCGGAACTCGATACTGTCCTTGTCCGGAGGGTGCTCCATGGCAAAATTGTCCTTGTATTTGAGCATGTAGCTCCACTCTGCACGGTAGAGATTGTGGGTGCCGCCTCCCGATCCAATAAAGAGATATCTCTCGCTCCGCAGGTCCCGTAGTGCGGTCCCGAGCCGTGTGTGGAAGACTGGGTCGAAGTAGCTATTCTGTGAGATAATTGTCGTGGGCGGGCATTTGTCACCGAATAAGCCGATCAGTATTGGGAATGTGTCAATCATCCATTCGAATTTGGGGGCCTCTTCGGCCTCAATTCCTGAGGCCCTGAGCATCGTGATTACACGCCGCGATGTTTCGATGTCCGGATTTGGCTTCCAGTTTGCCCAGTGCTTAGGATGAGTGTTGGTAAGAGGCATGAATCCCGGTGAAGGATCGGTCGCGATCTTGACCTTCTCGCCTTCCGAGTTCCAGTGGGCTCCCTATCGACAGTTTTCTTAAAAAATCACTTAGAAGAAACGTCAGCGAATATGTTTGACGTACCATAATGATGACCCCTTTGACTCCGTGCCTCAACGCGTCCTGCCCCAGCTTTCTCCAGTAATCCCTTATTCTGGAATCTTCACCCAGTAGCATCGTAGTGCCGTGGGACAGAAAGTGGACCGGTGCAAGTTCTGCAGGCTGTCAGCGTGCCCCCAAAAGGATGTATGGGTGACTTGCCTGCCATCGTAATGTTATGTCGAACGGATGACAACGTCAATGCTTAGCGATAGTACAATGTACCGGCATGAGATTACGGCGATGACCTCAAATCAGTCAATCTAAACAGGCGTGGGTCATCAATCTAGATATTTCAACAACTCACGGGCACATGAACAACTACAAGTTGTCATTCCAGGCGTACATCATTTGAAACTCAATTAGCATCGAATCTCGGCGATTGGCCCAACTTCACCCTCCACTCGGTCCATAAAGCCCTTTCGGACCGTATTCCACGTCCAAGTTCAGGGTTTCTGTGGCAAAGGGCATTAGTATGACTGCTGACTTCCAGGTCAAACTCATGCGGGCCCGAAATGACACCGTCACAGCGCCCTCATTCATCCCGAAACTTTGACCCACGCCAATCCAGCTACCCATTGGTCGCCGAGCAGTAGCCAGAGACGATCGCTTGATTCATTGTGCCAAGTTGTCGCTAGAAACACGATGCGCCCATCGACGGCGAAACCCATTAGGGTCTTAGTGTTACAACTTATTGCATATTTAAAGCACCCATGGTAGTTCTACGAAAGAATCCTGCAGACGACATGCCATAAGTATTAGACCTTCATCAGCTTTTGCGACTAAGATTCATACGGTACATTGACATTTACGGCGAGAAGCTATGCCTAATCCGATCAAACAAGACATTCTCACGGTTGATGAGACCTCATTCCCTTACATTCTCGAGCAAAATGTGACAGTGACACCAAAGACCACCTCGAACGGAGGAATTATCCGCTGCAATGTCTTCCGACCCAAGGTCTCTGACCGAGTCCCCGTCATTGTCACCTACGGGCCATACGGGAAAGACACGCATGCCTCAGAGTGAGATACTTAGTCACTGCTAGTCGACCAAAAGCGTGTTCTCGGAGCTGATACAAATATAGATTCCTGCCTCATTCCTACGATGACATGAATCCAAAGCAAAAGTCCGATCACTCTTGCTTCGAGGTTCCAGATCCCAAGTACTGGACTGAGCAGGGCTTTGCTGTCGTGCGTGCCGATGAGATTGGCAGCGGCCAGTCGCCGGGGTTCTTGAACCCCATGTCCGCACAAACATCGGACGCTTTCGCAGAACTCATCGAGTGGTCTGCCGACCAGCCATGGTCCACTGGCAGGGTTGGTTTGCTTGGCATCAGTTACTACGCAGGTAGTCAGTGGAGGGTGGCTTCGCGGCGCCCCCGTGGTCTTGCGTGTATTATTCCGTACGAAGGCATGGCCGACTATTACCGCGATCGATGTCGCCATGGCGGGATCTTGCTGGAACCATTCCTCCAATTCTGGATGGGAAAGCATGCTCGGTTAAACCAGTACGGGTTCCCTGGGCGATCAAAGATCCAGCGAGGACCGGACACCATCGAAGGCGACCTTAGCGACGAGGAGCTGAAGGAAAACCGAGCCGACCAGGATATCGATAACCTCCACGCGCACTTCCGGGATGAAGAATATTATGCCTCGCGGGACTATAGTCTCGAGGATATCGAGGTGCCTGTGCTCTCTTTCGGGAATTGGAGCAACATCGTGGTTCACCTTCGTGGAAACATCGAGGGCTACATGCTCGCAGGGTCGCGCCACAAGTTTCTCCGGGTAGGAAGTGGCCGCCACGATTTACCTTTCTACTCGGACACAGAAGTCGAGACTCAACGAAGTTTCCTCTTCGCATTCCTCAAAAACGATGACTATGCCGGTTGGACCAAGGGGAAGCAGCCGAAGGTTACATATCAAGCCCGAAAGGGTCCCTTCGATTACAAGAGCCTCGAATCCGCGAGAGGAGAGATCTATACGTGGCGAGTCGCTCCAGAGTGGCCACTTCCAAACACCAATTACACTAGATACTTCCTCAATCCCGATCTGTCTTGGACCCCTCAAGTGCCTGAGGTGAAATCCCACGACAGACTTTCATACCCAGCAATGACGAAGGCGCAAGATATGATATTCCACCGCTTCACTACAGCTCCGTTCGAAAGGGAGACCGAGATCACAGGCCACATCGTTGCCCACGTCAACATTTCAATGACCCGCACGCCTGGAGGGACTGTACCGAAGGACATTGACATTTTCATGACTGTGCGCCAATGGGACACCGAAGGCAACCAGAGAGTGTTTACAGGCACGATTGGGGATGCTGCAGCTCTGACAAGGGGGTGCCTGAGAGTGAGCCTGCGAAAGGTGAACAAGGAGCACCCGCACCACCGCGAATACCGGCCTCACCGAGACTACTTCTCTACAGACGTTTTGCCTGTGATTCCAGGAGAGATTTATCCCGTTGACATTGAAATATGGCCCACCAACGTTGTCCTCTTGCCTGGTGAGCGGCTATCGGTTGAGATCAGTGGAGGAGATACCGGGGGTGTTGGGCCATTCACACACGAAGGCGGGGAGAGGTAAGTCAGCCGAATCTGCTCATGTTAGAAGCCGGAAGACCTTGATTTGGGTTATATTACTAATTCACGTCTGCGTTTACAGGACAGTGGAACGATTTGGTGGAATGAATCATCTACATTTTGGACCGAACTACGTGAACTATGTGACGCTTCCCATCATCCCCGCGTAAATACTTCAAATCTGCATTTACCAAGAAACATATGGTAGTACAAATCAATAAAATCATGTGCTCTTTTGACTCGGCAAAACGTCTTGATCTCAACATCGGCATGTGATCTCACTGACGGACAATCACAGTATATCTGCATCCTGGGTTGCCGCAAAAAATAGGGACAATTGTTATGACGTGAAAAGACGTTGCAGCCTTCCGACCCTGCAAAAAGACGTGAAACACTGCTTCAATTACTTCAAAAGCCATTCAACAAGCTGTATAGACACATTGTCGACCCTACGGCCTGATTTACTAATCACTTGAGCAATTCAAAGTTCCATTAAGGTCCAGTTGCCAGCGGTAAAGAATAATTCTAGCTATTTACACATGACTATGATGTTGTTCCTCACTGATCGACAACAAATCCATCATAGTGAGGCCTCATATGCATCGGCTGCCTGAACGGCGGACGAATATCCTGCGCCTTGTCCACCACATTGACGCCAATCCCAGGGCGCGTGGGAATATCAACAAACCCCTTTTCCACCGCCGGGACGAAATCCACGACATTGCTTCCCAGGTGGTCCAAGGAAGACGTGAAGATCCCGTTCTCAAAGCCAGTCGCATACTCCTGGATGGCAAAGTTTGGAATGCTGGCCGCGATCTGGAGGCATGCGGCCAGGCCGACGGGCGACAGCGGGTTGTGGGGCACGACCTGGACGTTGTGGGCCTCAGCCAAGGCGGCCACCTTCTTCGCCCCCGTGATGCCGCCACAGAGCGCGACGTCGACACGCACAAACTCGAGCGCGTTGCGGGACAGGTGAGCCTGGAACTCATATATTGTGCTGAAGCGCTCCCCGGTGGCGACCGGGACCGCTATACGGTCCGCGACCCGCGCCATGGCGTCTGGGCTCTCGGGTCGGATGGGGTCCTCGACAAACATGGGCCTGTACTCCTTGATCATACCCGCAAAGGTGACGGCCTCGGCCGGGGTCAGGCGGCGATGCAGCTCGATGAGGAGGTCGACCTTGTCGCCGACGACTTCTCGCATCCTGCGCACGTTGTCCGCTGCGTCTTGCATCTTCTGGATATGGGTTTTGAAGTAGACCTGGTCGTGGCCCTCGTCGAGAAAGGGGTTGATATGCCCAAACGCAGTGTACCCAAGGTCCATCTTCTTCTTGCACTCGGCCAGCACGCCTTCGATCGACTTCTCATAAATGTGGCCATAGATGCGCGCCTTGCTCCTGCACCTGCCACCGAGCAGCTCCCACACCGGCACTCCCAGCACCTTGCCCTTGATGTCCCACAGTGCAATGTCGATTCCGGATATCGCAGCGTTGATCGCCGTTCCCTGGAAGTAACTGAATCGATGCATGACGTTCCAGTGATGCTCGATGTCGAAGGCTGGCTTGCTGACGAGATATTCTGCGAAGCGACTAACCGCCGTTGCGCCGGCCTCGATGTGCCCCCAGACTCCAGACTCGCCCCAGCCAACCACGCCATCCTCGGTTTCTATGCGCACGAAAAGAAATTGGCCCACGTGGAGGGGAGAGACCGAACTGATGATCGGGGAGGATGCCATGTTTACGAATAGGGTATCAACGACAGTTCAATACTGGTGAGAGAAAAGAGGTGTATCAGTGGTGAAGAAGTTGGAATGAGCCATCTGCTGGCTACTTGTACAATCATAAATGTTGGCTGTTTCTCTACCACGGATACACAGTGTTCCGTCATCGGAGACCCCGTAAAGCTGTCAGTCCGATTTGGACTCCCACGCCAAAGGCCTTGGCTACAACCCAGAGACTGGCATCTTTCAGGGAGGCAGACGCATAGGAGAAGCGTATGGAGACCGACGGTTGGAGAAACTCGCAGCCACTCTCGGTCTGCCAAGCGGTCACGTGTACCAGTCCAAGATATCCCTCCACCATCGGCTCGGATGCGGGCGGGCAGGCCAGAGTCGCTCGGGGCGACCTCATCTGGTAAGTAAAAATTGGTATAGAGCGCCGGGGAAGTCCTGTGAGTAAAGATGTCAATAGCCGCTGGCCGGATTGAGCTTTCTCGGCACCAACAGTGTGCATTCACGCACGCCTACCGAAACAGGTACTGTTCACCGTTGACTGGCAACAATGTAAATCAAAACATAAATTCGTTCCGCACTGTATTATATGATCTTTCACGTGCTGGCTTGAGTAATGGCAAAACTCGTCTATTTGGGTGGTACGGCAGGCCAAGAACCGGGGACTGAAGCAGAGGTTGAACACAGCCCTAATCACTCCGGGGTGTTGTGAGAGTTATGCGATGGGGAGATTAATTCTGGGCCGTAAACTTGCGTGTCGAATGTGGAAAGTTCGCTCCTTGTAAAAGAAACCACATCCTTCATCCTCCATCACTCTTGGGTCCATCTTACGCAGTGGCGAAACGAAGCGGTCCAGCCCAGATCCTCAGCCTCTTGCCAAAGACCATCAGGAAGATGATGATTCCAAACGCTGCCGCAACAACTGCAGCCTGGATCCCGAAGCTGACCTTGGTCCCCTGCTTCTGGGCCCACTGCACCTGAAAGTAGGAAATAACAAAGCCGCCCAGAGTGCGCGCCATGTTCAGATGCGCGCTGACCTCGCCGCTGGCCTCGGGGTAGCTGTCGAGGCAGTAGCTGCTCACGGCGACGGTGGTGATCATGATTCCGTAGACATAGAGGCCCCAGGATACGGACAGGGCCATAAAGTGCCACGCATTTTCCAGCGCCTGACCGACCAATACAAGGCCCACAATCATGAGCGGGAGCGAGAAGAAGATGGCCCGCAGCCGCACCTCGGGCTCGAAGTGGCCCTTGTGGGTTTTGATGTAACGCTTTGCCAGAAAGTCATGCAGGAAATGACCGGTTATCTCGCCCAAAAGCACCGCGACGACGGGCGTGAAGTAGAAGTATCCGATCTGCAGCGGGCCAAAGTTGTAGAGCGGCGTGAGGAAGATTGAAAGCGTGGTGTTGATGCCGACGACCCACGCAAAGGTAAGTAGGTAGTACACCGACGTCAACAGCACTGTAGGTTTGAGGATGACCTTGACGAGGCGCATGCAGGCCTGCGGAAAGGAGTTTCGCAGGCGGCGGGAACGAAACTGCGAGATGCCGAGCAGACGGGAGAAATGGCTACCCCGGTCAGGCTGCTCTGCGGCCGGAATGCGTCGGTCGTAGTATGTTTCGTCAAGAAAGAACATGGCGAGAAGGAGGACGACGCCCGTCTCGGCCGTGTAGACCCAGAAAGGGGTCGGCCACGGTTTGAAGGCCGTCATGAATGCCGCGAGGAGCGGGCCCATGTAAGGGCTCATGACGAAGAAGGACGCCCATATATTGATCTTTCGAGGACGTTCGTGGAAAAAGAACATGTCTTGGATGAACATCATTCCTCCACCTTGGGTGACGGTCGAGAAGAAGCCGTTGAGGATGCGGGCGCCCATGAAAGACTCGAATGTAACAGCACCTGCACACCACGCAGCGGTCGCAAAGGCCGCCACGAGGAAGTAGAATGCCACTGGGAGACGGCCAAAGTACGCAGACAGCACGACGGCTGCAGAATTCGATCATGTCAGTCAAGGCCGGATCATACGCGACGTGTGCGCATTTTTGCAATAGGGTGTACACATACCAAATATGCCACCCACTCCAAGCATGAAGACGTTTCCTGACTGCGAGTGATTCACCTCATCTGGTGTCATGTTCCATTCTCTACCGACACGTCAGCGTCCCGTTCTGTATCTTGGATGTGCTGTCCAAAGGCCTCAATGGGGGCGACATACGCAGCCTGGGGGATGAGTGTCACCGCGCCCGTGGCGCTACCGTAGTCGGGCAGAAAGGCGGCGGCAGCGATGATGAACAAGATTGTGTGCTTCTTCCTCCAACTCCAGTTCAGAGGGTCCTTCGGATCGTCACTTGGCTGCGGGATGAGGCGGGTGTGGCCATCTGCCGCGACCTTCACGCCGGTGTCCGAAGGGCTTCCGTCAGAGTTCTCCGCATCGATGATGTAGCCATCATTCTCACGGTACTCGTGGAGCTCGTCCTTTGTGGTGACCCTCTTTGCCAGATGTGTGTTGGCAGGGGTCGAGTCGACCTCCGGCTCCGAGGTTGTCGGCGATACTTTCTCGTTGCCAGCCATTTTGAATTTGACAAGATTCCAATATCAAGATGACCAAGTCTTGTGCGCCGCGGAGTGCTGACGGACGAGAAGGATGAAGTATGACAGCGTCGATCTGCCAACAGATAAGACGCGCGCATGGCCTGGCACGCCTGGCAAGCGCAGCTTGGTACAGGAAATTTATTCCACCGGGAAAGAGCCATTCATGGTGATGCCTCGGGCTGATCCACGAGAGGTTGCAACGCTAGTCGGGAGATCGTTACTACCTTTACAGGGGGGGCAGCCAACGGCCGCTAGATGGTCCTGATGGTGTTGGCTGGCAGGGCTGGGTTCACATGGTAGCATACGTGGAGTCTAATATGCGGAGATGATCCGGCCGCGAGTCAACCAGTAGTGGTGGCACTAGGACAAGCGTCCCAGGTTGATGGTTCAGCAACTTAACCTGGTTCATTGTCGTGATGGTGACGTTGGCGAGGGCCTTGGGCTTTACAATCCAAAATCAGAGCATGGTTACCCCAGCAGTGCGTCGTACCGTTGTGTGCCAGTGCCGGACATGAGGCGCGGGCCTGATCGCATTTTGTGGACGGTCTGCCCGTGATTTTCATGGCCGAAGTTAATCGTAACCTTACCCAGGCACGAAGCCGAGCGTCTGTGGGCATGGATAAGCACTGAGTAAGTAAACAAGCTTTGCAAACATTTATTTCCCCGGCCGTTTAACCGGCGAGCCGCGTCAAACTGCTAGCTCAAAGAGGTTGGGTCATTTTATGGGCCAGGACACAGTCGGCCACCTGGCCACGCCTCCAATAGAGTCAGGGGGGCAGTTCCCACATCAGAACCTACTTGCGGGGATTATGTCTGGGGCCGGATCTGGGGGATGCACTGCCAGAGTCAAGGGGTGGTCAGAAAGACTGGCTGTTGCGGGGTAGATTGCTCCTCGCGCTTCCATTCTAACATCGATCCGTCCTCGTGATGCTTTCGAAGGGCATTGGTTCCCACTGGCACTGTGGTGATTCCGGTGTCAATTACGATGTGGAAATTTCGCTGTACTTCCAAGGCATGGAAGTTGGATGATATTCTGCAAGGGACGTCTTCTGCATCAAAGATCATCCATCCTCGGGAGAAGGCGTGCAGCGTGACAAATATCATTCCAGAACATGGCTTCAATGAGATCTAAAAGTACAGGGGGTCACCTAGGCCCGATGGCCCGCTAGGCACTCACACCCACCATTAGGGAAGGTGGCTGGCGATTTATGCAGGCAGGAAGACCGGACAATCTGACCTGTGGACGGAGCTGGAGCTGAAAAGCCGGCAGTTGACAGAGGCATCTGTTGCTGCCAAGGACCAGGGAATGTGTTTTCCCGGAAGCACCTGGAAAAACTCGGGCGTACTTGACTACTGTGGTACTGAACAACCTCAGCATGGTGGAGCTTGCTCAAAGTATGCAGCCATGTGTCTAGGCAACCTGGCAACGTGAATCCGGAGTGTAAGATTTAGACATGTTTCCCATCAACCTTTCCCAACACAGGCCATGACCGCACGTCCCCTAGGAAATACTCACCCCTGTGAGAATCATGTCAGGGACTAGGGGGCATGATATTGTTCCACAGCAGGTCATCCCTCGAGGTTACCCCAAACAGGATATCAAAATGAAAAGTATGCAACCGGGAGCGTAATGTACTCGGGGTCGCCCTACTGGCAGGGTGTCCTGGATGAGTGCGGGTATACATTGTGCTTTCAACAACCGACAGTGGCTTCGTGGGCAGCCGGATCTGGCGACGTCAATAAGTCTAGTACTTAGTAACGTGGACAGCGGCAATGGTCAGTTGAGGCTAAGACAAGACATTTACGCCTATACGAAATCTCACGTGCAAGCGTCGGCACTCGCGCAGTTTGAGGAGCTTATTATGCCGGGTCCAATTAGACCTCCTCATCATCAACATTTTGCGCAAAGAGTATATACTTAGTAGTGAGCCGATGGCACAAGTCTATGCCTATATCTATCCGACTCGCCTGTTGTGGCTACCAGCCTCTTCCACCTCTAATCAGTCGCTCTTCGCTCTAGGATTTGTACAGTCCACTACAATCTGGTCTAGCAGCTCCGTCGCTATGCATCTATATGTCCAGCCCGAGTCGAGAGTCGGCATGTGCGCATCGATTCTCTTATCCTTTCAGCCTGCAAGCCGGGGCCTCATTCCGTCTTGGCGTTGCCAAACTTGGCCTTGATCTCCGCCTCGGTAAAGGCAGTCGTGTGCCTCCTGAGCATCGCAGCCCGCTCCTCCATGGTCATGCGGATCTGCTTCTCGCCGATGGGCACCATGCACTCAGCCAGCCGGGCATAGTCCTTGCGCAGCAGCGTGACCGTCATGAAGAGGTAGTCGATGTCGTGGAAGACCAGGGCGCCGTTGGAGGCGTATGTGTGCTTAGCCTTGAGGAATGCCACCGGGTGCTCGCGCCAGTGCCTCATGGGGTTGAGGTGGTGAGAGGTATGATACCCGTCGTTGAAGCAATGACGGTTGCTCTGTTGGACAGTCAGTAATCCGCACTCGACGCAGAAAAGGGGGAAAGAAAAGGCTTGAAAGAAAGATGAGAGAAGCCACGCACCGGGACATCGATCAGGGTGATACTCGACCGGTAATCGCTGTCTGGCTCGTCGCGGTCCACGAGCGCATGCTGGCCCCAGTTGCCAATCATCAAGCCAAGACGCATGATGGCCAGCGGCAGCAGGAACACAAAGATGGACGCCCTCCAGTTGAGCTTCCACATGCTGTACTGCAGGGCATAGCTGCTGAACTCCCAGAAAGCCGCCTTGAGCGCGAACACCGTCCTGTTGGTCCTCAGGAAGTAAAGGGGAAGCTCAAGCCACACGAAGAAGTAGAACCGCCCGACATAGTGCAGGAAGTGCCAGAGACTGTCGCGCTGGTACCGGATGGTGGAGCTGAGATCGTCGGGGCCGTTGCCCTCGACGTGGTGATGCTTGACGTGATGATAAAAGTACGAATTCCAGGTGTGGCCCATGAGAGGGTCCAGCAGGTAGGGGAAGGTGAGGTCGAACCAGGCGTAGGACTTGTTCAGGACGCCGCGGCCGTGGATGTGCTGGTGCATCATCAGCGTGTAGGCGCCGGTGTACGAGACCTGCATGACGGTATGCATGACCCCGTGGACCCAGGTGAAGTTGTAGAAGAGCCACAGGGCCGAGGGCACCGAGGTGGTAAAGTACAGGATCATGTGGGTGAGCATGACGACGTCCGTCTCGACGCGGACGATGGACTTGCCCAGCTCGACGTAGGACTTGAGCAGCCGGTCCAGCACGGGCGGCAGCTTGCCCAGCGTGCTCAGGTCCCAGGTGTTGAAGACGGACGGCTCAAAGTAGGCGCTGCTTGGGTCATTCATGCCCGAGATGATGGCCAGGGCCGCCTCATCACGGATGGCCTCATCCTCGCTGGCCACGGACACGGGGTCCTGCGTGCCAGATTGGGCGGGCGAGCCTGCAAGTAACGTTTAGCAAAGACCTGGGCCACAAGCAGGTAGACGGAAACTAAGGGAACGGGTGTGCTACCATTAGCTTTAGTCTTTGTGTAACCGTTGTCTTTGCCGACGGTGTGGCCATTGGACGGGGATGATCTTGATGATGCATCTTTGATGTCGGCCTCGAGGTTCTTGAGGACCAAAGCGTCTGCCTTGGAGAGCTTCTCACTGAACACTATCTTCTGGTCCATCATGAGGGAGAAGCAACAACGATTGCTCTGCCCTGGGAGTATGCCCTCGGATGCCGGGGTCCCTCGTGTTGAGGGCGCTGTTGGAGAAGCTTCTTGGCGGCGACAATGTGCGTTGCTGAAACCCCCTGGCCTGAATGGGGGGGGCTTGCGGAGAAGCTTTGCAGCAGTCCCAGGAGAATGGTAGCGCAAATTTGGTGTACGTACTGTAGACTCACACGGGCGAACGACGCAAGGGGCTGTCTGTGGCTGCGTGAGCTCAGCTCGAAGCAGACTTTTTTTTTTTGTCTCTTGGGTTGTGATGGCCACGAGCCAGCCAATGTTCCGAGACCACGTTATGCTAAGGGGCAAAATGGTCTGACGCTCTGACCGACAGACTGACGCGTGGAACAAAAAAAGGCGGGTGTTTCGTTAGGGACAGGGGCGCGTCCAGTTGCAAAGGAAGTGTCTGAGGCTGGACCATTCTGCCAGGGTCAGGACCTGGGGCTTGCTGGGGCTGGACCCTGAGTGCAGATTCGGGAAAGGTGAGATCGCCAAGCAGCAGCTTCGATGAATGCCCCAGAGTCATGCACAGGCAATCCCAAGGCTGAACAGGCTGGATGAGATACGCATTGGTGGACTACTGCCCAGTGGATATGATATATCAACCTGGGCTGAGCCCTACCTGCTTTTGACATGTTGCACCATCGATCCGGCGTATGTTCTTTGCATGTGGTGAGAGGCATACCGTACATGGATATGCGGGGACGACCCGGAATACAAATCGAGGCTAGGTACAATACGTGGCCGCATCCCGCTGATTACCGTCATGGATTTCTCCCCAAGTACAGGGCATTCTCTGCCAAGATTGGCCCGACCTCGCCTGGATGGTAGAGCCGCCTTTTCCTGTCCCGACGATTCGGTGTGGTCTGCGATAATGTATAGTACAGTAGTGAAATGGCCAAAAGAAAACACTGCAATACTACAGGTAGACCACCAATCGGCGTTGCACCACACAGCACAGTAAGTAGCCAAACCCGAGCGAATCCATCTTGACCGGCTATGGCACACGTGCTCCCTGCATGGGTGCCCAGGACTGAAGAATCCCGTCCACCATCGGCGTTTGGCTGCGAAGGAGAGTGAAATCTTCAGTGTAGCCTTTGGGCCCAAGAGCCAGCAAACTCCGCGCCAACACACACACACACACACACACACACACGTGGACTCTCTATATCCCCCAACATCCCGTCACTGTGATACATACGATAACCGTGGCCCATTATCCCCTAACCCCCCTCCTCCCAATTCGGCATCATCTTGTTAGAGCCAACGACTTGCTTTTACCGGTCAGAGAATCCTGTATAGGTCGGCTCCGGACTTCCGGACCTCACCTTGCACACCGTACGCATGGACCAACCCGATCTGACCAAATCTGCGGCCAGATGATGCGCACACCCGAGACATTGTTTGGTGTGACAGCCCCAGCCGTGCTTGCTGCTCGCGACTGCTGCATCATCATAAAGAGGAGGGAGAGTCGAGAGTCAGTCAGGATCGGCGTAGCGTGCACATGTGGGTGAGGGTGGCAGGCTCCGAACCACCTGAGCACAAGACCCGCGGTTTACTACTGCGACTCGCCGTTGCGGGCCCTCTGGACGCGCGGATTTTCTGGTGACTGTTCGTGTCACCTGGCACCTGTCTCTGAGCAGAGCCCGCTGCCTGCCGAAGGCCCCCGTCTACAGTGAAACAGCTTGGGGGACAACCGGTAGGACGACGAACGGTCGGCCGTGACATTGGACGATATGCTCCCCAGCATTGATCAAACACCCTTCAGGATGTCATCCCATTTTAGAGGTTGGTTTGATTTAGGATCTCGAGAAAGTACGTCAAGAGTCAGCATGTGTTTGTGTACAAGTGTGCACCAGTAGCTCAATACCAGCCAGCTTCGACCGAGTGGGCGGACTGTCTGAGCAAGTCGAAAACGCTGAACTAGTCGCATAGTCACATTCACGATCACAGCAACCGATCGGCAGTTGGTTAGACAAAGAAGAACTTCAATATGCGGCACGGATGCCCATTACGCACTCGGGTAAACAAACCTCTAGCACTTCAAACCAGATTTTATACCAGACGCGAGAACTACACAGTTTCCATGAAGTTCGGATGATCGCATACATAGTTGATAGCTCATCCACGGCTCACGTGTTTCCGAAAGGTCTATCTGCGCGCTTTTGGGTTTCCGAGGCCGTGGACCACGAGTACGTCACGGGACGGCTTGCTGCCGTCAAGACAATATCATCCAGCCGCATGTACCTAGCCGCTCCGGCGCGAAAGACGTTGACCAAGATGCAGCAACACCCGGTACACACTGGGTCTCATGGGTAGGTGGTTTCGTTTTTAATCCGTGTACGTACGCTTCTTAAGCAGTCTCATGGGTAGAAGGGCTTGTGCGAAACAATATGGCGGCGGGGCACGGTCTCACAAAAAAAAACACTTTCATGCCAGCCGACTGCCACAGTTGGTCTTCGGCCCTGAAAGGATGACTTGCAGGTTGGCGTCGTTGGCAAACACCTGGGCTGGGCCAAGAAGCAGCAACCTTAGATATATGACGATCATATTACATGGATGACCATGTCAACAGCAACAAGCACTCGAGGCCTCAGCTGTATCCTGCAGGTCCGAACAGAGTCTCAAGCTCGCCTCCACCACCAGATGGGTCCTGCATGGAGTTCAGTGGCTGGTGACGCCTTCTGTATTCGTAAAGAATACCAAGACATGGTCCATGTTCAGCACGGCAACCAGGCACCGCCAACTGGCGTGGCGTTGTTGAGTGTGCCTTGGACAAAAACTGGGGTTCCTCATGTCTCCGGCTCGCTAATCTCTCACGACTGCTGCAAGATGATGCTGCACGATGCTGTCCTACAAACTAGCAGGGCAGGCCGTTCTCGAACTACGGCGGCGGCCGCGCGAGACATGACGGGCAGTGCCCCGTGATGTCGAGGTCAAACTTCTCATACGAACAGGGGGAGTGGGTCCCTGCTGAAGCCAGGCCGTCTCTATGGTCTAGAATCCACTGCGCAAGCATCCGCCTCTTCACTAATACCTAGATAGGTATTCAGGTATCAAGTATCCGGTAGTGTTTCTCCCATCCTGCGTGCCTATCGGTGTTGGTCGCCAGCCATAGACTAATTAGACAAGTGGCAGCCCTGATTGTCGCCACTGGCTGCTTCTTAGCCCTCCTCTGCTGCCAGTTTCCGAATGGACCACGCCCAGAACGAGTGCCACCAAAAGCCGCAACCCGCTGTGCATGAAGGAGCGCGTTATGAGAACAATCATCATGGCGTGAGTCCCCGTTAACCGACGCTTCACGAGGATCAGAGCGAGGCTTTGACAGCCAACAGTCAAGTTGCACAACCTTAAGGCGCCTTCGATGACACCAGAACATTAGGCAAAGATCACCTGATAGGCGCTCCTTGCGGCGTGGTATCCGGCCCAGGACAGCATCGTGTCTATTCTTGGCCGAGCGAGGGCTTCCGAATAGGGACAGTTGCACAGTAGTAGACGCGCTCAGCCGAGGGAAAAAGGAGAGGGGGGGTGCGCCCAAGAGTGACCGGTCTTGCGGGCGTGTGCACCACCCGGCGACCCGGTTGCCCACAATAAGACAATGCCTGAATGGGCACATATGTAAGGGTGTGGTAGAGCCGTCCTGACATATCGAATAGCGGCACGGAAAAAGCAACAGCCTGTGACACATGCACATCGGGCCAATCTTCTTCAGTGGCATATGCGGGACGGCAGCAGGCAGCACCGGAAAAACCGACCTATCAATATCGGCCTGTCTCAACAACAGGTGGTGTGGTCTGGGCCATAGCTGGAGGGACACCCCCCCCCCCTTTCTTCTTCTTTTTGCCCCTCTCCTTCACACACCCCCACCCCGACCCCAAGGAAGCTTTGTCCTTGGTAGAGACAGGATGTATAAGTGCAGACCCGTGTGCTTTCGCGCGTGCGTGCGTGTGTCGTGTGTCGGGTGCCGGGCAAAAGCCAACGCGCATACCGGCCGGCACGGAAATTTGGGATGGCAGCAGGCCAACAGAGGGCGGATATAGGCTCATGCTGCCAGCTGCGGAAACGATTGGCGGCCACCCTGCTCCTCTGTGTAACCACCACAAACATGATCGCACCTATCACGGGTTGCAGCACCAACCCACAATCCTTGCGCTGACCGGTACCTCGAGGCCAAGGCCAAGCCACAAATGCTGTGTTGGGTCTGGGAGCTGCAGCAGCCAGCAGCACACAGCAGCTAGAAGCAGCAAGCCAGCAACCAGCTGCCAGAAGCCAGCACTGCGGCAGGCGGTAGAACAGAGGAGGAGGGGAAATTAGGAGGTACAAGCAAAGCAGAAGGGGGAAGGGGTGGGCTTTGGGCTGCGGGCCCAGACTGCGAAGGATGGGGGAGGACCGAAAGGAGGAGAAGACAGCGAGGGCGCACAACCTAAGGGCGTGACGAGCAGTATGCGAGGGCACAGATCTGGGAAAGGATGATGCCGCTGCAGCTGTTGTTGTTGTTGTTGCTGCTGCCGCCGCTACTGCTGCTGCTGCTGCCGCTGCCCATAACTGCTGCCGCTGCTGCTGCTGTCATCATCATCCGCGGCGGGCGCATGTGGGTGGGGGGACAGAGCATTGAAATACTCAGATGCATCCGGTTGTGACACTTCTTCCACAACCCGCCCCTCCACAACCAACGGGTCAACCGACACAAGAGCCCCAATGCACCTAGGTCTTGCTTGCCTGTTTGCCTGAAAGCTTGCCAGCTCCCCATCCTCCCACTCAAAGCTCTGGCACTTTGGGCACACTCCCACACGCTCGCTAACTGACCTCCCTCGTTGGTCCGCCGGAAGCGAGATCACTTACCTGCCACCAGGGCACTCCCAGCGCCCCAAGTTGGATCTCCATCAACCGCCAGGTGTTCCGCCCGTCCTGAAGTGGAAATGGCAAACGAAAGGCGACCCAACAAGTCAGCATCCCGCACTCCTCGACATGGAAGTAGCACTACTGCCTCTGCCTCTGCCTCTGCCTCGGCCTCGGGCTCTGCCAGCAGCAGCAGGAGTAACAGCACCGTGGACGCGGTCAGCGGAGGAAAGAAGCAGAGCAGGCAATACCGCCTCCCACACCCTCCTGTGCCTCATGCTCAGACTTCTCTGCTGCAGTCACAGCGGGTACCCGCGTCCGCCGCTGCTTACCCATCAGCACGCCAGGCTGGCTACGAGGCCCCACAGGTCAGCGATAGCCGGTATTACGCCTCTGGCGGCCGAGGAGCAGGCCTGGCTACGACGTCAACGGCGGCCGGTGCGGAGGGTCTCGCCTCGACAGCCGCCGACGCCACCGACGGGTCGACCGACGCGGCAGTCCCGTCCGCGGATCCGGATGTCATGGAAGCTAAGAAGGGACTTAACAAATGGGGCGCCTTCGACTCGCTCAGCGGTTCCGGCACGGGCACATTCGGCTTTGGACCCCTGTTGTTCCACCATGTGGATGAGACACCGCGGGACCCGTACGACACAAGCAACATGATGCTCAATGACCCCATCAGCTTCAACCCTATGAGCGCAATCTCGTGGGCAAGGCTGGATGACAGCCCTGAGAGCGCCGACGAGCTGGACGGCGATCGCCGTTCCACGGCGCAGCAGTCGGACACCGCAGCAGCAGCTGGCTCCAGCGGCAGCAGGCAAGACGGCAGCAGTAGCCATGCGGGCTATGTCGACAGCCCGGCCAGCACGACAGCGAGCCCACGGCATGGCAGCGGTGCATCGTATGCCTCTGACGTCTCTGGGTCTCGCACCTCGTCCGTGGCGGGAAGCAGCGTCGGCAACATATCTAGGACCTTCTCAGACACAAGCCTCGTGAGTCCGGACACGGAGAGGAGCACGGCGGGCGTCCCACCTGCTTTTACCTCTCCTCCTAGCTCACGGACGCCTCACCCTCCTCCCGCCCAGCAGCAGCAGAAACAACAAGGGAGCCAGGCAGAAGTTCCTGCCCAGTATCGAACCCATCAACCGCAGCAGCAGGCATACCCAGCACAAAATACACCCCAAAGCAGAAGCCCGACTTCCCAGCGCGCTGCGACAAGTCACCTGCCGTATCCTAGCGAGTCCTTCACGCACACACGCCCAGAACAACAAAGTCAGCACTCAAGTCAACATCGCAACGGGCAGCAGCAACAACTTCAGCAACAACAAAGCTCTCAGTCCCGCCAACAACAGCAGTTGTTGCAACAAGGTCTAGGTCTAGGTCTACTTACATCACTCCCAGCCCACCAGACAACAACAACGACAGACCTCCTCCTCTGCCTGGGCCCGCACTGCAGCGCGCGCTTCCCGACCGAGCAGCAGCTGGCGGCGCACTACCGCGCCGAGCACGCCTTCACCTGCACCTGGACCACGTGCTCCGCCGCCAGCTTCACCTCTCACAACGCGCTGACCTGGCACGTCAAAGCCGAGCACCTCCTCATCTGCCCCGTGCCCGGCTGCTGCGGCGCCATGTTCGGGAGGTTAGTACACCACTCTTGTTCTCTTAACGGACCCCCCTGTCTTTCATGTTTTGGAATGTTTCGAGAACGCATCACTTGAGGATCCGCAGCAGGTGGCTGACACATACTAGTAAGAGGGCGCTCGAGGGGCACTTAAAAGTGAGTCGCATCGATCCCAGCGATGACCAGTGGCGGTCGCTTTGCTTTCGCGATTACTTACCAGTGGTAGGTACGAGCCGGGTTGATTTACTGACTTGTTCAATCTAGGGTGAGCTCGTGGCATCTTCGACACCGTCCGGGAGTTCGTCGGCCACGCCACAAAGACACCCTCAGCAGCAGCAGCAGCAACAGCAGCAACAGCAGCAACCACCGCAGTCGCATCATCATCGCGCACGTCGCCGGTCGAAAAGCCCGAGTTTCTCACCCGGCCATCGGCCACCTCAGAGGACGCGACGCTAGGTCTTGGTCTGCTTCTTTCCGGGGTCGAACTCAAACAACTTGTACCGCGGTGGTCAGTCTTATTGACGCGGGGCTGATAAGACCTGGCGCGCCCACAAATCAAAATCTTGGAGCTCTGGCACAGGCTGTATTTTATGGGCGACGAAGGAAGGTGGCACGGCGGGTGGATAATTATATGCATTCATGGAACGAGCCCCGCGCCAAACGGTGAACATGATCAAGGCTCGTCGTTCAGCCGGGGAACCCACCCCTGGCCATTTTCTTGGCCCGCTGGTCGCGCCTATTGTGGTTGGCCCTCTGGCTCTTGCTGGCCTCCTTCCGCCGTCTCGCCTGCTCCGTGTCATGTTCGCCACTCGGCCCGGCGACGTTCCCGCCGCCACGACCAGGGCCACCACCTCGTCCGCGCCCCCTGCCGCCGCGGCCCCGTCCGCCTCGCCCCCCACGCCCGCCGCCGTCGGTGTCGGACTGCTCCGTGCCCGACCCGGCCGGGCTCGCCCTCCAGGCCGTGCTCGTCAGCTCGTTCTGCTGGCCGGTGAAGGTGCTGGCGGCGCTATACTTCATGTCCAGCCTGCGCATCTGGTTGGCATTGCGTGACAGCATGACCGCCCAGCCCTCGATGGCCTCGTCGGTCATGCCTGTCTCATCCTTGAGCTTACCCCTGGCCGCGCTCCTGCGCGTGGCCTGGTCGCGCTCAAAGGCGTTTGGCGTGCTCTGGTACGTCCTCCACAGGGCCTCCTCGTTGTCGTTGGCGGGGTCCTCGGTGGTCGCCGCGTCAACGGTCCCACCAACATCTGCGGCGTCGTAGGTGTCATCACGCTCGTCGTCGTCCGAGTCGAAGGCTGCCAGTGCGGACAGGATGGCTGCCTTGTTGGGAGCAGTCGAGCGGTCGGCGAGAATATCGTCGGCGGTCTTCTCGGGGGCCCTCTTGCCGATGTGAAGCTGCGAGGCGTCGACGGCAAGACGGTCCAGCTCGTCGTCATCAAAGATGTTGCGCCGAGAAGGAAGGAGCGGTGGTGTTGAACGCGGCAAGAGACTGGACCGTCTTCTTGGTTTCGCACCTCTGGTGGATCTGGTCGAACGGTCAGCTGGGAAGGTTTCTAGTAATAATTAATGTAAGACATGTTGAGGCATACAGTTGCTCAGAACGATCCGCGCCGCTAAGGTGCGGCGGCAGTGAATCCTCGAGTAGATGCGCGACCACTTGCTCGGTGTCGTTGCCGTACTCGTCCAACAGCTTCGATACAAAGCCAGACCCGAGCTCCGGGAAGAGATCCTGCACCTGGGTTATCTGGCTCATGCGGTGGACGTGTACGTCACCAGTCATGGCCTCGTGGTCATCTAAGGCAACACCTTTGCCCTTGTCGATCCTGCGTCTGATGAGACGCTTGGGCTTCATGCCCGCTCCTGGTTTCCGGAAGGCCTCGAGGTCCATGATCATATTCTTGGTACGGGCGTTCTCGGTGCCTGAAGCCTCCAGCTTGTGCCTGATCTGCTGTAGCAGGGGTGTGGTGCTGACGAGCTCGGGGACGAGGGAGTCGTTGGCGCTGGTCGGCCCGGCCTTGTGGTCCTCAGCAGCGGTCTTGAGCGAATAGAGCTGGTCGGTGAGGAGGGAGAGCTTCGGAGGGTTGGCCTCGACCAGACCCATGAGACTGAGGTACGTCGTAGTGATGATGGTCTTCCTCAAGGGGGGGTTCATGATCCTGTAGCAAGCGATGAGGCCGTCGAGGAACTCACTTCCGGCCAGGAAAAAAGAGGCAGCCGAAGGGGATGCACTGATGAGGTGGCTCAGCCTGTGCAGGTACTCCTCGACGGATTTCAGATCCCCGCCGAGACCGCTGTCCAGGTTCTTGATGAGGAACTTCTTGACGGGGCCCAGGAATGCCTCGACAGTGTCTTGGGAGGATGCCGGCAGGGAAGAAATGAGGTTGCTGGCCCTCTTCTTGCTGTACACATGACTGAGGTCGGACAGAAACTCCCACTGCAGCAGGGCAACCGGTGGGGAGGAGGACCTCAGGACCCTGGAGGCGAGTAGGAAGCAGCCCTTGAGAAGAAGTCTGGCCGGTGCCGAGGTGCCAAGCAGGACAGAGCCATGGGCGGCGACCTCTCTCATGAACGAGGCGAGGAACTGGGACACTGATTCATCTCCGAGGGTCTGCTTGGAGAAGTCGAGGTCAGAGAGGGCGAGATGGGCCTCGGCCAGGGATATCCAAGCACCCAGGCCGGCAGTCCACTCGTCGATGGACAGCAACTCCTTCCACGCTGCAGTTGGAAATGGGGCAAACGGGGGCAAGGCAGTCGAGCCCATGGTGACGTTTGTCTGTTGCCGTGGGGGACCTTGGAATTTGTGTGAGAGATGGAGAGATGTGAGAGATGCAGGAGGCCTAAGAGAAGATACTGTGAAAGTAAGAAGACGAAAAGAAAGGTAGAAAGGTAGAAAAGAATCACAACATCTCTCACCGAGTTGCCTCTCTTTTTACATGTGGACGAGCTGCACTGATACGGCAACCACTCCTGCCTCTGATGTACTGTACCTGCCTGACTGACGCCAACTGAGCCAAGCGAGCAAGTCTCACCGGCTGACTCATCATGATTCACGCCAACAGACGCTAGTCTTGACTTGAACTAGCGCAGACTCCCAAGCCAGTGGCAGCCCTAACCAAAATTGCCCCACCAAAAACCGCAATGCAGGGAGAAATCGATCGCGAACTTTTGCCTCTCTCCTCTCCCGACCGCATCCATCGTCAACCACCCACAACCCGCCAGCCTTCATCACTTTGCCGCAACGTATCACCCGTTCGAGTCGTGAAGGAACACCCCCACCCCATCAATCAAGATGTCTTACCAGAAGCCTGAGAAGGGAGACTTTGAGGGTCCCGTACGTTCTGTTCTCTGTTCCCTTATGTGTTCTCGAGTGTCCAAACAACATCCCCATTTGACATTTGACAGCCGCAACATGCTAACACATCTCTCCAACAAATCCAGAAGACCCACAAGATCCGCATCACCCTGACCTCCCGCAAGGTCCAGTCCCTCGAGAAGGTCTGCACCGAGCTGATCGAGCGCGCCAAGGGCAAGGACCTGCGCGTCAAGGGCCCCGTCCGCCTGCCCACAAAGACCCTCAAGATCACCACCCGCAAGACCCCCTGCGGAGAAGGGTCCAAGACCTGGGACTGCTACGAGATGCGCATCCACAAGCGCCTCATCGACCTCAACGCCCCTACCGAGATTGTCAAGCAGATCATCGTCAACATCGAGGCCGGTGTCGAGGTCGAGGTTACCATCGCCGCTTAGATGGGTTGACTTGCTCAAGACAATTCACACAAGGCGACGTGGGGTTGGAGTCGGGGTTTCTCAAGTGCTACTGCTGGAAGTCATCACTTTGGTGGCAACGTCAATCAGGGTAGTGCGGGACACCGAAACAAAACAACTTCTCAAACCATTGCGGATCAATGCTCGTGTGGAATATATGTGCCTGTGTTTGTGACTACCCGTCTATTGACCTGACAGCCCCCAAGGGCCGAAGGGATTTTGGGCATCTCATCTCGTAGTCCGACCTGGAAGACGACCGGCAGATGACCAGTGCCCGGACCGTAGCCACTGCCACACCTCCAATGGTCCATTCACTCAGGCTTGCGCAGTGAAAGCAGCGGGCAAGAGAGGAGAAACTGCGCAGCTCGAGCACACATGCTATGTGAAGGTGGTCATTCCAGTCTCACCACAAGGCGCTCGACCACCCAGGATCCCTATCGTCCGTAGCTGGGGATCAGGTAGTATTGATTGCTATTGCACGGCGACGGATGCCGGTCGCCTTTCTAAGAACGCCTTCTGTATGCCCCACGAAAATGTGGTCTCGCGACAAACCACTACATCTAGGCCTCCAAGTTTGCGATGCCTCGGGGATATGTGAAAACACACATTCACCCATGAAATGTCTCTCTCTTTCACAAAGGGAAAAAAAAAAAGCCGGCCACCAGCCCAAATATCTTTCATGCAATGCACCTGCGGCTTTTTGAACGCCATAGTTTTTAAATGTCCACCGTCACGACAGCAGACCATCAGATGTTCCTCCCATCAAGCTTCAGTGGGCTCCCACCCCCAAGGGGTATCAACGGATACTTCCACCTCGGCACGATTCTGCGTTGCTGGTCCTACTTCTCTCCCAACCACCTCACAGGTCCCACGTGCAGTACTCCCTCCATGGCGGGGCCTCGGGCATCCCACTCCCACCAGCACCCGCAAGAGTGAACCGGCCCGTGGACACGAACTGCTCGTATGCCGCCTTCTCCGCGTCTGTGTATTCCCGACCAGGCTCCGTGTCCTTGTAGTACGGTAGAGGGCCGTCCGGGAACCAGATCTTGGTCCAGCTGCCGTCAAAGTCCTGGATGCCTGGTACCTGCTTCGGCGCTTCCCCCTTCTCCGCCACCTCCTTGTACGTGACCTGCTTGCCCTTGAACGATACGAGGTGTCCGGACGGTGCCTTCCTGGCGTAGCTGTCGTAAGGCGGGTGCTGCCTGGTTGCGTCGGGCGCGTAGGGGTTGGAGGCACCGGGAGTCACACCCGCAGGCTTCTGGGCTCCTGGGGCGAAGCCATTGCTTGCTGGGGCGGCCTGCGCAAAGGGGTTCGACGCCGCAGGTTGCGCCGGCTGGCCGAATGGGTTTGCGGGGGCTGCGGCTGGCTGGCCTGCTTGAGCAAAAGGATTCGGGGCTGTCGAAGGGGCAGTTGTGTCCATGGACACCTCCGGCGCGGTTGACTGTGGCGCCGCCTGTCCAAAGGGACTGCTGGACGCAGCCGCGAAGGGGCTTGGGTTGCTGCTTGCTCCACCGAGCGCTCCGAAGGGGCTGGAAGACGCCACAGTACCGCCGGAGAACGGGTTCGGCTTCGTGCCAAGCTGTGAAGGCTGGCCAAAGCCACCAGCGGGCGCGGGTTGTGTGGACGGCTGCGCAGGCTGACCAAAACTAGGGGCACTGAATGCATTGGCTGGCTGGCCCAGTGCTGAGGGCTGGCCAAAGCCGCTTCCCGGGGTCTGTCCGAGGCCTGAGGGCTGACCGAACGTGCTGCCGCCACCCAAGGCCGAAGGCTGGCCAAAGCCGCTTCCTCCGCCGAGCGCCGACGGTCGGCCAAATGCGCTGCCACCGCCACCCAAAGCTGATGGCTGGCCGAATCCTGAAGGTTGAGCTGGCGCAGCGGGCTGTGCGAACGGGGAGCTGCCACTGGCACCACCAGCGGCGGCGCTGAAGGGATTTGGATTCTGTCCTAGTGCGGTAGGCTGACCGAAGGCGCCACCCGTTGACGGGGCGGAGAAGGCATTGGCAGGCTGACTTGGCTGGATGCCAATGGGTCGCCTACCGACTGCGAATTCGCCAGTGCTGGGCGACGAGTTCGCCTGGCAGACATCGTGGCGGTTCGGGTGGTTGTTCTGCGACTGGAGGATGAAGTCGATAGCTCCATCAATGTTTCCCAATGCGCTTTGAATCTTGGACTGCGCTTGGCCCCAGAGGCCTTGGATCTCGTTCAGCTAGCAGGCACGTCAGCACACTTTCCGTAGCTCATTCTTCAGCCCAGAGGACCAAAGCAGCGGGACCTACCGCGCCTTGCGCATTGCCAGATGCCTCTCCCGTCATGTAATGCAATCTGATCTCCTCGAAACTTTGCTCTATAGGGTAACCGCCCCATAGCTGCTCGGGAGCATCGCGGCCAGGACCGTATGCTGACAGGATCCATGCTGGCCTCTCCTCTGCGAGATCTTTCTGTATTGTGTCTTTGCTCAACGAGAACTGGTTGGGCTGGGCTGCCGGCTGCCTCCCAAATCCACCACGATTGTTGTTGGTATTGGAATTGCCCGAGAGGACGCTGAAAGGGTTTGCGCTGGCAGAACCGTTTGCGCTGGGATGCTCGAATCTGCAGGTGTCTTGGAAGACGGAGAACGGGTTAGCATGCTGGGATTTGAATCGGCTGAGAAGAGTCACGGGCGCATTGGGTGTCCTCGGGGTGTCAAGCTGCATGCTGGCATCGTCGGCCTGGTGAAGCGGTCCGAAGTTCGCAGGGCTCCGCGCAGAACGGACAGTAGGGCTCCAGATGTCCAGTTCGACGGTGATGGCGGTGGCGGGCGAGGGCCAGCCGCGCTGGTTGTTGGGGCTGGCTGGCTGTGCCGTGGCCAAAGGACGAGGCGATTGCGCATTGGAGTCCTTTGCGCTGAGAGGCCTCGCCCTGGTACCAGTCGCGACGGCGAGGGAAGACAGGTCGAGAGGTTGGGGCTTGGACTTCTTGGCGCCGGTGAGAAGGAATGGGATCGGCGCATTGCGGACGGGGACGGCAGAAACGCCGCCATTCGAGAGGGTAACCATCGAGGCCGTCGTCGTCGTCGTCAAAGGTGGCTGCTACTTCGATTTGACTCGCTTCGCCAGGACTCGACACGTCGGTGGAGGAGGAGTTGCAGTCTCGCGCGGGTGGAATGGTCCAAGGTGTTGACTCCAGGAACAGTTTCGAAGACCGAGGAATGTTACAGTTTCGAGGCTGACTTTCCAAGGGAAGAGATTGCGGTGCAAGTGGCTGTCAAAAAAGAAGGGGTTGCAAAGCTGGGAAAACCTGGGAAAAAGACCTACTGCCAAATCTGCAGTTACCCTGCTGGTAGAACTTGCAGATGGTCATCTCGCATCTTTTGCCTTTTGCCGAGCTTTAGGAGCTACCATGGGTGCGGGAATGGCGGGGTAGCACTATTTAATAGGGAACGGCCTCATTGTTCTGGGCAGGTTGGGATGACGGCCGACCTAGCAATAGCCAGACAATAGGACGAGGGTGGGTGGAGGAGGAGGAATGCTGAAAGTTGAAAGTTCACAAAGGAAGACGCGACGACGTGAGGACCGTGCACGGACCATTTCTTATCTTATCGACCTCGGCCGTTGATAGTCGGCTAGTCGGGTCCGACTCGGCACCTGCATCCTGCTTTTCTTTTTCCTTGACTTCACCCGCGACAACCGCAGCTGGCATTCAATTCCAGTTCGGTTTATGATGCACTCAAACGTGTCACCTCTGGGCCACGCGCGTGGAAGATGGTGGATCCGATCCATAATGAACTGCTTGTATATCCTGCACATACCGGTAACCGGTTCATGCCTCCACATATCCAGGACACCCACATCAAGTCTAGGACTTAACATGCACCATGCTGTGAGAAATTGAGAAACTTTTGTACAGAATGTTATGTTCTCATGAAATCCTTGATGGCTGTTGACTGACTAGACAGCCTGGACTGAGCACTTGGCTCCTGGTGAAGTCGACTCTGACCTGGGGCACCTGTCATGTCGAGTCTCTGATACGGAGGCCCGCTCACAAAAAAGGAACTCAATTCAGTCTCTGCACGAGGTTTACGATAAAATCAAAGGAAAACAGAAAGCAATCCCCTGGCTCTCTCCTAGACTGCCAAGCTGGCACATATACATGCACATCACGACAGCAATGGGCATCACAATGAGCCAACTATCCGGTGTACGGTGCCAGGCTTGGGGTTCAAGTCAGTAGATTCACTGACCCAGCATCCTCCAGATGTCTCGCATACAGCAGCCCTTGATCCCTCAAATGGTCCGTTGCTCAGTACAGTGCTCGACAGGTCGGAACCATTGCTGAGGTCGCTCAGGGTATCCGGCCAGTTCGGAAGGGCGCTGAATGAGTTGAACTCTTGGCCATCCTCCAGTGAAATCAAGTGCTCACAAGTGGACATCGCCTTGGATGGACGACCCTGTTCGACAAGAGATAGTTAGATGGAGGATCTCTTGGGCGATTCCCAGCTTTGCACGACTTTCAACATTGTCGATGTGAAGTCACGATAGGTATGTGCTGGTACGCTGTCCACGCTTGATCTGGCCAGAAGAAAAGAAGGAAAGGAAAAACTAATGGGAAAAACATGCAGCCGTTCCATCACACGCGATCGCCATATGGCGGCACCTAGCCATGATTCAGAAGCCGTAGGGTCGGCAAACCGAGCAATATCCGAACACCACCGTCCATCGACTACCGGCAGCAAGTCGCCGGAATTTTCCTCGAAGCCTGGACCGGGCATGGCATACCTGCATGCATATCCAACCGACCCGGCCAGTAGAACACCACCAAAGAACAATCGTTGGCTTCGCTGCGCCACGTGCAGCTGGCTGAGAGCGAATCTGCCTACCCTAGGGTAGTCTATATGTAGGGGTAGGCTACCCAGGGACAGACATGCAAGTCCCCCGTGTTCGTTCAGGGGCCACTGGCAGGCTTGACCATATGCAGAGAGTGGGGTTGATGCTACCGAGGTATGCATATATGCGCCCCTAACATGCATGAGAACTACCAGGGTTGAGCCTGGACGAACTGTCAAGGTTGTTGCGAGGAACCGGGCCGGCCCAAATACAAGGCTGAGAGATGCCAAGACGATGAAACGGTCAGGGGGTCAGGGGCAAGTAAAATACCCGATTGGCCGTGGCGTATAGAAGCTGGTGCACGGGCTATGAACCGGTTGCCACGGTTGTATCGATGAAATGCATATCATATTCCCGGGTGTAGGCGGGCTTGGTGAAGTCTGATCACAACTAATTGCAGATACGAAATGTAGCACTGCGCACAACACCCAGCCAGATTCACCCGCAACGATCCGCAACGACCAATTGCGATGCTGTCGATTCCGAACCCACTATGAAATACAACCAAAATATGAGGGAAAAACAAAGAGGGGGAAGAGAATAGGGAAAAGAAAGGGAGGAAATGGAAGGGAGATACTCCCTACCCCTCCAACTCCCGCGGATACCAGCGAAATTACGTCGACTATGCAGTACGGTACAGGCGAGGCGAATATAGTCGGTCAACTCGAGCCATCGGCGTGATGGCACGCGATGTATCATGGCCCGCGAACAATATTTAAGTAGACTGAGGACTCAGTCTCGTCAGTTGACATTCTGAGCTTCACAGTCCACCAAGCCTCATTCTTTTGGCTTGATTGTGTCTCTGGGTTGACGCCTCTCGCTTGTATTCCTATCCGCCATCGCTTGTCGCGATCCGCTCCGTTGCTGAAGATGCGACGAAATCCCTCGCTTTTCTTGCCGGTCCTCGGGCCTTTGGTCTCGGCCACCGCGGTCTTGAGGCAGAATGTGGTGCCAGCTCTTCTGCCACGACAGGCGGGCGGCGGCGTCTGCCAGGCCACACAGCCCACCGTGGCCGCGCCCCATGCCAACATCTGGGCGGGCTTGACGAACCAGGAGATGGCTGATGCCCTTGCATTCCTGTACAAGTCCAAGGAATTGAACCTGACCCAGGATGGTGGAAGGTAGGCCCCCAACGTTTTCCGTTCTGGACAATGGTAATAGGAGCTGACGTGAATCTGAACAGCTGGGACAACACGCTGTAAGGATAAACCACTTTACAATGGACGTATACCGGATCATGAATACTGACTTTTCACAAAGCCTTTCGATCGATCTCCTGCAGCCAAACAAGACTGACGTTCTGCCATTCCTGGCTGGGGGAGGAGCTGCTCCACCGCGATATGCTCGTGCGACTCTGGCATTTGGCGCGACAGCGGAGCCATACATCCGGGAGTACCTCGTCGGGCCTATGGCAAAGGGAAATCAAACCCAGGCCAGGCCACTTACCTTCTTGTCTACTCGCAGTCCAGACAAGAAACTTCGCGTCTATGATTCGGACTTTGACGACAACTTGAGCAACACCATCATGACGCAGGCCGCTGACATTACCAAGGCGCTGTGGAACATGGTATATTACACTGAAAACCCTTGCGTGACTTTGTGTTTAATACTGACTGTCGGTATCAGGACGTCAACGAATTCACTCTCACGTCGGTCTCCCCTACCGGAGTGGACAACGGCAAGGTCACGACTTGGCAAGGCTTCATGGGCGGGTCAACAGGCTCGTTCGACACAGGCACCCTGCTGCCGCAAGGTCTTTATGTGAAAAGCGACCGGACCGGCCGTGATCCTTCGAAATGGAAGATCACGGGGTGGCTGTATAACAACGTGTTCTACAAAACGATCGAGGAGTTCAAAGCTGCCGTGGCTAAACCCGGATTCGAAAAGCTGGGCTTGGTCGTCGATGGCTCGTGGGCACAGCTCGAAAAGGTCGGAGATGCAATGCCATTCGACGAGCTCCCACCACCAGTGGCCATCCAGCCCGGCCCCAAGCGCTTTTCTGTGGACACAAAAGAGAACTTTGTCTCCTGGAGTAAGACCCAGCCCCTGTCCCGGTAACGCTGCCAGCAATAGCTGACGTACAACAAAATGCAGTGGATTTCAGCTTTTACGTCGCAGTCAGTCGAGACATGGGAGTCAGGCTGTTCGATATCAAGTACAAGGGGAAGCGGATCATTTACGAGGTACGTAGCACCCTTTCATCGTCTCCACCATTCGAAGATGGAAAGCTCACACTTCACAGCTTGGCATGGAAGAGGCCATAGCCCATTATTCGTAAGTAACATTTTCCATGACCTATGGGGCGACGCTGATATAATGCAGGGGAATCGACCCAATTCAATCTGGCACATGGTAGGTCACTTTTCTTTTTTTACCCCGGCGCGGACTCACAACACGCTGACTTGCTTAGCTACTTCGATACGATGTACGGATTCGGTGCCAGCATAGTCCCTCTGGTCAACGGTAAGGCATCTCGCCCATGCCGCGTTAGTCTCAAACAAAAGCTCATCATGGACCAGGATATGATTGTCCGGCTTATTCTACGTACATGGACACCACATACATGGATAGGACGACAAGAAACACCCAGCCGAACGGAATCTGTAAGTGGTGTCCCAACTCCCAAAAAGCCCCATGCTCTAACAATCTGCTGTCAGGCCTGTTCGAAATGAACGAGGACTTGCCTATTCAAAGACACTCGGGGCCAGGATTCACAAGCATCACCAAGAACATCGCATTCAAGCTTCGCTCGGTCACGACAGTTGGCAACTACGACTACCAGACTACATATGAGTTCCGGATGGATGGTTCCATGACCGTTTCGGTCAGGGCATCGGGATACATCCAGAGCGGATACGCGGCAAAGAATGATGAATACGGATTCGGTATTCACGACAATCTGTCTGGGTCCATGCATGACCATGTGCTCACCTTCAAGGCGGACTTTGACATCCTTGGCGAGAAGAACTCCCTGCAAAAGGTGGAGTTTGTCCCTACCACCGAGACGTAAGTTCCAAGGTTTTTGCATGACCCGACATCACTGTAAGCAAGACTAACCACGGGCAGGTACGTCTGGAACGATGGCAAGCCACGCAATACCATGAAGGCTAAGAAGTCGTTCATCGCCACCGAGGACGACGCCAAGATCAATTGGACACCTAATGGAAATGCGATGTACGCCATCGTCAACAAGGATGCCAAGAACAAGTACGGCGAAGCTCCTGGGTACAGGATATTGCCTGGTATGTCCATGTAGTGAGGGCTGCCCCCGGCGAAGAAGACCTGATTACTGACCGACTACTTTGAATGACTATAGCAGCCGGAGTGGCCGCCCTTACTATCCAAAACTCTTCCGTCGCCCAAAACGCCGTGAACCACGCAGATCACCACCTCTATGTGACCAAGCAAAAGGACACGGAAGCCCGCGCAGCCAATCCATACAACCTTCTGGACCCAGCGGACCCACTGGTGAATTTCGCCAAGTACTTCAACGGCGAATCCCTTGACCAGCAGGATGTGTAAGAACCCCCCATTCTCCAATCCTTCCCGAGTCTGCCTGTCCTTTTGCCAGGCCTGAGTGTACGTGTCGTTAACAAAGCTTGTATGTAGTGTTGTCTGGTTCAACCTGGGCATGCACCACATGCCTCACACCGGCGACCTGCCCAACACCGTGTTCTCGACTGCCCACTCAGCCATCACCATCGAGCCATTCAACTACCTGCCAGGAGACCCGTCACGCGCGACAACGCAGCAGGTCCGCATCAACAGCAACCAGGGTGGCAACAACTCCGTCACGAACTTTGGGGCCAAGCCCGTGACATGCTCTGTAGACTCGGTACGCACCATCCTGTGTATTATCTGATAACTCCTTAGATCTTCTCCGAGTTCATTGCTGATACAAGCCTTCCCAACCACAGACCCAGCTTAACCCCGAGGTCAAGATCTTGAATGGCACGCTTGCTGTCCACAAACTTCCGTACGACGGCACACGGCCCAACCGCATTGGGTAGACCCAGCTTTCCTATGTACATCTTGGGGTAACGACGTGCTTTTGTTTTCGGGGCGACAATCCCTTCTCATCGTCCAACCTTGTGGGCATTTGTCGCGCAGTCTAGATTTAAGTGGCTTTGCTTCATGTACTTCTCATGGCCTTCCATAGGTCCAGGCGTGTTGGTCCAGTGCACCCAGGTCTCGGTGTGGCTAAGCTGCCTTGATTGCGCAGGCTCAATCTACCTCTCGTCTTACAGTTTGAATAAATTTATTGGTTCGAAAATAGAGTGGGATATGGTGACATTTTCAGAGCAGATATGTCCGTGCATCTCTTCAACAAGCGACCTCAAACCTCGCCCACAAGTGCCGATTCAAAGTTCAGATCGCGTGCCACAAAGCTTTTGGTTTTTTCCTTCTAATATTTGTTACAGGGCCCCGAGGACCAATACGCTAAAAAAAAAAAAATACATAGATGTGTTAGCAGTCGTGCTTTGGGTTCGCACAAAGCCCTTGGCAGTCCATGAACCCAGACGGCGAGGTCTCTCCGGTGCACATCCCAGTTGCAAGTTCCATCTCGCACATATCAGCCATCCTCTGGCTATCCCATGCTCCTTCGGTTCGGTTAATCGACCTCAACATCGCAATCGCTCTCCTCCTGAGGTCATCATCCTCGGAAAATGAAGCAACAAACGACACAGGAGGGATCGTGTCTGCCTCAAAGGTGAACATCGGCGGGCTCCCACCACTGACAGCGGGTATAACAATATCGGCCTGACGGAGGATATCCTCGTAGTACTCCCGCGGCAGCGCGGCATCGCAGCACGGGCCCGACTTTAGCATCGCCACCCACACCTTGCGGTGGAGCGTCAGGATCATGGCCTCGTTGAACTCGCCGTCGGAGGCTGGGGTGTGGTTGATACTCTCAAGGTACTGGTCGAACCGGCTGCACCACCTGTCAAACCGATCACAAATATTTTGGAACTCTGGACATTCCGGCTGCAGTTCTACCGGGCATGGCTTTCCGCAACCACCCGGGGCCTGTTCACAGTATTTGTTGCACATGTTTTCATACTCCTCTATCTCCCACATCGCATGGAATTCCAGATCAATGCTTCTTAGCTCGTCGCGGGCAGCAGAAGACGAAAGGAATGGCCCGTCGGTATCGCCTGTGTCGAGAGCGCGAAACTTTTTGCGGTGGACCGGTGGGTCCCACATGAGGATGGACGTGTCGAGACTGAGACGTTCGAACATGTCTGAGATTCCACCAAAACTACTGTCGTCGTATTTTGCCCTCGTCATTTGGCCGCCTGTGTCTGCTCCCTCGAGAAGGGAGGCGGGGGCCGGGTCCTGCATCGAGCTCAGGAGGTCCGCCCCAGCCCGCAGGTGTCGCAAGGCCACGGTATGGCGCCCGTTCAGATTGTCTATGCAGACAAAGATCAAGCAGCAGATGAGAATTGCCTGGACGTCAAGTGGAGAAGGATCGCCCATGACCGGGGTGAGGTCAGATATCGCCTTGTTGTACTGCTGGATGGCGAGGTTATCGTAACTTTGCGTCTCTGTGGGTGGCATTCCGGGGGAGCGCCTCAACAGGAACGACTTGTGCGAGGCACCCAGGGAGATCAAGGCGTGCTTGACAGGATTTACAGTGTGACCAATGGGCAAGACAAAGTCTCGCCAGAAGCCGGCCAGAGAGGTAGAGTACCCGATCAGGTCCTTGACGGTGTATTGGTTGGCGTGAAGGAAAAGGGACTTCTCTGGTGGGCTGCCGTGTACATCTCCGAAGTTGTTGAACGCATTGAGCATATCCATGCCTCGCTTTGAGGCAACCATGGCCTGGGTTGTCGGTCTCGCCTGCGGTCTTGTTTGTTGTAGCTTTTTCTTCGGACATCGAGGCTCCTGGGGCTGCTCGTAGCCGTCGCATTTGTAACCATAGTCGCGGCAGCGCTGGCAGGTCGGCTTTGCCTCGTCACATTTCTTGTGCCGGATCCTGCGGACGTGTTGGTTCAAGCAGATACGACACGATCGAGGACAGCAAACGTTTGTCAGGCAGCACTTACTTGCTATTGCGAGGGTCGGCATTAGACTTGATTATCTTTACGGATGTGCACAAGGGAAATAGATTACTGGTACGCACCATGTTAGACAGCCCGTACGAACTTTGGGAAACTTTGCCCTAGTCCGCTTAGGCTTCGCCTGCGAGGTATTTTCCGGCTGCTTAGGAACCATGGCTGCTGAAGGATGTTGTCACGAGAGGGCTGGCACTTGCAAGGCCGCGAGGGAGAGCCTCGTGCACAAAGGATCGTTAGGTATATTATTAAGGCAACGAGGCCTCTCATTGGGGATTGACTGTAGTCTGGCAAGATGGGGCAGATGAGAGATTTAAGCTTTCTCCCCTGCCTGTCAATCCATCTTAAAATAGGTTCGAATCATCCGGCGTGGAGTAGTGGACCCTTGGTAAGGGTTACCCGGGTACGGAGGAGACTGAGTGGGACGGCGCAGCTATTATCCCGTCCCCAATATCAGCAAGGGCCATCTCAGCCAAGGCACCCAGGGACTAGTGCCGTGGCTGAGACAGGCAGACTTTTCAGCGGTGGTATCTGCACATGCGAGTGCTGGGGTGGATTGGCTTGTCGGGGGCACCTTATTTGATAGGGGGCTCCTAGCTCCCGAGGTCTTTACATAATAACTGTAGTACCTGGATACGCGTACTAGACTACTCTGGGAGCCACGCCCTGCCATTGCCATTCATCTCCACGGGGGAAGCCCACTTTGAGCCGATGTTGTGCCCTGCCAGGCCTGCTCTGTTGATGTGTTCAGGGTTGTCGTCTGATCAGATGCGATCCCGAGATGACCCCCTCATCAAACCGGCCCACAACTATCCACCATGTCAGCATGTGTGGCCCCCAGCCGCGGCATAAGCCATGGGGAAGTACTCGAAACGTCGCACCCAGATCTTGAGGCTCTCTGCCTGTCTGCTTCTAGAACCGCCCTCGCAGCGGGGACGCCTTCGATCAAGGAGGTCCTGCCGAGTAATTGCAGTGTGCTTGCTTCTCGAGCCGTGACTCAAATTCACAGATATTGGAAGCTCAATGTGACTTTGAGGCGAGGCACCATCCAATCGAGTCCTGGACTGCTGGTATTTTGAATTGGGGCAGTGACAAAATCGGGGCAGTGATGAGAGGGAGTGCTTCCACAGCCTACCTGCATTGCTAGACATATACTCCCTTGATCAATTCGACGCTCACTAGCCCATTCGTCCGAGCTTTTGCAACGGCTGGCTGTCACCAGGCTTCGCGCGACGCCATGCCTCTGCTTCACAGATGAGACATCTGTGTTCCCTGGTGAGCATGTTATTGCATCCGTCAACATGTCGGCCACGTGCGGGCCGATTGCTCCTATAAGCTGTCGTTACCGGAGGGTGAGCCTTGGCCGGGACCTCGATCTCCCTGGAGGTAGCTTCGCCAGCTCACCGACTAGGCCAACGGCTGTCAGAAGCTAGAAAATGGAAAGTGTGTTTTCGCCTGCATGAAACAGGCAAGGGGCCACTTTGTGAGGCCAATCATACCAGGCTGCAAGTTCCGATGACGAACGTTGAGTCAGGGTTATGAGGGGCTTGTGAGGGTGCAACATGAAGATCTCACAGTCTCGATACCATATCTGACCACAGTGCAATGGCGGGCTCGAAGCTGACTTGTGCAGCTCAGCATTCCTGGGCAGGCGTTGCGACGGTGCAGTTATCGTCGTTCGCACCAGAATCGGCTGGCCTCTGAATAATGAGTATTTACCAAAGCAGCCAGGCCTTGGAACCAAATGCAGTATAAGTTCGCGACGTCTACAAGCATATTCAGCAGACATTCGTCAGCCGGCACCCATGACCAGTTGGTGCGGCAGCCATCTTACTCTGCACAACTCTTCCTTACATATCGGCATCGCCGTCGGTATTGTCGTCGTCCACACCTGTTGGGGTCGTCTTGGTTACCTCATCGCCAGCTGCAAATATAACACTGGCCCCTCCAATATCTCCAAGTAATTTGACACGTTGGTTGGTGCAGGGCGGATCGTCCCATTGTCCTGTTGATATGCAGTCAAATCTACCCTACCGAATTCAAGGCGTCTTCGGAGGCGGCTTAGGAACGGAATAACGGAGGAATGATCTTGAGAAGTGTCTGAAAATGTGTGGCGTTTGACAGAGACGGAACAAGAACACGGAGTCCAGACTTCGGCGGATCGGAGCTCCCGAGGTCGCATCCCGAGGGGTGCGAACTCCGAATCCGTTTGACGCTACAACAGACAAGGTCATGGACGGTGGTATCGGTACTGATTCGGCATTGATCCCACGCTAGAAGGCAACACAGCGCGCTTTTCACATGAGTATTCCTTGCCTCTAATTAGTTCACAATGGCGCATCATTTTGGTGCTATACCAGCGGTAAATATCGTGCCAGTTGTGTTTGCGCGCACAACGGCGAACGGGGCAGGGGTGGAATGGGAAAGACCAAGGTATTTTAAATAAGTTAGTTATCTAACCAGTACAGTACATGGTTTTCCTGGAAAGAAGGTCAATTCGGCACTTCTGAGGCGTTGGTAATGGGAGCCCTGATTTATCTGGATCTTCGTCAGAAGAACAAGATGATACAGTCGTCACTCACAGTAGTATTATATTAATAAACCGGCGATCAAGCTAACGGGCAAAAAGTACCGTCTTAAACTCTAAATTAAGAGATATGATTGGTTGAATAGTGTTACATTGTCTGTAGGGCAAAGTCCCTGGTTGACAAAGACTAAGGGGGGACCTACTGTACTGTCTTAAAGAACGATAATACAAATTTGGGGGTTTCTCAAACCTTCTCCTTCTACTGAGGGTCTAAAGGAGACCAAGATGGACGGCATTGATTTATTGCAACTGAGGGGTATTACGACTACTCTGTGGCTACATGTACCTCTGCTTTCACCGGCACGCTTGACTCCCAGTACATGGGGTTCCATGACAAGATTCGATTTGACAGGATAGCATAATTCGCCGCGGACTCCGTATAACCTTAACAGTCGAGTCATGGTGAACATTGAATCAAGTCCCTTCCCCAGGAGACGGCACCACGCCAGATCCCGTGCAGTGATACATGTAATCAAGAGAAATCCACGTTCGTCATCCGAGTCATCACAATCGCCTTGTCAGGGTCTTTCAGAGGCACCAATGTCTTGTCGCTGTCATGCGCAAAGTTTCCTGTGTTCTCATGCAACTCGAACTCTTCCGCAATGTTGGCCTTTGGGTCGTAAAACACACGAGTCTGGTTTCCAGTAAAAGCGCGTCCCGTCAAGCTTCCTCTCACAGTCTTCCCCGACGTACTCACAGCCCTGCCAGCCGAGAATGGCATGCCATATTTGTCATATCTCTGGTATGGATGAGTTCCTTGGTAAGTGCGGGTCGAGGAAGTTATCGTCCCGCGGATCTTGACCAGCAATGCCTTCAATAGTGGCCGACACGGTGGGATGCACCCTCCAACTAGCACTATCCACGCCTCGATGATGGTGGTCAAGGATAGACGAGCCACGAAATATGTAATGTCGTCTTCCTCATCGGCGTGTTGGAGATTGGTCAGCTCCGCTGTTTTGAGGGCAGAACACGCGGCTGCGACTAATCCGAAACCGAGGAGAAAGCAGAGACCGATCTTCATACGCATGGTGACTTGGAGACCCCAAATCAAATAGATGGGGTAAATGGCAAGGGCAGCATCCGAGACAGCAGAGTAGCCTATAATGGATGGCAATCCTCTCAGTCAGCTTGGCCAAGGGGCGGAGCTTCGGGCTTGAAATCAGACCGAGACGTACTGCCCTGAAAGTATGCATATTTCAAATTGAAAGACCTCCCACCGCAGTGGCCAGGAACACGGTCGTCCCATATCTTCTCGACTGGTGAGCATTGCAAAAGGATGGTGATGACAACCGTGATATTGACGACAATGTTGGACCCTCCAATAAACCAAAGAAACCACGGCCGGCCTTTATGACGACCTCTTATCTGGTCCAGGAATGCGATAATGGACAGCTTCCCGGTGACAATAGCTATTATCGCCGAGATCATGTTGACCCAGCTGGTACGCATAGCTATGACAATGTCCTGAGGACGGAGCCCTTGGGTGTGAGCCCCGATACCAAACACGATACTGACAATAAAAAAGGCCTGGCTGACACAGAGAAGAATCTGCAGACGGTCAGCTCTGTTTCTTGTCTTTCGCATGGGATCGGCATCTTACGAAGGTGAAGAGAGACAACCAGTAGTCGAGACGGAATCGTTTGGTACATATCCAACTGGTGTAAGTTCTGGCCACAATTGCACAAACGCCCAGGAAAGTAAACAAAAGTGATAGACTGAGGAAGACCACGCCATCACCAGGAAATTTCGTCCAGTCAGGAGCCATAGCGGCGCGAGCGAGGAGGATGAGTGACCTACCGACGCTGTGGAAAGGCCTATCCTCCATGACAAGGAGACATTTCGTATCTTTATTGTTATCAAGGAACAGCTAGATAAGTAACATGCGGGAACGATAGCGTGGTGTGATGGAGCCTAATGGGTCAGATTTAACCTTTGAACCTGGCGCACAGATCCTGAAACCACCCCATACTCCCGATGAACTAAACCATTCAGCCTCGGAGAATCATCAACGAAGCGGTATCCTCAAAAGTGTTTACCGCGGTGGACGCTACTGCTTTCCGCCGGGTGAGGCTGGTTTGAGGACCTTGGCAAGGCGATGATAAGCTTCCCAAGCCGTCGGTCTGGGTCCGTGGCGAGCACTGTCTGTGTGCTGCGTTGATCGCGGATCGCTCCGTGCCTGCAGAATCAATCTCCCATGCCGAAGATCTCAAGAGGACTCTAAGAGCATATAAAATGATAAACTGAGGTTTTGACACGGGCTGAACAGCCTGTCTATACCTTTAATTTGAGCAAGTGAGATCATGTCCTGGAACGTCACATCGATTCCATATGTGCATGTTTAGGATTATCTATTGCATGCGGCTCACGCACCGGGCCATGTGATGCTCTGTAGCGAACTCCAGAATGCTCTTTAGATGGCAGGGACCCTATGGACTCGAATATCGTCGTTTCCTAGCATAGTCTGTGATTTCAAGCCTCTAAGCTCCGGCAACCCCGGATCGCAAAATATCACCCACTAGAACTAGTATCACGTATCAGGTCACAAGAACGGGCCACTGAGATGTCGAGCACACCGTGACCACAGAATACCTGAGACGAATCTCGGTACATTTTTGAGCTTCTGTTTCAGAGATGCAGAAGAAGCCCGCCGCCTGCTAGTGGCTGCCACGGAGATGGGCATCATTCTGGCTGTGACCAAAATCGTGTGACCACCATCGAACGTCCGATTGAGTTTGCATATCACGGGTTGGAGCTCGATGTGTGTAGTGGTTGGAGGCGTTCAGTTAGTCCTGTCTGGGACGTTTAAGGGGCTGGTTAGGGCGACCAATAGTGGCAACCAAATTCATGTCAGGTCTCCAACGGTTTCAGAAGCGTCTGTCACCCTGAGCCACCAATAATAGGCCTACATCTTACGAAGCTGCCTCTGATGTGCCAACTCATAAGCTTCCGTTAGTGGTTCCCGAATATGGGATGGACAGGGCCAAGTGATTCGCGCCTCCACATCCCCCGACGGCATCTGATCGAATTATGCATTTTGGTACCGAGTATTGTTACACATTCTGCGGCCTCAAATAGACTTTCGCTCACATCCCTCCACTTCCCGCAGTGCAAGCTTTACGCAGACGTCTTGGGAGCTTTCTCCGAGATTTATCCAGCAAGTGAATTTCCTGAAGCGCGATACCTTCTTGCCGTGTTTATCTATTGATAGTTATTGAACGTCGGCAAGCATTTGTTCTGGTGCAACACAGGATGTAGTATTGAGAGCACAATCTGATTACAATATTAAGAGTCGTGAGAGAGTTCTAGGTGCGTTTTCTGATAGCTAGGCCACTACGGAAAAAGGCACCCGGAACTGGCCGCATGAACGGGCCTGAAGTACCTTTGCATCGCTTCTTTTGTTCCCTATCCATCATTCAAGCACAGTCAAATGGGGTTACCCACAGCAGCCAGGCTGCTCGACAATGTAAAGTAGGAAGAGGCATTTATAGGTATCGGCCCCCTATGGTGGGAAAGTGACAAGACCTGTCAAATAACAATGTCAAGTGCTATTGAGCCATTTTTCTCGCAACGCAGCACACTGGGAAATATGATATGGATTAATCCATCTTCTAGCTTAACTTCTATGGTATGAGAACAAAGAACATGAAGACTCCTGAGTTCAAATCCAAGCCTTTTGCCATGAGAGCCTCTAACTATCCTTCTGAACTTGCTTCAGTCCGGCCGATTCCTCTGGATGATCTTGATTCTGTGCTTCCGGGCCCTCGGAAGTCCTGTGAAACGGCCTTGGTGGACTTGTGGCTAGATTGAATGTATAGTCCAATATGGTATCGAACCGTCTCGGGAGATCTGTGGGTTGACCCTCCAAATCTTCACTTTTGTGGCCTGTTGGCTCAATTTTGGAATCCTCGTCGATTTGTGTCTCTGAACCAGCATCTGCAGCGGCCCGGTCCTGATCTGGGGTTTTCCTCTTCCTTTGGCTCTGCAATGATATCTGCGGCCACTCACGCTCTGATGAGTTTAGAGGTCAGTTTAAGAACCATGCAGTATTCAAGTCATCTAATGCCAACGCTTTGAAAGGTCAGTGTACTTACTGAGCGAGTAATACAAGTCTCGGAAGTTGAGGGTAATTAACGATACCAGCCAATGTATGATGAAGATCGGCGTGATGATCAAATCGACAATGACGCCCATGGAGAAAGCCAATGCAGTCATCCTCGAGGATGTAGCCCTCCAAACATCCATCGGATACAGTAAACTGTTGACAAGGAATCTCAGAATTGATAGCATTGCGTTGTCCCAGCTCGTCTTGTCATCCTCTTTTTCTGGGACTTCTTTCTCCACCACTTTTTTCTCCAATATCTCATTCTTCCACCTGTTTAACAATGGCATGATCCTGATCGTGAGAAGGATAATGGCAACAGTGATTGCAAGCGCAGCAAAGCAGAACTTGACCGGTGATACGATCAGACTGTGCGCTGGAGCTGCTGACATGCTGTAGAATCCTTCCGCGAATGAAAGCGGTGCGAACACAATAGTGACGTAAGTGAACCAGCGGATGTTCCTGTCAGCTTGCTCCTCCCGCAGAGCACGTTCTCTGTCTCTCTGAGCGGCTTCCCTTTCTTGATCAGCACGCTTTCTTTCCCGCTCTTCGATCAATTGCTTTTCTTGAGTCTCAATGCCTCTCTGGACTTTTTCCACTTCGGAGCCCAGCTTTCGAAGTCGTCGCTGATCTTTCTCTATCAAGGTCTGCAACTCCCTGATTCTTTTTCGATATTTCTTCTCGTCGTTCTGTGTCCAGCGTGGCTTCTCCTCACCTCGTTTTGTCTCCCTGTCATTCCACTCCTCTAGTTTTTCGAATGTCGATTTGAGGTCTTCGCTAACGTCCTGGAGGATTTCTTTGCACTGGTTCCCAAGATCCCAAGACCCAGAAGCCGTGAGTTTGAGCTCGTTCGTTTTTTCAACGTCTGAACTCGCTTTCTTGCATCGCTTGAGTACCCTCTCCACTTCATTGATGATGTTCTTGCTCTCATAGTCGTGTCTCATCAAGATTCGGTGAGTGAGAAGCAGTTCGAGGATCTTTCTTTGCCACCATTGTTTGAATTTCTCTCTGGTGCTCTCGTATGATCCAAACAGAGCTTTTGCATCATCCGTCACTTCATCCTCCTGTTCTTCATCCTCCTTTTCTTCACCCTCCTGTTCTTCATTGATCGTGACTGGTTGTTCAGGGTAGTGGAGAGCACTCGCTGGAGAGTGAGGCAGAGACTGGACAAAGTGACAGGTCCAATAACGATCGAATAGGTCACCATCAAATCTGTAACCCATTGAAGCACTTTTCAACTCGGGTGCAGCGAGGACTTGATTCTCAACCTTTGGACCCTGGTCATTTTGATTGGTGTTTCCCTTTGGACGATCAATCGCTAGCAAGTGGAAACGCAAGTTGAGCTCCGTCTGCCATGAGTTTAGGGCAAGGGATGTGTGTACTCATGGTAAAGATTCTCATGCCGTACATGGCGACTAAAAAAGCGAGAGATTGCTCGTTTTTCATCCGCGGATGAGTGTACGGTCTGGCAAATTTGTCTGGCAGGTTTATTGCGATCAGCCTGACGAATCCAGATGAACCGTTTTTTCGCATCTCGTGCTGTTCGAGGTTTTCGCAGGATGTATTTCAACTCGTCATGGCCATAGGATTCATAGGGTGCGTCAAGCCATGGCTTTGTTTCGACTGTCCGTGGCTGGCCGTATAGTTTCTGCTTCTTCGCATCAGCAATGACTGTGTCCTGTGTAGTCTCATTATCAGCAGACCAGGTTGTCTCGGAATCGGAGGCCACGGATGTTTCGGAGTCGCTATCGGCCCCAACAGAATCATCACACCCTTCGTCTCGATGAATCGTTGACGCCGAGAGAAATTCTGGAAAGTTGTGGATCCATTCCTCCTCCTCTATCATGCAGATATTGCTGGTATCGATGTTTCTGTTGGAAGGCATGTTTTCTTTCATGACAAGGGCAGCCCCGTGGCGCGACCCGGACCCATGTGCCCTCGACCACGCCGTAATCTTGGAGTTTGAAGATATCTCTTTCACGCACCGAAGGATCTCTGCCAACTTATCACCATGATTTTGGTTGGATCGCTCATCTTTTCTTTTCTGGACGGCACCAGTGAGGATATGGAGCATGTAAAAGACCTCAAAGCTGACATGGTAATATAGGTCCCTGTCCCGTTCCTCTTCGAACAGAACTGGCTCTCTGTTCTCACCCAAACGCGCTCCTTGAAAGCTGTTGTGGCCGAAGAAGTGGAGAAGTGTTGTGACCGAGTCTTTCAGCACTTGGCAGGGTTTCTTCTCGTTGAGAGACTTATTCTCCAAGCCCAGCATGACGCTGAGTAGATATCGAGTAGCGAAGCTCCATCTGGATCCATATTCTTCGTTCTCCAAATGGAACGGCTGGACGTTGATTGTCTGATCCCATAATTCCTTGAAAGATGGGTCAGCAAAAAATGGCTCACCGTCAAGCCCTAGCTGGTTGAGCACCAACGCGTTGGCACAATTGTCGAGCAGAAACTGTGTGTCTCTTGGTGATCTTTTCACGGCTAGCATTCGCTATTATGTTCGAATCAGCAACCATTTTTCAAAAATAATGATCACATAAGGACTGGATAGAGTATGTGGATGCGCTAAATATTATTTGGAGGCAGATAGACTTACCATCCCCGAGACGTCATTTGTTGTTGTAAAGCGCTGCAACACGCCCCGTAACAGCTTGCTTGGAATCATTCGCTGGCATGTTATGTAGAAGTTCTGGTAGTGGTCTACCCAAGACTCTCTGTTGTGATCTCGGGCACGTATCAACTTCAAGAAACCTTCTCGCTATCCGACGCGATCCAGAAACTTTCGCATTTGAGCATCCTCCTCTTTGGCGGACCTAGTCTGCGGCTTCAGGTCGATTTTGTCCGCTTTAATTGCGTTCAGTGACGGCAATTGAGTCCACATTCCAAGTTCATTCAAGGAATCGAGCGCTTTCCAGATCCAGAAGTGGTCTTCAAGCCGGAAAGTGTTCACTTCGTCTTCTTTGCTATGTGGCCAGGCATATTTTGCGCGGACATCCAGCTTGTCGAGAGTATGCAGCCAGGACACGAATATTTTCGTAAGAAATGGCTGGATCCATTCAAGCTTATCACATGGACGATTCGGGTATGTGCCGGCATGGTGATCCGATTTCAGGGTCCTAGCGTACATAGTGATCTTCAGAATTTAGAGCGCTGTGTCTGTCGTGGTATCGTCTAGCTGCCAAGTGATGCTCTCTCTCGACATTTCCTTGCCCGTGACCCAGTAGTTAGCCGCAAAGGAACCTGCGGCGACGCGTTTCTGATCCCGCTTTCTCCACACATGCGCAAGCCACTTGATGTGTCCTTCACAAGTTGATAGAATCCTCTGGCGAAGGCTGACTG
The DNA here is from genome assembly GCA_021399435.1 of Diaporthe sp. PMI_573. Lineage (NCBI taxonomy): Eukaryota > Fungi > Ascomycota > Sordariomycetes > Diaporthales > Diaporthaceae > Diaporthe > Diaporthe sp. PMI_573. The sequence goes on along the minus strand of JAJTUP010000007.1, from coordinate 1,010,057 downwards.
TGTAGCAATTTTGGATACCAGATGAGGCCAGCCGGCGCTCAATATCGACGAGGAACTTGAACGCGTAGCTGATTGCATCCGTAAAAGGGCTTGTCAGAATACTGACAAGGCAAATGTGTACATTGCCGGGGGGGGGGGGGAGGCGGTTGAGTTGGACTCACAAGCTGGCTGATGTGCAGACGCGGTGACCTGACATGTCACCACAAGTCAAGGCCACCATCCCTACTCCCTCGTCTTTGAATTCTTCATTCTGCTTCTGTGCCCGTACACTATTCGGAAGTGATGCTATGGGTATGGCACAGACTGAGAGGATATGTTCAAGATGTCGCCATGTCAAATATTCAATCTTCTTCACATGAGGCGCTAGTTCTCGTCAGTTTCCGCTATCCCAGAATGATCTTTTGACTGACCTAAAATCGCTGGGATCACTCGCGTGGATTCAGTCCCAGGCTTCCCAAAGGGCTCTTCATTCGCAATCACCGTCTTCAGTGATGCATCTTCGCCCTTCCCTTCCGCTCTTGCAGCATTTTCGACGGGCTGCAGATTCAGCTGCAAGGACTCTGCTCTGATGCCTTCATTGCCCAAACTTTCCAATTCCTGGTGAAGTAATTTGCTCACGTTGGCATGTTCAGCGTTTATCATGAGATCTTTCCACGAAATCTTCAGGGCTTGCCATTCGGAATGGGTCTTCTTTTGCCGTCAATGAATATGTCAATCAGGGAAACCACCTCGTGTTGTTCTGATTTGATGGGCACATAGGCCTCTCCTGGGTTTGGTGCTTCTTGATTTTCTCCTGGGTTGCCCTGTTGACTATTCTCTGCCTGCAAGGACTTGATCGTGACGCGTCCGTACCCATGTGGGCCTGGGACGTTTCGAACCAGGAAATTGCAGCCGGGTTCGGATCGACGACGTAGGTAGTCAAGTTCGCGTATTTCCAGATCGCTAGCCAGAAAGAATCGACCCAGACGCTTGGGTTCGTTGCCTCGGTTTTGAAACAACAGCTGTTGAAGGACAACACCTTCGTGCACCATATATTGAAAGACGATGTGCATGTCACCCGTCTCCCACTCGTACCTTGGCCATTTCCAGTTCAGCCATTTGACTGAAGGAATCCCTTCGGTTGGCCGGCAATCCATCAACATTCCGAAGGTGTGTGCTCCATATGACGATGATAGTGACAATGACTGAAGCTCTTGTGCTCTTGAGACGACATAGTAGGGGTCGGAGACCTCGGTATGGTCCATACAGAACATTCCAGAGCTGCCCTTTCCCAGGTACTGGGTTATCTGCATGACGTCTCCATATTGTGAGATGCTCGCAGTAGTGCCGTTTGCGCCGAAGGATGCGTGATGAGAGTATCCTATGCCCCATTCCTCAGACCATTTGCCGCAGTGTTCATCGTTGACAGCCAACAGAGGCTGGTTGTCCCGCTTATCAGATTCGTCGTCTACGACGTCTTGTTAGTCGAATGGTGTGCACTCGATTTGCCATTAGAATTCTCTTACTAAACATAGACAGCTGCTTTTGGAACTCTGCACGATCTTTACCTGGCAAGCCCGTCCAAACTATTTCCGCGTCGTCCGACGTTTTGTCCGGCTCAAATTTGAACGAGACTGGTTTCGCTGCGCCAGATTCATCAGCCATGTTAAGGAAGTGCTGACCGAAGATTGAATGTAGATACGAATAACTTCTATGGGATTGTCAAACAAAGCCTTGCAGTAGAACAGGGTGGTCACATAAATATGTGGAGTCAAAGCTATGACAACTGGAGGTGGATGAATCGGAGCCTCATAAATACCAAGATCAGTGTGATAAGATTGAGATTTAAATTCCCGTCATTGACCGAACACGTTCCCATACCCAGACGCCTAGCATCCACCGTAGCACTGCGGCGCTCGAGAGGCTTCCACACCGCTTGTCTTGTGTGCCTGGTCGATTGTCACGGAACATGCTGTACGAAACCAATTATTATGTACGATCAAGCCTAGCTGAGTTGTAGGTTCCACGAAATTAATCCTCTCGGCCCGCCGATCTTGAAGAAGCAACCGTAATAAGGCTCTCCAGTCAACTCCGCCCCAACCAAAGCTCGCTATCTTTGAATTGCGTTCACACCAACCAATCGTATGCGAAACGATGCAAGGTAATGAGTAATCCGAGCTGCAACGAACAAATGCTGGGCTGGTTCCGTTGTGTAACACATAATGGGCGCAGCTCCCTGGACGTCAGGGGACGGTTAGGCAACACAATAGGTCTCCGTCGGAGGACTTCGGCGGCCACCATGCAAGTGGCTGGCTGATTTGGTTCTGTCGGATGGGATCGCAAGCCCCTGGTAAAATTCCAGCCTGTGGTCTAGTCACAACCTCGCCGTTCTATTGGACTGTGCCGTAAGCAACCACATTCACCTTCTCGGAACCTGGCCCCACAGCGGCTTGGCCAAAATTCACGTCCATTTGTCTTGGAAGGGTTTCTTGGCATGTTATTGCCTGGTCTTGGCGCCGGCCTGCGAGTTGCGGCCTTGAAACTGGCTTGACCTGAAGTGACGGGCTTTGGACCGACCATCAGCTCCCGTATTCTCCGTGAGCTGATCAATCGGCATATCGGAACTGGTGATGATTTGATGGCGGAACAAGAAAAAAAGGCACTCGTGCTTACCGCTTCCACCATCATTCTAGACGATACCTTTAACCAGATCTGTCTCACCAAAGGAGTCTTTTCTGGGGCTGTATTATAAATCATGGAAGTGTTACATTTCGAGAGAATTTGGTTCCTCTTCCTGGTGACACGTCTCGCCTTTTTACCTAGCTACTCTCACAATTATGATATCTTGATGGCCTCTCCTTCACCTTATTATCACTGCTGATGTTAAAACTATAGTACTTAGCCGATAAGGGATAATGTCTATAATATAGCCCCTCAACCTAGCTACTCTCATAGTATTAGATGATAGCTTCTTCAAGGAGAGCAACATTAATAACGACGCAGTTCCGCACAGCCCCCCAAGCACTCCACGCAGCAGGCACTTAGTCCTCATCCAGCAGCACAGCATAGCGTTATGTACCACCACCATCAATATAAGTAGCAGCAAATTAAGAGGTAGTACTAGCTTATATATCTATAGGAGGCCTAACCAACAGCAGTAGTTGTCTATTGGGATACCTGTGATGGGGTGCTTTGGACTTACTCTATCTACTGTCCACCACTTGACACTCATCCACCACTTTACATTCATCCACAGCCTAATCTCCTTTTCCTACTCATTGTGTAGTTGAATGCCTTGCCTCAAACAAAAACCCCACAAATTGTGTGCACGCGGCAACGAGGTGACTACCCTACCCTTTCCTTCCCCTAGTCTGACAGCAAGGATACTTGGAAAACACCGAGGTTTCTATCTCCCAAAGAAGCAAGGCATCCCTAGAGGGGGGAAAGAAAATATTCCCGTCATCATCTCCAATGCCTCTGGCAGCAATCCTTCAGGCTCAACCTATACGTCTGGACTAACAATGTTGGCCTGTAAGGCTGACTAATCGCGCAATGATTACCACTAGTTTTCCAGGCAAACAACTCCATCGCCGATTCCAACATTTTGCAACAACACCACGTTACGATTTCGCACGTCTCTTCAGCAACTCATTAAGATCTTACTGTTATGGAGGATTCAATTCGCCCGAGCGAGGAGGCCTTCAAGGCGATGTACGACAGGGGATACCAGACTTGGGCCGCACTCTGGCAGATAGCCGCCGCACACAATCACCTACAAGATCAACTTTCCAGCCTTTGTTCGGTATTTCCCAACCATCCCTATTTCCCAGAAAGGCTCGCAGTTAACAAGTCTTTCTCAAACACGGCCACCGTAAGGGGTAGGGCCACTTGGAGAACCAGCAGAGGACCTTGCGATCTCTCATCATTCCAGGAAGAGATGGTCCTCCATGTAGCTTCAGACTGCCCAACGACAATCGTCTTCAGTTCTGGTCCACATCCTACAACGAAATTTCTGAACCACGTCGCAAGAGAAAGCAGCCACGTTCCCATCTTAGTGCTTGCCTGGGCATACATACTCTCGGCACGATGGGCAGAGCTGATTCCTGGCGCGGATATATCCGACTACAACAGCCACCAGGCGCAGCTAAACTCTGGCAGAGGGCCGCATGGACTGGAAGACGATGACAATTATGTTGTGGTAGATATAGGTGACGTGGATGACGCCGCTGCAAGGTGGTGGACAGCTGTTCTTGCGGCAGACGGCGGCTGGGAAGCGTCAATCCGCAGCGATACTGGTGTCCTTCTCTGCTCGCCATGGTCCATCAGGACCCAGCCAGGGCAAAATTTCACGACATCTGCAAATATCCAGCCCTGCTCGGCAATGAAAAATTCGTGTCCTGCGTCTTTCAGCACCGCTGTCCGCTACCTGTCAGAGTATTGCCATCTTCACGACGTTGCCGAGCAAAGCCAAGCAGCCCTCGCAGCGGCGTTGCTCATTCCAGTGGCAAAATTTGACAATAGAAGAATCAAGCTGCCCGTTCCTCGACTACCACGCAAGGCAACACGCAGTCAAGAAAAGCCCCAAGCGCTTCCACCCTGGGACATGGAACCTCAGCAGCTGGATCGGCTTCTCACGCTGAGTTGCAACGCGAGGGGGGTGAAAGCTCTCTTGAACAGCATCTTCTTCGAACCTGATGTGGCCTGCAATATCTGTGGGGCCTGGCTTCAGGGCTCGTTTGCCTTCCTCGGCTCCGACAAGGCCGGGGACCCACGTGTCCTCTTGAGCACGTTCATGGAAAGGGACCCAGGGCTTGGGTTCCTGTGGCTAGGTGCTTTCATCACGGGCGCCGAGGAGCGCTGCCTCCAAGAAGCTCGTATGGGCTGGTGGAAGGTCGACATTAGCGCTGCCGCCTGGACTGGTACGCATGCGTCCTTCATCCAAGAGCCCATCACGAATGCTCCTCCTGACGCCCAAGGGATCTCACGAGCTGACGAGTGCCGCCTGATGTACCTGTCCCATGAACCAGATCACGCAGTCCCGCCGCTCTTTCCATTTGCTCCGTTCGGCTCCACCGCCATAGAAGACACAGACCTTGACGTTCGTCGACATGCCCGATGTTTGGCAGCTCATGGCCTCGAATACAGTTGTTTTACCTGGGACTGTCAGGGTGGCAAGAAGGTTGAGCAGGGAAGAAATGGGACGCTGGCGATTGCCGTCCGTGCGAAGGCTGGGAAACCTTCTGTTACCAGTAACAACAGCTTTGCCGTCGATTATGATAGCCTTGATCCCGAGGACGAAGTGTCGGAGATGGTAACCAGAAACGTTTTTACCTGGCTCCGAGGTGAAGACGGATTTCCCGTGGCGGAGAGATCGATCCGCGAGCACGAGTGGATCGAAAATCCAGAATCGGACGACGATAGCCCAATTGATGGGGATGTTCGGTCCACGGCTGGAAGGAATCTTGGTGGGTGGTTATTGGGGGTGTCAACTAGAAGGTCAAATTCACTTTAATTCTGAAGGCCAAAAATGAGAAGAACCTGTCAAATATTAGCTTGGCGCTGATATCGCAGCCTTGTCGCATCTATCCAAGCAATTCATCAGACTTACTTAAACCCAAACACCCTTACCGTAAATTAATGACGAAGATGTCGAGGTCCCAACCCGTCAGGAGATCTAGCACTACATACCTAGATCTATCTACACACAGACACAGAATTGTATACAGATATACCACATCCTCACCTTCAGCTTCCATCTGTAGTAAGTACTATAGCTCGTCAACCCAGAGAAAAATAGATCACCAGGAAGGTCAGTGCCGCTGGCGATTCTGGCAGTGAAGCTATTGGATTAAACACAGCCATCGCAGACTATTTTAAGGTCTTTGATGCTGAAAGGGGTCAAGTTAGAGTTTGAAGCTTGCATCTTGGGCAATGTCAGAAGTTTTACAAACGCTGATCGCATGACGTTAGGAGGGTGACTTCATGTCAAAGGTAATCCAAGAACAACAGACAAGCACGAGAAATACATATCGGAACAAAGGACAATTGGAGGTGAACGTGTCCATGGAAGTATTTCGTGTGGGTTTGTGTGTGTGTGTGTGTGTGTGAGAGAGAGAGAGAGAGAGATTATCAGCAGCGGTGTGGAGGACGAGCTGCAAACGGAGACCCGGAGCGAGACAGGGACCGAACAGTTCTCGCATCATGAGGTACATAATGAGATATGCAAGGCATCTAGGCAGCCTGCAGCCTGCAGTCTGCTTTTCCACCGGGTGACTTAATCGCAAACAAGCAAAAACACACTAGCACTGCAAGCACCCACCTACTTGAAGGCTTTGGAAACCCATGTTTCCATCCATGTGGTGCAGTGGTTAGCATACCGGGCTTTCAAAAAGCATTGGCACTTGAACTCCCCGGAGACTCGGGTTCAAACCCCGGCGTGGATATTCTTTTTTTTGGTGTTTCTTATGGGCAGTCGAGTGTTCAATCCTGGTGACTGGCGGAGACATCGTTACAGGCACAATGCTGTTGATCTTGCTACCTCTTTGTAAGCTGAGAGTTTCACTGCGCGATAGCCAATGCTTTCTGAGACCCGCAGTTTCAGATAAGCCGTTTGATCATCCTGTTGGGAAGCAGGTACTGCGGTTGGGATAATGCTGCCATGGTCCATGTGAATGCTATTGCCCACTGCTGTGGCCACCAAAACGAAGCAAAGGGTTCGATGCTCTCACAGATAAGCAATGCTGCTTTGTGTCGACTTTTGAGTAGGAAGAAGAAACTTTCGAATTACAATTCCATCTAGTGCCAATCTCGATGTTTTGCTGTCGCTTTCTTCTAGCAATTCAACCTCGTCACCAAACACTTCGGACTACATCATGGTCAGCCCAGCGTCATCTGACGTGGCAACTGCAGTGGTTGTCAGTTGCCTGGTAATTCTTTTCTGTATTTACATTCGGTGGACCATTTTCAGGAACGAGCACCATCAAATATCAAAGGATTTCGGCAATTGTCAAGTCGAACGGCACCCGCAGCTTGGCCCTCTGGGAGGGCCACCAAGAAGCTCTAGGCACAAGGGCCCTTCACCGTCGACCCCAGCGCACGAACCTGCTGCCCAGAACAATACGGTAATCTTGGATGAACGGCACAGATCGACCGCAGGCTCTACTTACATCAGTGCGAGGACGCCAGGATGAGGCATACGCCAGGACCAAATCACAACCCTCAGCAGTGCGTTTTATGACTGAGTTCAGCTCCACTGATGATGAGAACAATTGATACTACTCAAGTAGCATGAGAACTCAATGCAGTGAGTCCAAATCCAAGCACATGGTCAAGCGTTTCACATGCTCACACGTCATTTCGATACCAGGTACCCGTTTACGACATCAATTTCTCGTGCTCTCATTTTCATTCTGCAAAGACTATATACACCACACCGGCCAAGAACCCAATCACGAGAGGGTAGCCTCGACCATCGGGGCCAAGGTGGTGTTCACAAAGGCAGGGTCGCGCCACTCACTCCAGTCGTGCGACAACAGGCCCCAGGTCTCCTCATAGTCCTGCGTGCCGCTGCGGATATAATAGCTCCCAGCAACAACCCAGATCATCCAGCCGGCCTTCTGGGCGGGGAGGTACTCAGCGAGGCACTGGGTGTAAGGCTTGAGGTACGTGGCGCCGTCCATGGCGAACCCCCACTCGGTGAGGAGCAAGGGGAAGTGCTCGACGTCGGCGGTGGTGTTGAGCGTCTCAAAGCCATTATTATACAGGCTGGACTCGAGGGATGCACAGTTTGCGACGTTGTTGGCGTACGTGTGCAGCTCGAGGACGACCTTGTCGGTCGCAAAGTCGGCGCGGTCAAACACCTCTGTCCCGGGGGTGAGGGCGGTGCGACGCACGACGGGCGTCAGGTAGGTGTCGAAGTCGAGCCCGGACAGGATGACGAGGGGGTCCGGGTTGGCGGTGCTCACCGCCGCCGCGCCCTCCTTGACGTACTTGTACCAGGTCTGCCAGTTGTACGTCTCCTGCAGGGTGGCGTTGTTGTCGGGCCTGCGGACCTCGTTGCGGAGGGAGAGGGCCGTCAGGGCGGTCCATGAGCTGGCCTTTGAGACAGACGGTCGTCAGTACCTACGGATGAGCCGGGGGGAGGGGGGGACTGAAGCAGAAGGAATTCAAGCCAACGGCAGAGACACTTACATGATCAGCCATGTAGGCCAGTCCTCGGGTCCAGTTGGCCGCCGAGAAGTACGTGTCTCCCCACCACGAGTTCCCGTCCTCGGTGTTGCAGCACCACGCGCCCTCGGACATGTGGTTGTCCAGGACGATGTAGATCTCGTTGGCGGCCAGCTCCGCGGCTACTGCGTCGAACACCTGGGAAGTTTCACAGCAAAAGTCAGTCATCATGACCCCCAAAATGGCATTGTCTTCTTGCCGTTTTGGTGTGTCAACTCACCTCAAGTCTCGTGATATCGGTGCCAAAATCCGGGTTCGCAGCCAAGATCTCGTTGAAGACGGTCGTCCCGTTCGCCTCACCCAGGGCCTGGTTGAGCGCCCGCGAGAGGGGGATATCCGTCCCGCCGTTTTCGTAAATCTCATCAATCATCTGGATGGCGTACGTCAACCGCACCGCGTTCATGCCGATCTCCTTGAGCTTCGAGACGATGTAGGACACGCTCTGGTACTGCAGGCCCTCGGGGATCATGACATCTGCCGCGCCGGGCCAGTTGGCGCCGGCAAAGGTGACGACGTTCCCAGAGGCGTCGAGGATGTCACGGCCCGAGGAGGTGAAGGGCGTGTTTGGCCATGACTGGGCGACCGCCAGGCCGATGAGCCCGGCGAGGGCAGAGAGAGACTTCATGATGGGGGCCGTTCAAGGTGGGAGGGGCGAGGGCGAGGGCGAGGAAGCTGGTGCCTTGCAGAAAGATCAACGCACTGCAGCCGGCAGGGGACGGACTGGAGATAACATGTCTTTTATGAGTACGCGGCACGTTACATTCTGGCTATATCACGAGGGGGTGCCGTGTTCCTGGGCGGGCGGGTGAGCAGGGGCGATGTGATTTCATACTCGCTCCGAGGTGTGCCGACACGAGGGTGACAGGCACGACGAGGGATGATTATATCGGTCTGTGCCTGTGGGGCCGACCAAGAAGCTGGCCGGACGGTGGGCAGGGAAGTGCAGATCCCCACATGGCGGAGCGGAGCCGACCAAGTGTTTCCTCAGATGTTGTTGTCGTCGTCATGCATGGAGGCACTACTTTATCCCTACGTAATCAAGCAGGGGAAATGCTGCTCATCAGATAAACTGTATGTAATGTATCGACGGGCCCAGCCGAGGTGGCATATTGGAGTACCGTGAATGCAGGGGAAAAGGGCCTCGACGTATTGGTCAAGGAGTACTGTCGATCATGGCCTACTTCGAAAAGAAAAGAGAGCCTGTGCCTGCGCCGTCGACGCCAAGTTGGAGATGGCACGGACGATTAAAGATTGCCGGCTCCGTGTTCCCCGCCGTCGGCCCATTCCATATCGGATAAATCGACTTAGCAAGCTTAGGAACCTGACTTGCAAGCGCTCGGTGGAATTCCAATCTTGGAAGACCAGAATTCAAGCGCGTCGGCGGACGACTTGGCCTGGGGCTGTCAATGTTTATTCCCCCGCATCAATCCATGCTTGATTCGCCCACCAAGAGAGCTTGGAGATGAAATGAACCGAGGAACATCCTGAGCTGGGACAGGGATTCCCCACAGAAGGGAGAAAGAAAAGCCAGGGGCCAGCCAATGCGAGGAGGTCTCGTGATGGGCAACAATGGGGCGAGGTGGATAGGCTCGGCACTGCAACCGATTCGGGGCTGGTGATTGAGCTCGAGGCCTGAAGCGTGAGTGGGCTCGCGTCTGACTGGAGCGCAAGTGGGAGACTTGAGCGGCAGTGAAGTCATCGCCAATTTTTGACAAGTGTTTGGTTTTTCATTGTGTTCAATGGCAGATTGACTGACAAACAACAGGCACCTCGCTATGTACTATGTGCATCTCCCTCCTCTTGCTTCATTCCCATGGCCAGACCATGATGAGGAATGCTCTCTGGGACTCAATCTTGCTGGCGATGGCGGTTGACTGGCCAATTACACTAGATGCCATCCCTCCTCCTGAAATCAACCATGACGCCCTCCTTCCAGCTCGTAAACGTGTCGATCAGCTGCATCTCATCCGGCCGGTCCCTCCCCCACTCCCTCCCCTTGTGCCCCTCGGCCGTGTCAATAACACCCACCGCCCTCCTCATGTCATACAAGAACACCGTCCTCGCCAGCGTTGTCATCATCTCGACATACGCCAGCCCCTTGCCAATACACCCTCGAGGTCCAATGCTATGAGACAAATATTGTCAGACTCAACTAATCAAGCAGGAACACACGCGAATAAATGACAACAGAATAGAAAACTCACCTGAACGGACAGAACGCACTCTGCGCCACGGCCGTGTCCGCCTCGCCGACCACGTTCCCAAACTCCAGCTTCGAGCCTGCGATCCACCTCTCGGGCGCGTACGTGAAGGGGCTGGGGTAGTACTCGGCGTTGTGGTGGATGGTATAGTGCGGCACGCCAACCACAGTACCAGCAGGGACAAAGACACCATCGATGGTCATGCCACCAGCCAATATCTCACGGGGCAGCAAGCCCCCGACGGACGGGCTCATCCTCATGGCCTCGTCGACACACGCCCGTAGGTACGCGCACGCGTTGAGAACGGGCCCCTGGCGGATCTCCTCCACATCCACGAACCTGGACCTCACCTCGTCCTGCAGCCTCTTGAGGGCGCGCGCGTTGCGGGTCAGGTAGAACAGCGTGGCCGCCAGCGCCGTCGAGGTGGTGTCGCTCCCCGCGATGATGAGCAGGTTCGACTCGCCCCACAGCTCCGGGGTGGTGAAGCCCTGGCCCGTCTCCGGGTCGCGCGCCCTGAGGAGGTGGTAGAAGAAGTCGCGCCTGTCCGTCTCGTCGCCCAGCTTGGTGCGCTCGGTCAGCTGGCCCCGCGAGTAGGCCATGTACCTGGCCCGGCCCGCCGCGATGTTGGGGAAGAGGAGGCGGTCGAGGGAGAAGGTGTTGAGGATGGGCATCGTTCCGCACTGGACACAGCCTACGGTCAGTATCACCGGTGCATCATGAGGGGAAGGGGAGAGGATAAATCATACAATCAGATGCCGGTGCGCCGCAGAGCCCACGAGGTCAATGGCAAACCGGTTGTCGTCCCTCTCGAGCATGTGGAAGGCCTTGCCAAAGCACAAATCACCGAGTATGTCCATGGCCAGATACCCGAACCAGTCGGACATGCACCTTGCCGTGGTCCAGCCCTTGGCGTCCGCGGCACCACCTGCTGTCTGGCTGCGGCTGCCAATCTGCTCGCAAAACGTGCGGATGTTGGCCAATATATACCTCTCCATCTCCTTGATGGCCCCGTCGCTAAAGGCGTGCGCCATGACCCTGCGCTTGCGGGCGTGCAGCTCCTTGTCGCGGCAGTTGTGCGTGTTGGGCGCCGGGTGCACAAAGGCGTCGTAAAAGGCCGACTTGCGCGCGTTGCTCCGGAAGCCGTAGACCTCCTTGAGCGCCGCCGACGAGTTGAACGAGAGCGAGTCGGGCCCCCAGCGCACCACCCGGCCGTACCTCTGGTGCATGCGCCACAGCTCCAGGTGCCGGTCGCCCTTGTAGCTGTGCCATAGCATGTAGGCGTCGGTGATCTTGGCGAGGAACGGGCCTGGGTGTTTGGCCAGCGGGTGGAAGTAGAGGCGATAGACGACGAGGCATGTTGTCTGTTGCACGTGTCAGTGTAAAGCCTGGTTGGTTTTCTCTGACCTTTCCACGTTTCCAGTCGATCTTCTTCGGGAACAATCAAACTCACGTAGAGCACACCGGCGCCGGCTAATATGCCGAGCCACATGGTGATGTGGGAGAGCGAGAAGTCAGCCATATTGGCCTGTCTTGTGTGGAATAGACTTCACCACTTGATTTCCTTGCTGCAGTCACGACTGGGACAATTCGCAGTGTAAGACAACTGTGAGGAAGAAGCAAAGAAATAATACTGAAACATTGGACCCGAGACCCAAGAGAGCGTCCCCCTCTCCTTTGTTAACACCCTCATCGCCCTCCTCCCCTCGCTCGAGGCCAGCCCAGATCAAGACCAAGACCGGCTCGGCTGGACGCGGGCCAGACGTAGCTCACAAGCACAAGCTCGAGCACCCGCTTCCCCACGATCAGCAACGTCTAATCCGCAGCAGGCTACTCCCTGGCTACTGTAGGGCCGAGTTACTAGCTTTCAATGAAGCCGGGGGGGCCCCAAAGCCCCCAAAGCCCGACCGCGCCGCCTAACTGGTTCAGTGCCGCGAGATTCCTCACTCGGAATAATGCCGCGGTTCCAATGCCGCAACAGCGGCTCCCGGTCATGGTTGGTTGCGGCTCACAACGGCCGATTGATTCATGCAGTGTGTAATTAGTGCCTGGATTTATTGGGTCCCATGTGACCAGTTCCTCACTCTTATTTTTGGTACGCTTCTATTGTTCGCGACTTTCGATCATGCTCGGATATATGTGGGTGTTCCTGTTTTATAAAATCCACAGAGGATCCCGCAGACTATGGGGAAGACCCATTATGTCTCCGCCATGGTTCCCCGTCGACCATTCAGATGGTGCAGCATTCTAATAGGCGGAAAGATGTGGGCATCTGGAAATATTCCGCACTAGATGGAGATCTCGGCCATGGCTGACCACCACTTATCTCACCTTCCTCTTCGGTGTACTCGCCACTTGCATCGTGGTCTTTGACGCTGCATGGCATCTTACCAATCGCAATGCACGCTGTCCACCATAGTCTGCGATTGAGGCGGCCAAGGGATCGAGATAATAATTATCCTTCGGATGCTTACCACCTGTGATGGATGCCACACCTTTTCAACGTCTATCATGGCACTCACTGACTGATCTAGAAGCCGGATTCAGTTCATTGCCGATGTAATATCAGCTAGCCAACACCGTCCCAACCGCCGGCATGGTAAGGTTGACAAGATACGCATCCATCGCCGCCGCCGTCGCCCCGGCATTAAAGTAGCTCGTGTGGCCCAGCCCGTCCCGCACCAGCAGCACGCTGCCCTGGATCTCCCTCAGCATCCCCCGCGCGTACTCGGGGCTCGTGGCCGGGTCGAACGTGGTGTGCACAAGGAGCACCGGGTTCAGCGTACCAGTAACGTCCAAGGCCTTCCGCGGGTTCGTGATCCTGACAGGCCATCCCGTGCAGCCGATAGTGCGGCGGAAGAACTCGCCCATCCCGGGCGTCACGGTCGAGTTGCGCGTCATGGCCGCCAGCTCCTGCACCTGGCCCAGCGGCGACGGCGCCAGCGTCGCGTCCACAAAGTGCCCGTCCTGGCACTGCACGTTGCCGATCGAGAAGGACGACGAGTCGCTAAAGACGTTGCCGCTGAGGAGCCCCGGCGCGAACGAGTCGGCGAACGACGCGTTGCCCGTGCCGGACAGCGCCAGGATGCGTGCGAGGCGCCGCTGCCCGCCGGGAGACTCGGTCAACCCCCGCGCCGTGCCGAGCAGGTCCTGCACAGAGACGTTCCGGAAGCAGCCCGTCTGCGGCGTGTCGTCGCACCCGGGGGCCTGGAGCGTGCCCCCCGCCGCCTTGTCGACCACGCTGGCCCACAGCTGGCGCATCTGTGGCCCCTGGGTGCCACAGTCTGTCGTGTTCTTCTCGCAGCGGTTGAAGAACTCCTGGATGGCCGCGTCCAGGGCTTTTGTCTGGATCAGGACGTTGGAGGCGTAGTCGCCCGTGTGCTGGAGGATCCCGTCCAGGGCCATCGCTCGCACCTTGCTGGGGAACAGCTGGGCGTACTGTGCCCCGAGCTGCGTCCCATATGACTGGCCAAAGTAGCTCATCGGCTCGTCGCCAATTGCTTCAAAAAGTCAGTCTGGGTGGCCCATCTCGCCATGGGGGGGGGGGATGGTGTCATCCAACTCACCAACTCGCACAAGCTCCATGTCCTTGGCCACGGCAATCGTGTCCATGTTATCAAACAGCGTGCCCATCAGGGCCCTGCAGCTCGCACCCAGCTTCTGGCTGTAGTCTATCTGCTGCTGAAGCCCTGCGTCGGTGGTGACCTCAAACTCGCTCGGCTCGTTCCCGATCGTGGTGTCACACCTCGACGGCGTGCTCATGCCCACACCGCGAGGGTCCATGGCGATGATATCGAAGCTGTTTGCCATGGCCTGTCCGATCGGAAGGCCGCCGGTGGCAAAATTCAGGATCTGTGTCGACGCAGGAGCACCCGGGCCGCCCGGGTTGATGAACAGGTTGCCGATGCGCTGGCCCTTTGCCGGCATCTTGACAAGTCCAAGCTGCACTTGCTCGCCATTCGGTTGGTCGTGCACAATCGGGACCGAGAGGTTGGCACATTGTAAGCCGAGAGCGGTGTCTTGTGGTAGAAATGGGTCTACTGTAGGGCAAGGCACGAAGGTGACATTCCCAGTCGCCGGGGGTGTCTGTCTTTGGACAACAACATGGCCATATGTTGAAGGTAAGAGAGGCAATAGTGATGTTAGTGTCTTGAATGCAGATGTGGAGCAATGCATCTTGCCAGTGAGCGTCGCAGGCGGTGATAAAAAGAAACGAGTGTAGTGTTGCTTGCCCGGCTGGACTGTAAATCTCACGTCGATCACCGCGAAACAAACTAATCTCAGTGCTTCAACCCATGGGCTTCTGGCTATATATCAGCTCTATTCATTGCAGGCTCTTTCGAGCCAATGTGGATTTGACTCTTCTCAAGGGGCCAGCCCTTGACCCAATCGCAATGCTGTAAAATGTCCGAAGAAAGACATGAACACCCCATTAAGCTCCGCTGAGCCTCATGTTTGGGAGATCATGCAGGCGGGTGCCAGGCATAACACATGCTTTCAGGGGCAGATAAGCTTGTCCCAGACCTCGAGCTTAAAAAAAATGCGCGCCGCCCGGGCGGTTCGGCCGAGGTTCCCGACGTCGTCAACTACCCCAGCCACTGTTCCGAATTGGCATCAGGGTTTGAAACACGGTCTGGACACTGGAACTTCGATTCATGTGAGGTGCAGCAGATTCTCTCCGTCTGACGAGAGCATGTTTGTATCGTCCGCAAGAGGGAAAACCACATGCTTGGCATACGATTCTTGACTCGAATATCTCGTTGGTGAGACCTACCGTTTCATTATCTTTGTTATGAAAACCATCAGGTAGGAATGGCCGTGTACAGGTCAGAGGGGGAATAGAAAGAGATTCAGGAATAGACGATAATTCCTTCTACCTCTTCATAGCACGTGGAAGGTGATGCAGCTCCTTCATCAACTTGTGGTGATGCGAGAA
Organism: Diaporthe sp. PMI_573; assembly: GCA_021399435.1. Classification (NCBI taxonomy): domain Eukaryota; kingdom Fungi; phylum Ascomycota; class Sordariomycetes; order Diaporthales; family Diaporthaceae; genus Diaporthe; species Diaporthe sp. PMI_573. The sequence continues at coordinate 994,718 of JAJTUP010000007.1, read as the reverse complement.
CGCATTGAAGAATCCAAGATTTCGTTTTGCAAATTGGGCATCGTGCGTGCAAGTCGGTGAAACAAGAGGCAGGCGACCAAAGCCAGACGTATTGCGCCGCTGTGTATTTTGCAAAGGCCAAGATGCCTGTCAATGCCGGCAATCCTCTTGTTTGTGCCATTATTCCACATACAAAGAGGCAGCGAACTGTAGTGCAGGCTCAGTTGTACTAGCCATCATAGCCAGGCAATTAATTGTCTACTCCTCACATCTCAAATGGCCTGCTTTGTCTGGGTGAAACTCCTTTGTTTGCGAGCAACACAATCAACAACTCCATTGTGCGCTCGTGCCGCCGAAGACTCATCCGTGGTTGAGGGGGCCTCCCGAGAATACTCAAGCTGCCAACCGAAATCTGTGTCTAAAACAACAGTTTCTTTCACATCCATATGCTCAGATCAAAGGGCTTGGACGGATAATAGACATCATTTTGACTCAGGAATGAGTGGCCCTCGCCGTCCATATAAGGCACGATGATGAGAGCCTTCCCGATCACCATGACTTCTCCGCCGAAACAAACACCTACCACAACCGGAACCAGCATACTTTAACCTTGAAGAAAATGCCTAGACCTGGGGCTCACTATTTCCACGATCCAGCACAATTCACCCCGCAAGCATCACGGACCATGAGCTCCTCCGCGTCATCCTCCCAGCGCACGCCTGCACAAATGGCAACGGGCAACGGCTCTCAGCAATTCCCCACACCACCAGAGACACCAGGTTCATCCAGCGCCCAGCAAGCGGGCCAGCAGCCCCAAGCCCAGGATCAAGAACAGCGACGATACATGTCATACCCAGGCCTCACCCCCCAGCAGCCGCAGCCCGCCCCGCACCAGAGCAACGGCAGCAGGCGGAGGAGGACCCAGACCGAGCTGCAGATGGCCCACGGCATCACCTGGCTCGGCTACGGCGCCGTCATACCGAACGTGAGCGTCGTGACGGGCGAGGCGCTCGTGGACGGGCGGCTGAACACGCACGGCACCCGGGTCATGGGCGGCAGGGGCAACTACGAGGATGAGTTTCATGACGAGCATGACCTTGCGGCGAGAATGTCGAGGGCTCTCACAATAGACGTCAACAGGAACGCTTCCCAGGGCAGGTAACTAAGCCACGCTGTTTTCATAGCTGGGATTTGATATCTGTTTAGTGAAGACGCCACGACATTTTGCTTTCACGGTCTGGAGTGTTTTCTTATTCGACACCGCATGGTTCTGGTTGCCAATGATTTGGCTTTGAAGTTAATTAGTCCAACAGAGGTTTTTATTCTTTTTTCCGTTTTGCAGTTCACTGTACCACGTGCCACTTCTCCTTGCCGTACCTACCCTAAAGTAATTTGACCCCAAGATGCGCCGATGGCCTCGAAATCTCGAGGTGTCTAAACATAAAGCCTCCACACGGCTACTCAAGGGCTTCCCAGTTCACCGAGGATTTTGAACATGCAACTATCATGTGAGGTAACAATTATCACAAGATTATTGGTAGTTGAATTAAATGGTAGCTGTCGTCTATTCCTAGTAGGCCAAACCCAGCGTCCCCGTGATGGCTTTTTCTCCAGTTTGGACCAGTGTACTCCCTTATTATCATGTAGACCTGTCTATTTACTCTTCACAAGCCTTAATCACCTCTTCGCTACTATTTCGAGGTTTTTAGACTTCGAAATAGGTCACTGAGTACTACGAGTTTCCTAAGCAGAAAGAGGGAGCTATCCAAGATAATTTCCTATAGATACAAGACACTAGTTTCAAGACCATGATATTAATGATTTTAAACGTCCGTTTTCTAAGAGACGTTGCCTCTAATCGGTATATTACTGCCACGACAGCGCTTGTTGCAGCTAACTCCTCGTCACACTTGGACCCAGTCGTAACCAACAGTGCCCAACACCGGGGGCTTTGATTGTGTTCTTCTTGACCCGGACTCTATCGAACCAAAGGCAGACATCCAAGGCTCGTTCAGTTCGTGGTGCCCTAAACAGCCAGCCTCTTGACGTGTTCTCCAGCCATCCCAGACATGAAAGCAGTCCCGACGAGGAACAATTGTTTATGGAACCATTGCCCGCACCTCTCAGGACTGGCTAGATCTACATCCCAGATGTAGTACGCCATAGCAGCTGCCACCCCACCAACTGTGCCGAGGAAATAAATGACACTAGACTCCGCACGTATCCCACAAAATGTGAGCAACACCAGCTTTGCGATGGTCAGCACACCGGCAAGTGCCTTTGTCGAGTTTCGAAACCGAAGCGCCATCCCCTTGACACCGGCCTGCTCGTCGTCCGCGATGTCTTGGTGTGCATATATCGTATCATACGTCACGGTCCACAAGACATTGGCGCCAAAGAGTGTCAGTGTTGATCCAAGCATCATGATACCGCCTGGCGTATCAGCAGCACCCAGTGCCGCGACGGAGAAAAACAAGGCCCACGCGAATGCAACCCCGAGGACGAGTTGGGGGTAATACGTGACGCGCTTCATCAGAGCATAAACCACAAACAGCACAAGCGAGGTAGCCGCATACGGCACGCACTGGGGCGGGAAGAGACCGGAACTTGAGAGATAGTAGCCCCACAGGGCGACTTGTGCGAACATGAATACGAGGGCCTGGCCCGTCGAGACAGCGCCGCGGGCGACGGGGCGGTGTCGGCACCCAGCAACACGGCGGTCGAACCGCTGGTCGACAATGTCATTCCACGTGCACGCAGCACCGCGCAACAGCACGTTAAAGGGGGTGAGACCGGCCGCCAGCAGCAATGTGGCCGACATTTTTGGTGGCACCATTGTGATACAAGATACGTAGGTGATGCCGATGAGATAAGGTATATAGAATGCGTAGAAGCCGGCAGGCCGGTCGAGGCGCATAAGCTGGGCGTAGGGGATCCAGGAGCTAGGGATCATTGAGAGGAGTCCGGTGGTTGGATCCGAATACTTGGGAAGGTGAGGGAAGAAATTGACTCCATCGTCTTGTACCGGCCCACCCTGGGGAATTGAGGCAGTATCTGAACCTCCTGTGGCTCTGCTTTGAAGCTCTGTGGGCATTGTAGCTTGGGGTTGAGGAATGAAATACGTCAAATGAGGATTGGCTGGAGTTGTCGAGACACGCAACAGAATGTGTTCTTGAAGTTGGCACTTGGCAAGTGCTTTATATCTCATGGACTTGTTGCTCACATGGACCCATCAGACATCTTTTCCACAACAGCATGGGATTTCTATTAATAACGTAGTCTGGTGAGGGAAGTAAAAACCTCAAAATCGGGCTGCCCAAGTTTCAGTGTAGTTACATTAATCACGTATAAACCGGCGGCATGCCTCGTGCAATACACGATCCACCTTGACTGTACAGAGTATTGGTTAAAAGTGTGAGATCCTCCAACAAAATAAGCAGAAAAGGCATATTGGCCATAGGATGGATGTGTGCACCCGACTACTTGGTCCGCCCCCAATCTTCTATGCACTAGGCTCGATTCAGCGAGGGTGGGTTGCATGTATCTTTTCCTTCAGCGCCAGGAGGTATGCAAAAGTACCGTATGCAAAAGTACCGTACACAGTTAAGGCAAGGTTCTTGACCTGATGTCAATGGATATCATGGGCATGGTGCCTCGATTGTGTTTCCAACCTCTTGTTGTATGTCATCTAACGCTGGGTCTTTGACCATTCACCACTGCATGAAGGGACCGCATAAAGCTCAGTGTGTATACAGATTAAAAATAAAACCACCCCACCGAATAGATATTACTATAAACTCTATAGCTGTTGTGTGAAACGTGACGAAAGTTACAACAGTTTTGGAGGTGCCAATCCTTATTCCTGGATACTATTGTACTCCGAGTCCGCATGAGTGCTCACTATAACACGAGTAGTATTGATGCCCGGGTGGCGATCAGAATGCTGTTCGACCAGTCAAATGGGTACGATCCCCATGAGCATCCCCATCACGAATAAATGGCGGTGGGTTTCCATGATTGTAGCTCATCTCCCTTGCTGACTACCATTCTGCTATCACCTCCGTCCCCTGGAGGCTGGAGACGGCGTGGGGTGCTGGGAGTCGAGTCGGTTACCTAGGTCATAGCACCGTGGTGAGAGCATCAGATGAAAATCACGTCTTCAGCCTTTACTTCTACAAGGTGGGCATATGTGGTCTTGGAATGGTCACTCTTCCAGCGGCATCCCAGCCTGCATCGCAACTCGTGCCAACAGTGTCAAGGAGCGTGCTCTGCGTGGACTTCCTGAGGGACTTCCGACATGTGGTCTCTTATGCCGCTTTTGTAACTTCCGGAGGTCGTTCAGGGTAAGCAATCTGACGGCGATTCCCGGCGCGCAGTAGATTAGGTTGACACCAAGTCATCGAAACGGACGATCGCGTAAGTTTCTCTGATGCCTGATATGTCTGTCGATAATCCCTCCCCCTTCTAGTTTCGTTCCGTCAACTTCAGAATCAACTGTTCGTCAACGAAAAGTCCAAAAAAATCACATGTACAACGACCTACTGCCTGAGAAGGCTTAGGAACTCTACAAATCTCTCGTTTCCCAATCTTACGCGGCTGTGATTCAACCGGGTCGACTTCACTGTACCCGACCATTACCACCCCGAAGACCTACGTGGTGTATGAAAATGACCAAGCTTTCCCCACTGCCCTTCAGCATCCGCTGAGCACTGGCCTTGGCTTCAACAAAGTCTCAGTCAAGTGGCGGGCATTCCGCGTTCGCGAGTGTTCCGGAACGAGTTGGCAGATGCTCTAATCAAGATTACAGCAGCGGGTGGTAAGCAAGGGCCTGTGGATGTCCCTAGGAATACTGACACCACCGAAGGCTTGCAAAGGAATGGGGGGGGGGGCGGATCCCTGACAAGCAAAAGAGTTGTACCTAGGTACGGAAATATTTCCTAGATCCCGATCTGATGCGCGTGACTGATGGTTGCGGGACAAAGCTGCTCATTTATAAAGTGCCTCCCTTCCTCCCCCAGCATGCTACTGTTCACTCCTCTCGGAAAGGTTCTGCCATCTCCCAAGTTACACGTAAACACTACTACAGAGACTCACATCCTATCCCTTCTCATGACTCCTTCTGCACATCCGAGACAACTATTCCACAACAAAGAAAGTTCTCCCATGCCTCCCAATACTTACCCTCTTCCTCCCCCAGCCGTAGGGGCAGAAAGCGCACGTCTCAACATCCAGCACGAGCTGTCCCTGCTCGACCAGGATGGCGCCCTCCTCGTGAGCCAGTTCCCTAGTTCCTACCAGCAACAAACCGGACGCGATGGCAACCTCCGCGTTGCCGACGCCGGGACAGGAACGGGCATCTGGGCAGTCCAGTTTGCACAGCAACACCCGGACATCCAGGTAGTAGGCTACGACCTCGGGATCCCTCCCCCGCAGCCCGACGGTCTCCTACAGCCTTCCAACGTCCACTTCGCCACCCAGGACCTCATGGCCGCCTGGCCAACCGGGGGCGTGGCAGCCGGGCCGTTCGACCTAGTCCACTGCCGGCAGGTCCTCCTGAACGTCCCGGACCCAGCCAAGGTGCTGCGGCGGCTTTTTGAAAACCTGAGGCCGGGCGGCATAGTTGAGATCCGCGAGTACTGGAACCCAATGGTATCCGAAAGGGATGATGATGATGATGCGGCCGGGGAGCCCGAGGATCCCAGCAAGGCCCTCTCGCAGGCTCCTCTGCTCGTGGAATGGCACCGCGGGACCGTCGAGGCCGCGGCAGCACTAGGGTGCGACCACGGCTATGCCGCAAGGCTACCGGGTGCGCTCCGCGACGCCGGCTTCTCGGAAGTGACAGTCACAGACAGAAAGGTCCCCCTGGGCGGCTGGGGCCCAGATGGAGGTCGGCAGCAGGACGAGCGCGCGCGAAGGATGGACTCTCTTCTTTGCAAGATGATCGAGGCTGGTGCGCCAGTGATGACGAAGGAGATGTTTGTGAAAGGATTAGGGTGGACAGAAGAGAGGGCAGCCAGCTATGCGGCTCGTGTCGTCGACGAATTTCGCAGGACTGACTTGGCATTGGACAAGATTTATGCCCGATTCCGGGTTGCAACTGCGAGAAAGCCAATCATGTAAGCTATAGAAATACGAAGTACCTGCCTACATCAATATAAATGATTACATGCTCACACATAGGAACTGGTAATAAGCTTACTAAAGACCGAAAAACACTAGCAGCCAGTCTAGTGTATCAAGCAGCCTCTGATACTTAGTCATAAACTTTCTGATTTAGGGACTTCCTTGTTTAGGACTCAACCTACTCAGTGTCTGGTGAAACAAAGAGCCAACCGTGGGTTCAACTACAGAGCCTTGTCTGGCGGACAAAAGCAGGCTGTATGACAATTTTCGCAACACAATCCATAGACAACCGGACAAAAGAATATACAGTAAAAGCCAAAGACGGGAGAGGCTGTGGTCTGTGACCGAAATACTTAATGGCACACATGCTTTTCTCGAACGACTTCATCTGCTTCTTGATCCCTCACTTCCCAAACCGCAACTACCGAATCAACTTGTCACTCGAGGAAAAAAGAATATTCTTACCAGAATCACCCTCTTCTCGTTAGACAAGCATTCGGTCCATTCAAATCGCCACCAGCATGAGCTCAAACAAGCCCACTCCAAGTCCCGAAGCCCGCCAGGCTCCGGCCACGACTGCCGAGGAGGTTCCCTTCCGTGGAGGTCCATACGAGGTAGGTGTCGAACTAGAACAGGTAGGCTCGACTGCGGCGACTGCGGAAGGGGGAAGTACCATTAGGCCCAGAGCCAACAGAGACACGAATCGACCCCTAAGAAGCATGTGCTTCTTAGTAGAGGATTGTCAATATTGTCGCCCCGAGGCCAAGTCCCAGGACGACCGCGGCACTCGGCCGGAGCAGGAAGAGAGCCCAGCCGTTAATGCTTTACGGGATTGCCTGGAGACCCTGGAGCGTGATCGCCTCGAAGCGGAGGCGAGGCGTGCCAAATGTCCCACTCTTATGAAGCGCTACTACTTGGCCCTGCGCGGCAAGGCTGTCTGAATCTGTTGCCTGTCCTGCATCTCATGTTTAATATAAATAGAATTGTTCCGCCTTCGTTGCAGGCGTACTTGTACTGTTCACCAATTTAGTAGGTCCTGATTGCTTTAAAAGGTCTTCAAAAGGTCTGCGACTTTTGTTCAATAACGTAATATATCTTGTGGAAGTACTTGAGTAGACCCCTTTCACATGTGTTCATGGCTGCCCATCAAGCCGAGTGACTGGCTTTGACTCAGTCACTCGGCTTTGACTGTGGAAAGCCCCAACCAAGTATTGATAACATTCGCCATACTTCAAAATTGCACCTCAAATGATTAGACGAAAGCTTTTTCAGATACCCGATTAGGCCCTTGCAACACAAGCAATATTGTGGTGAATTACACCAAAGTAATTACCCTCCAACTCGGCTGCCCCACGCCCAGTCCAGGGTCGAAATCATTCCTTACTGTCGACGTTCTGAGTCCGCAGACAAATGCTGGCCCAACAACTTGGTACCTCACCGCAGTGGCGGCAGCAGATTCTTCAACCTTTTGCGAACATTCCTCACGCAGGATCAAAGGCGCCGCAACACCCTTGAAAATGGCAATGATATCCCCCGCCCGAGTGTCCACAGGCCCGGTCCCAATATGCCCGACACCAGACAAGAAGAGACACCGCCTGGTGCGCACCAGCAGCACGCACGCATTAATCATCGACCGCATAGCCCGGGGGCACTTCTGCAGTTCGTCTAATATGCCCTTGGCGAACCGCTCTGTATCTACAGAGCCCGCAAGTCCTCGCTCCCGCGCTATGAGCAGGTACCAATGGTGGGCGTCATTGTACACCGCGTCACCTGGGTAGCCGACTCGCCTACCGGCTATAGCGTCTGCGACGGCCTCAGACATGGAATTGGAGTTTTTGGGAAGTCCTGCGTCTGCACGGATGGTCTCGACCCAGGTGGAGAACTTGAGGACCATCTGAACAAGACCCGGCGCGATCTCACCGTCTGGGTCGGTGTGCTGGCTCTCGAGCCATCCTGCTTCGTCTGTCTGGACTCGCACGTCGGGGAATTCCCCACTGCTCAGCCAGACAGATCCTAGCAATGCCGCTTTGATTTCCAGGCTGTTCCCGTTGAAGCTCGCTGATGCCGATGGCTCATCAGCAAATCTCCTCTCTCCCCTGCCGATATGTCCCAGCTGCGGGCGATCAAATACAAGGCTGTGCTCCAGCCACAATCTTTGCTCCGCCGTTGACCAGTCTGGTACCCAGCTCGGCGCCCCCGGCAGCCTGTTGCCCGTGTCGAGCAACAGGTTTACCAGGGCTGGCTCCCAAGCAACGAGCCTGACGAAGAGGTCCTGGTAAACACTGCCCAGTGATTTCGAGTAGTCAGGTAATGGCTGGTGTAGTCCTAACCGGCTAAACACACCGTGCAGGGCAAAGGCCCTGTCCTGGGGCACTGTAGCATTGCGCAGGCGAAGTGCTCGCATGATTCCAGAAAATAGGCTCACTCTTTTAACGCGCAATAAGTCGTTGGTTCTTTCGAACCAATAGACCGACTGTAAATTGAAGGAGAGCCAATAACAGAGACCGAACAAGGCGAGATCTGCCCAGTAGAAGCGGAACCAGAAGCGGACCCAATTCCAGCTTATCGGGATTCTGAAGAGGCCGACGACAATGAAAAACAGGAAAATGATCACATTCAATACAGCCGTAGTCTTGTACAGTATTGGAAGGACCGTGCCGATCCGCAGAGCCATTGGACAGTGGTGGGAAATGCTCCTCTTCGCTTCGTCTTGGAGGGAGCAACGGAAATCCTCGCCACCGTCATCAGCGGGTATCTCGCGGAAGACCCTTCCATTCCAGCGGGTTGGTCGTGGAGTCTCTGCCCACATCTCGAAGATATTGCTCCAAGTGTCGAAAACGGGACAGTTGATGATCCTAGTAAGCTTTTCTCTGTAGTCTTGCTGCCCCGGTTTGCATGCGCCGTCCCTGAGATTCACAATCATTTGAAGGCCACCGTAAAGAGCCCCAAGCGAGATGGTGTCTTTGCCACAGATGAAAATCGGGTTGGAAGCCAGAATAATCTCTTGGAACGTCCACGCTCGTTCGGTCCACTCTCGTCGAAGCAGAGCGTGAAAATCCTTAGATGCGATACCGTCTCGCCAGAACCTTCGTTCATGCAATAACCGAGACGCCGTGAATCCGACTGTATATAACTTCTGTCAGTCCTTCCGCTTTATGAAACAAAGTGGAGGATGCTCTTACTGGTGCCTCTGATACTATATGTCCAGAGGAGCCACAGAATATGCCAGAGTTGACCCACAAAGAAGTTCCTCGGCTTTCGACCATCATGCCACGGTACATGAATGGGATATCTGGTAAGACTGGAGGCCTTAGAAAGCCAGCGAATGGCGCGATCGGACTCGTCGCTCGGTGGGCCAAGCCAAACGTAGACAGCATATGCCCAAGTGTAGATCTCCTCCATCAGAGGAATTTGTGAGGCCTTGTCTATATCATCTTCCTGATTGATGCAAATTGCATCGACCCAGATGCTCAGGGAGCCGAAACGATTCCTCAGCGCCAACAGGGCATCCCGGCAGTTCTTGGTGATTCGAAGAGCGCAGTCGTTGCAAGTGATTATTCCGTCCTCGGACGGTGAGCGAAGGCCCCATACATAGGACAGTGCCGCGAATCTGGGGCAGTCTCGCAAGGCAACAAGTCTGAGGCTCCCGTACAGCGGAGAGTCGTACGTTGGTGCACCATGAAGGTCCAGCACGCGAATGCTGCGCGTTTCAGAGGATACAGGTAGAGTTTCGTATACTTGGCCAGGTTGAATCCGAGAAGTCGCAGTCGTATAGCCTCGACTGCTTGACAAGCCGTGTTGGTCGAGGTCGTCGAGATGGATCAAATCATCATCCATTGTTAGAAGCCTTTGATTAACAAGTGTCTAAAGTCTAGACCCAAATGACTCAAAGAATTCGCAATACTTCCCACCGGAGGATAAGTGGTTTCGTTTTTTAATCCGTTTACGTACGCCTCTTAAGCAGTATGTAGGCAGTCCCTTCATACAGTGATAAACGCTCGAACACTCCGGAGGATAATAGGCGTGCTGCTTACGATTTCAGAGCCGCCTGCCTGGCTTTAGGCCTCCAAGACATTGAATGTAGCAATGCTGAAGCAAGGGAGGCTGAGACGCGTAGACAAGGTGCACAGCCGTCGAAGCTTGCAACCCATGTACAACTCGAAGAACAGGAATCACGTAACCATCAATCCACAGCCGCTTGATTGGCTTTGAGTGTGAAAAGCCTTATTCAAGCATTGATATCATTCGCTATACATCAAAATTACAGAAATAAAGGCTTATCTCTCAAGTGTGGACCGCAGCCCTCAATCGATGCCCATTCCTTCGTTTCAATACCTACGCCGGTTTTACAACACCCATGTCCTGTCCTCCTCATTAAGTCATAGCCACCAAATTCCCTCAGCCATCATCTACATGTATTTCTAGAAATTATAGTACCTCGGCTCATTGAAAACATGGTACCTATGCCCGCGCACGCCCTTGCCCCTAAAAAGCTCAGGGAACCTCCACGACGCCTCAACCTCCGTCTCCGTGACCCTCCTGTCCCTCCTGTCCTCCTCCGCAGCGATGAACCCCGTCTTCTCCTCCTCCGTGCGGGGCACCACGAACTTGCCCACCTGCAGCTCCGTGTCGGTGATGGTGCTGCGGCTCACCCGCGCGTAGCCCGTCCGCTTCAGGCCCTTGTACAGGATGTACTCGCACCACCGGTCCCAGTCCGTCGGGTCAATGTCGTGCATGCCGCTGACGTTGGACACGTACGTCTTGTAGTTGCCCTCTTTCGGCTTGGTCACCAGGTACGAGAGCAGGATGGAGGGGCGGTCGGTGGAGCCCATCAGCTTGGACAGGTACTCGGTCTGCAGCCGCCGGTCCTCGGGGTCCTCCTCCTGGCCCGAGTGGAAGACGAAGACGTCCACCAGTGTGCCGTAGGCGTCTATCGTCGCGTGGATCGCGGGGGCCAGCTCGCCCACGGGGCTGGGCAGGAGGTGGTGCGTCGAGTTCACGATCGGGAACTTGGACAGCAGGGCGGCGCCCCATGTGTGCTTGTTGGGGCCCGGGCCGTAGTCGACGTACATGCCGAGGTCCTCGGCGAGGTATTGCGTCGTGTCGCGGTTGCCCATGATGATGCGCTGGAGGTCGCTCTCCAGGAGGCCGATGACGTCGATCTCCAACTCCTTGATCAGGTCACGCATGCGAACCTCGGAGCTCCACATGTCGTTGTCGAGGGAGAAGTGTATGGTCCAGATGCCCGCGGTGATGAGGTTCGCGTCGCCGTGGTAGGGCTTGTAGTCGTTCGTGGGGAACCGGAGGAAGGCCGCGCCGAGGAAGAGCAGATTCAAGACGCCGAGGATCGAGAGGTGGTACCTTCGGTGGGGCTTCGGTGACGAGTGATTCCTGACGGGCCGCTTCCCGGCCTTCTTGGACGAGTTGATCCTGTTGATGTCCAAGAAGCCAGCACCGATCAGCAGGAACGTGGTGAGCATGACCCAGTCGGTATGCTCGCGGACCAGGGGCCCGCCGGGCACGAAAGCATAAGCGACGACCCAGACATGGAAGAGTACCAGGAAGTTGTAGACAAAGAAGCCCAGGCCGAAGGTGACAGCTGGGCTTTTCTTGGTCGCATTGGTAATCAGAGGATGGGAGATGGCCATCAGGAATGTGGCGGTGATAAGTGCACCGAGGTAGCCAAACCAGTGGCTGGAGTAGGTCAGGATCGCCGCACCGACACAGCCGAACGCGTAGAAGCCGTAAGTGTTTACGAGCTGCGGGCGGAAGAGGCCGAGCAGCAGGCCGCCAGTCATTGCCCAAATAGTGTACCAGGCAGACGTGTTGGAGGTGGGACCTCGGATAGGGTAACCCTCCCAGACCCATAGGATCATGGTGCTGCTGTCAGATAGGAGGGAATGCAGTCCGAACATCAGGCCACCGATGCTGAGTGCCGAGAGCAGCGCCGAGCCGTCCCTCCTTGAGCCACTGTCCCCGCCGCTGAGGACTCCACGCCTAGTGAACCTCAGAGCAGCAGGGACGGCGAGGAAGAGGGCAGTGTAGTTCCAGCCGCCGTTGGCGCCATGCATGATGGGCCAGATGGGGTTGTTTGTCTGCCACATGAACTTTGCAATGCTGGACATGAGCAGGCCGGTCATCCAGGCCATGATCCTGGACTCGAGGCGGCTCTCGTGGGCGGAGTCGGCGTAGAAGGTGGCGGCCCAAGCCAGACACTGCATCCACACCGCAAACCCGACAGTGCTGAGACGGCCCACAGGACCCGGGACCAGGAAGGCCAGCAGGCCAGACAGCGACAGCAGGTGCACGATGCGCAGGTTCTGGACGACCAACGTCCTAAGGGGTGCTATACCCAGCAGGAAGGGCGAGACGGTGGACATGACGAATGCCTCGTAGCCGGAGATGCCCATGTACCACAGCGGGAAGTACCAGACGAGGACCCCCAGGCTGGTGAGGATCGACCAGAAGACGAATCCATGGTAGACGTCGGCGACAATATCGAGGGCGGCGTTTGTGCCGAAGGGCAGGGCGGAGACGCCGGCGACGGCCTTTTCCTTCTGCTTCTCAAGCTCAGCCGAGGACACGGACGAGGAGTTGGCACTAGAAGAGAAACACACATTTAGAACCGACTCGGTCACCGGGAGGCGTATCATTATCCGCAGTGTGTACGCGTACGTTGATATGTACATGTACAGTAACAGGGCGGGGTCATTGGTACTTGCTCCCTCTTTTTATCTTTTTATGAGAACTATTTGGGAAGCCAATGGACATACCCCTTGCTGACTCCTTTGACGTCCCTGATGACCACCTCGAAAGAGTCGAAATCCAGGGCGGTGACTGCGTCGAATGCGACGTCAAGAAGGACGAGTGACCACTCGAAGAAGGCGTAGCTTGTGTAGGCTGTGAGGCGCATGTCAGCGAGTGCTTGCTCTGTTTCGTCTTCCCCGCCCTGCCGTCTTTTCCTCTACCCTCAAGCCATCCATCTCTTCCCACCTGGCCCCTTCTCTCCTCTCCCGCCTGTCTATCGAGTCTGAACATACCTCCTGGCACTCTGTGCACCTTGTGCTGGATAAAGAAATATATGAGGGGGATGATGCTGCCGTAAAAGGTGCCCGAGACGTATTTCCTGTACTTGATCGCAGTGGGGTTGGGCGGGCTGAGGGCGATGCAGCCGAAAGTCCAGGGTATGGTGGCCAGCAGGTAGGAGATCATGAAGACGTCGTGCCAGTCATGGTCGTCGGTGGAGGTGACATAGGTCCAGCCGCCGCAGGTGAGGGTTCGGAAGACGCCCCAGAAGGCGACGAAGGCGGGCAGCTTGTGGCCAGGCCTGCGCGAGAGCAGGTACCAGAAGGCGACGAGGGCGAATCTCGGACCTGTCGGAACAAGTCAGTCTTTGGAGTTTCCAGGGTTTTCTAGGGCCATCTGGGAGGTCTTGGAACGGGGCTTCCGGGTGGACTAACCAGAGGTTAATGCGATGAACAGCTGGAAGAAGGATCGCTCGGGATAACGGTCGCCTATGGTGGCAGAGACGGAGGGGAACCACTCTTGGGGATATCCGAACCATTCGTTCTGGACGATCTTGTGGTAGTGGAGCGATATACCGACGAGTAATGCGCTGATGAAGGCAGCTGGAGGTGATCAGTCAGTCAGCCAGTCAGCCAGTCGTCCATCCACCGAACTGGAACAGTGGAAGCTCAAGCTCGGAGGGGGAGACGGAGAGGGAGGGGGAGGGGGAGGGGCGGACGAGGCTGGGCGTACAGTATGCGAGGATTGTGTGCAGCCAGCTGATCCAGACGCCACTGAAGGAGAAGAGCACGCCGCCGTCCTTGTCTTTGTACCCAGACCGCGCCATTGTGGAGGGGTGCCACGGATCACAAGAGCATGGGAGAGGGCAATTGGAACCAAGACACACAAGGAGAGACACAGAGATTTATGGGAGGGGGAAGAGGAGTAAACAAGTGGTGGAGGAGGGGAAGCAGGAGGGGAGGACAAGATGACAAGAGGGTTGGAAGGCTGAAGGCTGGAGGCTGGAGGAAACGCGGCGCAGGGACAGGAACATTCGGATCAAATCAGATCAGATCACCGAATGTCGTTCAGTCAACAAGCAGATAGCTTGCGTCTGCTTGGGCTTCGCTTGGGTGCTTGGGTGCAGGGATACATGCATGCTGTGTGTGCGTGTGGATGCATGGCATGGATACATAGTTACAGTGGGAAAGCGATAGCAAAAGCAAAGTACAAGCAAGGCAAGCTGATCGATCCTCCCCTCAGGCTGATCGGTCTCGGGCGCCTCTCATAGCTCCGCCCAGCCTCGGCAGGCTTGTACGTCACCGTTCTAGTCCACTCAGAGAGCCGCCTGCTGCAGATCCTCCCCCCTCCTGTGGGCTGTTAGCTTCCCTAGCCCAGGCACCACCCCAGTCCGTTCTAGCTCCCTCCCAGTCCGCTTCTTGGGGGTCCCACCTTGTATTGCCCCACTAAAAAGTTCAGAAACGGCCATCCTCGACTCTCACTTTTCAACACCACCAGCGTCAACGAAAAGGGCGAACATCGCGATATCACGATCCCACTCCACAGCCACCACTCCCACCATACCACCTGACCTGACTACGACCTCTCCCACTTCCAACCGAACCACACACCACCCACCACAATGGCCAACGTCGCCGAAAAGGCACGCTTCCACCTCGAGCGTGCCGTTCCCCAGCTCCGAGAATTCGAGGAGAAAGAAATCTTCTCCAAGGACGAGATCCGCACCCTCGTCTCCAAGCGCACAGACTTCGAACACCTCGTCCTCGGCCCGGGCTGCAAGCCGCACCACTTCCAGTCCTACATCGCCTGGGAGCTGTCCCTCGACAAGCTGCGCGCGAAGAGGTGCCTGCGGAAGAAGATAAAGAACTCCACCTCGCACGCCAGCAACGCCCGCGTCTTCAACATCTACGAGCGCGCCGTCTTCAGGCACCCTGGCAGCCTGGAGCTGTGGGGCGAGTACCTGGACTATGCGGGCCGCGTCAAGGCCACCAAGAGGTGGAGGAAGATCATGACGAGGGCCCTACGGATGCACCCGATCAACGCGAACCTGTGGGCGAGGGCCGGGAGGCGCGCCGCGAGCGACGGCGACATGGAGGGCGCGCGGGGCATGTTCATGAGGGGCTGCCGCTTCTGCAACTCCACCGCCGACCTGTGGCTGGAGTACGCCCGCGTCGAGATGGAGTGGCTGGCCAAGATGGAGAGGAAGAAGGGCGGCGGCAGGAAGGGACTCGAGGGGGCCCGGGCCGAGGAGACGGTCGAGGACGGCGACGTCCTGCGCTTCGGCGACGACGACTCGGGAGACGACGAGTTCGAGGATAACGAGATCCTGCCCGATCCACTGGCGGACGAGCACGACAAGGAGGCCAAGGAGGCGAGGAAGGTCTTCTCGGACGAGGCGATCAAGAAGCTCGAGAAGAGCCCCGCCCTGCAGGGCGCCATCCCCAAGGCCGTCTTCGATGTAGCCAGGAAACAGCCCTTCTACAACGCGCTCGCCGCAGAGGCCTTCTTCGACATGTTCGCAGACTTCACAACCGTCTCGGCACAGCCTGCCATCATCCAGCACGTACTGGATACCATGGTCGACGAGTACCCGAGGCACCCGGCCACGTGTGGATGTCTTGTCCGGCAGCCACTGGTCGGTGTTGATGTCACCACGGTCGAGTTCCCCAGGGCGCTGCGCGAGGTTCTGGCAAGGCTTAAGGCCCAGACGGAGACGACCGAGGACAAGGGCAAGCTGGCAGCCAAGACGGTGGCATGGGTCAGGCCTATCCTCAAGAGGAAGGACCTGGACGACAACGTCCGCACCGTGCTGGAACATACAAGGCGCAAGCTCGAGAATCCTTGATCGGCGAGCGCCTGTCTACACGTTAAAAAGCAAATGGTCACCCAGATACCTAGACACATTATCATCATATAATTACTACTTCACATTTCGGTTTGTACGGACTGCGAAGGCTTGTCAGGCACGCACCTAGGCGTATGTGCACTGGTCCAGCTCCCCTCGGCAGCTAGCCACAAACCGCCATCGTACTCCTCCTACCTACGCCTTGGCCTTGGCCTTCTCCTCCGCCACGCCGACCAGGTACTCCCACTCGCTCGCGCTCACCCTGCTGACGCTCAGCCGGGACTGCTTCAGCATCTGCATTTCCGCCAATTGCCCGCCCGGCCCGCCCATGGCGCGCAGCTCCTTGAGCCCGATGGGCACGGCAAACTTGGAGCGGAACTCGACGTGCACGACGCTCCACTTTGGGTCGTCCGGCTTGGACTTGGGGTCGTAGTAGGGGCATTTCGGATCGTGGGCGGTCACTGGGTTGGGTTAGTTCTTTTTGTTAGACGAGGTGTGGTCAGGATGAATCAAGTCAGGGGCCGAGGGGGGGGGTGACTACGCACGGTCGGGCGAGTGCTCCTGCACGATCTCCATCGTCCCCGCGATGCCCGGTTCCTTGCAGTTGGAATGGTAGAAGAAGGCGAGGTCTCCCTTCTTCATGGCGCGGAGGTTGTTGCGGGCTGTTTTGGGCCCAGATGTCCCGTTAGCAATGGATTCAAAAGTGAACCTCCTCCTGACTGTCCTGAAATCGAGTAGAGAAAACCCATACCAACATAGTTCCTGATCCCTGTGCAATGAGGTCTCCCGTTAGTCTCCTGATTCAGAAGTATTGCGAGAACCGTGACTGGATGGAAGAGAAGCATACCGTCCCACGGCTCAGGCTCGCTCTTGGCAGCCAGGTCGTCAATCGAGAACCTGACGTCGACGCCGTTCTCGATGCGCGACTCGGGCTCGGCCTTCATCAGCCAGTACTGTCTGCCCCGGCCCTCCACTGCGTCAGTCTCAGCCTCCGCCACCGTGGACCCTGCCTGTGCCGCCTCCGCCTTGACGCCCTTGGCCCCGCCGCCAGCCGGTGGAGGCTGCCGCTCCCCATCGGCGCCGTCCTCGCCGTCGTCTCCTTGTCCTTGGTTTCCCTTTGGCTTCTTCACCTTGGGCGTTGCTGCCTTCTTCGCCGTGGCGGCGGGCTTCTTGGCAGTCTTGTTTGGCGTGGCAGTCTCGGGCTCACGGGCTGCCGCGGTTGACGTGCGCTGACGCGTGGACCGGCGCGGCTGCACGTCGTCCACTGCGCCGTCTGTCTGGCCCGGCTTCCTCTTTGGTGGCATCCTGAGACTCCCAGGTGGGTCTTATCTCTGTCGCAGTAGAGTGTTCTGATATGCCTTCGATCGAGGTCGAAGACGTACATAGTGTTTGCTGTTCCAAGGATGTTGCTATTGTGTTGTGGGAAGCAATGAGGTCTGAGGTGTGCACCACGATTTCAATCCCCCTTTATGACTGACAGGGGAGACCTTGGCACTTTGGCGGAGTGGTCAACGCGATGGCCTGCTAAGCCATTTCCTTCGGGAGCCAGGGTTCGCCCTGAGGTGTCGCATGCTTTTTTTTTCTTTTGGCCTTCTTCAGCAACAACAGTCTGGACGACTTTGTGCCTTTTTTTTTTTGATAGGGTCTGGGTGGTAGGGTCAGGAAATGTTTTCTGCAGAGTTGAACTGCTTGTGTGATCTTACGGTGATTGATCCCAACACCGACTGATACTTGCCAGACCCAGTTAATGTCTGGGTCCACTTATTCTGCTTATCGTATCAGCAAGTGGCTATCCAAACTACACTGACGATGCCTTGCAGCTTCCTTTCCTTTCCCTCTCTTTTGGTTAGGCAAACCTGATTTTTAGATCAACAATTCTTCACAGTCAACTTATGCTTTTGTTGCTATCAGATGTGAGGACCGTCTCACTGCGGGCCCTACACCCGTCTCACCCACCACCAAGGTGTGGTCTAACCGCAGCTGGGCCGTATATTATATACATTCCAAGGTTGTTATAGTAACAGCTATATTTAAAAAGTTTGAAAATATTATTGTGGAGCCCCCATGGCTTGCCTACCTCTAGTCTGGTCATTCTATAGAAAGTCAATTTACAGAAGACTTTCTGACAAGAAGTCTTCATAAGGGAGGCTACTCTATAGGAGCTTGTCCCGTTGGAGGTTGGGTGGTGAGCACCATAGATGCTGTGGCCGCGGAGCAGACACCCAAGCAAAGGTCTTTTTTTCTAAGAATACACTTCTGTCTTGAGAAGCTCAGCCGTCTCACTTATAATACAGAGCGGGGAGCCTTGACCACATCAGGGCGCTATAGATAGCTGATTCCATGGTTTCATCTTTCCATACTGCCGCTGGAGTGCTGCGGATTGCGAATGCAAGCTGATTTTGACCGTCTAAATACGGAGGCTGTGCTGCGTGACTGTTATGGCCGTACCAGGCTGGGTGACTGGCAGGTGGGCGTGACTGGCGCCGGGCTGCAAACAGACTACCTGCAGCCCTCGAGGCCCTTGGACATTTAGATCTTCAGTTTGTCAGAACCTTCCTTCCTTCCCTCTCTCTTTTCTTAGCTAAACGAGGTTCTATTCGAAATTCCACAGTTCAGAGCAAGCCTTGAAAGCTTCGCCTCTCTTATGTCCCTCCCGTGACAGAGACAGCAACTTTTCCTCGACACCGTCTGGACCCCACCACTTTGTCATCCACCTCGTCCATACGCACTCGCTAACTTGACGCTGTCATGGACTTTGATATTGTTCCCTGTTGAAGGAGCTCATACTCAACGGGCCGACCCCGCGCGTGTCGTTGACAAAACGGGAATACATTCAATTTTTCGACCATTTTGGCCTTCGGGAGCCAAAAAACATCGGCTTGGTGCCGCCATCCAGCATTTCGCGCTTGACATTATTTCACACTGCAATGAGAATCTCATCGAAATATAAGCCGAGAGCCATTTGTCGCAATGCAGCCGATCGCCACCGACTTTAGCGAGAATTCGAATCACGAGTGCAAGAAGCGCAGAGAGAAAGGCGTGCAGCGTGTGAGCAAGGTTAGCATGGAATGGGATCCCATAATTAGGCGCCACAACTGCCCGAATCTGCCATGCAACTTTTGCAAAAAAAGAAGGCCATGCAGCGCCAACCTGCCCTACTCTTAGAACTCGACACATTGCAGCTACACCGACTTCTCTGGAGCAAACACCGCACAGCCTTCTAGCAGGCTTGCCTATTTCCCAAGGACCCAGATGGCAAGCCACGGCTAAAGAGATTCTTCCCTGTTACTACTGTCCAGGCATGTCTTTAATCGACATAAAACACGAAGGAAAAGACTGTCAGTAGCAACACCTAATTTGACATGAAATGTTTGGTTGACCCTGGCCGATAAGGACGATTTTTACCTTGCACCATTCAACCAAATTCCCGAATCTGCGACACTGCATGATCGAGCTCGTCAATACACTGAGAGAGAAACAGGTTGATGTTCTCGAGCACATAGACTACACAGCCCTCTTCGAAGTCTTCGGACCCTGCGACAAGATCATTGACGATGCTCTCGCCCTGATTGAACCAGAAGTCCTGGACCTTCAAGGCAAGATCCTCACACCTGAACTGTAAGAACGTCTGCATGGCCTTGAAAGCCTCATTTACGATTGTGGATTTTTCGTCTGACAGTGACAGCTTCTACCAAACACAAACAAAACAGTTCATGCGACCAGAAACCCTGGTCCGAGGCAGGAGAATACGTTGAAGCGGGACTTGATGATCGACATCCTGACTATAATCGATTCTACCCAGGTCAATCATCCCGACTTGCTCTGCGCATAGCTTGTGAGCATGCTAGACAAAATCGCGAATGGCAACACACAAGCACTCCATTACTTCGTTATGGCTCGTGGCTACGGACACCGATACGCGCGATTTCTGCAATTACGGAGGTGCCTGCCCTCCGGCCAGTACATCCGAGTCAATCATGACTCCGACCACCACTTCAGGGAACCATCAACTCTCTCGACCTGAGATGTTGCAGAACATCCTTGAGATGACATTCTATTGTGCCTATCCAGTCTTTGCCAGCGACCGTCTTGACGGAATATTTCGGAAATGGAAACTAATCAAACGTCGGTCTGAGCAATTTGCCACCTCTGGTTCCAACGGGCCAACGTTCCTGCACACATCCGATCGAGGTACTTGGAACTTCACCAGGAAGCACCAGATGCTGATATAGCAGCATCCACGGGAGTTCGAAAGACAACAAAATATCGAGAACAGGCTGTCGAGCAGCTTGCAGAAGATTTGAGCTCAGGTGTCGAATGTTTTTTTTATTTTTTTGAAGTACTTTTCCAATATTGCGATAATTCTTCTTATCAAGTTTTAATTAACTACCCTTAATACTATTAATATTTAATGTTGCTTCTTTCATTAGTATGTATAGAAAGACAAGGGAGTACCCAGTTGGCGGGCCAAAGACTTGCAAGGAACTGGGCCTGTGTGTGGCGTCGCGTCCAAGATGCTGGGTTTCGGCAGCGGCGACCGAGCCCCGGCGCTGGTGAAAGGCCGCGTAGATTTGGGTGCGATCCCCAAAAAGGCCGAGCTGGCTTTTCTGGCGTGTGTTGGATCCGGAGTGGGGGTGGTTGGTGGTGAAGGTGATTTATTATACACTGGGACACAAACCGAACCGAGTCGCGGGAGAGGTGGGGGTGACACGCCGCTGCGGGAGCCGTTCGACATGCGGGATCCCTAGTTGAAAAGCTTGGGCCGCACGCAGAGAGGACGGGCACAACCTCTGTATTATGGATGGGCTCATTACCGCAGGAGATACCCTCGTAGAAGACTGTTGAAATGGAAACCCCATCAATCCCCAAGAAGCTATCCCAGCAGAATACGTGTATGTGTGCTGCGTAGCACTGAATGGGTCCTACCAAAGGGGAGGGCAACGTCTTCGAGGTGTGCACATTTGTGCGAACCCCGGGTTTGGAGATGTGCCAGCCATATCATATCATTTTGTAGTCTGAGTCCTCATTGCACCTTGATCGCCACGCCCCATGAACAATCGGCATATGATGGTCGAGGTCGCATTCCCCTGCTGGCCCGGTCAACAGACGAGCAGGCTCCCCCAGCAGGCGACGGCCCGTCAGGCTGGAGCACACGTAGTATACTGTAAACAAGAAGACAAGAGCTTGTGCTCGGCTGGTGTCACAACAATGGGCCCCTCCCACCCCTGCACGTGTTACATGCCGTGATCTCACGGAGTTGACGGGCCCCTGCTTGGCCGCCTGCGGTTGACAGCCGACTCTGTAGTCTACTGTACATGTGCAATAAGGTAGCGTAATAACAGCCGCCAGTCGACTGACTGACAGACATTCAAGTCAGATTGACATGGCGAACCGGAATGGCAGTGGGTGGTTGTGGCGTATGAGACAAGCGCCCCAGGCTTTCACGCACCGCTCGTGCCTCATCGGGAATTGGGAGCCGGGTTAGGAGTAGAAGCAGAATCGAAAAAAGCAGCATGCAGAATGGGAATTCAGGACAGGCCGTGGGGGCCAAGGTCATGGGGAACGAACAGTGGCAAAGCAGATCTGCGCACCACGGGCTGCCATCTCGTTTCAGCCCATCTCCTCCCCTTCCACCGTGGGCTGGTCACTGTAGCATGCAGTGACTTCTGGCGATCCTTAACTTTGGGGGTTGTCTACCAAACAGATACTTGTCGGTGTGGTGAAACAAGCTGGTCAATGTCAGACCCAGCCGGCGGCATGGATAGCCTCAGTTCGAGAGCCCCTCATCAGGAGTGAGGGAGCAAGAGAGGCGGTCAGTGGGGAGTAGACAAGCGTCACATTTGGCAGAGTTAAATCTGGCATTCAGAAGTTCATGGTCTACACGCCAAGAGGAGGCTCGGACAGAGCCGTTGACCTGCAGGTGGCTTCTCAAGACGGACCGGTTGGACCAGGTTGACGTGTGGGGTTGAATGAACCAACAAGCTCTCCCCAACAATGCAGTGCCATCATCTGCACGTTAGCATGTGAAGGACGATGGCGTTACTCGGTGTGGTTCTTTGTGAGTGCGGCCATGGCGGATTTCGGAAAGGTCGGCCGTTTCCAGATGCCCATTGAGTAATCAATCGGGTTGGAAGGTGGGAACTGGGAAGCCGTGGAGACCGTCAAGCTACGATCCCAGCAGCGGGGACGGAGGAGTACTGTAAGTAAGATGGGGACTGGGGTGTCGGGGGTGTGTGTGTGTGTGAGTGGGTGCGTGTGTTAAGACGTGCTACTGCTGCGTTGCGTAAAATTGGGCGTTGGTGCAGCCACAACAGCCATCGACAGAGCTGTTGATGAGAGGGTTGAAACCGTTGGACCATAGGGAAAGCAAGGCGATCAATCATTCAATCAATCAACAAACTAGCAAGGGTGGGGGAGGCAGGCAGGAGACGAGAGAGGAGAGGAGAAAGAATGGACGAGGGCACGAACTCTAGTTGACCGAGTGTGCGTGCAGGGAGGGATGATGGATGATGGATGCTTCAGCTGTGAGGGGGCCATGCCGAAACAGCAGTCGACGACGGAAATGGACAGGAAAGGGGGATGGATGGATTAGACAGCAACAGGAAGTCTGACTGTTTCGAGAAGAAGGGAAAGGGAGATAATAAACGGTGGTCAATGAATGAATGAATGATGGATCAAGTGAGGGCAGGGGAAGGAGCACAGCACATCGTTGCTGCTACTAGCCCCCCGATGTACTCTGTACCAGATACCTTCCCTCGAGACACATAAACCCGCCCAGATGCCCACTTCCACCCCTCGTCTCTCATTCATCTCGCCCTTTTCTCTTATTCCACCGTTTCTGGTCTTCTTCCCACATCGTCTGGCCTCCTCTGGCCCCCTCGTTGTTGTTCTGCTGCCGATTGTTGCCACCACTGCCATGTTCCCCGATTCAATCGACACACCACCACCAACACCCTCCTCAACCCTCCTCAGCCCTGTGTTGCTGGGGGGGGAGTCAGTGGCACATGCCGACAGCCAGAGCCCACATTCGACCAGATGACAGCAAACCTCTATCATATCATTCATTGTTGAGAAATGAAGAGAGAACGACATTTGACTGACTGGCTGGCATCTCAATTATCGGCACACAGAGGAGAAAGAACTGCTCTCGGGCTGGAATGGGCGAGTGTGGGAAAATGACATGGGCCGACCCAGACAGCCCAGCCAGAAGACCACCATGACCAGAACAGCCCAGCCGCAGCCGGACAACCGTTTCATGACAGACCAAAAACAGCACAACAGCACAACAGCACAGCACAGCACAACACAGCATGCCAAGCGACATGCAAAGTAACCAGGCGAAATGCAAGCACACACCGTCAGGCAGGGAGCAGAGCGGGGGGTACCACTCAAAAAACACATCAGGCCAAAATTACCTCCGGCATGACCTAAACCCCACCAACGCCTTGGCCAGCGCCCGCCCTCGATAAAGTCCCATGGACGATGAAAGGAGATGACGCCTCTTGCTCTTTCCCTTTCTCTCGCTCGTTGTTCTGGACATTCCTGTGGCCTGTCCGTCTTCCTCCAGATTCTGGTGGCGCAGAAACAGGCATCAATTTTCGAACGGGCCAGCAACGACACCACCCACCACCACCACCACCGCCACCGGCAACACAACGGGCAGACAGACCTGCTGCACACCTGCATCCTGCGCACCACCCACAGGGCACCCCCATGTATTGGACACACGGTCTGACGCTCTGCCGCTACTGGCGCGTGCCGCTGAACCTTGCATCCCTCGCTGTCGCTACCCGGCAGGCTGCATCGCGCTAGATGCCCATTGATGTCGGACCCGAACCCGGCTTCTTCTATACCTACTTGCCTTGTCTCTCAACCTCCGGAACCTGGGCTTTTGTCCCCTGCGGTTGGCTTTCGCGCAGGTGGTGGACCGGACGGCATCATGGCAGCAGACTGCTGACTGCTGGCAGATTGGTGACAGACTAGAATGGATTTGTCAGGGTACTGCTGGTTGTATCACAGACGATGCGGGAGCGAATCGAGCAAATCCGTCTCACGTCAAACCAGGTCCGTGGGCGCTGCTGCTCCGTCACTGTCACCACACGACACTGAACCGCCCATCTTGTTGGTGGTTGACTTCCATCTACAAATTGGCTAAAGGACAATCGGCTAAAGGAGAAGCCAGCTCCAGCTCTTGGTCTGGTCCAAACCTATGGAGCAGTTTAACATTTCTGCCATAGCCGAGGATTCCACAACAGTGCTCGCCGTAGCCGTCGACGCTCGTTCACCAGAGCCTTGGCTCACCCATCACCTGGACCCTCCTGGAAGACGCCTGCTTGCATGAGTCGATGCCGGCCCTCTGGACCAAGACCTGTTCCCCATGCGCAAATGGGCCTGTCAGGACCTGACGCAAGACGTCTGCAGACGAGGACGCTGGATGTGGCTGCCGCTCGACTTCAACAGTCGAGCGTAGGCGGATCATGGCCCTAGCAACGGCCATCACAGGACACCGCGGGCTCAGGTTGCTTCAGTAGGTTGAGCTTAGGAGGCCCTGATACAGCAGCAGCAACAGACGGACTTATACGCGACACCGCCTCATGGGAAGCACCATGAAGCCCCAGGACCTCAAGTCAGTCCAGATTCATCTGACAGGTTGGTATGGTGGGTTGCTCTCCTCTCCATGTCTATCAAACCCGGCCAATATGGTGGATGGAGGGTCTCGTCCATTCTGTCGACGAGGAGAATGAAGCCATCCATCTGGACTCGGCAGCAGCTTAGCCTGGCTTTGTTGTGAGTGCTGGTGGTGAAGCAAGTGCAGTGCGGTTCGGATCTGGCCAGGCGGATTGGCTCGGCAAAAGACAACGTGGGACCTGCCGATCTTGTGGCAGGGATCCGACCGGTTCTGATTGGCCGACTCCGGAAACGATCTAGCTCAAACGCTAGTCTACTTCGGACATCCGGCAGGGGTAGCAAGGCAGAGAGGCAGAGAGACTAGAGAGGGAAGGAAAACCGAGCAAGAGTGGGGCGGGGCGAAAGAGGCGAGGCACGGGGCAGGAGCAGGAGCAGGATTCGACTCGACCATCCGTCTCTTGTTTCCCCAGCCCGGTCAGTCCAAGTCCCCTTCTGTCCGCCCGTTCCTAGTCCGCCCCTCAGCCTTTTCTGTGTCTCTTTGGTCGGCCTGTCATTCAAGCCCAGAGAGATTGACTGACTGACTGACTGACTGGACTGACCTGGCACTGACCCTGCCCTGCCTGCACGCACAAGCTCCCACCCAGACCTGGACACGCACCACGCACCCAGCCTGGGCACTGAAAGGATTACTCGCCTGCCCGCCTACCCGCCCATTCGCCCTCCCCTCTCTGACACTCTCGTCTAGAAGGGTGAAACCGTTCTGCCAGTCTGCCAGTCTGCGAGTCTGTTTTGATTGTCAGTCTGTCCACTCGCTCGCTCACTTACAACTCACCCACCCACCCATCCACTCGCCCACCTAACCCGCACCCGCACCGCACCGCACCGCACCGCACCGGCGCACACGGTTCGTTGGGCCATCACGAACCGAATCGAAGGGCCACCCCTCAAAAACCAACCCAATCCAACCCAACCCGGCCCAGCCCAGCCCAGCCCAGCGCGCCGCCTCCGCCTCCGCCGCTGCTCTGCTGCTTGCTGCTGCTTGGGTACGTGCGGTACGTATGTATTACCGACTGGACCATGCCACAATGCCACATGCCCACCCACATGCCCCTGGCCCTGGCCCTCTGGGCGTCTTCACTTGCCCATCCGAACCCCCTTCCCTTTGTGCACAGTAAGGCAAATCCCACCTGGCCGGGCGTCTCTCTCCCTTGGATGGATCCCACCCTGGTGCCGATGCCCCCCGTTGACACACGATTGCTGAGTGCCGGCCAAAGTTGCTGGTGTTGATGGTGTTGATGCAATTGAGCCTGTCTATTGATTGTTGATGCTTTTGCTATCTTCAGCCAGTCAGTCAGTTGGTCTGTCTGTCTCTGCTCACCCCCCCCCTCACCCAACTCACACCACCATCTCACCACCAGTCTGCCATCACACATTACACATCGCACAGCACACAGCGTGATGCCCACTTCTCACTGCCCACTCTTATTCAAACCGGGAAAGTTCCTGTGGTCTGCCTTGCCTATCCATATCGTGTCTAGTGTGTCTCCATTGTGTGCTGTGTTGAGCTGTGTTGAACTGTATCACCTCAACCTCAATCCCATCCTATTCCGCTTCACCTCACTTGATTGATTTCTCTGTCATTCCTAAATTATTTTTCCTCTCACTATTTCACTTACTTGTATTTCTTTCTCAGTGACCTCTTGTATAACCTCTGTCTTATGAATATTGTCGTGTTGTTCCTCTCTGCCCGTTTTCTTGACGCGTTGTCTATTTACATACACTCTCTGTATCCTCGACTCGGCTGCCTCGCACCGCATTTGCTGCTGAAACACACATGCAGCAAATGGACATGCCACTTCTATTTTCACTAGGCCAGCATCATATATCAAGAACCCTGTTGTGGCTGTGTGGGCAGCAGCTTGGGCGAGACAAACAGACACACAGACCTGGTGAGAGTAAGCCAGCAGGCAACTCACTCACTCAGCTCTCAGTCCAGCACAATCAGTCCCTCCACCCAATGACCTAATCACCCGAGACCACCCTCCTGTAACCTGAACCTGCACCCACCCCAACACCCATGCCTTCTACACTAGCTGCCAATCCCGCCCCGGTCTCTCTCTGTCAAGTCCACTGCCAACCGTCTGCTGTCCACGTTCATCCTGCTGCCCCCTTCCAAAAAATCCCCCCCATCGCATCACACACTCGGCAAATCGCTCCAGGTCGCGACCCGACGCGCCTCCTTCTTTTGCCCATCGCCAAACACGTCGCCGTCGCACATGCTCCCTGCTCCTATACTATTTTCCATCTCATGGCTTCTTGTCATTGCCCCTTGATGATTGGCCGTTTCTAATTTCGTGTGCTCTTCGCCCCCCACAGGCCTCGTTCAAGCCTCGAAGCTCGAACCTCGCATCCTCTGCAGCCGCGCATCTTCGCATGCTTCTTCGCCTCACCACTTTGCGATAAAAGCAAAACGGCGATCAACCAGATGGCCCTTGCGACCCTCGACACCACCATCGCATCCCGCCAGCTCCAATTCCAGATCCGACATCAACAGCAGCTCCGTCAGCCTCGCCCCCGCCCGCTCTTGTCGCGTCGCTCGTCTTCGTCCTCGTCCTCGTCCTCGTCCTCGTCCTCATCCACGTCCACATCCACGTCCTTGTCGACCTCCGCCTCCGAGTAGGCCCTCACGTCCCCAGCCATGTCCGCCTGGGGCATCAACGAGGCCGCTGTCCCCAATCACAATGGCAACAACGGCTTCGACCCAAATGTCCAAGCGGCCGCGTCTGGCATGATGGATCCCTCCAACTACATGACAAACCCTGGCGGCGCACCCTTCAACCCCGCCCAGTTCGCACAGGCCCAGCAGATGATGGCCATGCAGCAGAACGGCCAGATGCGCAACGCGTCGCCCTCCTTTGCGAACCCAATGTACCAGACCAACCCCGTCATCCCCTCAAAGCGACCACGCCCGCGGGAAGACAGCATCGCAGGCTCCCCGCGACCCAACCCCGGCATGCTGCCCACCTCGCGCGCCGACACCCCCCAGCAGTCCCAGTTTGCCAACTACCCACAAGGCCAACAACCCGGCATGCAGCAGCCCAACTCGGGCCAGCCGTCGCCATACCCTCACCTGCAGACCAACGGCTCGGCAAACGCGACACCGTCGCCCATCATGGGCAGCAACCAGATGAGGCCCGGCAGCGTGCCCCAGAGGGTCTCCACCACGTCGCCTCACCCTTTCTCTCCCGCCGCCCAGCAGTTCGCGCCTCAGGCCTCCCCGATCCCGTCCGAGCACGGCGGCACCCCGCAGCCGAACCCGTACATGCAGCAGGGCAACTTCACCCCCGGCTTCAACCCCAACTACGGCAACGCGAGCCCTTCGCCCGCCCGGCCCCCGTCGAATCCGAACGCGATGCCCGGCCAGATGATGGGCCAGCAGATGGGCCAGATGCAGCCTGGCATGATGCAACAACCCGGGCAGATGGGCATGGGCCAGATGGGCCAGATGGGCCAGATGGGCCAGATGGGCCAGATGGGCCAGATGCAGCAGCACATGGCACAGATGCAGAGTCAGATGGGCCAGATGGGCCAGATGTACCCGCAGGGCATGCCGCAGGGCATGCCGCAAGGGCGGAACTCGGCCGAGCAGCAGCAGATGATGGTTGCACACGTGCAGAAGATGCAGCAGATGCAGGCCAGGCAGCAGCAGATGGCACAGATGCAAGGTCAGATGCAGGGCCAGATGCCCGGGCAGAACATGGCGCAAAGAAACATGATGGGAAGACAGCAGATGCCTAACGGGCAGGTGCCCTCCAACATGAACGCCGCCGCCATGAGGCCCCAGCAGCCCGGCATGGGCGCGCCGCAGCAGGGCCAGAGGGGTCACGCCAGCCCGGATACCTTCATGAAACAGCTCTCCATGTTCATGGCGCAGAAGCAGATGCCGCTCAACCCAAGTCCCGTCATTGGCGACAGGCCCATCCACCTCATGCAGCTGTTCCAGGCTGTCAACAAGGCCGGCGGCTTTAACAGCGTCACCGGGCGCAACTTCTGGCCGCAGATCTCCATGGGCATGAATCTCAACCCCGGGCAGATGCCCATGGCGCCGCAGCAGCTAAGGATAATCTACGAACAAAACCTCAGGCCCTTCGAGGAGACATGGCGGGCCAGGCAGCCACAGCACCAGCAACAGCAACAGCAACTGCAACAGCAACAACAACAGCAACAGCAACAGCAACTGCAGCATCAGCATCAGCAACAACAACAACAACATCAGCAACAGCCACACCCGCAGCAACAACAACAACAACCACAACATCAGCAGCAGCAGCAGCAACATCCACAGCAGCAGCAGCAGCACGGTGCACCAAACACGCCTATGAAGCAGATGTCGCCAGGTCACGCGCCACCTGGTGCCATGATGCAACCAGGCCAGCACACCGGCATACAACCGGGCCAGATGCAGTCGCCCATGAGACAGATGCCTCCTGGCGGCGTGCAAGCAAGCGTGAACGGTTTCCAGACACCTCAACCGCCCCAGGCGCAACAGCCAAGCTCGGTACAAGGTCACGCACGAAATGCCATGTCTAAGAGCCATCAGGCGACTCCTGTCCACGACGAGTTCCCCGCCCCGTCCCCGGCTAGCAAGCACGGCAGCATGTCCCTGCCGGGCAGTGCGCACCCCGATGGGGCTGGCGCCTCCGCAGAGCCTGCAAACATGCCCTTCCCCGCGCCTCTGACCAAGGAACCTGATGAGTACATTCCCTGTTCTCGGGTGCCAGAACCAAAAACATATGGCGGCGTTGAGCTGGACGTGACCGCCAGGCTGGGCATGGAATATCA
This sequence comes from Diaporthe sp. PMI_573, assembly GCA_021399435.1. Lineage (NCBI taxonomy): Eukaryota > Fungi > Ascomycota > Sordariomycetes > Diaporthales > Diaporthaceae > Diaporthe > Diaporthe sp. PMI_573. The sequence continues at coordinate 965,275 of JAJTUP010000007.1, read as the reverse complement.
GTACTTCAAACCTGACGTCCCTCCCCCGGCCCATCTGGGCAACATCGACCTGCACGCCTTGACCAAGAGCCTGCAGAGTGGCATACTTGCTGAGGTGCGCCTAGCTCTGGACACCTTGGCCACCGTGACGAGCCCGCAAGGGCCCATGGTAGGCGGGCAGAGCCTCGAGATTGATCTCACGAGGTGCGAGGAACTCCTGGAGGGCCTGGTCGAATGCGCCGAGGAACAGGTCGAGATGCTTGTCGAGCACACGGAGGAGCTGTCCGACGAGATCCTGATAAGCCCGTACGAGGATGTGTCCAGAGCATGTCGTCTGGAGAACCTGGCCATTCGCAAACTTCACACTATAGGGTCGGAAGAGTACGAACTCGATCGCGCGGTCGACCGGCTCCTGTGCATCACCACAATCCTCCGCAACCTCTCCTTCTACCCACCGAATCATGCCATCCTGGCCGATGAGCTGCTCGTCAAGCTCCTTTGCGACACCATCCGGTACCTCGGGACGCGCACCATGCTCCTGAGGACGCAGGCCGACACGCTGGACTTCTTCAAAGACGTCATCATCTTGCTGTCCAACATTTCTCACGCGTTGGAGATCCAAGCCCGGGAGCAGGCCGAGAGCCTGCTCCAGTTCATTCTGGCATTTGCACCAGCCCCTACCCCTCATCTCTCAGACGGCATCAAGCTGCAGTTCGCCCCCTTTGAGCCAGTTTTGCACCCGTACCTGCCACATGCCATCGACGCACTGGCCAAGCTCTTCGCCCGGGATGAGCCAAACAGGACCCATTACAAGAGCATCTTTGCCGCCGATGCCTCCAACACCCCACCCTCTGAGCTCATAACCCGCACCTTTGCTCTGGCCATCTCACCGGTGCCAGGCCAACATCGCGAACCCCGCGCGGCCGGCTTGCCTTCCCTGGTCGAGGCCCGCAAGCCAATCCTCATGCAAGGTCTCCTCGCCGGCAACATCGTGGCGTCGTTGGCACCGGACTACGACACCTGTGTAACGCGAACGTGGCTGTCTTGTGGGAACGGGTTCGCCCAGAACCTGTTCCGTCTGGTCAGGGAGCTCTCGGTCGAGTTTGAGCAGCCCAGGATTAAGCCGCCTGGACAGCCGCGAGCCCAGCCCAAGAAGGACCCGGACCTGCTGTACATTGCCGTGCTGGGCACATCCATGCTCCGGCAGCTCGCCCACAAGGCCCGTGACCCGAACGACCCGGAGAGCGTACCGCCCAACGTCGTCCCCAAGACTGACAAGATCCTCAAGGCCCTCGAGATGCGCAGTCCCGAGTTCTCAAAGGACGGCTGGCTCCAGCACATCGTTGCGCTAGGGTCACTGCGGATATAAAAGTAAAGGCGCACCGGAGGTAAAAGGCATATTGCATTTTCTTTGCATTACATACGAGCTGAGCGAAGCGAAAGGAAATAGAAACACGGAGCAAGCATTGGTGCAATTTGAGGCGTGACTGTTGTTGTGTATGGGAAACGGGTCGGGTCACGTAGCAAAATCACGTCAAACCCAGACCGTGCCCGCCGCTGCATGGTCTTAGGGGACAAAGGGGAATTATGCGGCGGCGTTGGGGGGCCCTCCTTGATGCCGTGTCACGGTGTTGGGCAGGATGGATGGATGGATGGATGGGCTTGGAACACAGGCGAACGGAATGAAATGAAATGGTAGCATCGGATCGGATCCGGGATAGAGACCGTTCTGTAGTATTTGTATGTGTAGGTGATTTGACATTCATTTCACCACGGTCAACTGGTGCTGAGAATGAAATGAAATATCTTGGAAGGGGACCATCCATCATTTTTGTTTTATCTGTCACTACGTGCTTGTTTTGTCTGTCACTATGTGCATGGGATTAGATTTTGCCTTGTGTATGTGTGTGTGTGTGCGCGGACGCATTCCTGCCGGCCACGGCCAGCCAGGTCGACTTGGGGCGGGCCTCCCGGTGAGTTCGGCCCGGGCTTGACGGAATGCATCTATCTATCTATGTGAACCATAAGCTGGCCGGCTTTTCTTGGTGCCGCAGCTTTTTTTTTTTCCTCTTGAGACCATGGGGAGCGGTGCCGCTGCTGGAGAGAAAGGGAGGGAAAGAGAGGGAGGGAGGGAGAGGGAGTAGGAAAGAGGGAGTAGGAGAGAGGGAGGAATAGAGAGAAAGTAGGAAAGAGAGAGTAGGAAAGAGAGAGTAGGAGAGAAAGAATAGGAGAGAGAGAGAGTAGGAGAGAGAGAGGGAGGAAGAGAGAGGGAGGGAGAGAGAGTAGGAGAGAGAGAGGTTCCCTTCCCCCCAAACCGACTTGAAGCGCAAACGGTCAGTCTGGAGTGGCAACACACCATCGACGACCGCCCGCAACGACGACCGCCACGATGTTCATCGCCGTCCGTTGCCCACGATGCCTCCTGACCGTCTACACCACCTTCGTGGCCGACGGCGCGCTCGGTTTCAGCGTCTCGTCGCTGACCGACGAGGACCTCCTGTTCTACAACTGTCCCCTTCGGCTCTGTGAATACCACATCCCGACCTTCCACCACGTCAACTTCTACTTCAACCCCACCAACGCGATGGGCATGTCTCACGGCTTCAGGGTCTCACCGAGGACCGCCGACACGAGACCGTTCCGCACGCCAGCCCAGATCGCTGCCCTTGCGATTACCTTTGGCTACGGCGGCGAGGGCCTGCGAAGGCCTCCCGCGATGGCGCCTCAGGTCCACGACAAGGCGCAAGCTGCCCCCGAGAAGCAAGCTGTCGAAGAGCAGGAGACTGACCGCGAGGACAACCAGGATGGCGCAGCTGTCGCACCAGTGGCTGACACCGTATGAACCCCCGACCCAACTGAGTTATGACGAATTGAATTTCGGGGCTGACTGTTTCGATTTACTACAAAAAGAGAACGGCCGCGAGAAGGTGGACGGCAGACGATGTGGACAAGCTCATCAGCCTGAACAGCCAAGGCCGCCCGCACAACAAGATCGCCAGTGTATGTTCGCCCGCCTTCCAAAAACGTGCCCGATATCTAACTTGCCTTTCTCCCAAACTTTAGGAGCTGAACCGGTCGATATTCGGCGTGCAGCGCAAGCTTGCTTCACTCCGAGAGAAGGAAAGGCTGGCCAACGGAACGGAGAGACCCGAGTGAAGCCGCTGTTTCTTTTCCCGAGCCTAGAGCGTAAAAAATCATATCCCGCAAGACAGCTCGTATACCTCACAGACTCCTGTGAGCTGCAGAGACGGGGCCGTGTCCGCCGTCCTAGGAGTCACGCGCTCGAGGCCGGCGTGAGAGAGTAGTCCGTGGTACCTCGTCGTAAACGGGTCCGTCATAGTGGGCATATCGCCGCATGCTATACAGTCTCGTACAAGTTCCCCTGCCAGCGCCATCTCCGGCGCTTCTCCGTACATTCATTCGTCTGTGCACACACGTCAGGGCGGGTTTCAAGGGCCTATGTGACCCATGACTCTTGCTCCCGGCAGGTCTTGCTTGTGCTTTCCAAAGACCTCAAAACCCTCGCGCCTCCAGCCAATTGTGCACCTTTTCCGCGTGGAAGCCCTGTAGAACCCGTCAGCTCGCTCGCTCGTCTGCCGCCGCATACGGCCAAACCTACCTTTATTTTTATATGGCCCGTGACCGGATTTATCTTGACATCATCCCTCGGGAACCGCAACTCCTCGACAAGCTCGTCCCTCAGGGCCCGCGCGTCCCCTACGATCTTCTTCACCACGGTCTGCTTCTTTGTGCCTCCGGCCCGGGCGTCATTGTAGACAGAGAGGTTTTTCGACGGCGTGCGCTCGACGAGATATGACAGTTGCTTCTGCCGCGTTGGAGCGGCGGTGGAGGGTACTGGGGACGAGGGGGGCGGCGCGGAAGCAGATTGTGAGGCCTTCGCTGATTCCGTGGTGAGGAAGCGTGTGGATGCGACGAAGGAGGGCCGGAAGAGCAGCCGGCTGGGGGCAGCTGTGGCCGCTCGAATTGGTATTTGACGGAGCATTGTGGGTGTTGTTTCTGTTTCTCCCCAGCTGGCAGGTCGGCACTTATTCTTGGGTGCGTCGTCGTCTTCTGAATCTTTTGGAGGTCGTCACCAAAAAATCGCTGCTGGCGGCAGGCAATGGCATGGAGTTCATAGCTCCAAGGCCTGGAAAGTGACAGGGTGACATGGGTACAAGAGTACATGGGTACGGGGGTACTTCTGGCCGGCTTCGGCAAAACAAATGGGCGTGCTGGGATCATGCAGCCAATGGCGCATGGCTAAGTGGACCCCACGAAAAAGAGCGAAGAGACGGAAGGAGGGAACAACGAATTTTGGGTGACAAGCCCCGCCAGAAGGAACAGGATACCGACTGAGCACCCGCTTCACGGACGGCCAGATCAACAAACCAGCTGGAGAGCCTCACAGACTGACGCCTCTTCCCCCATCCCATCCCACCCCCAGCTGCAGTCGACAGGAACCCCTCCTCTCTCCCTCCTGCTGAAAAACATCGAGCCCTCTTTTCACCCTCGCCCGACCCACGCGACAAGGCAGAAGGCAGAAGCAAGATCAAGATGGAGGACACCACCACCGTCGCCGAGTACGACCTGCTGCCGACGCTCGTCACCAAGCTCGACAGGCACCTCATCTTCCCCCTCCTCGAGTTCCGCCGCGGCCAACTAGAGAACGAGGATGGCGTCTCCAAGGACGAGGCCAAGTCGAGGGAGCTGCTCAAGGCCACCTACGAGCTGCTGAGGAAGACCAACATGACCGACTACGTCGCCAACCTGTACTGCGACCTCGAGGGCCTGCAGGACCCACCAAAAGAGTACGCCGACAAGAGGCAAAAGGTCATCGAGACCCTGGAGAAGTTCGAGGAGACCACAGGCAAGATCCAGGAGCTGCTGGGGAGGGAAGACGTCGTCACAAACCTGCGGAGCGACAAGGTTGCCAACCTGGAGTTCCTTAAGAAGGAGCACGAGGTACGTCCTAATCTACAGTGGACTGGCGGGCGGGGGCTGACAAGGCTGATAAAAACAACAGGTGACGATCGAGATGGTCAACGCCCTCTACGAGTTCGGCAACTTCAAGTACAGCTGCGGTGACTACGGCGGGTCCGCCGACCTCCTCTACCAGTTCCGTGTCCTCTCCACCGACAACGACAAGGTGTCGGCCGCCACATGGGGCAAGCTCGCCTCCGAGATCCTCTCCACCAGCTGGGACACGGCCCTCGAGGAGCTCATGAAGGTCAAGGAGAACATCGACACCAAGCTCTTCAACAACCCCCTCGCCCAGCTGCAGCAGCGCACATGGCTCATCCACTGGGCCCTGTTCCCCCTCTTCAACAGCGAATCCGCCCGCGACCCCCTCCTCGACCTCTTCTTCTCCCCCGCCTACATCAACACCATCCAGACCTCCTGCCCCTGGGCACTGCGGTACCTGGTCGCCGCCGTTATCACCGGCCGCGGCCGCTCCCGCAACTCGGGCGTCCAGCAGAAGCAGCTCAAGGATATTGTCCGCATCGTGCGCCAGGAGGCCTACGAGTACACCGACCCCCTGACCGAGTTCGTGCGCGCCCTCTTCATCGACTTCGACTTTGAGGACGCCCAACGGCAGCTGAGCCGCGCCGAGGAGGTGCTGCGGGCCGACTTCTTCCTGGCCGGCGGCGTGGACGCGTTCGTCGACAACGCGAGGCATCTGATCTTCGAGAGCTACTGCAAGATCCACGCGCGCATCGACATCAAGGGCCTGAGCAAGACGCTGGGCCTGGACAACGAGGCCGGCGAGAAGTGGATCGTCAACCTGATCCGCGACACACGGCTGGACGCCAAGATCGACTCGAGCGAGGGGACGGTCGTCATGAACCACCCACCGAGCAGCGTCTACCAGCAGGTTATCGAGAGGACCAAGGGAGGCTTCTTCAGGACACAAGTCCTGAGCGCGGCGGTGGCGAAGTAATCGAGGCACGGGGACGAGGGGGGGGGGGAGAAACTCAAGAGCATGGCAGGATGATGGCATGACCAGGCTTTTGACATATTGACAGGTTGGAGCTTTTGTGCGTTGTATTCCAAGGTACGGGCAAAAGGCAGGCGTTTTAGGGAAGGGTTGGCCTCCCCCTTGGGAAATTCCGAATAGGGGCCGCGAATTGTCAAAATGAATAGACAAAATACCTACCTCTTCAGTATATCCTGGGGGACCCTGGCTCGTGCAGTCCTTTGTCTCGTGCTAAGCGCCAAAACACACCATCACAGCATAAACCCTAAATATTTAAATCGAGGAGAGGCCACAAGTGCAGCAGCAGACCATCTGGATGGAGTCTCGAATGTGTAAGTGAGTGCCAGGGACTGGACATTACCTCCCAGCTCCTATCAACGACCTGCAGACACGCTTCCGGAGCTCAGACTGGGTCAGTACACTGTGTGCAGAATTATCTATAGACCTGTCAGAAGGAACATGAAATACTGGCAAACTCGAGTAATCACTCACTTTTATGTGTAAGTGGGAAACTGTGTGGATAAATGGTCCAAGACAAGACATCTTGACTAACACAAGTAATCTTGAAACTGTATCAGAACTCCACAGCAACTACCTCTGAAGTTACCCTGCTCCTGACTTTACACCTGCTCCGCAAGAGCCCTCGCCGCCCCTACGCTACCCCCAGCAACACGCACGAAGGAGGCCATGTCTCGAGGGAGCTGTTCCTCCCTTTCCGCCTCCTGAAAACACACCATATCCACCGCCCGCCCCCAGGCAGTCTCAACAACCAACCAACCTGTCGCCAGCCCCAAACCAAGACCGAGTTCTTTGCCCCCCCCCCAAATATTAACATGCCGCCCCCCCCTTTCTGAACCCAAGTATTCTGAGCCACGGCCCCCCCCGCCCGCCATCCCAATCCCATACGGCGCGAAGCCGCCCCGCCTCTCAGACAAGATAGAAGCCGACATGGGATACCCTAAACCCGAACGTCGCGGACGACGCCCTCCCCGCCCCGGAACCTTCCCCTCCCGGCGGCGCTCCCCTGCCTAAGACAGAAGCGGTGCAGCACGAACGGGGTACCTGCGCTCTAGGGGACTCCGGGTCCGTGATGCGCGTATTCGTCATGTTGCGTGTGGACGCCGCTGGTACCGTGCCACGTTGGCCCCGCGCCGCTGCCCGCCCGCGATGGTCTCGTAGTACCCGAACCCGAACCCGTCCTTGCCGTCGTCCAGACCAAAGGGTGAGGTTATTCATGCACCCCTGGCTTGCGGCACATGCCCCAAAGGCGCGGAAGATGACATCAACAATACGCTGTGACGTCAGCACATTCCCCGCGCACACCGCGGCGTCGCCGGGGCTGGGCCGCAGGAGGGAGTGAGTGGCGAGGGACGACGAGGTGTGTCGGGCCGTATGCAGCCGTGGTTGAGGGGGTATGTCCCGAGTCCGCCATGCAGCGGACGGGCGTAGATCAACCGCCGAACTGCAGATTTGCCTCGGGGTGCGGTTCCAGTTGCCGTAGACCTGCGGCCCCGTCCCCGAAAAGTCGAAGAGGGCGGATCCCGAGGCGGCGCCGATGGGTCACGTTGCAGCTCGATTCGGGGTCCCGGTCGTCCATGTGGTCTGTTGCGTGGAGCGGCGCGGGGCCCTGGGTCCTGGCGGCGAGAGTTCTTGAAGAGGTTCCGGATGGCTAGTTCGGCTGAGTCTTGGATGGCGCCCATGTACATCTGTTGTCGGGTCAGGTTGCTGTGAGTTACTCGGCATCGAAGGGGAGTTGACGATGTTATAAAGAGGTAGAATTATTTCAACGCACCTGAACGACATCCATTGTGTATTCCTCGATCAGTTGACGCACCAGCCGTATGCCGGTGTGGTTTACCGCAACCTGCGCCTTAAGATCCGTCACGTTGTCTTGGAAATATCTGGTCCTGCTTATACCCAGGCACCTTGGCCGATTCCTCACACAGAAGGTGATGGAGCTTCTTTTCTACAAACATGCCGTTGCGTACGAGCAGGAAAGAGTCAAACATAGCACCCTCCTCCCACAGGAACTTTGCGTTTAGGGGCATAGAGCCGGGAAGGATACTGCCAACCTAAGACTCTATTGTCAGGATGATACGGGCGTGGAATTAATATTAGAGGATTTGCGATTATGGCACCCATATTAGCGTAATGGCTGCGGGACGCGGCCTAGAATATAATTTCTTTGCCTTATGCATCAAATACGGGCGTGACAATGGTCAAGTTTGGCAAGTGTGTACCGCCATAGGCTAGCCAGCCAGCCATGTTAGTTGTTATGCTGATCCCAGGCGACTTGAACACACTGCGGAAATATTCAGGACTGATGCAACTTACCGGGAGAGTTGGAAAGAATGACATCGCCATCCCTGAGCCTACCAGCCCAGTTCTTGATCTGGGACTTGACAGCAAAGGCCATACTGCCAATCATGGCCGGGACATGGGGCGCGTTCGCAACCAGCGAGCAATCAGGCGTGAAGATGGCGCAGCTAAAGTCCAGTCGTTCCTTGATATTGGCGCTGACGCTGACGTTCTGCAACACTCTTCCCATCTGCTCGGCGACGCCCATGAAGCGATGGCGGAAGACAGAACAGGGCCACCGGGTCGAGAACGGCGGTGCTGATATTATGGGACTGCGGCGGGCTGACGTCCATCACGAGCTTGTCGCCTACGATGTGTGTGGTCGAGCTGGGCCCTACCAGGAGAGTCTGCGTCTTGTCTACTACCAGAGCTGGGCCTCGGATGACCATCCCGGCTGTGATGGAGGCGAAGAGGTGCACGGGTGTGGCGGCCCATCCTAGAGAGCTGAAGTAGACCTGCCTGACCGAAGAAGGTCCTGGCCTAGCGGCAGGACTGGTTGATAGGAGCAGTATCTTGGTGGGCGCTGCTGTAGATGCCATCTTGGACCCGTAAGGCGACACCTGGCGGCCAATAGCCCTGACACGAATTGTGTCTACGAATAGTTTTCGGTTGATAGGAGTGAACCCAAACTGCTGGTGATGAGCGTTAACGAATGCCTCACCGGCATCAAGCCCATCCTCAAGGGCAATCATGATAGCCGTCTCGCTACCGTCATACCTCACGTTGAGGAACCGGTGTGCATCGACGGCGTTAAAGGTCTGCATCGAACAGTGCCCCTGCAACTCATCACTAAGGCTGTCAAGGCCGCGGAGAAAAGCCGGTATGTTTTGAGCATCATGTGTCTTCGCACACGGCCTTTCTTCCTCGTGTACGACGTCCGCCAGGCCGATGCCGTACGCCGACAGGATTGATGCATACTTGTGGATGGTGACCCGCCGGATCCCCAGGGCTTCTGCAATGGCACAGGCATGCTGTCCTCCTGCGCCTCCGAAGGATGCGAGCTGGTGGCCTGCGGTATGATGGCCGCGGGCTTCGGTCAAGCTGCGAACCGGGCCGTACATGGCTGAGTTTGCTACTTGAAGGAAGCTGACACACGAAAGAATAAGATCAGTCTGTGTGTAAAGAAACAGCAAAAGCAGCGAGAAGAGTCACGTAATGCACTTACCCATCGGCTACCTCGGCCCAGCTCAAGGATCTGCCGGTATCTTGGTTTATAGTCTCAGTCAAGTCCTCAAACATTTTCACAACAATGTCACGGGTAAGAGGTTCGTCCTCATCTGGACCAAAAATGGATGGGAAGTGTTCCGGCGTCGAGGCCCGGGAAGCCGGCCGAGAACTGGCCGAGATACTTTCCCAGTGAGTATGTATGTCCGTGTCATCCTACTCCTGGTCGGGAAATGCATGATCCTCACCGACGTCCTTGAGATCCAGTTTGGTTCCTCGTGGGATTGCCTTGCCATAGAACCTTTCCAATACCAGTCTGATAGCTTCAGTGGGCGCATCTGGGTAGTTACGTGGGTCCACAGAGAGAATCTTGATGACAATGTCTTCCTGGCCTGTGATGATGGCCACTCAATCCGTAAATGTGCCCCCACGGTCTGCGAGTGAATAATGTCAGTAAAGCTTCTCGTCCATGGCATCTAGTTGACTCAGACACCTACCTATAGATATCCGGATTGATCGTTCAACAGTTGAGCCTGGTGATATTATTAGTGCACTTGCAGCAAGATAATTATTCTTTAGCCCTGACCAGAGCACTTTGGGCTCCATCTCCTCTATGTATTGACCAGGCTACATGATATTCGGCATGCAGACGATCAACCACCGATATCGTTGGGCCGACATAATTGGCTGGAAGCACGACGGAGGGGAGCACCACCCGGGCACCACTAGTACGGCTCTTTGTGGGGACTTTTTGGACACGGAAACGCGACTCTGAGGCGTATCCGAGTCCCATCGACTGCCAAAGTGACTAATGGGCAATTCCGAGATACGGTGGTCCTTGAGAATGTACTGGATGCCACCAGGGGCTTGGCACGTACCTCTTCTTAGACTAGGCAAAAGATGTGGAGGTGGAGGCGGAGGTGAACCCCTGTTGGTGGAGGTGGCGGTGGAGGTGATAGTGCAAGGGGTTGTAAAGGAACGTGCCGTGGAGTCGGCAATGTCTGTATGTGTCCCCGACTACCAAAACGATGGGCAAAAAGGCACCGTACGACTGCTGTCTACACGGATCTGGAGCTCCGCCGGCACGAGTGCCTGATTCGTCGGAGAGGAGGAAACATGATGGAGAAAATCTGTAAATTCAAGCAGGCACTGAAATATCAACCGCTTACATCCTCTAACATCCCACCGCATTGATCTTTTCAACAGTCTCCGATTTCAGTCTACGTTGGTGATAATTTACATGAAAAAGACTGGTAACACCATCGCCAAACCCAACTGCTATCCTGCATCTGAACACCAAATACACTATGGGTTCTGTCGATCACATCCCAGACATGGCAGCAGCCAAGCCCGAGTACCACGTCCTCGAGAAGCCTAGCCGGAGCGGAAGGAAACTCCGCATTATCTGCCTCGGCGCCGGTGCCAGTGCGCTGAACCTCGCCCATGAGATTGATTCAAGCTCCCTAGACCTCGAGCTGGTATGCTACGAGAAGAACCCTTCCATCGGGGGCACCTGGTACGAGAACAAGTATCCAGGGTGTGGCTGCGACATCCCTTCAGTAAACTATCAATTCTCGTGGGCGCCATCCAGCGAATGGACTTCGTTGTAAGCCCTCCCCCCTCTGTATTCTCAGCTTGTTCTGGACTTGCGAAGTTGAAGGATACTAAACTCCTTTTCTCTTGAAGCTACTCAGGCGCGCCAGAGATCCTTCAGTATTTCAAAGATGTGGCGGAGAAGTATGACTTGAACAAATACATTCGCCTGAATCACAGAGTGGTGGGTGCCTATTGGAGGGAAGAAGACCAGATGTGGCACGTCAAGATCCAGAAAGGCGATGATCCTTATGCCATCATCGAAGACAAAGCCAACATCTTTGTCAATGCCAGCGGAGTTCTGAAGTAAGCTGAGTCGTCCTTCACACATTCTATTCACCAGCATTATGAACAGTTTCTGACTCGTTTCTAGTAAATGGAAGTGGCCTGCAATCAAAGGCAGAGAGACTTTCAAGGGATCCATGGTCCACAGTGCAAATTGGGATGACAGCGTCCAACTCGAGGGCAGGCGCGTTGCAGTCATCGGTTCCGGATCATCGGCGGTGCAAATCGTCCCCAACATCCAACCCAGTTCGTCGAGACCGCCTGTTTTACTACCTATGATGTAGCCACTGACAAGAAGACGTGTTAGTTGTGGGAGACTTAAAGTGTTTCATCCGCAGTGCTTCCTGGGTAACTGGTGGTTTCGGTCAGCGATTTGCGGGCAAGGGGGGCACTAACTTCAAGTGTGAGTAAATCGCACCAACATGCTGTCGTCCGCCATTACTTGGAGCCCTAACATTCTGGAATGAAGATGATGAAACACAACGGGCAATTCTGCGGACAGACCCGGTCAAATATCTCGCCTACAGAAAAAAGATCGAGTCTGAGCTCAACAGCCGCTTCCGTTTCATACTGAACGGGTCAAAGGAGCAGCAGGAGGCCAGAGAGGTTGGTCACAAGCCGCACCCTCATCAGCGCTATAATATCACCTGCTGATTACTTAATTCATCACCCAGTTTGCCGAAAAGGATATGCGGGCCAAGCTGGCGAGCAAGCCAGAAATCGCAGACCTGATTGTGCCCAAGGACTTTGCCGTAGGGTGCCGGAGGCCAACACCAGGGAACGGATATCTCGAGGCGCTGTGCAAGGACAACGTCACCGTGGTGTCTTCGGGGATCGAGGACATCACGCCCAAGGGAATCAGGTCGGCAGACGGCGTGGAGCATGAGGTCGACGTTATCATCTGTGCCACTGGCTTCGACGTCAGCTGGCGTCCACATTATCCCACGATCGGCCGCCATGGCATCAGCCTTAGTGACTATTGGAAGGAAGTCCCAAACACGTATCTTTCTATCACAGTGGCCAACTTCCCGAACTACATCAGTGAGTGTCTTGACCCAGCCATCCAGCCAATCGCCACGGTCCCTAGCTAACGAGATGACAGTCTTCAACGGGCCATTCGGTCCTTACGGCCACGGCAGCTTCCTCCCAATCACAGAGACAGTCTCGAGATATGTCATGCAGATGTTGACCAAGATGTCCGAAGAGGAAATCTCCTCGTTCGCCCCCAAGGAGGAGGCCGTAGCCGACTTTGCCGAGCACCGCCGCAAGTTCCTCCCTCGCACAGCATGGACATCGCCATGCCGCTCGTGGTTTAAACAGGGGACTGTTGACGGCGAGCCCATCATGTGGCCCGGCTCACGCATCCACTTCTTTCGGACGGTGGAGAGAGTCCGGTGGGAAGACTACGACCTGAAGTATACCACTTCCAACCGCTTTGCGTATTTTGGCAATGGTTTTGCCGCATGTGAGACGGACGGTACCGACCTCACTTGGTATCTCGGGCTACTAGATGGGAGTGAAAGGCAGCCTGCACTTCCAGACCAGGATTTTGAAGAGTTTTTGCTAAATGCATAGTTAAGGGTCTGTCAAAAAACACTTAATTGGTCAAATTCAGTTCAGATTGATCATGAAATGAAGATCAGTTCAGCCCAAAACCTTGGAATCAAGCCCAAGACAACGAAAATCGACATGTCTGTGAATGTATCAAGCTGTGGCTCAGCAGAGCCCAGAAACCCTCAAAAAGTTCTCTTTGACTCAATCTCACTAGCATAGGAACATAAGATGTAAAGCTTTTCAGATCCTGAATATGGACCGTTTGGGTGTCCAATTAAGCTTGCGCACTTGGAGGATCCAGCAACAAAAGATTTACTGAATTTGATCATTGAGGCTATCGAGATTATGTCTCATTTGATTGATGAGAGCCTTCTGGCTGTTGGAGTCCGACATTGTGCTGGCATCGACTGACGCTCCGAGAGCTCCGCCCTCGAACGCCGCTCTGATTATACGGGAACGAAAAATAAGGATAAGGAAACACCATGTACAGATATTCTCGGTGCTAAAGCATTTTCCAATGGAAACGAACTAAAAAAAACACCCCCCCATCTCCTATCACAGCATGTATCGGAAGTTGGGCTGCTCGAAATCTGTCAAGTCGAGAAATTCGGTCCTAGCGGCGTTGTTTTCGGGCTGCTCAAGGGCCTTCTTGTCGCGACGCCTGTTCTCCAAGACGTTGATCACCCGGATGGCGACGATAACGAGGGCAGAGATGCCGTACATGACCGAAACCATCATCTTGCCGTGGTAGTAGCTTGGCTTCTCAGAGGAGCGGAAGGTCTGGGGCCCGATCCAGTTGCCGGCAGCATAGGCGAGGATCTGGACGCCGTTGACGGTGGCCTTCTTGGTGTAGCCGAGCGTGTTGTTCGAGATCATGACCATGACGAGGCACCAGGCGGAGCCGGCGGCGCCGATGAGGTAGTAACCGATGAGCAGCGCGGCTGGGGCGGAGAGGGGGATTGCGATCATCATTATGCCGCCTATCATCGGGATGAGGATGGCGATGAAGGCGAAGAGGGAGCGATCCATGAACCTGTCTGATAAGTAGGTGAAGCTTAACTTGCACACAATATCGACGAAACCGGTGGGCATGTTGAGAAGCAACGACAACCGGTCGCTGAAACCGAAGGAGTTGATGACGATGGAACCAAATGAGGTAATCCCGCCGTTCGGAATGTTCATGAGCAGGGAGAATAGCATGTACAGGTAGGTGCGTGGATCCCGGAAAGCCTCGAAGAACTGGGACCACTTCCACTTGCGGCTCCCGATGCCCTGGAAGTTGACGCGGATGCGCTCGATGGCGATGAGCTTCTCGCGGCGGTTGAGGAAGCGAGCGTTGATCTGGTTGTCGGGCATGTAGAACCAGCAGGCGAGGCCGGTCAGGACAGTCGGGATCCCAAAGACGAGATATAGGATCTTCCACGTGGCGATGCCGGCCCCAGTCACCCCGGACAGGCCGTAGGCTATGGGGCCGACCACGAGCAGGGCCACGCCGTTGCAGCTGAGCCAGAACCCCACGCGTTTCGCCTGTTCGCTGTTCTTATACCATGCCGAGGTTAGGATTATGAAGGCGGGCGTCACAGTGGCCTCGAGGGCACCGAGGAAGAATCGCAGGACCAAAAGGCCAGCGTAGTTGGTGGCGAATACGTGGAAGGTGAGTACAAGTCCCCAAAGGACGATGTTTGCAGATGTATACTTCCCAAGCGGAAGTGCGCGGAGCAGGTAGGTGGTGGGAAATCTGCGGCCAGGTCTTGTCAGCCTCGACGTAATAAAACGAAATTGAGGTTGGGGAACGAGGATTCATAGAGAAAGGTAAGAGATGCTACGCACTCCCATGCAATATAACCAGCATAAAAGATGCTCGAGACCCAACTGTACTGCTGGCTGCTGGGGTCCAGATGGGTGTCCTCACGAATGCCCATCAGGGACGAGTAGTTAAGTGATGTCTTGTCGGCGAATTGGAGGGCGTATATCCAACACAGCATGGGCATCAGGGCCCGGTCAATTTTCCGCAGTACGCTCTGTTCCTCTTCGGGGGTGTACTCAACCTCCTCACCGGCAATGAAGTGGAGGGCGGGGTCTGCGTCGGTGTTTTGTGGTTTGTCCTCGATGACACCTTCGTCAATGTCCGTCACTGTCCGTATGACATCGGCGCCATGGTACTCGTCCTGCATTTCATTTTTATCCTGGTCTCCGGGGGACATGGTTGCTGTTGTGACGGCCCGGACACTCAGGGCACAACCAAGAACAACGAAGGAGGAGGCCGGCCCAACTGTGCCCACTGTCGGAAAGCAGCAGGGACAAGTTGTGTTCTGATATGACTAGGTAGACTGAGCAAAAGAGATAAAACTAAAAGTTCCAGACACCCACGTGTTTGAAGGTATGGTCCAAGCTGCAGGGGAAAGGTGAGATGGAGATGGTATAGTAATGAGAATGAAGAGGACTCCTATATAATGGTCAGGCGACTCAGGAAATCCATGGTTTAAGCTCAAGAGATACGCTGTCTGCCAGGTGAAAGGGAGAGGGGATTCTCTTCTCCAAGTCCAAAGAGGTTGATGCGGTGTAATTACCTGCCAGGCCGCACAAAGTAATGACCGCACGGAGAAAGTGGAGGAGCTCTTATCAGGGCAGCACTTGGCCATCCCAGTCCGCCTAGCAGTCTAAGTTCGACTACGGGCAAGCGGCCGAGGTGGAGCTCCACAGTGTAAGCCGCAGTCTCGTTTCCTGATCAACATACGGGATTTGCTCATGTGCAGCATCTCGGCACAATGCTGGGCTAATGATGCCGACGCACCAGCTCAATCAATGATCATGATATTTTAGTTATCGGGTGTGTATGGGATAGGGCATTTTGCTCATTCGTGAGGGGTGCCATGTTGTTTCTACTTCCTACGAAGCCTTAACCTAGAGCTTCGCCACGTCTCGGTCTTCTCTCAATAGTCTGTTCTCGTTTCTCAATATTATTTCTTGCTCCCTCGCTGACCAACAGTCAAGACAATATCCGAAGAGAATGAAAAGTGCACGCGAAATATTTCCTGAGGCCCACTGCTTCAAATACCTTCTTATCTTCAGATGGAATATACTAGTACACCTATGATGTGCTTCCTTCCAGATGTCTCTACATATATCTGTAATAGTGTAGTGTATACCGATTGATGACGCTCCTCTACCCTGTTAATAACCAAGTCTAAACCCCTCTGGTTCTGTTTTCATTAAGCCCGCTCTCCATTTTATTCTATTTGAGGCCGAAATATTGATTCTCCAGAAGCTGTCGCAGATTCTCTCTCCCATCCTGTTGTTCAGATGACGCGATACGAGCCATGTGATGACTCCAAGGCTTCCGGCCGTGCTTCCGGTGGTCGTCATAGAACTCGCCCAGTGCCTTGTCGTAAGAAGATACGAGGCTCTCGTGATCTTTCTCATTCCATCGCTCCCGATGCAGCACTTCCTCCATGGGCAGCCGGGGCTTGATGTCAGAAAGCTCCGAAGTGTCGACCTTGCCGATGGACATGCCGACAAGCGCAAAGGTTCGGGGCGGCAGGCCCAGCAGTTTCGCCAACTCACGGGCATTGTTGCGAATAGCCCCGACGAAACAATAGCCCAGCCCGAGAGATTCCACAGCAACTGCGACGCTCTGCGCAGCAAGAGCAGCGTCCACAGTGGCCATTATGAACGGATCCATCTTGTCGAGTCCCAGCCCTGGTTGTTGGTGCTGCTCGCAGATGTTGCTCAGACGATTCAGATCGGCGCAAAAGATGAGGAATAGAGGGGCCTGGCGGATGAAGTCCTGATCTCCTGCAATTTGTGCTACCGCGCTCTTGTGTTTAGGGTCCTCGATGGCGATGGCGCTCCATGTCTGCAACATTGAGGAGGTAGAGGCACTCTGACCCGCTGCAATCAGGGCTTCGAGTGTGCCAGGCTGGAGGGCGTCGGGTAGAAATTTCCGGACAGACTTGTGTTGTAGGAGCATTTCGATGACTGGAGTCATCGGAATCTCAAGGCCAGGAGGACTGCTTCCACCATAACGATGTGCGAGAAGCTTTGATAATTGACTCATGTTGTCCAACTGGAGTATTGGGGGAGCGATTATTCTACGGCCCAGAGGGAATAATTACCCCGGCTTTGGAGTAGGTAGATTGAAAGATATCAACTCTAGCACTTGCTTCCTGTTTCCTCCACGAGCATTACTCTGTGTGGCGGTCTCAATTCAAACTCTTAATTGCCCAATGCCCAAAACCTTGTAAATAGGGACTCATGAAACGTGATTATTAATTCGCTATCATGAAGCGCTGCTTCAATTTACGAAATATATGATTATTCAGCAGCTCCACAATCATGCGTAGGAAATCGGTCAAAGACGTCACCTTCATGACGTTCTTGCGAAGTGGATCCTTTTCCCATTGACGACACTGGCATGTGCAGAGACCGACCTCGGGAAGTTCCATTTAAGAGTTTTTTATATGGGCTGGATGCGAAGGAGTTGGCAATGAATTAAAGACACGTTCTCAATTTTGTACATAGATCGGAAACTGATCTTTCTATTTTTTTCATCAATGACCTCCTTAATGGGCTCCGTGACCTCGTTGTCAGGTAATTACAGTAGGGGAGGGCGGGCACCGCGGTCAGCCCCAGCCAAATCCTGCTCAATAGGCAGCTCGGATACGTCTCACTATGTAGGAATAAGAGACTATTAGTACCAATCAACTTAGCTGTACTCAATTTCAACACCATCGTGTCAGTCTGGTACTACTTGAATCTTAAAGGGAACACCCACGAGGTGACCTGCGACTCGTTTCCTTCGATAGAGGATGGGGGTCACGGCTTACTTAACTACCCCGTCCGAACGGTGCCCACTCACTGCACATCCGTCGGTCGCTGCAGTCAGCCATTGCCTTGGCTCCGTTCAAGCTGGATGCTTGCTTGGTCTTATTGGGTTACCATTCCCCGGCAAAACCGGTTTAACGCCCAGCGGCTTATCTGATTCTTGGCCCAGACGCACCCATAAGTCACATGCATCGTGTCTGTATCACCTTCCAAAAACCAATATGAGGGGGTGGCACTCTCGGATGTATTTATTCCATGATAGCCACTTTGACGTCCTTCCTGGTCACACCTGATTGCGCGAGTCTCAAACTTCTGAGAATGGATCTCTTTGCCCAAGAGAAAGAGTACAACAGAGACTCACCCGCCAAGTATTATACCACAGGCGACGAAGAGAGTTTCAGCATTGCTTATATAGACGACAAACACGAATGCATCGAACAAGGCAGAAGGGAAAAATTCAACGAATGGGCAAAGACGAAGACAACCTCTCCCACAGGAGGTGACCGTAGAGAAAGCAAGCTCTACCAACCAATCATCGACAAATATGAGATCCGTGTCCTTGAGATCAAGCCCGGCAAACTTTCCGATCAGTTGAAGGGCGCATTACATCATTGCTCGGTCGAATTCGACATTGAACTGAACGTGAACTTGAAGGGACCCGGCCAGAGGCACGCCCTCTGGATGAAGGATCTCACCGTTCCAATCCTGTACACTGCGCTGAGCTACACATGGGGTGAGCCGAAATTCGATGCAAAGTTCGAATGTGATGGATATGTGAAGATGATCACCAAATCCCTTGAATCTGCCTTGCGTCACTTCCGTCAGGTGGACAGGGCGGTGGTGATGTGGGTTGACCAGATCTGCATAGACCAGGGCAACAACGAGGAGAAGGCACAGCAGGTCCCACTGATGTCGCAGATCTACGAGAACGCGATCAATACAGCCATCTGGCTTGGCGACGCGGACGATGATTCAGACACGGCACTACGACTACTGGAACACGCCCGCATATGCCTACAGTTTTTCACCGAAAAACAGTTCGACCCAAATGAGGTCGCGAGGATGGGCCTGCCGGAGCCAGACGCAGGTGACTGGGAGGCGCTTTGGAAGCTGCTCTCCAGACGGTGGTTTGAACGGCTCTGGATCATACAAGAAGTTGCCCTCTCTAAAGACCTGTGGGTTGTCTGCGGGAACAGTGCAATCAAATGGGAGTCACTTGCCGCTGCTTGCATATCTCTTGCGGATACAGGAATTTCGCAGTGGCTGACGGACAAGTACTCCACAAGCGTAGTCGCAAGTGATGGTGGAGATGATGTGTGCAAGAAAGCATACTACCTGGAAACGATTCGGTTGAGACTCAGGGGACAGATGCAGAAGCCCGAGCTACTGACACTCATGGTTGACTCGCGACGTGCGCAGTCCATGGATGCCCGGGACAAGGTCTATGGAATGCTTGGAATATGTGATCCCAGGACTAGAACCGGCGTCCGAGTCGACTACTCTGATAAGTATCATGTCGCGCAACTATATCAAGACGTTTCGGAATATCATATTACTGAAGATATTCCGCACAATCGAATAACCCTAGATCGAGTTCTTTCGTCTGTGGATCACGACTCTGTCGATTTGCCCTCCTGGGTAGCTGACTGGAGGAGGCCCCGACGCACGATGGCTCTGGGAAGCTCAGTCTACTCATACCAGGCCGATGGGAGATACACGCCACGATCGTTGGTGAACGCTACTGTTGCTAAGATCGACAGCAGCAACCCAACCTGGATAGGATTGCAAGTGGCTGGGCTGCTCTTTGACACCCTGGAGACATTGAGCGGGGTGTTTGAGAGAACCCGGACATCAGCCCAACAGCCGAGAACAAGACCCTACAAATGATGCTCGACTTTGTGGTCAACCTGAAAGACTACCCAAGCCGCAATACAGACTTCACCGCGTTCTGGAAAACCCTAGTTGCTGGAAAGGACGAACGCAGGAGCCTTACATGCCCGGATTCATTCGCGGAAATTTTCAGCTACATCCTGGATGAGACCACTGGGGAGAAATATTCAATATCAGGCCAGGCTTACACCCCCCGGCAAAAGCTGCCAAAGGGCCGGGGTGGCCTCCATGAAGACAAGCTCAGGTCACGTAAGCCACGATCCGCTGGCGTTACCTTCCAACAGGTGCGAACGGCGATGATCAACGCAACGAAGAACCGTAGGCTAGGGGCTACTGTGAATGGCTATATTGGTCTGTTCCCGGAGCATTCACAGACCGGGGATGGGATTTTCGTTCTGAGTGGCTGTCAAGCACCGTTCGTTTTGAGAACCCGAGGTGACAAGAAGTTTAAGCTTGTCGGTCAATGTTATGTGCATGGAATTATGGGAGGCGAAGCTGTTGGCCCGAATCCGGACTTGCAGGACATTGTTCTTGCTTGAAGAGTGGGAGAGGTAGTATGAGAGACCAATCATTAATTCTTTTTTTATATCTTTGTGCTCTGGACGGCGATAGACTTTGTTAGCCTAGAAAAGACGGACGAGAGGGATATATTATCCAACATTGTTATTTTCATGTTTTATGATCAAGGATGCAACAAAACAATTCCACAGTACTTATATTAACCTATATGGCGGATAGCTCCCGGGTATCGATCGCAGGGCTCAACGAGAGCAACGTAGCACACGTCGCCGCTGCGATTGACAAGGTGGTACGGGCATAGCAAATGTACATTGATCGAACACTACCTGGCAATTACTTCAGTGCAGAAAAATCGTCCGGGCTTCTTCCATTGCAGTAAGGTCACTGAAACGGATGATTTTGTCATGTTTCTGGCTACTGTGCGCAATATTTAGGCATGAATATCTCAATGATAAGCGAGCTAATCATCCTGTTCATGAGTTCGTCGCTCTGAGCAATTCCACATCGAAGCCCTTTAAGCACTATCAGGAACTGTCCGAGTCTACGGGCATATGCATACAAAGTGGGAAACGAAGTCTGTCCGTTCATCTGAAAACATCTTCTTGAGAAGTACTACAGTAGGCTCGGCGAGAAGTTGAGGCCTGTAGGACACCGATCTATCCAAGCCTGGACATGTCATGCACAATGACAACTTATGGAATCGATGAAGATATATCAGCTCTACACTTGAATACGGGTACATATTTCAGTGGGGTGTGTGTAATTAGACACGATCAGAGGCTACTTCCGTTTACTTTAAGAATCCTAATTGCCCTGTCTGCTATTCTCACTCCAAAAAGGCAAGCCCGCCTCCATCCGCGCCACACCATACACCGCCGAACTGTCGAGCGACTCGCCAGCGTACTCCCGAGCAGCCGTGAGGTGTGCGAGCGCCGTCTCAAGGACGGGGATGCGGGCGCCGTTCGCCCCGGCGATGGAGATTGCGTGCCCGGCGTCCTTGGCCGCCAGGCTTGCTGCGAAACCCGGCGGGGTGCCGAGGGGCGGCGCGTAGGCGCCGGTGGTCATGCGCCTCGAGTAGCTCTCCAGCACGGGGCCGTACATGCTGCCGATGAACTCCTCCATCTGGGCGGTGCCGAGGCCTGTCTTCTCGGCGAAGACCTGTGCCTCGGCGACTAGCTCCTGCAGGCCGATGACGAAGATGTTGCTGTTCAGTGTGAGGAACACACATTCATGCAAGAGGCCTGACTAGCACACGATGGGACGGGACGGGACTGAATACGTACCCTGAGATCTTGAGTAGGCTGGCCTTGCGGACATCCTCGCCCATGTTTATGATACTCTTGCCCATCGCTGCCAGGATGAAGGGTCCGATTCTGTCGATAGTGGCGGCCGGACCAGCCATCGAGAATATGAGTTTACCAGCTGCTGCCATAGGACTGGCACCGAACACTGGCGAAGCGACAAAGATAGCGCCTTTCTGGCCGAGCCGTTCTGAGGATCTTGCACATGTGTCAGGGTGGACAGTCGACGTGTCAATCCAGATTTTGTCATCCAGTGGGATTCCGGCCTCGAGGGCTTTCGATACTAGGCCGTCTAGCACTTCATCGTTTGAGATCTGAAGTCAGGTCGCACTCAGTTGTGGATTTTCTGACGGCTGGTTGTTCTATTCAGGTACAAATCAGGAAAAGCGGAAGTCGTACCATGGTGAAGATGATATTCGATTTTGAAGCAACTGCCTCGAAGCTGTCCTCGGGTATTGCGCCGGCCTCGTGAAGAGGCTCGCCCCGCGACATGGTCCGGTTGCTGTAGTGAAGTGGAGGCATATTATTGGCGGCAAGGTGCTTTTGCAGGTTGAGGGCCATGCCAATGCCCATGGAGCCAAGGCCATACTAGGATAAGTATCATTGATGAGTATTGGCCGACAAACGTGTAGCATAACGCGGGTAGAGTATGAAAAGAAGGTATTGCTCGATACTCACCCAGCCAAAGGTTTCTGTGAATGCCATGTTACTGTGCCGGTGTATGTAATAGTGACCTTTCAAGGAGATTGACCTGGTTGAGAGGATAGGGAAAAAGACCTGATACGGTGTCGCAACACGAAAAGGCCAGGAACAAATTGAAACTACCTTGATCCATAAGAATCAAAAGTCAAAGCCCGGATGATCTACTTATTCCATTAATGCAAACTGTGGGTTTTGTTTTTGTCATATGTACCAACCTCCACCAGGAAAAGCAGTGTGCGCGTACCTCGTCGCTATCACCGTGGAGCTCCACCGCCGCGATTTCAAATCACGCCAAGCCTGGTGCCGGCTCGTTCCACCACGCGGCAACACCATTGTCGACCAAGTCAGGATACTCATCCGAAACGATCTCCTCGAGCACCGTCGCCATAGAGGTACCAACAGGCCAGACGCCCCTCTTCTTCCAGAACCCCAGCACGGCTTTCGCATAGCACGCCTCGCCCAGCTCCGGCGAGGCGGCCATCAAAGCATCGAGTCCCTGGGCCGGCCCCTCGTTCTGGCCAGGAGAAGCCTGCTGCTGACCAGGCAGTGGCGTCTCCTCCATGGCGACGTCCATAATCGCATGGAATATCACCGTAGGCGCCTCGAACCTCCTGCGGACCTGTCCCTGTGACGCAGCCGCCGACCGCATGCGCATCTCCGACGCGGCCCACCTCAGCGACCGCCAGATGGCCAGGACGATCCTGTAGGAGGTCATAGTGGCCCAGGGGGCCTCGCGCACGGCGTCATGTTCGTCGCTGGACAGGATGGTGGAGAGCAGGGCCATGGCCTCGTCGAGGATCATGATGACGGCGTCGTCGCCCGTCTTGTTCTGCATCAGGGCCTCGAGGGAGCGCCTCGTACCGGCATAGCGACCTAGGGTCAGGTGAGTCGCCGTCGCCAGGCCCGCTACCACGGTGCTGTCGACGATGCCGCCGATGAGGAGGTCGTCGGGCTTGTAGAGGGCGATCTTGACGGCCAGGCCTGTACATTCAATAGCCCGCCAGATAGGTCGGTATGAGTTTTGGCCGCCGTTATTGTCGCCTGGACTCTGGCCTGGGACTACTCGAGAAATGTTCCGCAGCGCTGCAATCACCTGCTTGTTTTGAGACTGTGTGAATATGTGAAATGCTGACGGGTCTGCGGGAGTTGGCGGCATCTGGTAGTAGCAGCGTGTAAAATCTCTGACAAAGGCATCGATATTGGTCAGCACGAACAGCGTCGCCATTGGGGACATCCCCAGAGCCACCATGAGCTGGGGGCTTGGTGATCCTGACATAAGTGACTGTGTAGCCAGCGCCAGCGACCTCGTGCTGGGGCAAGGGGGCTCCGCAGCCTCCTCCGCCCCGAGAAAGGCCTGGATTCGCGGTTCCTGGCTGGCGCATCTGGACCACCCTTGTGCCGTGCCAGCCTCCCAGAGGGCAATGGAATATGGCAACTCCCAGTCGAGGTCGAGTGAGGAGGTCAACATGCGGGCGTTACAGGGAGCGGAGAGATGATAGTCCAGAAATAATAGCGTATACATGGATAACTTGGTAGACTCCTGGTCGATGTACAGCATCCACAGGTCATGGACTGTGCTTCCATCACCCTCACCGAATGGCGAGTTCTGGTGCCGGATCCAAGGCTGGGAGGCAGATGTGGCCACAGTTTGTCGGAGAAGGCCAAGATCTTGGGCCGCCTGCACGTTGTCAGCCACTTTGTAAAGATCATATCCTGGGTGGGAAATAATGTGAAATAGGCAGCCTTACGTCAACACCAGTCCGCAGCATCTTTTTAGCCTCTTTGTACTGGCAAGCACTTCCCATAAAGGCGCCGTAGATGATGTGGAGTAACCAGGCTTGCATGGTCCAAGTCCTACGTAGCTCTTTCCAGTCTGAACCAACCTAGGTAAAACATGAGAATCAGCAAGACTATGCTAGAGCGGAGAGGAAAATGCAAATGGAAGCAAAGCACACGTACAATGTGGGCGAGTCTCCTACGTCCAGTGTCCCAAAGACTTTTGCTCAGCTTCATACACGACGAGGCTTCTTCATCGGATAAGCTTTGAGCGGTGTAGATACAGCCGATCGCGGTGACGATGTTTCTAAGTACATCTGGGGTCTCGTTGCCAAATGTTGGTTGATGGAGCATTGGGAACGACGGGTGGAACCGCTCAAAGTAGGCAGCTATATAATTGTCTGTGCTCGTCGAAGTACCCCTAAATAGAAACGGTATGAGTCTCAATGAAATGCAACCATCCTGTAAGGATGCTAAAACAGGTGAATAATTCTTTGGCTGGGACTTACACAGACTTGTTGCTCATCGGGGAAGATTGCGACAGAACAGGCCTGGAGCGACTATCCACAGGGCTGATATGTGAAGGCTGGCCTTCGACGGGAGCAGTAATAGGGCTCCCAAGGGTGACCTGCGGGGCTGAGATTGGGCTGACAGAACTCGTCGGAGGAGTTACTCTTTGGTCTGGATTCGGGGGCGATGAGGCCTGATCGAGGCGGGCTGAGCGACCCGGATTTGCACTGGTATCCACTGGTGGCTCAACACCATTATCTCGATCGTGGACGTGGATATCAGAGTGTGATTGTGACTGTGCCACGCGATAGTTTCCCCCGCTTCGACATCGTTCTAAATGTCGCTTACACACATCCCTCCTGGAGAATCTGGCCTGGCAGAGCAGACATTGAAACGGTCTATGTGTGCCGAGCCCATGTTCTGGTCAAGGTCAGCAAGGCTTCACCACGGGATGGAACAAGGACTGTAAATATTGTGGCGTACTTGAGCGTCCATGCCGTTCTAGGTTCTCCTAGGATTAATTGGCTTGGTCAGCGAATGATACTCAGGACAAAAGATACGCTATCAGTTGATAGGTCTTGATGTGGTTCATATGCCAGAATCCTGGATGGTGGCTGGGCAGGGGCCACATACATTCCTGGTGAATGTCTGTGAGCACACACTACATGTAAAGGGTCTGTTGGAGTTCATCATAGATGTGTATGTGGACTAATATGTACATGACAGTTGCACTGAATATATTCAATAGAACACAGTCCGGCTGACACGGCGGGGTCAACCGGCACTCGATAACCCTGACCCTGTGCATAGCCGGCAAAAGGAGGCCCGGTCCGTCTCCACCACCCGGAAGTCGGTGGCAAAGCCAAATCTCCAAAGACCATATATTGTTGAATGATGAGAAAGTGACCACCACTCATGTTCAAATCCATTGCACGGTCGAGCTTGATCCTCCAAAGCCCATGTTGCAAGTTTCTGCGAGTAGGGGCCCACATACTGTAATATCTGCCTTGCATATCCTGCTACAACAGGTAACGCCAACAACCATTCCGAGACAGATTGACGCTCAATGACCCAATACTTGAATGTCGTCGATAACAGCTGGCAACAGCTGCTGACGGCCTCCAAATCCCAAGGCAGGGCTGGCTGGCATGCAAACATGCACGTGTGGCAGGTTGCAGGTTGCTTTGCAGGTGGCAGGTCCCGACCCGACAATCTGGTGACAGCGAGCAAGATCCGGGGAAGTTGATGACAGGTGGGTCCCGAGGTAACCCGACGAACCATTCCCGAGTCATAGGGGGATGCCCTCCTGTATTTCCCGGCCCGTGGGGGCTGGACGTTCTAGAAGAGGCCCTGCCGACCTGGCCCTGCCCGACCTATCTGGGCCAGCCTATTTCCGCAGTAGGAAGCGCATCACGCCACGGTGGGATGCTTCAGCCGGGCGCGGCTGTGAACCATCACACCATCCGCGGCCACCTGACCGTGTAAAGCAAACCACTTTCAGGCCACGATGTGAGAAATACCGGAACAAGAGCCTCATTCGATGGGGGTTGGTGGACGGGAATAGAAACTGTGCAATGTATATTAGGTCTAGGATATGCCGCTTGCCACCTCATTCTTGTCTCACCATCGCACAACATCGACTCTGAAAAACACACAAGACACACATAACTTCTCAGACCATCCAAAGTGGTCACAGCCAATCGAGAACAAACACACATTTCTCAAACATTTACTACTTTTTGTGTTTCACACTACTATTCTATCCACACACCAATAATGCGTCCCACACCACAAATGTTTCAACAGGCTGCCCGCTCGGCACCGAGCTTCCTGCAGAGGCTGGCAAAGAGCCCCATGTCCCCTCCAGTTGAGGTCCTCCCCATCTTGATTCTGCCAGTAGGCATGGTAAGCCTCACCATCGATCTACCAGATCATCAACTGCATTGGCATCAGGCTAACCCCTTTCCTTCCCCAGCTGTCCTTCGCCGCATACACCGGCTCCCGAGAATTCAAGTACGACAAGAACTTGAGACTGAAGAGGACAAACGTCGCCGCCATGCAAGAACACTAGAGCTGGCTGTAATTTGCGACATTCACATTTTGTGCCGGCGGGGTACTTTATTTTTGGGACGGCGAATGATATACCCCTGGGTTCAAATACTAGACGGAGTTGAACGGTTTTCTCTTGTACATATTTCTAGCCATCATTGGCATGTAGAGACTTAATTACCAAATCCCAATCAACTGACAGAAGACACTACATGCCGATCTCAGCTCTAGTCGGGACTCATGCCTGGACAAGATCGACCAGTACCTCCGTCGAATTCAGTATCTACCGGTTGAGTCACTGGCATGGAAACCACATCTACAACATCAACCAGACCAATGAATGCCTTGACAGAATTTTCAACTTTTTAACACTTAATTTCTCTTTTACTCTCGCGACTCCCCATTCAAGCGCCCCATTTCCCCACCGCCCTCAATCCCCCTCCTCACAAGCAGCAAGCCACGCCTTCCCCTTCAACATCTCAACAACACTATCCCTAAGCCACCACCCTCCCTCCTCAGTACTCCCACCACCACCACCACCCTCCTTATCCTCGCCCTCCACGGCCTGAGCCGCCTGCTTATTAACCCCAGACACACCCCTCGCCTCAGCCCACTCAAACAAAAGCCGCAGTCCCTCGAGCTTATCCCGGCTCCACCCATCCAGCCCGCCCTCCAGCACCAGCCGCGCATCAACCTCCGTCGCGGCAGCCTCCTCGCTCCCGCCCTCCCCGCCACCACGCCGGTCGAGCACCATCGCCCGCTCGGCATGTGTGAGGCCGGAGAGCGCAGATTGGTCAAACACCCACTCGAGGGGGTCTCTGCCTCCGCCCGCGCCAGATAACGAAATCGCCCCCCCTGTGGCAGAGGTGTTGGAGTTATCCCCCGCAAAAGTATCACGTCCGAGCGCGCGTAGCGTCGCGCCGAAGACGCCCTCGTGCAGCGGCCGCTGCCGTAGGTGCAGGCACTGGTTCCTGCGGAACTGTGCCGCCAGCTCCGGCTTGTGCTCGAAGTCGAGCTCCAGGTCCCAGTACCCCTGGGCCGTGGCCTCGGTGCGGACGGATGAGATCTCTTCGAGGGGCGGGAGCAGGCATGGTGTTTGTTTGCGGATGATGACCGGGTCCTGTTGTTTTTGTTTTGAGATGGCGTGTCGGACTTTCCGTTTTGTTTTAGACGGAGACGATGACTGTTTTGGTGTCGGGGCCGCTGGGGTCTTGAGTTTGATGACGACTGGCACGCTGACGGGCTGGTTCGTGGCCATGTCTTTGGAGACGAGGCACCTCGAGTCCGCCGCGAAGACCCAGAAGTGCCGGAAGGCTTGCAGGTGAGCTCTGTTGTCCTGGATTCCTGATGGGAACAGAGGGTAGAAGGCAATGAGCAGGGATGCGATGGCTAGATTGCTGGTGCTGAAGGTGACAGTGCCGCTTCCTAGGAACAGCGCGCCGATGGCCAAGTGTGCGGCTAGATGACTTCCGTAAGAGGTTTGCGGATCGTCCCGGCCGTGTAAGGAACGCAGCCTTCTGAGGACTTCAAGGTCACCTGTGCCGGCCATGACGGAGGCGGCGGACAACGCAACGACATCCTGACACATCTGGACATTGTTGCGTGCCAGGTGGGCATCATAACACTCGGCTGGCTGCTTCGCCAAGTCCCTGAACTTGTCCAGGTACTTAACCAGCAAGTCGCGGACTTTGGTGTTCCCGGAGCCAGTGAAGCGCATGCCCATGGAGAACAGGAGACCAGCCAATATGGAGTAGAAAGGCATGTCTTTGCTGCGTAGTGACCGAGGGCCCTGTAGCATGTGACGCCACCGGTACTCCTTTGGCAGACTGGACCTGATCCACTCCACCGTGGGCTCGACCTGGCTCCACATGATGAGGTTCTTGGCCAAGGTGCGCAGCAGCAGAACGTCAGGGCGGACGTACGTGAACTGCAGGACTGAATCAGGCACGTCCACCTTGCGTGCGACAATTTGATCCTCGGACTTCATAAAAATCAGCGTTATCGCGACAACCGCACCAGGTGCCGAGCGGTCAAGTACATTGACCAGTTCGACCTTCTTGGTTGATGACGCCAACGTGAGCAGTTTCTCAGTCAACCGCATGTCGTGCAGCCCTCGGAGGTCTGTGCCTTTGCCCAGGTTGATCAGCCCCAGCGCGAAGCCCGCCGCGAGTCGGTATCCTTCGTTCCGGAGTGGGTCCTCCTCGTCCTCGTCAGCCTCATGTTCTATCTCTGACATCATGATCTCGCTCATGCGGCGGTGCTGGCTCTGACAGTACACCAGGCCAATACCCATAAGCCCTGCTGTCTGCGTAAGATGCGAAAGGTTGAGTTCGGCAGCTCCCGGTGGCAGCAGGCGGGTGACATGAACGGTCAGAACCCTGGTGATAAGGTTGTCCATGGTGCCCATGAAAGAAGCAGCCAAGCCCAAAAGCAAGCCGATGGATGTCATCGTGTGCTTCGTGGTCAGATACTTGAAGGCCACCCACTTGACCATAGACCTCAGGTGGCCGTTCAACCCGAGTGCGAGCAGGAACCCAGCATGTCGGTTGCTAGGCTCGCCGCTCGGCTTGTTGTATATTATCCAGTTGTTGTCAATTCCTTTGGCTTGTGGTGAGACCTGGAGGCCAGCGGCGGCACCTTGGTGGAAGAAGGCCCAGTTGACCTTGTCCTCCACGAAGAGGGACTTGTCTGCATTGACAAGAATATTGGTTGGCTTGACCAGACACGTGAGGTTGAAGCCCATAACCTCGTACTTCTCGGTCGGGAGCGGGAATCGCAAGCCAAATTGCATGAGCCCACGGCCGGCGGGGATGGCGAGGGTGCTGGTAGCCAAAATAGTAACCCGCTCCTTCTGCTTCTCCAAGAACTCTGACTCACTCCAACTGGGTTCAGAAATGCACTGGATGACCCTGTGGTGTCTGGTGGATAACATATTATCAGCCTCAATGAGGCGTCGATCTTCTCTGAATAACGCATGTATGATTGCCTGGCGGTCGGCGGACTCGTTGGGTAAGTGGCCATAACCAGCGGATCGGTCGACCGTGGCACATATTGCCTTGTAATCCCGCGTGGCGATGTGGGACGGAGGCGCCACATTCGTAGTCGAAGCTTGCTGCGGGTGGTGGCGCTTGAGGACAGTGGCAATGTCGGATCGGTGTACAAGAGCTAACAGCTCCTCCGACCAGGTAGAGGGCGGCCTTGCCTGACACATCGAAATGGCATCCTTCAGGGGAATCATCACAGCTTCGGGGAGCGTTTCAAGCACGTCGGCAGTGAAACCACATCTGTGCATCAACTCGACGACCTCGGCCCATGACGTTGAGCGAGTGAATGACGTCAGGAATCTTTTGAGCATGAAGGTGCGCGGCATGACCGAAGACCACCTGCGGTACGCGTTCTCCGTACTGACGCTCCTGAGTGTGACAGCACTGTAGACGTCGGCGAGTGTTGGAAGTACAATTCTCTTGTCGCCGGCCAGTTGTGATTGGATCCAGTCATAGACTCCGACTGGGCGTGGTGGGCCCGGCAGACCCAGATTCGACAAATCTGTGTACTTGTATCAGCATATGCAAAGTTGCTTCGAAGGGCGGTGCAAAATACCATGGTTGTTGTTGGGACTAATTTCGGCCTGTACACCCAGCTGATGCAGAGCCGTGACTTCATGCCACCCGAGCCAGCTGCAGATTTGACACAGCAGGACACGAACACTTGCTCTCCCGAGTGCGGAGTACTCTGGGATCATAACATCGAGCTTCTGTTCCTCGAGCAACAGGTGCAGGCCGTGTGCGATGCCCCACGCAGCCCTGCCACGGTCCTCAAGACTTTGGCTGGGGGCCGTCGGAAGATAGCCGGCGGGTCCAAAGGCAGCCTGGCCTGGGGTGGACGACATGAAAAGCTTCGCAAGGCGGATATGGCTTGTCAAAAAGTCCTCGTGGCCGGGGACTGGCTGTGTGGACGTGACTTTAGGGGTCTCTGTCTCGAGCATCCATCGCCATGCATGAGACTGCATCCACGGCGGGCAGGCTGAAGCATTGGGGGCTGTGATTGCGTTCATCTTCTCCCACATGCCCGCAGTTGGATCCAGCGACCTTCTTCGACGAGGCGTAGACCGCGAAGTTGCAAGGCTCAGGTCAGGAGAGAGTGACAGGAATAAGCTTAGGATCTCAATGACCAGGGAAGACCATTCAACGTCAGGCAGGTCAACGTCCTGATCCTCGGTCCATTTTACAATTTGCCACCAGCCAGCCAGCAGCTTTTCCGAGAATTCGACTGGTAGCACGCTCTGGCACACTTGAAGAACGTTGCGTACCAGCGGGTTCCGCGGTTGAAGCTGGATCTGAACGCGATGGGTGTTGCCACTGTGGTCCTCGAGGTCAACCACTCCGGATGTTCTAGAATGCCGGATCTTGGTGATATCGGTGGCAGACAGCTTGGCACCAACGGAACGCCGACCTTTGACCTCCCTATTGACATGTGTCCCGACGTAGTCCAGGCTTCCCAGGTTATCAGCATAAAGCGTGGGAAGTGCCAATGTTGACATTGCGCTCCAGGGCGCCTGAATACTCAACTCCCTTTGGCCCGCAGTGCTCTCTGACAATATCAGGATCATAGCCTGATCTCCGTCAAAGACCTTGCAGGAGTCAGCAACATTGTGAGCCCGTCTCAACACATCGGGAGTGATCTTGGAAATCACAAGGCCTCCATCCGCCCGTGCACCATGGCGTGTCGACATGTCAGGCTTTGGCTGGCACTCGATCCGGAGCGGGAGGAGCTGCAGTCGCTTGTCCAGCTTATCTTGTATACATATAAGCAGGTCTCGATTTCCACTTTCGTCAGTCGCAAAAGGAGGCCCGTCGACGATGAATACTTTTGATTGGGCGCGGGCAGGCTGATTTGATAGTGAGTAGCGCACATTAGAATTGTCCATGGGCACGCTGTGGACTCTGGTGAAAAGAATCTCTCGCGTCAGCCCGTCGAAGCTGTGGTCATCGAGCCCCATATCATGGAAACCTCCCAATTCGTCGAGGAGGTCATCGGGTGTGGGCGTCTCAAGAAGGTGGCCTAGATTGTTGATGCTATGCGTCGTGCTCAAGTTCAAGGGGCCTGGTCCACCGCTCTGGCGTGCGCGCGCCCCGGTCATGCGACGGCTCTCAGCATGGGACGAAGGGATCGCCTGCTCAGCAAACGTGGTCCTCTCGTGAGAGGCGGACAGATCCGCCCTGGCTAGCAAGGAGCTCACCCTACGCGACTGCCTCCTTATCTTGTCCCCCTCGTTCTCCTCGCCGAGCGCCAGGGCGATGTCGTCCGACTTGGCCTTCTCCAGCCGCTCGCTCTTGCGATTCTTCTTGGCGGGCGGCTGTGGCTGGGCGTTCAAGCTCTCCCGGAACGAGGGCAGGATGGGCGTTGTGGCGCCGCTACTAAGCCTGGCCTGCATGGAGCTTCTCCTGCGCCCTGGTTTTGCCTTCCTTCTCTTCTGGTGCTTTGTGAAGACATCCTCGTTTTTGATGTAGGCCAACTGCCAGACTGTGTACAAGTTGACCTCCCGGTTGGCTGTCACAGCCAGCGTCAACTTGCCCCTGACTGTCTCGATGTGCAGGATCTCTTCGGCCAAGTCAAGGAACGGCGATTTCGCAGAGCTACTGCGAAAATCGGCAGGGCCTGACGGCGGGGAGTGGCTAACAACAAGACCCAATTCCAGCAAGGGATCGGTCAGACAGACAAGTCTTGGCCAATGCGAGTCGCTCGTCTCCAGCGGCGTCTCGAACATGTTTTCCATGGTCGCGTTGAGGCGGAGCGGGAGGGCTTTTGGCTGGCCTAGGCCCTCCACGGAGAAAGAAGTGGTGGCACTCCGATCCTGGTGGCGTGAAGGGGACATGTACGATGACACAAATGAACTTGGCGGGACTCGTGGGAACTTGAGGCTGACGGGAGCCAGGTTTTGAGTCTTGGGCTTGCGCTGGATGATGACACCGACGGGGGCTGCGCAGGCAGACTCGACCTCGAAGGGCATGTGGACGATATGGCTCGTACCGGACAGGAAGTAGATATGAGCCTGTGTCTTGAGGAATATAACCAGCGCCTTCGCCAACCGCGGCTCCTCCCCGTTGCTCTCTGCGTTGCCATGATCGTTGCTCTTCCTCCCTTCCTGTCCCTTGTGTCCCCCATAGCCGCCCATGCTCTTGTTGTTGGAGGCGTTTCCATTGTGGTCGGCGTCGGTGGTAGGGAAGCGGGTCAGCAAGGCTTGGAGGATGGGCTCGTCCTTCTCGATGTCGAGGTTGAAGCTCTTGCGGAACAGACCGCCCCTCTTCCAGATGACACAGTTCCCGACCGTCAGCAACTCATCCTCGCCGTCCTCGTCTGTGGCAACGTCCCACGTGAGCTTGCCCTCGACAGGTTGTCCTTCTATCCCCAAGGGCGGATGCAAGCCCAGAGACTTGACCGACGCCATCTTCTGGACTTTGCTCCATGGGGCTGGAGCTCAGGTTTAAGCTCAATTATTCCGTGGCATCGAGGCTCGAGGGGGGGGATGGTCGTGTCGCGCAGGCCCAGGGGAATATCTGACCTCCTGGCCTTGTGCCTTGCCGCCAGAGGGGAGGACGAGGGGTTCTCTGGGTGGTCAATCAGCAAACAATTGCGGTGATGGGCGATGTCCTCTCCTCTTCTTGGAGGGGTGTCGTCAAGAAGTCGCGTCGTGACGCGGTTACTGATAAGGAGCCTTGAGTGCGGATAACACACCCCCCCTTCCTGTGCGCTGTAGGTGGGGGCTATAGATCCACCCCTACCCCCAACCGTTGCCCCAAGTGCCGGCGATCTGGGAGCTTGGAGCCTCTGACGTCTCCGCTGGTTGAGCTGCAGCTGCACCTGCACCGAGCTGCCCCGGTCCAGTTATTCGAAGCTCCTGCGCTGTCCCTGCATGAGCTTCACCCACGGCTCTTCTTTCCACGTTGAACGCCATGTTCAGGCCTCCAGGCTCTGACCCAAGATGACGGACCCTGCGCCTGGTGCAGGCGATCATGACAGCCATCATGAACCTCAAGACATAGCCGCCGCCGCCGCCGCCGCCTCTGTCTCTGCTTCCTCAGCACCCACTGGATCCAGTCCTCCGCAAGCCACAGACGTCCAGCCCAACCCCGGGCAGGGAGGACAGAGCAGAGGCGGTGCCGAGCCCGACAAGACCACTGGAGATGACGGCCATTCGGAGGAAGAAGAGAGCGGAGAGGAGGAGGAGGACGACGACGATGACGACGAGGAAGAGTCCAGCGGGAGCGAAGAAGACGACGATGACGACGACGAAGAGCCGCGTTTGAAGTATGCCAGGCTGACCCAGCATCTGAGTGGTGTCTACAAGAACGCAGACGCAACGAGCTCGTTCCTCGTGGCAGGGGACAAGATGGTCATAGGCACGCACAATGGCAACATAGTAGGTCCTCTGTGTTCCTCTTTATTCCTCTGATCACCTCCTCGCGCCCGGCTGACACTCGACACCAGAATGTCATCCAACTGCCTGCCTTCCAATCCATTCGAGTCTACCATGCACACTCTGCCTCCGTCACAAGCGTCTCCATCTCGCCTTTCCCGCCGCCTATGAACCCCATCAAGCCGGAGGTGGCCTCTCGGGCTATAGCTGCCGCCGGCGGAGGGGGTCCGTCTTCTCGGCCAGAATCCAGACAGTCGGGACCCAGCCCTGCCGCTACAATGAGGAAACGACAAGAACCGATGCCCGTCCCAAATGTGCCTTCCAACAACATCTTCATTGCCACGTCATCCATGGACGGCAATGTCTGCGTCCAGTCTCTCACAGACGTCAAGGATGTGCAGCTGAGGAACTTTGCACGGCCGGTGCAATCTGTCGCCGTGTCCCCCGACTTCAAGAACGATCGGACGTACCTCTCTGGTGGAACTGCCGGCAGCCTGGTCCTCACTGTAGGAGCACCCCACGGTCGAAGTACCTCCACGACTGTCGGCACAGCTGCGGCCACAGCATCTGGCTGGCTAGGGACTATGGGCCTGGGATCAAACACCGGGAAAGACACCATTCTGCATTCCGGAGAAGGCATCATCAGCACAATCAAGTATTCTCTGTCCGGGAAATACGTCGTGTGGCTAAATGAGCATGGCATCAAGATCATGCGATCAAGCTTGCACCTGGAAAGTGATGATCACGAGGATGCGTGGAAACGAATTGGCCATATTGACCGGCCGCAAACCGACGAGTGGGAGACCATGGCGGGCGTGTGGAAGGGTCGTGTCGAGTGGATCGATGAGACGGCCGTCCCCGACACTGACGGGGAGACGGAACCGGACGAGGTCGCGGCGCCTTCACCCGCTGCCGAGAAGCTGAAGCTCCGTCTCAAGAAGGAGAAGAAGAACGTGGAGAGGCTGCTGGTCGGATGGGGCGGTACCATCTGGATAATCCACGTTCACGCGGGCGGTGTCGGCACCGGTAAGGATGCAGGAGAAAAGACCCTTGGTCGGGCAGAGATTGTGAAGATGTGAGTGCCCGCAGCTACCCATGCTGGTTTTTCAGAGCTGACTCCCCCAGTCTTCGCATGGACTGCATCATATCCGGAATCTCGTTATATACGCAGAGTCTCCTGTTGGTCCTAGCATATCCTTTGGCCAACGATGACGAAGACGACGACCATCACAAAGGCAAGGCGCCTAGCAAAGGTCACAAACCTAAGCCATCGACGAGCTCCGGCTCAAGCGAGCCATCTGGAGGCGTCCGACGGCGTCAGAACAATTCCCCACCAGAGCTCAGACTGATCGATCTTGTCTCGCAAGCCGAGATCGACAAGGACAGCTTGAGCATTAGCCGCTTCGAACGGCTAACGTCGAACGACTACCATCTTGGTGTGCTCCCGCAGCACACGGCATCTGCCATGGTTGCATCCAAGGGCTACCTTGAGGCTATGGCTGGCCTAGGTGTAGACATGTGGAACGTCGCCATGATGCCTGGCAAGGCCCTCTTCAGCTCCGCCGCCAGCGTACGGAGCGGGCACAGCGGCGACGGAGCGTCCGGCTCCAGAGTGGCCACTGGCAGTACCGCCGGCAGCATTCGGCCATTCAGTCAGCGCCAGGCCGTGCAGACTGTCCACCCCAGTCTTGCCAAGCCCGGCACCAAGATCTTCGTTCACAGTCCATATGACTGTATTTTGGCCTCGAAGCGTGATCTCGCCGACCATCTCGCGTGGATCTTGGAGCGACAGGAGTACGAGCGCGCCTGGGAACTTGTCGACGAGAACCCAGAGATTGTCGGCGCAGCGGACAGTAATGCCGACCCGGGGTCGCCTTTAACCCCGATTCGATCCCATCCGACGCACAGCAGCGATGACTTCTATGATGACACCGCGTCTACACTGGGCGGGCTATCCATGAACCTGTTGGCAGAGAAAGAGAAGCGTCGCATCGGGGAGTTTTGGCTCCAGCAACTGGTCGGGGCGAGTGAATGGGAGAGGGCCGGCCAGGTTGCTGGCAAAGTTCTCACCTCATCTGAGGGCTGGGAGAAGTGGGTTTACATCTTTGCAGGAGCTAACAGGTTCGACGAGATCACCAACTTCATCCCCATCGAACCGATGCGACCTCCCATCCCCTCCACCATATACGAGGTCGTCCTGAACCACTACGTCCAAAATGACAAGCTGCGATTCAAGGACCTGCTGGAGAGGTGGAATCCCGACTTATTTGATGTCAACACCATCACCACTGCTCTTGAGAACCAACTCAAGTACCGTGATGTCAGACCAGACACGTACCAAGACGGGATCCGAGGCCGAGACTGGAGCATTGTCATGGGAGGTCTTGCAAAATTATGTGAAGCCGACGGACGCCATAGAGAGGCCCTCCGCTGCTACATCAAACTGCAGGACGCTGACTCGGCCATGCGGCTCATCAAAGAAAGCCACCTCGCCGACGCTGTAGCGGACGATATCCCCAGCTTTGTAACTTTGCGCATCCCTCCGGGCAAGGAGGACAGCATGTCCATGGAGGAACTCGAGCAAGCCACAAGCGAGGCCATCACGCTCCTTGTCGATGAAGCTCAACACGGACTTGTCCGGCCAGAGGTTGTAGTCTCCCAGCTACAGGAGAAAGAGCTGAACATTCACCTCTTCTTCTACCTTCGAGCCCTGTTCAAGGGCGAAGGTATCAGTGAGCACCTTGGGGAGAACCGCGATCGGCTGGTAATGGAAAGCCAGAGCCTAGTAGATGGGTTCGCAGACCTGGCCGTCCACCTCTTTGCCATGTTCGACCAGTCCATCCTGATGAACTTTCTCAAGTCTTCTACGTCGTACGCTTTCGAAAAGGTAAGTTCTGCACCCAGCCACCCACCAAATTCCCAGAACGGAGTGCGAAGAGCTGCTGCTGACGCGATGATAGGCCGTGCAAGAATGCGAAGAGCACAACTACATTCCTGAACTTGTCTACCTGTACTCCAAGACCGGCCAGATGAAACGCGCACTGTACCTTATAATAGACCGGCTCCGCGACGTTTCCCGCGCCATCGCCTTCGCCAGGGAGGCCGACGACCCGGATCTCTGGGAGGACCTCCTCAAATATAGCATGGACAAGCCGCGGTTCATCCGTGGCCTGCTGGAAGAGGTCGGCACGGCGATCAACCCCATAACCTTGGTCAGGCGCATCCCGGAGGGTCTGGAGATTGAAGGCCTGAGAGAAGGCCTCAAACACATCATGAAGGAGCACGAGATACAGTACTCTATCAGCGAGGGCGTGGCAAGAGTGCTGAGAAGCGAGGTAGCTGCCGCACAGGCGACGCTGCGGAATGGACAGAGGAAGGGGATCAAATTCGAAGTCGTGGTGAAGAAGGAGGATCATGTCGACGTGGAGGCGAAGGACATCCCGTCTGACCAAGCTTCAGTCCACTCCGGCAACAATGTGCCGGCGCCCATGACGAACGGTGGCAAAGCGGCCGATGATGATGCTGAAACAGCTACTGATAACGCATCGCTGAAAAAGCGGGCCAAGAAGTGGACGGCCGGCCACTGCGCCGCGTCGCAGTGCCTGGAACCATTTTCCCAGTGGGAGATGGAGACGCTCGTCGGCTTCGCGTGCGGGCACGTCTACCACCTCACCCACCTGCTCGAGGCGCTGCACCCGGACGACGCGCGGCTGCACGACGTGGCGGACTTTGGGCACGACTATGGAGATGAGGAGAGCCGCAGCAGGCGGAGGACGATTGGCACCAAGGTCACTCATGCGAGGCTGTTGCGGGACCGGGTTCGCGGCGGGTGTCCCATTTGCCACCAGAAGAAACAAGTAGTCGCATGAGAATTCTTCGCCGCATATACGAACTGAACATATTGGAGGATACGGATTTTCCAAACAAATACCACAAATACGCATCTTGATATCCTCTGACATGCTATGCTTGCACCTCTTTCAAAAGTACATTGTTCCCACGCTGTGACAAAACACTGCCATGGGTAGCCCGTATTTCGAGGCTTAATCACGCCGCGAAAAAGGGAAAACAAAATGTGGCCGTTGTACGCTGTAGCTCTTCAGCCAGGAAATACTGCACGGTTGCTATCTGCTACCGCGGGATATATCCAATGTCGTTTTGCGGGTATCCCCCGTATTGCTGCCAATGAAACGGGGCAAGACCACCACGCCCCTCCGCGAACCCCGGTGCATCGACTCCAAGTCTCCTGACTATGGGATCCCGACTTCCCTGGCTCTCCAGCCTGCGGACATGATCACCTAGACCCCCCAGATGCTCCAAGCCAAGACCCTCCGACCCTTGCGTCCCTTCTCGGGTTGTCTTATTGCTGCTAGTAGTCGGATTCACCAGCCGCAACCACCAGACTTTCTTCCTGGACTCTGCCGATTCATCCCCAGAGGTGGTGGTTAGCCCACCACTCCGATATGCCCTCTGCCCTGTGCCCCGCGCCTGTAAGCTATCGATCAGGCGGTTGAGTATGACAAACTCGACCTTGAGCTTAACCCCGTACACGCACGGTTTGAACGCCCCTTGCAGGTAGAACACAAATGTATATTGTATGACCAAGAGGGCGACATCCAAAGCAATAACGAACATGTTGATGTAAATCAGTTGGTAGAGAAGGGTTATCCTATCGGCGGCCGTGCCAGACTGAGATGCGGCGGATACATGCGCCGTCGGTTCCCGGAGCAGCCTAGTGCTACGGAGGAATTTGTGCGTCTGCCAGATGTACAGGATGTTCAGGGACGTTTCTTGTACAAAAAAGGCTGTTGTCTGGAGGCGGTCCCAGACGGTGTTGATACGGGGCAGGCCTGGGTCTATGTTGGTGGCTTGCTGCACGAATATGTGAATGTTAGTCGTCATGGACAACACAAGACTGGGATGGGATGTTGGGGTCAGTTCTGGACTTGCAGCCAGGATTCCCATGATAACAGTTGGCACTGAAAGGACGATAGAGTCAAATATCAAGACTGCCGCGACCCAACGGAGAAACGAATCCTGTTGCCTTCAAAAGTCTGTCAGACGCCGGGCGCACAAAACCTTTTCGCCCTTCGGAGTTAATTAACGGGGAAACTCACATGATCAGGTGTAAGCGAGAATACAGGACCCAGCTCTGTGGGACCACCATAATGAACCAGGTCAGATATATCATAGTAATAGATCCCCTCAGGTCTGTCCAGACCCCAAAGTCGGCTAATATGATGAACACCGGCTGCAGGATGACCCCCCAGGAGCTCAGGGCGCACGACCAAAAGTACAGCCCCCGCCGCTTCTTGAAGCGCATGAAGAGGGAAAAGTTGATTTCGACCCCGACATACCATGAGATCCCAGAAAAGGCGGCCATAACCATTGCCATAGGGAGATCTCCCTTGATATCAGGTGTTATGGCCATAATTGCTTAGCCGGATGAAGAAAAAGCAGATACGAGGTGGGTCCAGCGATGGTTGTTGAAGGGCTCATGTAAAAGTCGGAATCATCGGATTAAAATTCCTCGGGTACCGAAACTGAATCTCACGCCGCCAGACGTCTTTCTGCTATTGGCAGATATGAGAGCCAACATTAATTAGGTGGCACAACGCTACCAAACGATCGGAGTTCAGGAGCATTCAAGTATGGGCGGCAGATGTTTCAGCGAACACCGCATGCATGGCCAAAGATAGCACAGCATTATTGGCTCGTCGAATGGGAGAGAGGGGGGCTTACGGGGTTTCATATGACATGTGACAATGACTTTCCAACCACTGGGCAGATTTTCTTCAAGGGGATGAAGCCCTTTATGCATTATTTCGCATATCACTGATGAAGGACCGGTTGGAATTGGGCGCCTTGTAGTATTTGCATTCAGTGCGCACATTGATGTACTTGATTGATGGTTGTGAGAGAGAAGATTGCGGGTTTGGAGATCCACAAGCCCCCAGCACATGAAGTAAGATATGGATGTTGTGCGGCCACCTCAAAGGTCACACACATGCAGTGGTTACTCAGTAACCGCTTTTGCAGCCGGTATTCTTCTCCAACAGGTAAGTGCTCGCCGCCAAATGGTCAGCTTAATTTTCCTGGATTTGGTACTCGACATGCATCCTGCTGCACCCTGATCCGGACTCGAAGCTCAACGCCAATCATCCCAATGTCCCGCCACCCAGCAGCCAGTAAACAAGAAGAAAGGGTTGGCATTCATGCCCGTCATTCACCGACTCGTTGCCTCAGGCCTCCTTTGATCCGTTTGGCTCCCAGCCTTCCTTGGCCATCTCGAAGGACTCCATCGTAAAGGCAGGTGAGACGGTACACCCCACCAGCGTCCATTCCCCCAGGCTCCTTGCGTGCTGCCATTCTCCCACTTCGACGACAACCTGAGGTTTCTGTCCCTGTAGTCATGCCCCAACGGTCGTCAGCCAACTCTCAGGCTCGGTGGAAGTCGGGAGAGAGCGAGACCGTCACAGAAAAGCCGTTTCATACTCACATTCCACAGGTCGTTCCCCAGCACCACGTCCCTTAGGGGCTTCCCGTCGTCCCAAGAAAGTGAGAGCTGCAGCGGAGCACCAGCGTAGTAGTGCCAGACCTCAGTGGCATCTAGGACCCGGTGCCAGTGGGAGAGTCCAGTCTCGCCCTCGAGGAGATAGTAGATGCAGGTGCCAGGAGACCGGTTATCAGACGACAGATGAGTGTCCCGGTACGTCTCGATGAAATAGCCCTTTTCAGGGTGCGGCGCCAGGTTCAGGGCAGCGATGACTTCCTTTGCAGAGCGTGAGGTCGCCATGTCGAAGATGTGTCTTGCTTGAAGTCGAGACTTTTGTTTCGTTCTGGGTAGGTGATGCCGCGGGAAGAGATTGAGAGACAAGGCAGCTGACATCAATACCTGAATTGAAGATAAATCGGCGCTACCTGCTGTGTAAAAGAAAGCTTCGCTGCAATTGTAGGGCGAGCGATTAAATACCAGACGGTGCGGGCATCAGCGTCGCAGTGACTGTTGGCAGTCAGTGACTCAGCGAGACCAACTGAGCACACACACTCTCAAACGGGCGAGAACAGGAAGGATCCAGGCTCGAGGCTCGCAATTTCAAGGCCCAGGGAATCAGTTTTGGGCTTCGCTGTGCTAAGGCAGCTACAGATCGACAACACCGGTCAGACTCGCCTCCTCTTTCCGGCTTTGCTCGAGCCATGGCTGCCTTTTGTGACACATCACTCTCGGCTCCATTGAGACGCTGACATTGTGGCACGTCAGAGTATCGTGACACCGGAAGATAGCAGGCCAGAGCCCACTGGAGGACCAACAACCAATGCTGGAGAGTAAGCATCGAACCCTCCACCGTCTCACAGAATATTAGCCTGTTGAATCGATGTACATGTCCTAGGGCAGTGAAATTTTTGTGTCACGTATTTATGCTATCCAAATAATCACCACTGACTCCCACCACCGTAAGAACCCTGGCGTAGAGCAATGAAGACCGGGACTATGTAAGCCTGCTGGAATGTTCTACTGCCGAAGTATGCAGCTACTCATCAACGCAAACCGTGACCTGAAAACTTTATATCACAGGCTCATGTTCAAGCAAAAATAATTTTCTAGGTGCTCTATGGTATGGCCGGTTGAATGCAGCTAAGGTTTATAAAGGACATCGGGAGAGACTGGTTCACAGCGTCCACCTTAAGAATCAATGGCTGGAACCCAGCTGCCACGTAATGTACTTCGTGCAACCTCACCCATCACGCTCCAGGCCTAGGGTGCTTGGAGGACCCTTTGCAGTAGCGCCGTTGTTCTCCGAACTTGCCGACAACTCCCCGCGCCGCATTTGATTCAAAGGACGTTGGTTCACGTCACTCACGTTAGCTGCACCGTACATCATTGATACAAGTCACTGGAGAACCAGCACTTCCCCTTGTATCTCCACCGGAGACATCTCGGGTCCTACGCTCTGCCACGACATAAATCTACCGGCATTATGGCGCCTCCCCCGTACTGGCTCCTGCTTTCGGCCCTCTCGTCCCTCGCAGCCATTCCCAATGCCGTCATCTGCAGACCGGAACCACAAAGCCGGCGGGGCAGCAGCACTCCCAGCACCCACACGCCCATTAACAAGCGCTCGGCCCACGAGATCATCGACAGGCTGGGCTTGGTCCCCAACGACGAGAAGGGCTACTACGTCCAGACTTTCGAGGACCCCTACACCATCACCTACCTAAACCGCTCAGCCAGCACGGCCATTTACTACCTGCTCGAGGGCGGCGACGGGGACTCGATCTGGCACCGTGTGGACGCGGTTGAGGTCTGGCACTATTACGCCGGGGCCCCATTAATCATCTCGCTCTCGTTTGACGACGGCGGACCCCTCAGGGAGCAGATCCTCGGCCCGGATGTCTTTGATGGTCAGCAGCCGCAGGTGGTCATACAGAAGAGCGAGTGGCAGTCCGCTAGGAGTCTGGGTGCGTGGACATTAGTCGGGACGACAGGTTGGTTTCTCAATCGTTGTTGAGGAAGCAGACCACTACCTTCGAAGTGCTGTAGCTAACATGTGTGTAGTGGCTCCTGGATTTGTGCCAAGTGGCGTTGAACTGGCGGACCCTGGTTGGGCTCCAGATGCGGCATAAGAGGTCCATCTCTAGCATGAGGAGGATCCGCCATAGAGTATAGGAGCTGTATCAATAAAATGTTATCTCATTTATTAGAAGAGTATACAGATAGTTTCATTGCTATAATTAGTATACAATTATACGAGAACATGAGTGGATAATATGTCAGTAGGGAGATCTTTTTTTTTTTTGAGAAACAAAAAGAAAAAAATGTAAAATAGATAAAACTTTTCCTTGCATTTCCTACAGCGTGCTAAGTATACCAAGCCTCAAGGAAAGCTTTTGTGAATGCAGCTGCACTTGCAGCCGCGTAGGACTGCCATCTCTTGTTCTTGTGGCTATCTGCGTAGTCACACACAGCCTTTACGACCAGGCAACGCCCGGGGAAACCTTCCCAAACCCCGGATCCTTCCATTTCAAATGCCATGACGCCCTCATCCTTCGCTATAATCTCACGCTCTTCCCCCGACTTCATGACCTTGTCGCCAGAGGCATAGAGGCCGAAGTGAATCGATGGATCGGCATGGTTCTTCTTGGTCTCACTCTCATCCGCAGCACCGACCAGCCGCTTTCGGTCAACGAGATGCCTGTCATCACATTGCAAACTTTCACAGTCCAATGTGAGAGCAGCCTTGCATACTGGATCTTTTTTTGTTTGACAACGATTGCACACCTCGCAGTTGAAAGCCGCTTGATGCTTATGGCGGTACGTCGCTTCGTACAATTTATCTCTGCATGCGCCAGGGTACTCCGCTATTCCACCCAGCTCTGTGGAGTTGCTGAGGTATTTGAGGTGTAAGGCAGTCCGATCTTTTAATCTGTTTGTCCACCAGCGGCCCTTCGTTTTGTTGAGAAAGGACAGTATCTCGGCGTTCGGCTTGGATATAGTCTCGCTCATCCGGACAAATCTGTCTGGAAATTGGCGTCCGAAGTCATATTGGATCAATCCATCACTGACAATAATATCTCCTAGAATGATTTCGACTCCGCTTCTAGTGAAGGGTACACCGCCACAGATACCCACCACTAGCACAAGCCCAAGATTCGGAAAGCTGGCTCGACAATTTGCTGCGACGCTTGCACCGTTGCTTTTACCCATTCCAGGCATATGGACCACAATGACGTGGTGGCGTCCTATGACTCCCATGGTGTATTGATTCGGATCGCCGGCCATCTTCCCATACTTCACTTCATCCCAGCGTTGGTCAAATACATCTTGGACAGCATCGGTTTCCAGGGTCAATGCACATATTATGGCGATCTTGAAATCATTCCTGTGTTGTGGCTCGGGCAGAAACGGCGATCCGATGTCTGGAAGAGTAATATCAGATGAGTTTGTGGGGATGGGCGTGGAAGGTCGTTCAGAGCATGTCCCCATGGAAACTAATTCTCCGCTGAAAGAAGGGTTTCGAGGAATGCTAAAATCTTCGAAGTCCTCAACAGTATCGAAGGATGTATCTCTCGGATCTGTCACAATCCTGCGAAGATATTTGCGTGTCTGGCGCCGGTTCCGAGATGAAGCCGAGCGAGCAGATTGCGCGCTGATGACAAGAGTTTTACCTACTTGCGATGTAAACCTGTGGCAGCAAAGAAACATTACTTTCAGACGACACCCCATCTCGGACGACTCCAAACAGTTGAATATATCCTGGATATATGCCGGCCATAAATGTGTCTCCTCGTGGTTTCGGCCGAGAATAGCAAGGTCAATGATGATGTATAGACTGGGTATCAAGCGACAAATATCTTGCAAGATACCAAACCAGTCTGGAATTGTGGCTGCTCTTTTGAACCTGCCGAACATGTTGATGAGAAAACTCACAGGCCCCTTTGGTCTTACGTATTGTAATCACTGGACTGCAACCTGTTGCAACAGATCCGAAGGGACCAATTGGCTGGGAGGTCCACTAGGACGGGGCGTGTTCAATATGTAGACAAGCCTCACGTCTTGTGAAACTTGGTCAGATTGCATGGCTTGGATGACCTCCACTGCGAATCGTTCAAAACGCCTTGTCGTCCGAGAGTTACCCTGTAGCAGCAATAGACGAGAGTCATCCGAGCCTGCCCAGTCGTGAAACAAAGTCTTATCCCAAATGTCATCCGTGAAGTTGGCTTCTTGGGCTGAGCGAGTTTTTTGAATTGCAACACATCTTTGGCGGGCATCGAGAGGATCCAGGAAGTGAGAACAGAAGCAAAACGCTGGAATCATCCAGAGTAATGGTGGAGCAAGAAGGGCCAGACTGTCTAGCTCTTGCGCGGGACTCTCGAGGAATGCTGCCATCATTGATTCAGTCAGTCTTACCCCAAAGCAGGCACTGGCAGACTTACCAGAGATCTTTTTATGGAGGTCTTGAAGTCCTTCAAGGTAGTCCGTTGACATCCCCTCAAAAGCTAATTTTGCTGAGCATCCCGGAGTTGGTGCGGTCCTGGTCC
Source organism: Diaporthe sp. PMI_573 (assembly GCA_021399435.1). NCBI lineage: Eukaryota > Fungi > Ascomycota > Sordariomycetes > Diaporthales > Diaporthaceae > Diaporthe > Diaporthe sp. PMI_573. The sequence continues at coordinate 920,340 of JAJTUP010000007.1, read as the reverse complement.
CAGTCTCCATCCATGTCTTTTTTGACTCTTCCAGGTGGCGCTCAATGGAAGTATGAAATTCTAAGATTGAGTCAAGCTCCATTGCTATCTTAGTTAATGCCTTGAGGTTGAGAATAGGATATGGAGATTGTGGGTTCGCTCATGTGAAGGAGGTTGCAGAGAAGGGAGGGGAAATACAGGCTGCAGATGTATGATGCCTGAATTTGGCAGGTATCTATCATGACCTGGGTGGGCTATGCCAGCTCCGATGATGATAGCCTTCTCTATGTCACCTGACTGAGGCAACACAAGAAGAGGGGTCAGGCTTGAGGTCAGATGGGAAGAAATAAGCTGCATCGGCTACATCCCCCATTAGCGTTTGCAAACACCTAGGGAATTCCCACCTCGTAGACGGCACTGGAGTGGAGATCAACAAATACCGGATTGATGGAGCATCATGTCCCAGGGCGTGCCCGCCAAGGGAAATACAGTGGAAAACTCCAAGAAACCGTATCCGAAGCGCAAGGGGAAGATGGCGCAACAGTCCGGATTGCAATGGATCAAGGCCGCACCTCGCCAATGCGACGAGGTGCTACAGGACAAGGCACAAAATCCATACCTGGTAAGTTGAATACTCTACCAACATGCGCTGCTGAACACTGACCAGTCTCCCGTTCCAGACCAAGAAGCTCCATACCACTTCGCACCTACAACCCACATGCATACGCCGAGAAGGACTACAACGATTGACTGGCGGTATGAAATATGCCGCTTCCTCGAACTCGATCCAAATGCGTCGGAAGAAGTAGTCTTCGAGGAGCTTCAAACAGCTTTCGCAAAGATGAAAGAGGCAGAGCGAGTGAAACAGAATCCAGTGGCACAACAAGGTCCTGTGCGTTACCAAGTCATCCACCACGTCATCTGCGCCGGTAGGACAGATGGTAATGCCGAGCGGGTGATGTATCTTGAGCAGCCTTGGACTGTTCATTCTGGTCCATACAGTTCACATTTGAGAGGGAGCCAGCGAGTGACCAACATGGAACTCTATCTGGAACGCAACAAGGATGTCATTTTCCTCGTCCTCCGAGAGTATGTGTGCTGCGGAAAGAAACCTCATTCCATAAACCGATACCGTCTTGGAAGAGAGGTAGATGCGCGGCCAGTGTCACTGATGGTGGCCGAGTACATTGACATTGCTTCAGACGACTTACGCTCTAGACTGGCAGAACTTTCAGATTTTGCCCTCCAGGGAATCCCACACCCCATATTTCGTCGTGTCGAGGATGGAGAAGATGACGAAGGCAACGAGTACGTCGCCGACGATGTATTCAGCGAATACGACATCACAGATAATCCACATGTGTCTTACCCATATCTGTGGTTCTATCATCGTCGCCAGAAGATATTGGAGGCCATAGATCGTCTATATGCCATTGATCAAGAGCATCTAAACGTCTTCTGTGGATATATCCAGAATCGTATGGCAGACGAATGGGCTGCTGTTGACAATTTGATATCTAAAGGGGAGATTAGCGCGGAACATATCAATTACATATATGTGAGCCTCCTGATTCAGCTTGTCGTTCTATTTTCTTATTATCGCAGATTCCAGGAGAAATTGTTGTGTCGATACCAGAAGGGAGCACAAGAACCAAATTACAGGCATCGTTGGTTACAGATTGGCTCAATCTCTCGATTCCACCGGACTCTGATCGATTCTCGGCCTCTATCATGACAGCTTCTTGGAGTTTTGACGGCAAATTCCAAAGAAAAGAAGAAGCTATACCAATCGGCGACCTACCTTCCTTGACCCATCCTTTCAAAATTTGCGAACTCAATCCCTATCCGAAGAGCTTCTCGGATGGAGATGTTCACATTACTAGAAGCCTCAGAGAACGAGGGGAAATGTTCTGGAGATGCCGCCGCCGTAATTACGTGTGCTACAAGAGCTTTGTGGATGATGGGATAAAGACTGCTGTGAGTTCTCACCTGGATAGGCGAAGAACAGAATTTGACGAGAACCGCAGACGGACTCTAGGTTCATGATCGACATTGAGACGTTGCAACAGATGCACCCAAAAGACCACAGGGCGACCAACCGAGATGACCTCGGCACAGAAGCTTTCTCAAACGAGTCCCCTCCTTCGCAAGATGAGTTCATCATGTGTCTTCCTCCGACGATCTTCGGGTTTAATATGCAAAAGAAAGAGTGGGGTATGGCTCCACAGCACCCTTTGTCGCTTTAAAGAATAGGTACTAATCTGTTTCACAATGCAGTCAGTCTTGATGTTGACCTCATCGAAGATGTCCCTTGGAATACAGATGCTTTCGACTTTCTGGTTATTGAAGACAGGATGAAAGAACTGGTCAAGGCAGTGGTCACCAACCAGATCCACGCTGCGGAAAGTACTGACCTGATCCGTGGGAAAGGAAGCGGGCTGACTCTGCTTCTCCATGGGTAAGAGATAAAAGCCTTCTGAGAAAAGGCAAACAACTAACTTCCTATCTAGTGGACCTGGAACTGGCAAAACGCTGACAGCAGAAAGGTACATTCATACAATCCTTACCATTTTCTCAACCAATTGCCACAATGTCTGATATGCGCCAGTGTTGCCGACCTAGCAAAGAAGCCCCTCTACAGAGTTACATGCGGAGACATAGGAACGAAGGCCGAAGAGGTCGAAAAGGTATTCAGCCCCGTGTTAAAGGGTGGGTCGCAGTCTGACTTTGACAGTACCTTGAAACTATCTTCCTCCTTGGCAAGACCTGGGATTGTGGCAAGTGGCAACTTCGTTACTACTCCGATCATCTATCTGACTGGCTCAAGTGGTGCTCTTGGACGAGGCGGACGTATTTCTTGAGGAACGGTCAACGGTCAACCTAGACAGGAACGCATTGGTTTCAGGTGAGCTCGGCTTAGCCGAATCCCAGCAGTATCGCGATCTTCCTCTAACATTCACAGTCTTCTTACGAATGTTGGAATACTATGATGGTAATATATAAAGCGGATCCGAATTCAAAGAAAAGAATGGTCAATTTCTCACAACTCTATTTAGGAATCTTGATCTTGACAAGCAATCGCGTGGGAATTTTCGACGAGGCGTTCAAGTCTCGCATCCAACTCAGCCTCCGCTACCAGAACTTAGACCGAACACAGCGATTGGAAATCTGGAGGAACTTCATATCTCGCCTGGAGCGCCTTGCTGACGACATAGATGGCCTCGAGATTGATGCCAAGGATATCCTCGACCATATCGACAAGCTCGCTACGCCCGAGCTGAATGGCAGAGAGATTCGAAATGCCATTTCAACCGCCAGACAGCTGGCCAGGTATCGAAAGCAAGCACTTGGCTACACACATATTCAAGCCGTCATCGCCGAGGCAGAGAAGTTCGACCAATACCTGCAGAATTTGCATGAAGGGTTTTCAGCGGATGAGCGGCAGAATGACAAGGGGGAAAGATAGCTAGTCTTCTATCTTAATTAAATAGTATCACCAAGACGGACTATTCTACCGATTCAGCAACGATACAGACCGTGGTTTGCAACGCGTTACCTTTTGGAGCCTGAGCGCACTGTGGGAATCTTGTATTTACCAGCTAGTTGACTCCCCGTCGGTCGTTGAGTCTGTCATAAGAATCTAACTGGATCTTCGAATTCAGGTCTTGCAGGGGGTCTACATGATCTGTTTCTATATACGTTTCATAGCATTGGTGAATATCAAAGGCGGAACTTGTGAACGTCTAGCTCCTGAAGAGTTATGGCACGGCTCAACTCCGCGGTCTATCTTGTTACAAGTTCTCTTATCAACCATTACTCTGAGTTGCCATCTACAACTGTTTCAATGCATCCATGTCACTCGATACACCAGGATGAACTGCTGTCTCGTGTTTATATTGTCTGATCCTCTAAACCCGGCTCAAGTGTTAATGTGGTTTCGTTTTTCATCTGTGTACGTACGCTTCTTAAGCAGTATGTAGGCGGTCCCTTCATACAGTGGTAAACGCTTAAACATCCCAGCTCTCAAGTGTTAACCCCGTCCCTTTCCTCTGATCCCCTCACCGGTGTAGTCCACTTTGATAGGGAAACCTCCGCGAGGGCCGGAGGTAACTGCCTAGGGAATTTTAAAGAATTATAGTAAATCGTCACCCTGATTCTCGACCATATCTACCATAACATAGTTATAAAAATAGTCTATAGTTTTTAGTCTTATTTAACTTAGTCTATAGTCTTATAAGCTCCGTACCGTCACAGGTTCAAGGCTAAACGTAGTCTGACTAATTTTAACCCTGCGTCATAGCACCACTCTTCCTGTATTCTTCTCTCGCCATCTCCGCCGTCAGTCCAGCATGATTTCTGGCTTGCACGGGGCTCGTTGGAGCGGAGAAGTCGCTGGCGGGAATCACACCAGAATCCCTCAAATCCGCATCGTTTCCGCCGCGGTGTCTTTGATTTCTCTCCCCCATATCAGCCAAAAGCTTGGCATTCCTGACTCTCTCATCGGCGGAGCTGTCTTTTGATATGGTAAAGCTGATATCGTTTGTACTGTCACCGGTATCGGAACTACTGGCTCGAGGATGCGCTACTTGGTTCTCAAAACCAGGGCCTGTCTCCACTCTATCTAACACTGCGTCTGGCAACGGATCCATAGCCAGGTTCTCAAAACCAGGGCCTGTCCCCACTCTATCTATCACTGCGTCTGGCAACGGATCCATAGCCATCAGCGGTGAATGGATACGTGACCCTGTTCGTATTGGTTCCGGAGATGGCTCAATCGATCTGGGCTGGGAATGGTGCACCCTTGGCATCATAATTTCTCCTGGGGAAAAGGATGGATCGATCTGCTCCGAAGTATAGTGGTCCTTGTACTTTAAAGTCCTTCTGCTTCCAGTGTACGTCAGCGGTATGTGGCCATTCGCTGATGTCGTCACGACGTCCTTGTCAAATCGCTTCGGGGTCATCGCACGATCTATCCCATACGACGGACCGGTTCGAGCCTTTGAAAGCGAGGAAACCCTCGCAAAATTCCTATATGGTTGTCTGGTCTCGGTAGCATCGCGTAGCCTGGCCGTGTCTCCGGCGCTGACTGGATATGTCAGGCCCGGGCGGGGAGCAGTATAACACCCATCGAACGAGCCGATAACTTCTCGTCGGTCCTGAATTCGAAGAGCTGGGGGGAATGTCCGCGAATCTCGGCCCGGGGGATGACTGGAACCAGAGTCAGGATCAGATCAGAACTTAGTTCGAGCACTGACTGCCTGGATGGGCATAAGAGACGACTGAAGGGCAACAATGAAAATACACTAACACCCTGGCAGGAGAGCCATAACCACGGCCTGAGTTCTTGTCGTATTTTGGGATCGTTGTAGGTCCTCCCACTGCTTGTACTTGTTTGCGATGCCGAATACATGAGGTTATGTTCCCGTTCTCTGGAATCCTCACGTTATTTTCCATTTGCATCGTGGTCGCAGGCAAATAGTGCTCGCCTCGGCGTTTTGTGCGCCGATTCGTCGCACTCGAGGTATTATCGGGACCAAGCCCTTGGGAACATCGTATGCGCATTCCATTCATGTGCTGGTCTGGTGCTTTCAGTTGCGCCTTGATGTGGCTTCGGATCGATAACGGGGAAGGGGTCTCTGGAATGAAAGCACTGCTAGGGGTATTATCACTTCTTAAACCAGAATTTTCGTTGTCTTCCTCCAGAGGCTCCTCTGTAGTGCCTTCATCAAGGGCCGTAGGAGGCGTTCTTCCCGTCATCCCCTCACTGTTTTGCACGTTCAATCTCCCCATCGATGACCGTAGATGACCGAAGGGTTTCGTGTATTCGGGAAAAGTCGATATATCTGATGCCGCTCTCTCATGTACCGGTAAATAATCGGAGATTGCTGTCAGGGACCGATCGGATGGAGGATAGACTGCTTGTCGTCTCACGGAGGACCCATGTGCAGACTTGGCTGGCTTCGAGGCATGGGCCCTGCTCAAAGCAGGTGGTTGATAGCCGCTGTCATCTTGATTCGGTGCTGACTTCCACCTTATATTGCTTTCCTGACCAGAGCTCTGAAGGTATCCCATGGCCGTGACTAGCTGACCTTCCGGAGCTGGTCCACAGACACATTTGTCAAGGTTAGCTGAATGCGATAGCTCAGAAACACGGCTATACTATACCTTTCCATCCATGTCAAGCAGGTTTGGAAAGGTTCTCTGGAGAAAAAGATTCGGTATGATCAATAAGGCTGATAACGGCACAGATTCAGGTATCTTCAGTCGGGGGACGTCAGGCCAAACATCGACAGCTGACGTCTCTCTCGTAGTAAGCGGGGGGCAGTAACACAAGATGCAGGTGATGTGTGCCGCATAATGCTTGCTACCTTAGGTAAGATATTTCCACAGTTACCCCCCGCTCCCTCTTTATTTCTTCTTCCGGGGTGGGGGCGGCGCTTTTCCTCATCAACCACCAGCCAGGCACTTCCAATAGAAGCCGGGAAACCAATTATATACCCTACGGCAAGCTCCATAGCTTCACCATCTCTACTGCAGTTCTTGTTGTACTTTCTGGCAAACTCTTGGGTGCGCAACAGATAACGATTACAACTTATAACCTACCTCTGAAGTAAATTGGTCTCGAACACCAACAGTGGCGCGTGTAAGTGGACCAAATAAACCACACAAAGGCCTAGAAGGGGCCAGCAGGCAGAAGCATTACTGGGTACAGGGGCAGACAGCTCGGGAGTCTCCTGCTCCAGAATGCCCTGCAAGCCCCTGCTAGCCTCCTCCCCTCCGGGGGTCGAGACTGCAGGCCAAGGCGATGGCGGCTCCCGGCAAATTGGGATACCACCGCATCTACAACGCTAATCATGCTTGCCACGCAGTCCGGCACGGCCCTTGGTGTCCTGATACGAACTGAGACCGAGAATCCGCCGTTGGCCCTGCACGATCGGGGTTTCCACCTCGGACTACCCTTCACAAAAATGCGGGCATGCCTCTGCTCCGCGCTGGGCCAGCCGTCGCCGACTTCATCCTCTCTGCCCTCCACCGTCCGTCCTCCTCTGCGTCTGCGTCTGCAACGGCCAGACGGCACCTAGCAGAGAGAGAACCGGCTGCCTCCGACGGCCTGATCCCCCTCCTCTCGCCCGCCATGAAGGACGACTACGTCGACGTCGCCGCCTCCGAGGCGCCGGCCTCGGCAGGCTTCCTCTCGCAGGACGAGGCCGACATGGTCCGCCTGGGCAAGGCCCAGCAGTTCAAGCGCAACTTCTCCTTCTGGTCTACCTTCGGCTTCGTGTCCATCTACATGGCGACCTGGGAGTTCGTCATCGTCTCCATGTCGCTGTCGATCGCGACGTCCGGCTACGGCGGCTTCTTCTGGACCTTCCTCGGCTCCGTCCTCTGCTACTCGTCCGTCGTCCTGTCCCTCGCCGAGATGTCCAGCATGAGCCCCACCGCCGGGGGCCAGTACCACTGGGTGTCCGAGTTCGCGCCGGCTGGTTGGCAGAAGCAGGCTAGCTATGCGTCGGGCTGGATGACCAGCTTGGGGTGGATTGCCAGTCTCGCGGGCAGCGTGTACGTGTGCGCCGACCTCGTCCACGTCTGCGTCAATATCACGTATCCGGACCTCGTCTTCACAAGCTGGCAGATCTTCCTCATACTCCTGGCCCTGTTCATCTTGACTATCCTGTTGAACACGCTGGGGACGCGGGTGTTCCCGACGTTGGAGGTGGTCAGTCTGATTGGGCATACTATGGGCTTCATTGTGTTTATTGGAATATTGTGGGGCATGTGCCGGCCCTTGAACGGGAGCAGGGAGGTTTTCCTGGATTTTCAGAACAACGGTGGCTGGACCAACGTCGGGACGGTGTGCTTGCTCAACCAGGTGTCGATCATCTGGTCGATGCTGGGATCGGATACCATTGTTCACATCTGTGAGTGCTCCTTTCTTCCCCGAAAACCAACCCGGCTCAAGCTGACATGCCATCGCAGCCGAGGAAGTACAAGATGCGTCGTTGACCGTTCCGCGGGCTATGTGGTGGTCCTATGTGTTCAACATCTCCATGGCCTTCGTCATGGTAATCACGATGCTCTACACCATCGGACCCATCGACACCATTCTCGAGGCTGAACTGCCCTACCTAAACCTATTCTCAGCAACAGGAAGCGTTGGGGTGGCTCTGTTCCTTGCCATCGTCCTGTTCGTTCTCATCTACGCCGGCAACGTCACAGCGCTTGCAACGACATCGCGTGAGGTTTGGGCTTTCGCAAGAGATCGCGGCTTTCCGTTCTCCACATGGATTTCCCGGGTATGTGTTCAAATAAATCCGTGCTTCGTCCCACTCAAGAGCCATGTTGCTAACGCCATCGACAGATGAACCACAAATACGACATGCCGTTCAACGCGGTCTACCTCTCATCCCTGGTCGCCCTTCTCCTCTGCCTCATCACCCTCGGTTCCGACACCGCCTTCAACATCATAATCTCCGTGTCTCTTCTGGCGCTCATGTCAACATACATGCTCTCCATCGGCTGCGTGCTCCTGCGGCGCATCCAGGGGCGGCAGCTCCCCCCGGCGAGGTGGAGCCTCGGACGCTTCGGCCTGCCCATCAACGCCTTCGCCGTTGGCTATTCCTTGTTCATCGTCGTGCTCAGCTGCCTGCCCTATTCTAACTCCACTACGGCTATTGATGCAAACTGGGCGCCTGCCATCTGGGTGGCGGTGATATTGATCACTGTCGTGGCTTATGTCTTCCATGGGAGACGGAAATTCACACCGCCGGTCATATTTATTGAGGGTAAAAGGGCACGCGGTGAACAACTGCAGAAGGTGCTCTGAGACGCTTATCATAGCAGTCAGCGAAAATGTATATAACAATTTTGAACCAATACTATATTCATGTCCATGTCTTTACTCCTATTGGCAATTTATTCATCCTAACATGCCCATAAAGGTTCAGGTCTCAATGCCTATTCAACATGCACTGGTATTACTTTCAGACTCGCTTCATATAACTCATGCTTTAATGACTTCATCAAGGTACTCCACGGCACGAAGGCTTTGAAATAGCCTGAAAGCTAGTTCAAGTAGTTCTTCCATCATGTGCTTCCTCATCAGGACTCTCAACAGGGTTCAGAGTTACCACTCAAGAATCACCACCGTCTGAGGTTGTTAGTATATATGAACAGATATGTAATTCGGAACTATTACAGGAAGTGTGAATGAGAATGGACCATAGAGGTGCGAAGGTATGTTTACTTCCCAGTCTGCCATCAGGATAGTGTCAAGACTAGGACCTCGGTGGGGAGGGCCTAAGGTATATATTAGGAAAATAGGCATGCACATGACCACTCACTCAATTGACTAGGGCGAAAGAAAGGGTGACAAGTACTGATCCCAGTAAACAGTCGAGGCATGGTTTTCATATAAATAGGAGGGCCCCCTCCCTCGATCTCCCTCAACCTTTTCCCCTGCCAACATCTAAACCTCCATCTCCAAATCATCAAAACACGCTACTCAGCCAAACTTGAAGTCAAAACATCAAAACACACTGCTCAAAAAAGCCAGAGCAGAGCAACACTCAAGCACTTCATCACTTCAAGACACTTCAAAAACAAACAAAGACAAACAATCACAAAACCCCTCAAATCACAGGAGAAGATGCATTTCTCGGCACACGCCGCCGCCGGCCTTCTCGGCCTTGCGAAGTATGTCTTCCCCCTTTATCCCGTCGCCGCATCCAAATTTTCAAACTCATACTAACTAGCCTATTCAGCATCTCCTCGGGATTGCCAGCAGGCAACACCTCGGCATCAGCTCTGTCAGCAGGTGCAAATGTCAACGCCGCCGCAATCACCAACACCACACAAAACACAAACACCACTGATATCTCGGCATCAGCTCTGCACGAGATCATCAACGTCACTGAGAAGACCAACATCACCATCACTCCTGGGGTGGTCACCACCGACACTGAACAAGTCAATACCAGCGTCATCACAGGCCTGCCGCAATTCATAAACGGCACCACAGACCACTACTACCCAGTCTTCTCAGATGATGACACAGAGGGTTTCCTCTGGCTGGAAGAACCACCAAAGGACCGCCGTCTAACACCGAGGGAGCGACGAGTCCTAGACAAGCGTGGTGATCTGCCCCCGCGCGACAGGACGCTGGCAGATCACATGGAGAACCACGGAGAGAACCTCCCCGAGTGCTACAAGAAGTGCATGCGCTCCGAGGACGGCAAGTCATCCATCCACATGGGCCAGGTATGTCAGAAAGCAACCCCCCCCCCAAACACCTGACTGAAAAGAAAAGACAAAAAAAAAAGAGGTACTAACATAATTGTCACAGGACACCCTCGGCCAGATCTGTGGCGCTAAATGGGGCCTGTTCGCCTGGTGGAGTGAGCATCACATCTACTGGTGTGTCAACGGAAAAAACGGATGCCAGGGCAAGCAGCCACACAGGGACGCATACGGCTGGTTGAAGTCGACCTGTGGAGACAAGCCGAACTGAGCGGCGCTATTTCAAGACGGGAGCATACTAAGTCAGCGCTGACCTTTTTCTTTTCCCACTGGGTTTTTTTAAGGTTCATTTAGCGGCTCATGAGCGTTGTGTTGGGCGTAACGGAGGATTTCAAAATCTTGGCTAGCTCGTCGACACCACTGGCAAACCTACCTCAACAAATATAGGTGGGGATCAAGCGGATTAATCAGTCCTGCAATACTAGTAGTGGATAAAAACAAATCTACTACTCAAAACAACTCATGAGATCCAAGTGAAATTTGTGCCAAACCCTTGTTTTCCATTCAGAGTAGACCTTGATTGTACCAACCTCTGTCGATTATTTGCGAGACTGCAAAGTTCCAGTTTACATTAGAGACAGTAACTGAATCGCATTCAAAGTTGACAGATCGCAGTAAGTTAATTCTATGAATCTAGATCCACAAACTTATTCCAGGCCCTCGAGCTGGGCCTTGATCCGCAGCGCAAGCAGCCTCGAGTAGTACCTGCATATGGCCAGGTTGCCGCCGTGGAACCAGAACCCAGGGTGGCCAGAGTCCCTCCACAGGGCGCGGAACTCGCCGCTGTCGTCAAAGCCCCATATGTCCCGGAGCTTGTCCCCAACTTTCTCGCCAAAGATGCCGCTCGCTTGCGTGCGCATGTTCTGGTACCCCGTCGCGAAGATGATCTCGTCCGCCTCGAGCTCAGTCCCGTCCGCGAACCTCAGCCCCCTCGGCAGCACCTCGGCGATCTCCTGGCCCTGCTTCACCTTGATCTTGCCGTCGATGATGAGCTGCGACGCGCCGACGTCGATGTAGTAGCCGCCGCCCCGCTGGAAATACTTGATGTAGAGACCACAGTCGTCTGGCCCCTTGTCGGTCTTGAACCCGGCCTTGGCCAGGCCCTCGAGGGTGGCCTTGTCGTGTACCTGATGGAGCTTGGTGATCTCGTTGTGTTGCGCCTTGGTCACCTCAGCCGGTGTACCCCAGGAGAGCAAGTCGGCATCCTCGGTGGGCGGACCGCCCTCTTCATACGCGACGGCCAAGCTGATCTTGCAGATGGACTCGCTCGAAACCACGCAGGTTGTCGATCTCTGGACCATTGTCACTTCGTACCCATTCTCGTAGTAGTCTTGACAGATATCGTGGCTCGAGTTACAGGCGCCAACGACGATTGCTTTCTTCCCCTGGCTGTTGGGCTTCGCACCTGGGAATTCCGACGAGTGGCAGATGATGTCACCCTTGAAAGAGTCCCATCCTTTGATATTCGGGATGTTCGCCTTGCCGGAGTGCCCTGTCGATTGGATTATATGCTTTGGATGAAGGGTTCGAGTCTCGGTCGACCCATCTGGCAATGACCTTCGGACTGTGACGGTCCACCGCTTTTGAGAGCCATCCCAGGAGCCAGATTCCACGGTTGTCTTCGTCCACACATTCAACTCCAAGAGTTTGGCGTAAGCTTCAAAAAACTCGGCCAGTTTGTCTTTGGGCGTAAAAATAGGCCACCACTCAGGGAATGGTATGTACGGCAAGTGATCGATCCAAACTGGATCATGAAGTACAAGCTGATGATAACGTTTTCGCCAGTTGTCACCAACATTGTCATTCATGTCGACAATGAGCGTTGGTACATTCAGCATTTTGAGCCTGGCATGTGCAGACAAGCCACCTTGGCCAGCACCTAGATGATGAGAGGTGGTTAGCGGACGGGCTCTCCTGTCTATCATAGTCGGGAATAGCGTGTCATCGGAAGGCCATACCAATGATGAGGACGTCCGGGTCCCGGCCAACAAAGCTGGACTCCTCGTTCCGTCTATCCAGCCAGTTCTTCCGACCCCTGTGGTAGCCGTGGTTCACACCGGTCGGCCGTCGCGGACCGGCCGGCTCCTCGAAGCCTTTGAGCTCCTCGAGCGACGTGAAGAAGGTCCAGATCTTCCAAGCTCCTGAGCCATCCTGGGCCAGACGAACGACCCCACGGCCGGATCCCAGCTTAGTGGTGATGGTCGTGTAGAAAACGATGCCCTTGGAGGTCTGCTCGGGATTCAAGGTCGTGAATTTGGGTTTGCGCCACTCTGATGAAGCATCCACAGAGACCTTGGTGAGACTGGAGTTGTCTTGAAGGAACTCAACGATACTCTCCTTGCCCTTGAGGGTCCTCAAGTCCCAGGACAGGGCAAGGTGATCCCGCCAGTAACACTCGCCATCGCTGAACAGAGATGCCACGCCTTCGGCAGCCTCCCTGGAGGGGGCCTTGCCAAGGTACGAGTTAAGAGTCAGTATGATTTCCTTGGCAGTCCCGTAGGCATCGACCGGCCCGTCCGCGGCTTTGTCGGGCCATTGTGCGACCTTGAGGTTGATGGACCCCGGCTCGCAACGCTGGCTGGAGGGAGGGGCGGCGGCGGACTGCTTCAACACGCTGTGACTCATTTTGTGTAGGGGGAGATGAGTTGAAAGGGCAGTGCTCGTAAGGGCGTGGAGTAGAGAAGCTTGTTTCCCGCGATGCTTCCTGGAGGTTTCTTTTCGTGATGGGCTTTGGTTAAGTAGTCGCGGGTACTCAGCCGTCCGAGGACGTCACCAACAGGTTGACAGATATCCGTCATTGTCGTGGTGGCACAGACTAGTCTCCCTCCCCACACTCTCCCCACGTTGTATGGATCCCGATCAATCTATTAGGGTTACCCGAAATCCGGGGGAGGGGTAAATGTGCCCCGTCCCTACAAAGGCGGCAACTTGCCCCGTGTCTCGGGCTACGTGATATCCGCGGCCCTTTCCGATAAATAAATCAGGACGCCATGCATAAAGCTGAACATCGTCAAGCCGCTCGCCCGGGGAGGGCTTTTGCCAAGACCTGAATCAGGTTGCTATTGGCAATCTGGGTTGGAAGCTGCAAGGTGGGCCCGCGTGCAGGTGGAGTTGAAGCTGAAGCTATCCCCGCATCTGAGGCACTCTGCGTTTAGGTGCCGGGATGCCTCTTTTGGTGGACCGAGAGACAACTATACAACACCGTATTGGGGAATGTGGATTCCACAAAACAACCTCGACAACCGGAAAGTGAGTAATCACGGGATGCCCGTTGCCATTAAGCACTTCAGGTGAGACTGGAACAGCGCAGCTGTCGGGCGATTTGTCATTGATATTTCAGTACGGGTAGACTTTGCTGCCCTGCCGAGCGCAGTTCCTTCCATTGCGACTCGGGCAACCCGATCCCATAGTTGGTGACTGTCTGCACGTGGGAGAACGTCATTCTCAGCCGGTTGACAGCCTGACCTTGCGAACACCTCGCAAGAGGCACAGAGCAATCACAACACTCTCATGCAAAGCCCTCAATGACTTCATCTCCCCCGCCCTCCTTCACTTGTTCCCGAGTCTTGGATCTGCCTCCGTCCTGGAGACGACTTTTCATGTCATCTCCATTCCCAAGACTTCAATCGCTACTCCAAACTTTCAGTGTCATGTCAACACCTTGGGTACGAAAATGATCAACTTACTCCTTTGCTGCCGTCGACCATCTCAGCGATGCTTGTGCCATTCATCGGCTTCCCTCGGTTCCCATTCGGGCGAACAAATTTTTGTCTCGTGGCTCGAGGCCCAGCAGCAAGGCTGTGGTTGGGTCATCGAGTGCACCGTTCATGAAACCCAGTGCGGGAACAGGAGATGGGAAGGACTTGCCATTGCACCAAAGTCTGCGACCTCGGGACCGTCCAGCAAGATCTCGGTCTTTGCATCTCCGATCATCTCTTTAACGGACTGCTCAGGGTCCCTCGAGACTGCGAGATTCCCATCTGATCAGTGTGCTCTCTTCCAAGATAGAAGATGAAATTCTCTAACAAGGTTCAGTGTACGGAGCTTACCGAGTCTGTCCCAATAAGAACAGCGATGTCTTTCCCAACGCCATTTGAGTCCACATCTGAAATGATCCAGGGCTCTTCTCACAATGCTCATGTACAGGAACCAGAGAAGCAGACAGTCTCCAACCAGTCGTGGATTGCATTGCCCGTATGATCTGCAAGACACAAGCATGTACCGTGACTTGTCATGGTCACAGACATCTGCCAGAAGACCAGTGTGGTCGATTTTCTTGCCTGAGCAGACCATTGATCCTACAAGACGCGTCAGGAGTGAAAGAACCCGACAAAGTCGGCGGAAAGGATGTAAATATCATCAAAAGGTACTCACCACTCCAATGCCATCGACCAACATGGGAAGATCTTTTCCATTTGCGATGCACCACGACTGGTGAGCTTAGGTCTGTTTGCACCAGGAGTGACATGTAAGCGCACCATTCCCAGTGCAAAAGTGACCATCTGCTAAGCCATCAGAACAACGGGTTCTGCAGTGTTGGGTCCGACTCCGACGTCTGTGGAGCTGAATCAGTGCTTGTTTCACTAGCTGTGGGTGAGCAGGATCTAGAACCCACAAGGACACAACACAGGACGTGTTCACATCACCGTGAGGGTGTTCTCCATCATCGACCGATTGGCATCGACCGAGGACTGGCTCCGATGCAGAGTGAGGATGACGACAACGAGAAATCATGTCTTCTGTCAGAGAGTATCCGGAAGAGGTTAGCTAAGAACATACTCGTCAAGTGCCTTGCACAGCGAGTTTGGAAGGCAGACTCATTGATGAAGCTCTGGGTAGGCTGAGCCCTTGGGGCATGTCATACTTGGAACATTGAAACATGAGAGTGATCAGGCTCGAAATGGTTGAAGAGTACGACGATGAATTGGAAGTATCGCCATGATTGCTCGAATCGAACACCTCGAAAGCACTTCCGAGATGGCTGAGGCGAAAATGTTGTGATGAGTACTGCGCTCTGATGAAGCTACCAAGAGACAGGAGCTTCGACGCTGGGCTGGTTGGGCAGGCAACGAGGTGCTGACGGTTGACAGAGCTCAAAAGAAGATAGAGCCATTGGCTAAAGAGCGGACGCCGAGATTGTGTCGACGATGGCTCCAGATATGAGAGCCGTGGGCTGAATGGAACGAACTCAACTTGAAGAGGAGAGCTGTGGGCTGACAGGTCAGATGGCAAGATCGTTCTGACTGGCGGCGTGAATGTGAACAAGCCATGGGCTGAATGAATGGACTCGATTTGAGAGAGTCTGAAGAGACACCAAGATTTTGGTGACTAGGGCTCGTTAGTTGAGAGCCGTGGGCTGGATCAGCAACTCGAGTGAGAGTTGGAAAGACACCGAGGTTTAGGTGACTGGGGCTCGAAAGTGATGGAGCCATGGGCTGAATGAATAGACTCAAATTGTGTGCGAGTCGTGGACTGATTGAAAAGCTCAAACATTGTAGGTTTGCAGGGACACCGAGGTTCTGGTGACTGACAATGGCTCGATGGATGAGAGCCGTGGGCTAAAGAACTCGAATGTTGAGAGTCCGAAGAGACACCGAAGTCTTGGTGACTGAGGCTGGCTCAATAGGTGAGAGCCGTGGGCTGAATGAAGGAGTCCAATGGATGAGAGTCATGACTGAAAAATCAGACACCAGGATGTGGGTGACTGAAGAAGCTCCAAGAAGAAGAATGGAGCTGTGGGCTGAAGTAACTCGATGGATAAGGGCTTCATCCAGAGCGGCTGAGAGGCTGGACAGCGGAGTCATGGTGACTCGCTGAAGCTTGGTAATGAGAATTGTGGGGTGAAGGCGCCAAGGGCATGGCGGCCGACTGAATGTTGCTCAAGGTGATGTGAGCAGTGGGCTGAAGGGCCAGAATGCTGAAATGGTAGCATCTGACGAGGCTTAAGTTGAGCCATGGGCTGACAAGCCAAAACCGAGGTTGTGGTGATTGGCTGACTGAATAGCTCAAATGAAAGTAGAGCTGTGGGTTGGTAGACAGACACCGAGGATGTGGTGACTGCCTGGGTGTTGCTCAGATTGATGAGAGCAGTGGGATGGTAGACAGACATCGAGATCATGGTGGACCTGGCTGAAACTGGAGAGAAAGCTTCATGCAAGTCAGATACCGAATTTGTGGCAACTGACACGGTCCCCATAGGAACCATAGACTGGAGAGTCAGCACCGAGGTTGTGGTGACTGACCGAACTAGCTCAGGTGAGAACAGAGCTGTGGGCTGGAAAGCTGGACACCAAGGATAAGGTGACCAGCGAGAGTGAAGTCAATTGGAAAGACTGATTGCCAGACAACAAGTTGGTGTTGACCGACATGGCTCGAATGAGTTTGCTTGGGAAGCAAAGAGGCCAGAACACCGGTGTGGTGACTGACATGGCTCAGACTGGTTGAAGAGGCTGAAGACCAGACACCGAGATGATGGTGACTGAAATGGCTCGTATTGATTTAAATGTGTCAGACACAGAGATGGTAGTGACCGACGGCTCGAATTGATTGAGATGGTTGAACGCCAGACATCGAGGTTGTGACATCCAGCATCAGCATGGCCAGAAGGTATCTGGTCATGTCACCATGGTTGAAGCATGGTGGTATCTCCAGAACGGTGATGGATGCTCTGGAGACGATGTGGACTGGTAGCGGCATGATGATGGACCGCAGGCTCGAAGGTCTCAAGCTGAGACGGTCGACGGTGTGCGCTCTGTGGTGATGGTGCGCAAGGCTCGAGACTCGGTGTGATCGACATATCTCAAGCAGTGGTGGACTTGTGGAACATGAATGAGTGGACTGCTCAAAGAAGTGGATGGTTTTCTTGAGCAAGGCTGAGTTCCGTGCGCCAAATTGGATGGTGAGGCGCGAAGAAGCTCTGGAGTGTGTTGAGCTTCAAGCTGGGTTGGACTGGAAAGTTGTGATGGTTTTGGTTGAGAATCGAGAGGTTGATGGGTTCCCTTGATGAATGGTGGAGTTGATGCGCTCAAGGTGTGAAACGCGATGCTCAAGAAGTGGAAGATATCTCAAGCGATGCTGGACGGGGCCATTGATGGCAGTGTTGATTTGAACAAAGATGAGAATCGTTCTGAGGCCCGACTTC
Source organism: Diaporthe sp. PMI_573 (assembly GCA_021399435.1). Classification (NCBI taxonomy): domain Eukaryota; kingdom Fungi; phylum Ascomycota; class Sordariomycetes; order Diaporthales; family Diaporthaceae; genus Diaporthe; species Diaporthe sp. PMI_573. Next base: position 902,924 of record JAJTUP010000007.1, on the reverse strand, counting down.
GGGCTGTTGCTAGTGAAGTGATGTAAAGCCAGCTGAGTTCAGAGTCGACTTAGCTGAATGTGAATCATGTCATCATGACAAGCGATTGGTGATGCGAGTCGATGATGGTGGTGATGCGTTTCTGCTTGGCATCTGCATGTGCGATTGCCCAAAGGCACAGCAGAAGGTCCCGGAGGATACCGCTTGGAGGTGCAGAATCCGTCTTCATCCTCCACCCCCAACACCAAATGGCGAAGGGGAGTATTAATCGTCTACCTCTGACGGAAGAAGCACCCTCAGAGCTCACTTGAAGATGAGGGGAGAGGAATTTCGTGTGGGGCACGGGGTGGTGGAGATGTGGGTGGACGTTTCGAAGAGAGAGACCGCGGAGGCGACGCAGGCGAGAAGGCGACAGTCGATGTCCCAGCGGCCATCGATGCGCCCGCTGCATCCGCCTCCCGCTGTTGTCCAGAAACAGCAGATCCCGATCCAGCAGCACGGAACCGGTTCTCCTTCTTGTCTCGAACCCACTCCCAGAAAGCGTCTGACATTTCGAAATCGGTAACATGACGACGGTCGGCGTAGCGCCGGACTCGGGGCGGCTGAGTCCACGGCAGCAAGCAATCCCAGGGCCTCTCACTAAAAACTTGGGAGAGATTCCGACGCCAGCCTAGGTCCCAGGGGCTACCGGTGTAGAATTGAAAGTCGGGGTCGTGGTCGGGGTGGTCGGGCAAAAGCGCGAACCAAAAACCTCCTCGCACTTCCCTAACCCGACGCAGTTGGGTTTTCTCCGGAATCGTGACATTCCTTAAAGCCAAATCTCGGACCTTGAGCCAGAGATTGCTGCCCGCGAGGAAGATGGCGACGGCGGCGGCCCTAGTCACCGCCGGGACATGAACCACAGCGGACGAGCGATCCACCCTCGAAATGGCGATGAAGGAAATTATGACCACGAAAATGGCGTCCAGAAGAAGGAAGAAGATGGTGAGCAGGTATGACTTGATCGTGCCCAGCCAGACACAGACTCGAAGCCAACCGCAGAAATGGTCGTACAGAGCCAGGTGTACACCCGCATCTCTCCTTTTTCCTTTCGCGTGTAGCGTTCCGAAATACGAACAATGGTAGACCCGGTCAGCAAGTGGCTCGTCTCGAGCCTGACAGCCAACCCTGCAGAACCGGAATCGCCTTGCATCGTCCGAATAGCGAGCGGAACGATACCCACCCCAAATGAGGAAGTCGGACTGGTGGATGGAAGTGCGCCCACACTCCCGCGATCTTGGCGTGTAAGACCGTGCGACGGCGAAGGCCCAGCAGACGAGGAACCAGGTGCGGACTAGCCCGAGCCCGACCCAGACCCCAATGGCGCCTGCCTTCGAGCCCGTCGGCTGCCCAGACGGCAACAGCCAGAGATCTCCACCAGAGACGACGTTCCAGAGTTGCATGTCTGGAGAAGGAGTCAGCACCAGATCAGACGCGAAGAAAAACGCAACGAAGGCAGATCAGGAGAAGAACGAGGAGGGTACGCGGTGAGGGCAGGCTGGGACAGGGGCGACGTGGGGAGGGAAGACACAAAGATGGCAGGGGGCAGGACGCGAAGCGAGCTGGAAGAAGGCTGAGGAGGAGACTGATGGCAGATGCTGTGTTCGCGACTGGTAGACGTGAGGAGAAGGGGAAGAAGCAGAGTCAGCAGCAGGAGGAGAGGCAGCAGGAGAAGAACCATAACGACGACGACGACGACGACGACGACGGCGACGCCAGGGAAAAGACTCACAAGCAAACTCGTACCCCACAGACCAGGAGGACACGGCGAGGTAAACCAGGAGACCGAGGATGAACAGCCAACCTCCGGCAGGGTCATTCAGCACCCACCGCCAGAAGTCTGCGCAGCCACGCGTGGCGAACATCGCGACTCGAGAAGTCCTATTGCGCCTCGAGAAACCGTGTCGAAAGAGAATTGGTGAAATTCCCCTCTGTGCGAGTGGGAAAGATGTTCGGGAAGAAATAAAGAAAAGGTAGAGCAAACGCGAGCTCGAATGATGCCTAATCAAAACGTCGACGCGAAATCTGCGTCCAAACGCAAAAGCTTCTTGAAGAGAGAAGAAGAGAAGAGAAGAGAGAAATAAGAGGAGAGATTCGAAGGACGAGAAGGGCGAGGGGACGGGGGAGCCTGAGCTTGGTCCACATCCCTTCACTGTGCCTTCCTCGCCGTGCCTTCCTCATCTCTCTGCGCCTTTGCGCGCAGAGGTGACGAGGCTGATGTCATGACTGGAAGGAGCTTGAGGGAAGTGGCTCGGCCGTGTTTGGAAACGGTGAAAGCTGGCGAGTCCCAAGTGTGCCCAGGCAGAAAGAGAAGACATCTCGAAATCAGAGGCGCATAATTCTATTGCGGGTTACTTGGGTATGGAAAGGCTTTCGGCATCTTTTATGGTCCATTTCGGGGCAATTTATGTTCAAAGGCCTGAGTCACATGGCGAAGGCACGCTGACGGTGCTTAACGGCGTCAGACTACCTTGTGCCTCGCAATAGCTTCGACCTTGACGGGTTGAGAGCTTGTCAACAGCGCCGACACAAATAGCGGCAGACAGACACTAGGCACGGCTCAACACTAAGACTTATAGTGCAAAGTAGTAGCATCTAACAGAGCACTGGTTTGCAGAAGTAGATTGGAAAGTCACTGTTTAAAGCCTTGCATAGCGAATCTAACTGTTATCGTCGATAAGACACATTGTTCCTTGTCATTATAGAACACTCATTGCCGTTCCAGCTTAGTAGAGGAACTCAAAGAATACAAATAGTCCACAGAAAGGCTTTCTTTCTCTTTCACGATGAACATCACACCGCAAGGAAGTCTCCCACATGAGGCCATCTGGAAGGCTTTTCCCCTTCGCCAGAGAGTGGCCCGGAGACTGTTCTGTCTCCGAAACGGTTTGCTCCAGCGACGTCAACCGTGGCCGTGACCACCTTCCGTGTACATGCGTCACCTGCAATGGTCTCGAACCATGATGGTTTCATTCATGTTGGGAGAGGGAAAGGCCTTCTACTACGAGATCGTTGCCCAACTTGAAATCCGTGGGAATTCTGAAGGCAGGACAAACGGTCAGTCATGCGATACCGAGCCGTGCTTGACTCAAACCCTTCAAGTCACAGTTGGAGCCGGCCGGGACACATGACGCGAGACTTGAGACGGCCAAGTGGCACTGTGATGTGATCTCCAAGTATTTGTGATACGGCCCGGCTGCTGAGAGTTCTATTTCCTGCTGTGCATGGCAGCAGACACATTGTAGTTTCTAAATGCAACGGGAAAGATGGCATCTCGACCAAGTGAGCGCATGCAACATCCCACTAGCTACAACCGTAGACATGACGGGGACGGACCCAAGCGGGAGTTTCCACGTCCAGATGCTGGTAGAACACCGTGCCGATACAATGTCCTGGAGGGCAGTTGCCTTGAAGTACATGAGTAATCTACACTGGAACAATCTTTAGAGACCAAGACTTGAGGGAAGGTCAACCGTCAGCTGCGCAAAGTTGTGTGTCATGGGTGATGTAATGAAGCGGACACCGGCTGACAGGAGCTGGGCAGCTTCGTGCAGTGTGTGGCAGTCACGGCAAGAAAGCCTTCCACCTTGAGCGCCTAGGCTACGTGTTACTAGCAACGGTCTTTGAGCGTTTGAAACGGTGCGGTCTTGCTGAAATCACGGCAGGCAGGTTTGCAAGTAATGCCAACCTAACAGCGGTACGTGATGCGCGAATCGGTGTTCCATCGACCTAGGCAAACCGGACATGTGCTCTGGCAGGTTCACATCAGCAGAGTGTCGAAGAGACGGATTGCAAGCAATTGTTCCAGCTCAGGTGAAATCCTTAGTTCACTCTCCTGTGCACCGTGTGCGCAAGATGCCAGACAAGTTGAGTCTAGAGCCAGTGTCTTTTCGAGCATACACCTCACAAACTGTGCCCTCAGCAGCTCCATCGGGATATGTACAGGTCGCGTCGGCCTGACCCTTAACTGCCAATGACGACTCCAGCCTTCCTTTCCTCAAACTCCCTCCTGAACACTGCCTCCATCTCCCTCCTCACAGCAACAGCCTGAGAGCTCCCAGCAGCATCGACATCACCCCAACTAAGTCCCTGGTCCTTGCTGACGTCACGTGTGAGCACAAACCCATGTGCAAGACCGATTGGCAGCCCCGAGATAGCGATGGAGTCCTCAGCCCTCATCAACTTCCCGTAGACGGTGAAACCGCCCTCGCCGTCGAGCTTCTCGCCCGCCTTGAGGTCCCGCTTCGCAGTCGCCACCACGTCGCCGGTCCACGTCTTGGTCTGCCCGGTAGGCTCCCCGCGGCACATGATCGAGGCCACCGAGACGCCAAGCTCCAGTCCGATCAGGTGGTATGGCTTGTACTGCGCGGCGTATTTCCCGCTGCTGTCTGTCTTGAGGCCATACTGGCGGAAGCAGTCCCGTTGGTACTGTGACGCCGCCTCGATGACGACGTAAACGCCCCACCTCAGGTCGTCAAACACCCAGCGGCCATCCTTTTCCATGCACGACACCACCTCCACGGTACTCTTGTGCCGGAGTTGGCCGCCGTCGCTCTCGGGCTTGAGCACCTCGGGAAGATCGTGTTTCCCACAGGGTGGGAACATGAGGCCGGAGGATGGGGGAGTCAGGTCGCAGCCGTTCGCAACGGCGGCCATCTCCAGTGCGGACTTGGTGCCGTCGAGGAAGCTATTGAACATCTGCGGGTTGAACTCGCCAGAAGCGAGCTGCTCCTTTGTGAAGCCATAGTGGTCCCAGACTGTATCTGGGTTGGAGTAGTGATATTGAGGAAGATGCTTCGTTCCTTTGCCAGCGCAGACGACATCGCTAGTGTCTAGTCAGTTAAAGTGCTTGTGATGGGACGAAGACCCTCTGTGTGCACTTACAACCCAGCTGTTCGAGCCCAGTCAACCATCTCCGAGATAAGGGCGGGTTGGTCGCCGTAGGCCATGCTGTAGATAATGCCCGCCTCCTTCGCTTTGCGCGCGAGCAGAGGACCGGCAAGTACATCAGCCTCGACATTGATCATGACTATGTGTTTCTTATGCTCGCAACACTACTAGTCGTCAGCCGTTTATTCAGATGGAAGTATTCAGGACTAAGAATAAGATTGTGGGGTCTCACAAGAAGTGCGTGCTTGATACCAGCGGCCGGGTTTCCAGTCACCTCGAGAATCACATCGATCTCCGGCGTCGCAATAAGCGCAGAAGAATCTGTCGTAATGGTCGTCTTTCCCGAACGGATTCCCTCGGATATGGATGCATTGACAGTGGTATCGTACTTTTCAGCTGGATAATTCGTCCTCTTCAGCGCCGCAAAGGCCCTGTCGGAGGACAGGTCCGCAATGCCAGCCAGTCTCATCCCGACCGTCCTGTGGGACTGCGCGATGAACATGGAGCCAAATTTGCCGGCGCCGATGAGACCGACTTGGATAGGCCTGCCCGCGGCCTCCAGCTCGGCGAGCTTGGCCGAAAGGCTGGTCATGTTGGGCGGATGAGGTGATGTGATGGATGGTGATGTATACGAGAAGATAGACGCTTGCAACTTATTGACAGTGAGAAATCCAACTCAACAAGCTATTAATATCCTGAGGGCACTACAGCTAGCTTATACCTGGTTGGAGTGGCAACAAGGGGAGCGAGAAGGTTTATAACCCGTATCTGCAAATTGGCGGGAATTAAGTCTTCCCCGCGGAGGGGCTTCCTCACATACACGGTAGGCACATATGCAGACACCGACGTGAAATCATTGCGGTCCGTCGAATCCTGGCTGCGGTGGCCCCATTGCTACATGTCATTTGCGGGGGAATCACCCACTTGGAATTCCAGACCAATAATACATGCAGGAGTGATGTAAGTCTGCAACATCCTCCACACATGAATGTGGGCACAGGCCCGGGAATAGACCCCCGGAAACCAGGAAATACATTTGCAGGTGCCAATAGAACTAATCAGATACCTATGCACAGAAAGCAAGTCTGCTGATTCAAATAGCATCCGTGGTGAGGGGTACATGTCATAGGATGCTTTAGGAAGGGCAATGCGGCACATTGGCGGTCGAAGCGAGAGAAAGCATTCGAGAGCCATCACTTGAGCAGTGACCGGTTGGGCATAGGGTGTTGGAGAATGCCAGGAGCCAAGTGTGTATTTGGGCGGGGGTGATCAAATATTATAATAAACTGGAGGTAGGCCCGGATGTCAGAAATAACATCGGTTTGACAGTGTTTTGTCTTTCTGGAGAGTCCAGCTCTGTCTTCGAGTTCACGTTCGCCGACCAGGAATTTGTATTTTTATTTACAATCGCCATAATGGCACCGAATCGAGATGCAACCAATCTTACAACAACCTTGGAGTACCGGGCGATCGTGGCCTCATGGTCACCAGAGGAGCGAGCTGCGAGGGAAAAGACGCTGAAGAGAAAAATTGACCTTCGACTTCTCCCCATTCTCGTGAGTAACACACCTCTTTCTGAGCAGTAACACCCAGCTGTTTTCAAAGTATTTTGTTTACGCCCGTGTGTGCAGAGCCTGATGTACATACTCAATTATATCGATCGAAACGCGCTTCCACAAGCCAAAGTCCAGGGAATCTCCGAAGACGTTGGTCTGGCTGGTATAGAATACAATATTGTGCTAAGTCTCACGTTCATCGGATACATCCTGATGCAAGGTCAGCAGAACGCGACAGTCCTTGCGCCTTTATCCAGTTCCGATGCCTCGTACTGATCTCTACCAGTCCCGAGCAATATGATATTGGGCCTAACTAGACCTAGTATCTATCTTCCAGCCGTCATGGTAGTATGGGGGGTCGTCAGTGGATGCTCAGGGGCCGTTGAGAACTTTGCAGGAATCGCAGCATGCCGCTTCTTCCTCGGAATCGCGGAAGCACCATTCTTTGCCGGTGTTGCCTTCCTATTCTCGGGCTGGTACACCCGATCAGAACTAGGCTTTCGACTAGGGCTCTTTTTCTGCGCCGCCATGATCAGCGGTGCCTTCGGTGGTCTCTTCGCGGCCGGAATCGCCGCGGCCTTCGAGAACAACAGGATTCCCAGCTGGCGGTGGCTTTTTATCATCGAAGGAGTCGCTACTGTCGTCTGTGCGATGGCTACCACGTTTATCATCCCGGACTGGCCGGCGACTACGAAATGGCTTACCGAAGAAGAGAAGGCTTTGGGCGTCGTCCGACTCATCGAAGACGCCGGCGATGAAGAGTCGGAGATACGGACATTTGACACGTTGAAGATGGCGGTCAAAGACCATCGTGTTTGGCTTTGTGTCCTCAATCAGATGTGCCTTCAGGCAGTGGCCTCTCTAACCAACTTTTTGCCAACGTTAGTGAAGGATTTCGGATACAGCAACATCAATACTCTTTTGCTAACTGCACCTGTAAGCTCCCACGTATTCCTCATTTAGTATATACTTCACGTACTGACTCATGCAACTCCAAAGCCGTACGTTTTTACGGCTCTTTTCAGCCTGTTCAACACCTGGCACAGCGACAAAACGAGCCGAAGGTCCCCCTACATCGTGTATCCGACGCTAGTTGCGATTTCCGGCATCATAATAACGCTTGCGACGACGAATACGGGCGCTCGATACTTCGCATTATTCCTCATGCTCCCAGGGACTTACGGAGGCTTCCAAATATCCAACGCCTGGGTGGCGAACATCGCCGCACGGCCTCAGAAGAAGCGAGCAATCAGTCTTGCCATGAGCAACTCGGTTGGCAACCTGGCCCTCGTCTGGACTCCCTACTTGTATCCGGATCGCGATGGTCCGAGGTACACCACTGGTAAGCGTCGCTATCTGAGCAGCCGCCGCACTGACTGACTTTGCATGCCTCAGCTTGGGGTGTCAATTTGGGCTTGAGTGTCATCACGTTGGCTTCGGTTCTACTTCTTTCTTTCGTTTTGAAAAGAGATAACAAGATGGTCGACGAGCTTGAGTTGCTGTCTTTCAACCTTGAAGGCGCTGAGGGCCAACATAAGCAGCAAGTGGTCGCTCACCACAACGAGCACCCTACCGCTGGTAGATCGACTGGTACCAAATTAGGCAGATATCAGACGTAGGAACTGGGATCTTCGTAATTCCTTGAAAGCCAGAGCGGTCTTATTTAAACAGCAGGCAGGGAGCAAGGGCCTGTCCCGGGAGAACACAGCCAGCGCGATGCTCGCCGACGAGGAGGGTGAGTTTGATTACCTGCGCGCCTTCAACGGCGAGATAGACCGCTGGCAGATGGTATGGCACGCGCGGCAGGAGAACAACCCGGATGTCGGGTCCTTTCCGCCAGAGGGCATCATCCTATACTCATATTTTGCCAAGCTGCGGCTCAACTCACTGGCGACCCGCGGGGTGAGTCTGTCCACCAGGCACCTGTCAACGCAGCGCGAGGAATTCGTGAGCCTAGCCATCTCAACGGCAGCAAGCATCCTCACGTTCGTGCTCGAGGAAGAAAATACGAGGAGGGCACTGGTTGGGACACCACTCTACGTGCACACTATGATTGCGTTCGCATCTGCCGCCCTGATGAAGGGGGACGACCATGTGGAGCCGCGTCATGGGGCTGCATATCGAGGCGGGCTACTACGTCAGAAATCTACTCGAGCGCGTAGTCTCGCTGCTGCGGATGTCGGTGGACTTCCAATCGACACGTCCTGCACGACCTCGGGTGTGACCATGATGCAGGGCTCGAGGCCGCCAGCCATGGGCACAGGCAACTCGGTTCGTGACGACGGCCAGTTTGTCAGCAAAAGGTTCCCAACTGACGGGCACTACGTGGAATTCTCGAACGAGAAACGTGGCGCTGAAAATACCGGCACAGTCAGCTTCGGTGATGAGTTCTCATATGTGAGGTTTTCGGGAGCGGCTCTGTGAATCATGCCCAGGTGTCTACGACCTGCTGACGAATCAACTACATACCAAATGCAAATGGCCCGGCCAAATATCACTTGAAACGTGTAACGTGTAACGTGAAAAAGAATTTGATTTATCAGCAATGGAATTTTAAAAGCCCCGTCTTATCACGCAGGATGGAGCCTATGGTGGTTCAGATGCAGCAAACCCATGTCACATCCAACCTTGGGATCTATCTCAAAGGGCGCAGACCACCGGACCTCCCCAGCTAGGTAATCACACCGAGTGCCGACGAGGCAGGATTAGAAAACAAACAATTGTTCTTCAAGAATATAAAAAGCTCCCAAAGCTCTATCCTCCGTCACCACCAGCTCACAACAGTCAGCCCCACTGCCAATTATTCACAACCCGCTCTCATTCACCTTGAACCACCATGTCTTCCTACACGCTCGCAGACGGGACCCTCCCCCACGGCATCGCCGCCATAAAGACGCTCTCCCACCTCCTCGACAGGGTCGAAACTTCCACCTCCCCGACCCCAGAGTCCCTCCTCGCCGCCCGCCTGCACCCCACCATGCTGCCCCTCTCCTTCCAGATCCACTTCGCCGCCGACCTCGCCACCAAGATGGTTGCCCGCCTCGAGGGCGTCGAACCCCAAGACCTGGGGTCCTGGGACACCCTCAAGACCGTCGCCGACGCCCGCGCCCGGCTCGACGCCGCCGCCGCCACGCTCGCCTCTGCAGACGCAGACAAGATCGCCAGCCGCATGGACGAGACCATCCAGTACGGCAGGGGCCCCGGCAAGCCCCCCGGCGAGATGAAGGCGCGGGACTATGCTGCCGGTTACAGCCTGCCCAACATCTTCTTCCACGTCACGACTGCGTATAACATCCTGCGCAAGGAGGGCGTCGAGCTTGGGAAGGGGGACTTCCTTGGCCCTTTCATGAGCCCTTATAAGTCGTAGATGGCCATCAATAGAAAGGCATGTAGGGCAATGGCAGCATTTTCTCACCCACTGCTCTGCTGAGGGCGGCCTCTCACTTGGGAAGGAAAAGACATCAGACCAGACCCTGGGCCTGAAAGGTGGCACGAAAAGGATGTGTGAAAACAGACGCACCAGTGAGACAGTAACGGCTTACGGCAGTCCTTCCCACTGGCCCCACAAGAAAGACGGAGGGGGGGAACCAACAGTCACGGCTTCTCCACCCGTTCAACGTCGCATCCATCTCAAGGGTCAAATCGAACAGCAACACTGGACAAGTACGGAAGCTGTGCTGGTGGTGGTGAACACGGCTTCACGGATGCCAGAGGATGCCCGACGCGGACTTTGCCTCGAGCAGCAGGGCAGCACACAGCGTTAAAATAAAACTCAGTCACTTTTTAGCCTTTCACATGTTACTTTACTCATAGTTGAAGTGTCTCTGCGAATGATGTCGAACTTTGACCTGCCGCACCAAGTCAGGGGCCCCCTGGCTCGGAGGCTATCTCAACTAACGCAGACCACCTCCCCAGCCGTGCAATTCCAAGTGGCCCCAAGCTCAACCATTGGTTAGTAATCATGCTGCCTGCCCGCAAACGACCGTGCACTTCATTCTCCATCTCTCCACCTTTTCAGCCTCCATCAAACCACCACCGCAGACCACCACACTCCATCAACACCGCCCTTCCCATCGCCTCCCCATCCACATCAGGCCCCAAGTAATCCAAAGGTATCTGCTGCTCCGGCCATCATCAGCGCAGCAGGTAGCCGTGCACCGCCTGCCTACCGCCCACGACACTCCCACGGCGACCAGTGTCCCGCGGCCAGCACCACCTTTTGACAGGCTTCTACCCGCTTGCGCTCCACGGACGCCGGAAGACCCTGGGTGCTTGGTGCTTCTTGCAGCACTGGAGTTCGTCCGTACACGAGTGGTGTGTCGTGGCTAGGCTGGGCGTGCAGGGATGAAAGGCGGCCGAGGCCCTTTGTATCGTTCACCACTTTTGGTTCAATCAATCAACAAATCGAGTCGCGCTCCCAATACCAGCGCAGCCATCGTCGCGGGGGAAGGTTGCACGGGCGGGATTGTCTTGAAGGGCTTCCCAGGACCAGGCCGTTTGCCGTAAGTATTTTTTAGAACTGACGCTCGGTAGTGCGAGAGACCGGTCGCCATGGTGGCTGGTACTCCAGAACGCTCCTCTCCCGCCGATCATACAACCTCGCCCTCCCCTCGATCTGTATGCTCTGGCACCACGACGAATCCGAACACTCCCAGACCGAACCCAGAGTCCGATGTTGAACACGAAAGCCAGACCGCCAACGATCCTGGCCAGACAAGCTCCGATCCACCCCCGACGCGAGACGCGAACATCGAGGCTACATCTACCAGTGCCCGTGCATCCCCGCCCGTGTCCCCCAAAAGCTGCAGTTCTGGTGCACCATCCATCGGACACATCGAACCAACATGGCCCAAGAAAATCTACTTGACCAAGATCTCTGCTCTGGCGTCATGGGGGAAAGGGCAGAGCTTGCCTGGCCTGCTCCTCGACATACACTGGGTGCCTTCTTCCAATAAGGGCTTCTTCGAACTGCGCGCCTCGGTTCAGCTCAAGCACGCGCCCAATGGTCGTCGCGACGGCAGGACCAACGTCTTCATGCACATCTATCCTGAGCGGATCCACAAGCTCGCTTTCGAGGCAGAGCCCGCAGACAAGATGTTGGGACAAGACACTATAGCACTGGTATTCACATTGTCTAGGCCGCCGGTTCTGGTGCTGCCACCCACCGAAATCGAAGCCAAGAACAGAGCATCAGGGAACATCATCACATCTCTGTATAATTTGGCCAGACAGACGTCGTGGACGGTATATGCTGCCGTTCCGCCACGGACTCTGTCTGCTGCACGAATACGAAAGCTCTGCGAAGCCGTCTCGGAGCCGTTGGCCGGTAGCATCGCGGCGTTCTCGAGTGCGGCCACTCTCTACCAGGGCCAAGGAGGCAAGATAATTGAGGGAGATAGTCTGGCATCTACTACTGCTGGCGACGGCGGCCCTACCGGTCATGAAGTGCACGACGAGCCTCCAAAATACGAAGAGTCAGACTCTGCCCCTGTCTACCCAGGCCCCGACAAGGGCAAAAAGCGTCTCCGTCGAGGCAGCACTCCCGAGGCACGCCACGAGCAGAAACCACCGCACCCGGCCGACATCGAGGGTCTCCTGAACTCGCGCCTGTCGGCCCTCGAGCAGCGTTTCGATGATGCACTTGCCGCCCACAGGAAGGAGATGGTGGAACTCGTTGGACAGGCCGAATCACGGATAATGGAGACGCTCCGTAGGGAGATGGGCGAGCAGTCGGCTGAGTTCGAGGAGTCGCTGGACAAGAGGGTCAGGGAGGAGGTGGGGGAGTTGGAAGAGACCGTGATGCGGAACATTAGCGAGGCGCCTCTGCAGGCCACTCTGACCTTTCCTGGACATCCTTGGTATTGAATGGCAGTGGAATGCTATGATCATTACACACTATTTTGTACTTAATTTGTGCCCATCTTATCTTGGATACTTTCGCCGTTGTCCGAGGCGGCGGGAGATGGAATGTGGCCCGACCCTACTTGGAAATATATCCCATTCCGCCAGAAATAGTATTGTGGATCCCATTTTCCATCGCATGAGCCCGGAATCCGGCGCGTCCCTCGGGCGGCAGCTGCCGGGGCGGAGCGGGCCCTGAAAAGCGTAGTTGATAAGCACCGAGCTAATCGGCAAGGGAGCTCCGTTTGTCCCGGGTACCTCCCGACCACTCCTAAGGAGGGGTCTATCTTCGGCCACTCCCACGGTCTCACCACATTACGAACCACACACGCGGTATATCCAAAAGAAAGAAAGGCAAGACGAGCCGACCCGAAACATAGGACCTCAAAGTAGGGCACAGTCCGACGAGATGGCTGAAGGTGCAGCAGACTCAGCTGCCCGGCTGTGGATTGCGGGGAAGTATCATCCGGGGAAGGGTGAGCTGTAAGTTGTGTGTGCGTGTGTGAGACGTGCAGTGCAGTGCAATCATTGGCACCGTGTCTGAGCATCAAACATCATCATCAACATACTAACACTACAACCAGCATTCCAATCGAGGACCCCTCCACCGGCCAAGTCTTCGCCCACAGCCACTCCGCCTCCCCAGAAGATGTAGACACAACAGTCCAGCTAGCCCACAACGCCTTCAAGTCCGGCGTCTGGTCCCGCCGCCCCAGGCACCTCCGCGCCGACGTCCTAGACAAGGCCGCAACGCTCCTAACCGAAAACCTCCCCGGGCTCATCGCCCTCGAGGTCCAGCAGACAGGCCGCGCCGTCCGCGAGATGAACGCCCAGGTCCCCTCCCTCGTGCGCTGGTTCAGGTACTACGCGTCCCTCCTGCGGACGGAGGAGCGGTCCGTGCTGCCCACGCAGGGGAAGCTGCACAACTGGGTGGACCGCGTGCCCCTTGGCGTAGTGGTGCAGATCACGCCCTTTAACCACCCCTTGCTCATCGCGGTTAAAAAAATCGCCCCGGCCCTGGCGGCGGGGAATTCCGTGATTGTCAAGCCGAGCGAGCTCACGCCGCTGACGACGCTAAGGCTGGGCGAGCTGCTTGCTGCAGCGGGGGTCCCCGAGGGGGTGTTTAATGTGCTCCCTGGGTATGGCGGTATCACCGGCGCCGCGCTGTGCGCTCACCCCCTCGTGCGCAAGGTCGACGTCACGGGCGGGACAGTCGCAGGCCGCGCGATAGGGAGTATCGTCGGCCGCAACCTGGCCAGGTTCACCGCCGAGCTGGGCGGCAAGGCGCCCCTGGTTGTGTTCAAGGAGGCCCAGCTTGACGCCGCAGTCAATGGGATCGCGTTCGGGGCCTTTGTGGCGAGCGGGCAGACGTGCGTGGCCGCCACGCGGATCATTGTCGAGAACTCGATCTTGGACGTGGTGCTGGAGAAGCTCGCCGCCAAGGCGGAGGCTATCTCCCGGGGGATGGGCTCCCCGACCAACCCGGACTCGACCATGGGTCCCTTGATCTCGGAGAGGCAGCTGGGCAACGTCGAGGCGCTGGTCCACGATGCAGTCAGCAGCGGGCACGCGACGCCCGTGTTTGGCGGGGTGAGGCTAAGGGGCACGAGCCGGCTGGATGATACCGATTTCGCAAGGGGGTATTTCTACGCTCCTACGGTCTTGACCTCTAGTAGCGGAAACAGCATCCTCAAGACGCGGATATGGAAGGAGGAGGCGTTTGGCCCCGTTGTGGTCGTGGTGGGCTTCGACACCGAAAGTGAGGCCGTGTCGCTGGCCAACGACAGCGAGTTCGGGCTGGGCGCCGCCGTGTGGACCAGGGACCTGTCGCAGGCGTACCGCGTGTCGGAGCAGATCGATGCCGGGATTGTGTGGGTGAACACGCACCACCGCAATGACCCTAGCAGTCCCTGGGGAGGGGCCAAGAGCGCGAGTGGTGTGGGGAGTGAGAACGGGGTGGATGCGTATCACGCGTATACCACTTTGAAGAGCACCATCATCAACTACGCGTCGCCGGAGGAGAGCTTGGCTTCTGATGACTGGTTCAGGGAGAGTGGCGGTAGTGTCCGATATGGTTGATGGAACATAAAAGAAAATTGTGTCAATGGGAGCCACTTCGAATGGATTTATTCACTGCAGAGCTGCTTATGATCACGAATATGTCATGGCTCAACTCTTGAGATGTCAGCCTTCCCCAAAGCGGCTTCGTCATATTTGTATATCTTCCCATTGGCCTGGACTGGCAGCACTCGGGACTGTGTGAAAGTGCTGTGACACGGGCCAAGTGCCACTGCATCGCCGTGTTGAACTGTTGCTACCAAACCTTCAGAGCGCCAATGACCGGAAGTGAAGTTGCCCATTCTGATAGGCTGAAACTTTGAAACACGGTCAATTTTATTGGCCGAGCGCGAACTCTTCTCACCTGATATCAAGGTCAATTGCAAGGTGCTGCGAACAAGCTTATAAGGTCGTGGGATCGCTCCCATCTTTGCACGCTGCCCTTGAGGACGAGGTTGTCAGGCCGAAATTCCCATCATGCCCCTGAACCATGAAGTTTCAGCTGTTCACTGGGGCTCCGCGAATAGAGTTCGTCGTCGACGGGATGGCCGTTTTTCCGCGGACCGGACGTAACGTCGAATCCCACGCCCGCGGCATCCGCGTCGACTCCGCATCCCGATGTGCCAGCCAGCAAACAGTACAGTAGAGGCGGTAAAAAAAGAACAGATAAAAGATGCCTCGCAAGATCGAAATACAACAACAACCTCCCAAGCCCACAAACGGGCCTCCGGCGCAGGCGAGCTCAGCGCAAGCGATGACAACAAGTCACATCAGTGACACCATCAGCCTGGGCGCCGTGAGCAGGATAATCCCCCCGCTGGAGGGCGAGCTCAACCTGCAGCACTGGAAGGCGATGATCGCCAAGGCCCTGGACCTCCTCCAGCTCAAGAAGTACATAGAGTCGTCGGTACCATGCCCGTCCAATACCAGCAATAGCGAGGACGTCGAGCGGTGGCGCTCAGAAAGGGGCATCGTCGCCCTCATCATCGAGTCCTCATTCTCGCGCGTCCGCGACAGGCTCACGGACAACGGGCTCCCCATAAACGAGGGCGACCCATACGTCATGTTCCGGCAGACCTGCGCCATCTTCGACAAGTACGGCAGCTACGACGGCGCGAGGCTCTACAAGCGGCTCATGAACATCCGCCGGCCAGACTATGAGACCATGAAGTTATATTTCCTTGAGATCCGCCGCCTCCGCAGCCGGATGATCGAGATCGGGCAGTGCGACGATGCGTTTATCCTGGAGCAGGTCTTCAACAATCTTCAGAGTTACTGCCCGGCCGACGTCCTGAGCAGGCTGCAGCGCAAGTTTGAAAAGGGGGATTTGTCGTTTGATGAGATGATGGAGGCCATGTTGGAATGGGACAAGGGCAGCGTGGTCAAGCACCCGTCACTTGCCACCACACCAGTGCCCATATCTAATTCTAGGAGAGGCAGCGTGGCGGAACCAATGCGGAATTCGTGGGCTAGCAGCCAGATAGGCACCCAGATGCGAAGGGACTGATGTGGGATTGTTGGGTGTACATATGATACCATGATTGAGGTCGAAACGCGGTGATGTGGACTTCTATAGAGGAATTTCAGTGGCCAAAAAGGGTCTTGGATTGAGACCGTGTAATGTGAACCCAAATAACAACAATTTCTGTCGAGCCTCGAAGCTTAAACTAATGTGTGCTTCACAAATATTGACCTTCGCTTCTTTAACCTGGCTAATTCCTAAGTCACCCCAAACATCCGTATGCATTTTGCACGCCGTAGAGTGTATTGCACGCAGTTGGTGGCATAGTGACGAGGGAGGCTGATGAGTTCGCCTTCTGTAGCCTTTGTTCGTTTTCCATTTTAGCTGGCTACATGGTCAATTTTAGAGTATTCATTCAACTCGATTATTTCCTTATTATTGTTATTCATTCAACTCGATTGTTTCCTTATTCTTGTTATTCATTCAACTCGATTGTTTTCTTATTATTGTCTCCTTTGTGAGAAACAATTCCGTTGTCCTCAACCTTTATGATGTTATTATGGTGTGGTCTTTACGTGCTGGATTATTATTCGAGGACCGTCACTACAAAAGTCCCGAAACAATGTGGAGATCATACGAATTCGATCCCCCAGCAAACTATAAATGATATCTGTTGGCTCCCCAGAACCAAATTAACACCCATCAACAGTAAACCTTCTGAGTGAAATCTAGAAGTTGAAAACATATCTAAACAACCTCTGGATCATGGTCACCGTCGAGCGAGAGAACAGTACCGCCCCTGGTGGGGTTACTGCGCGGAGGGCCGATGCCCCTATGGAAGGAGATCAAACTCAGGTACATCCTGCTGCTGGGTCCCAGCTCATGCATCTGGAAAACGCCTTCTCAGAGTATATTGCTTGTCTTAATGCTGAGCAAATTGACAATAATCAGGCTAGGGCAGCATATGAAGATGCTTTGGCAGCGGCGGACGCCCTCAAACAGGCATACGACGACGGAGTAAAGACTGAACGTCTCGAGCGATATTTCGTCCAGGCTTGGCAGGAGATGCAAGACCCCGACGTAGAGATCGATCTCCCCGCGTCTATCTTCGCGCGCAAGGGTGTGTACGGTCAGCCCATACTCCGATCGGACCGGACCAACCACGTCCTTACGTACGCAGGCGCGTTTAACCCGCCTCACATAGGGCACGTGGAGATTCTGGCTGACGGGTTTTATAACAGTGGCCCAGGACTAAACATCGTATCGGCATTTGTGGTCCCCATCGGTGACGACGGCATCCAGGCCAAGGAGGACGCCAGGAAGGGTCCCGGGCCCGCGAAGAAAGAGCTGGTGTTCACGCAGAAACAGCGCGCAGACCTGCTCATGTCCCATCTCCGAGAGACGAACGAGCTGAGGGACCTCGCGTGCAAGACCAAGGTGTGGAACCTTCCCACTCTCGACCCGTTCCCGGGTTACATGCGCCGCGTGATGGAGCTTGCGGCCGCGGACGGGTTTGATGTTGAGTTTCTCAGTCTCAAGGGCCCGGACCACTTGCGGTTCGACAAGCCTATCAAGCACCCGGCGCTCCTCGACTGCAGGAAGATTATTTTCTCCGAGGTCTCCCGCCCGAATGATGATGCTTGGGTCAACGGTCAACTGAGGCCCCTGAAGGGTGGCTGGAGCAGTTGGTCGGAGATCAGCAGCGTGACTGGCACCCAAGGTGTGACGAGCTCGGTGTGGGAATGCACTCTCGCCGACCCGGCAGGGTCCGCGGTCAGGCTTCTGACACATGATAATAAGGCTGACAAGCCGGACATCAGCTCGAGCGGTATTCGAAAGATGATACTCGATCCAGCCACACGTCTGGGACTCGAGGTTTTCAACCAGAAGCTCATTAGCTCGAGTGGTATGAGGAAGACGGTGATTCCGGCTGAGACTCTGGGGCTTGATGTCCTCATCCAGGAACTCAAGGAAGCCGGCGCCATCAGTCCTGAAATGCTTGCTGAATTCCTCACGGAAGACACTCAGTGACGTGAAACCTAGACCGTGGTCGTCCGGAACGCCCAAATCAACAGTATCGGTGAGTCTTAGCGATAAAAATTGACATTGATTTATTTTGAAATCGAAAAGTGAAACAAATTCAGTCCAAATCACAGCGTGGTGTGAAACATTATATCTGCTACAACAGCGATTGCCTCGGCCCCTTGTGCGAAGCTCTGTGTATTCTCATGCTCCCAAGTCTTCCCCATGCTATTCTGGTTTGGTCCATGGATTACCATTGAAATACATGCATAACTATGGGGTACGCGTGCACTGCGAGAAATGATTCAATGTATGATGGGTTTAAGCCACGGCGTCAGCTCCCAATTGGCACGGAACACCACACTGACTGCGTTGGTTGATAGAGAAGAGAACTTTATTGACTATTCTAAAGATGGACAAGAGGTCACGATCGGTAATGGCCTTATTACTCCTCATCATCTCCAAACCATAAGATAGCCCGCAGCTCAACGCTCTCCCGCTCCTCAGCGTCCGCATGCGCAGGATCGGAGAAGGACGAGTGGGCAAGCCGCCTAGCAGGCCCGTGCGAATCGAAACACTTGAAGATCAGCACCTCATCGGGCTCCTGCGCGTACTTGAAATACCAGCGGTGGCCAGGGTTTGCCCCGAATCCCCACCCCTCCTCTACTAGAGGATCGGCGAAGAAAGATATCGCCGACAGATCCTTCTCCTCTACCGACTGCGCATCGGTACATCCGAAGGGCTCCTTGTAGACAGTCTTCACCGGCCGCCAGACCTGTTCGACATGTGAATCAGCTTCCCCGTATTCCTGGGAATGTCTGCGTGTCTTCGCAGACAGAGCGGCGACTTACATTCACGAGTGAATATCGCCCCTTCACGATCCGCTGGGCCAGGTCCTTGTCTGGAATGCGGCTGGTTGTTATAACCTCGGCACCCCAGTAAGACTGATCACAATGAACGAAACGAACGGGATACTTGTTCGTCGCATCATACACCGGCTTGACAGGCCCCCGTGTCAGATGTTCCCAGACATAGATGTAGGAAGCGCCAGTTCTAAAAGCCCTGATTAGTGACCAGCCTTTTCCATATTAACATAGAGCTTTTAGAACGTACACTTTCTTCAAAAGTTCCGTGGTCTCTTCATAGTATGCAGTCTTCACTTTCTCCTCGTTGGCGAAGTCATCCCCCGATAGCTGGGACTTATGCTTGAAGTACTGGAAGCCATGGGTCTCCAGGGTGTATTTGTCCAGCTCATTCGTAATGTCGCGGACCAGAACCTGTTTCGGGATGACGGGTTTCTTGCTCTCGACGAGTGCTAAGGCTTCCTTTCTATAAAGAAATCAGTGACTGTTGTACATACTGGGGGCAATCAGTATATGGAAGCAGAGGAAACTGATAATCCACGAGACGCGGGTGGTATCATTCCCTTTCTGACGCTTACTTTTTCTCCTCAGTCTCGAATTCAAGGGGATTGTTATTAGTAACACCAGATAAATCCAGGTAGTTGACGCTTGCTTCTACGTCATGACGAGCGGGCAACACAGCAGCAGCAGCCATCTTGTAATTGATGAGGTTGATGATCAGAGAGAATATGCAAGGACAAGAGAGACGTCCCACGGGGTGATATGACTATAAATACACCAAGCACAAGCTCATTTTCAGCAGGCCGACATCACAGAAAGGGCGGTATAGAGTGAAGAGATACAAGCAGCCTCGCGCAAACATGACACTCGACATGGTGCCATGTCGCATCACTGCGAAGTCCACCTCATCTCCGGTTCCCTGTGCGGACGGACTTATCGGGACGGCGCAATCGAATTCTTTGGTTTGTAATATCGTCTTCGGACTTCTGTTTCATCCCGAACCTCACCGAGTGGGAACAAGTAGTCGGAATCGCGATGGCCCGATTACACGTGGTCGTTGTTCGTTGTTGACATGGTTGTGCTTGAGAATTAACAATTGTACCTATGGAGTTGGGCTTCCACTCGCCCACTACTAGTATAGTACTGAAACCCTTACATAGCCAAATTCCTTCCTAAGAAGGCTAAATTGTACTAGATTCTGGGATATATATTTAACGTTACATTCAATTCAGCTTATTAATTTATAACTGCAAGATATATCTAAATTTTATGATGATGCTATAGGAAGCTTTTTTAAATTTACTCTTTCTTTATATTAAACTAGGTTTAATTGAGGCCTCTTGCCTCAAATATTAGTATAGTGGGTTTGAGTAAAATCTGTAAAAAAAAAAAAAAAAAAAATTAAAAAAAAACCCCCCCCGTTTTGAGTGTGTGAGGGAAATGTCTGTGAGGATTGTGGTACCTGCTACATACACCAGGGGTGTTGGGTGCAACCAAAGGGAAGACACCCCCTCCCCCCAACGACATTTTGGTCCCAAAGCTTCCATGTAGAATAGAGTTCATATTGTCATGACTCGGGGATCTGCGCAGGGATGACCGCAACAGTTCCTTAGTCGCGGCATAACCCACCAGCTCCATTAAAACTATATCGTGGCAGATCTACATGATTTAAGGAAGTACACCGCTTGGTACAATAGTACATTCGGTTTACAATAAGTTGTTCAAGTGGATCTCCATTGCAGGCAGTCGGGGCAACGAGTGAAAGGGTTGCCAAGAAAGTCTATCAATAACCATTCCCGGCCCGGAGCGAATACGAAAGCGATGGATGAACCGTGCATCTATTAGAAATACTTTGTAGCTGTTTCAAACGGGGCTGCTCTCAATTCGAGCATTCCAGATCTCAGGAGCAGCTGAAAATTTGTAAACCATTTTCTAGGAGCTGTGCAAGGAGAGTTGCAGAGGGTGCTGGTACGGTTTAGGAACATCGTAGAGGGCCGGTATTGAGTAGCATTGCCAATAGAACCAATCACATTTCCAAGACCTGTATTTACACTCAAGTGTCATGTAATCAAGAACGTGACAGGCAAGAGTCTGGACTCAAGTTCAACAATTGACTGGTGGTACTGAGTGACTCAGTGGGGGTGTTGTTGTGACTAATGTCAGCCTGTAACCGTTGTGGCTCTGCGGTTGCAACTTCACCGTCCATGCATCTAGGCACACCGGGCAGCCAGATTCTTGCGGAGTTATGGTGTATCTGCTATGAACATATCACTAAGATAGCGGCTGCCAGGATTGAGGCTGCGGATGCGAGGGTGTTGATAGGGGTGCTCACAATATTACATTGAAGTGATCGCTTTGAGCATGCTGCCTTTCCAATGTCTTTCACGGTTGTCACCCTGACCGTGTGAAGTCGCATAACAATAGAAGGTGGTTCAATTTTGGAAATTACAACCTCGATGGCCGACAAAGCCTTCCCGAATTCGATTTTGCTTGTGATCTATTAGTGTTATCTTACCACTCATTGACCATATATTGGCTTGGCTCCGTATACGATCAACTATGCTGATAAAGCAGGCCACCCCAACATCCAACTCCAAGATCAATAGCCTCATCAGGATTCCGTTGTCACTGGTAGCACTCTATTAGATTTCAGGTAGTCACGACTTGCTTGCATTGTCCAGACTGAAACAGAGCTCATGATACAATAGAAAAGTAAGTCATTTTGTAATGAAGGAGAGAGAAACTTGTAACATGGTCTAAAAATACACCCTTTTTCCATTCTATCTATCATGGGGTTTGCCTACACCAACTTATACACGTAGTCCCTCGGCTAACCTTCTCAAATGAAGGTTATCTTTGCCAAAGTCCTTCTCTAATGACTTTATGTCAACCAAGATTTGCTCATATGTATCCCTCAGAATCAATTCTGTCCACTCAAAGCCTCGTGCTGCTTTGATGTGCTCAAGAACTATCACCTTCTGCTTATGTGTCAGACAACCTTGGGTTCGTCTCAATGCAAGAAGGCTGTTTAGCAACATGTTATCGTGGCCATTCTGAATAGCGTGGATTAGTGGCAACGAGTATTTCCCTTCGTCCAGGTCCTCGCAGAAGCCCTTCTGATTGGTATACTGTTGGGGGTGTAGCACAAGCATCAGCAACTGTTAAAGGAGAATGAATTGGATAAACATTGCTCGACTCACATCTGCGCTGCACAGATTCATATAATCATCGCGTGTCTGGAAGTATCTTCCCCAGAGTGTTATCAGACGCCGCACACGCTCCTCGAGCTCCTCTGTAACCGGGGAGTCTGAGTTGACCAGAACGAGATAGTAGCCCAGTTGGAACAAAGCCCCAGTTTCTGCGATAGTCAATGAGCCATCATGAATTTTCGAGATAGTAACGCAGGATAAGTGGGTGCTCACTGTCGTTGATCATTTCATGATATTCCGTAACGGACGGGCAGACACTGTTGGCGGTCCAGAAGAGGTCCATCGCCTGGCCCCTGAACATATTCATGATCATTTCTGCAAGAACAAGTCAATGTGACAACTCTGCAAGTTAGACGACAACAAGGCAGCTTACCCATTACTTGACTGGCGCCCTCATGATCCACTAGGCCCTGCATGCTGTGAATAGCTTTAATAATGCCGTGCGTGGCCGTGTTCAAGGATTGGCCCGGCCCAAAGATTGTGTGTGTCGCAGGCATGCCTCGCCGCAGTGGCGAGTTGTCCTGGAAGTCATCCATTCTGTGGGTGTAATTCAGCAATGAGTTACAGTGTCAGAAGTTGAGCTTGGGGAAATGAACGTACATGAGCGAGCAGTTATGCAGTATCGTGATGGCATCCTTGATCATAAGCAGCTTTTCCTCAGGAACTTCAAACCAGACGCCGAGAGCATCAATGAAAGTATCACGAACGCCTTTGGATGGTAGGCTGGATATGTAATCGTAGGGGGCTTCAACGATCTATTATGAGCACCCGGTCAGTCTCAAAGCATCATCACGGTGCTCGACCACCGACCTTTGTGCTGTGCTGTGACCATGTTTCCCGATGCTGAGGCTCATCCGATGGCGTCGTCATGTTGGAATGAGGCTCGCACTCAGGCAGGCCAGCATTGGACCAGTCCGAAGGCGACGGAGTCGTTGGGGAGCTACTGGGGGTGGCAGCGTGAGCCGGGTCAAGGGGTTCTGCAAGGATAGCAGATGACCCTGTCTGTGTTTGAAAATGGTTCATTGTGAATCGAGATGGATGAGTTCGCAAATTCTCATACGTAAAGACTATTGATCAGAGCAGCAGGTCAATATGAAGGGCAAGTGCAGTCAAGGGGCTAATCAGAGTTAGATTCAGGCTTGATATGGCTCGGACATGCGGGCTGTCTCATTGCACCGAGACAATGGCAAAGGAACGACGCCACGCAAAGTGTTCGGCCGAGTTGTGAGTTGATTTGTCAGAAAGCTATACGATGGTCTCATGGACAAGTGAAGGACTTCTAGGCGTAGCGGATTAAGCCAAGGCCTGAATCACCCTCGACTTCAGACGCAATATATTGGGCCTGTGCCAGCCTTGTTCGAAACTCGCCGGGGGTACATTACTTTTGCGGGCACCACATTCAGCTCGTTATGTAGCTATTTCGTCGCGGGCGGTGTGCTATAATAGAGTTTTGTACATTTGGTGTTATTGGCACACCGTGCCGGGTGTAATTAGCAGGTGGGTGCTGGGCTGTGTACAGACCGCCTGCAGCACACAAGGCTCTGATCTTCTTAACCCTTTAAAGCTTTCTTTCTTTATCTTGTTAGCTAGACGCCCTTTTTTTTTTTTTTTCATAAAAAACTTAAATTCAGAGCAACATTGAGGAATATTACGCTAAAGGAGCTTAACATATAAAAGTAAAATTAGGATCCTAAAGTTGTATTATAGTTAATTCTACTAAATAAATATAATGTTGAATTAATACTAAGATTAATAAATTAATGGTAACTATAAACGTAGAAAGAATTAATTATTAGTATCGGTATAATTAATAACTGAATATATAAAATCACAGGTGATGAATATTTTCACGGTCTCAAATTATTAAACGTACGCTGTTATGCGTTCTACATATATATTGTAATATTTGTAATTACCCTATGTGCACCGTCTCACTTCACCCTCTTAAATTCTGTACTGCACAACCAGTCCTCGAGAGGACCTTGGCCCAAAGGTGATTCAGCTCACGAGGAGCGCGGCTATTTGTTCAGGGGTTGCTGTAACGAAGACCCAGGATAAACTTAAAACGTAAAACATCAAGAGAATGAACTGCTTAGCTGCGGGGCTTCTCAATTGCAGAATTGTTAGGACGAGTCAAGGGAGTCGTATTGAACCCACGAAGACGATGATCACGTTGGGCGGAGCGCCGCGTTACCGGGTCTTGGTGTTTGCTTGAAGATAGGCACTTGCTCGGGGACATTACTCTGGTGGATCCACCTCAGTGACCTCGCGGTACGTTGAAGACCTCGACCTTGTCGAGTCAGTGGCGCGTCAGCAATGTGCATTGCTTCTAATGTATGTAGGCTCCGAGAGGGCCCACCTTCGGCCAATTTGGTCTAATTGATGACCCGCAGAGACAGTGTCTATAGAAGGTATCCTATGAGGTTATTTTGTGTCCAAAAGGGACGGGAAAAATAAGACTTTGTTGCTAGCGGTGCATCGTCTTATAAAATTTATTTTACCTCGTTCGATAGGCTTATCGACGTTAGATCTCAGCGGACTCACTACACTGTTGCATTCTTAGATTGGATCAATCCGATACTCCCAAGTCCCATCACGAAGATGCCAGTCTCAACTACCAACGGCACGTCGTCGCTTGAAGTGGCCGCCCGATCACTCATTGCGAGAACTTTGGCAAGCCATGACTCTTTATATGGCATTAGTACGATGAGCTCGTCGATCTACGACACGGCTTGGGTAGCCATGGTCACCAAAGGAACAGACGATTCCAAGGAATGGCTTTTCCCAGAGAGCTTCCACTATCTGCTAAGAGCGCAGTCGGATGATGGCTCCTGGGGCTTGCATCCTGCAACGCAGACTGTTGGCGTAGTGGACACGGCAGCAAGCCTGCTGGCGCTCATCAAGCATAGAGAAGAGCCACTGCAGATCACCAGCGTGTCAACGGGCGAGCTGGACACGCGGATCTCGCGTGCGGCGGAATCTCTGCGAAGCCAGCTGAACAACTGGGACGACGTGCAAGAGGTCAACCACATTGGCGTCGAGATGATCGTCCCGTCCCTGCTCGCCTACCTCAAGGAGAAGGACCCAAAGTTGACTTTTGACTTTTCCTGCAAATCGGTACTCCTGGCCATGACCGACGACAAGCTGTCGCGTTTCAAACCCGAGTCCCTGTATGGGCCGAAGCCGTCGACGGTAATCCACTCTCTTGAGGCCTTCATCGGCAGAATCGACTTTGACCGGGTTTCCCACCACCTCTTTCGGGGTGCCATGATGGCATCTCCAGCGTCAACCGCGGCCTACTTGATACATGCATCACGCTGGGACGACGAGGCCGAGGCGTGGTTGCGGCATATCATCAAAGCGGGTTCTGGTTATGGCAATGGGGGTGTTCCGGGAACGTTTCCGACAACCCATTTCGAAATTACCTGGGTATGTTCAGAAGCAACTCGGCCCGTCCAAGCCCCGAAGTAGCTGACAAACAGAGATATAGCCTTTAGCGACGCTCCGGCAGGCCGGATTCTCCAAAGCTGATCTTGAATGCAAGGAGCTGCACGGGTTAGCGGACATTATCGAGAGGGCGTTCGAAGACGAAGGCGGCATCATTGGTTGGGGTAAGTCCTCGTCCAGCGCTGCTGACTTTGATATATTTTGATCGAGAAGGGCTGACTGGACCCCAAGCTCCTCGCACTCCGGATGTAGATGACACGGCAAAAGGTCTTTTGGCGCTCGAGTTACTCGGCCGCCACGTCAGTCCAGACCGGATGATCAAGGTTTACGAAGCCAGCAATCATTTCACCACCTTCGGCGCGGAACGCGATCCGAGTCTCACGTCACAATGCCACGTCCTCCTTGCTCTTCTCCACCAGCCAGAGATGTCCCGCTACTACCCACAGATTCTCAAGACAGCCAAGTTCATCTGCGACTTTTGGTGGACAGCCGACCACAACGTAAAAGACAAATGGGTAAGTCGATTGCTCTAATGAATCTCCGTCTTCTCCTGCTGATTGTGGTTCCAGCATCTAAGCCATCTGTATCCGACCATGCTGATGGTCGAGGCCTTTGTGGTCCTCCTCGGCCACTTGGATCGCGGTGCTTTCCCAAAGATCGCGGGCCAAGAGCTACAATGGAAGATCTGCATATCACTGTTCCAAGCCTGCTTCCGCACGCTGCTGGAGCAAGACGAGGACGGCTCCTGGGGCGGGCAGCCAGAACAATCATGTTACGCCATCCTGACATTAGCACAAGCACGTAACGTGTGTCTTTTTGACGACATTCAGGCCCAGATACAGTCTGCCATCGACCGTGGGACCCAGTTCCTCGGCTCTCGCGGCCTTCATCAAGACGACTACAACTGGACAGCCAAGACAGCCTATCGTCTCGTCTTTGTAGCAGAAGCCTATGAGATCGCAGCGCTCAAAGTGCGCCAACCGACTGACGCCGTTGGAAGTGTTGGGCGCAGTCTCACACTTCCGCTTCCCTCCGCTAATATGGATGGCTTTGTGAACCTCATAAAGCGAACGCCTTTGTTCTCAACAATGCCCGATTGGAAGCTCCGCGCGTCTCTGCTCGAGTCGAGCCTCTTTGTGCCTCTCCTACGCAGTAGACGGACGGACATATTTGCCAGGGACGAGTTTCCGATAAGCAAGGAGAGCTATCTTGACCTCATTCCCTTCAGCTGGATCGGCTGCAACAACAGAGGCGGCTATCTCTCGTCCACCGCTTGGCTCTACGAGATGATGTTACTGTCCATGTTCAGCTTCCAGGTCGATGAGTTCATTGAGTCGGTTGCTGCGCCGACTCTGCAAGACGTTTCTAGTCTTCGCGATATTATTGATAAGGTCATTGACCGCGCCAGTCGTGTCAACAGCGCCACTGGTGCTGAGGCCAGCAACGGTACCAATGGTACCCATGGCGTCGGCCCTGTCGATGTCAGTTCTGATGACGGGAACAAATCTACGGGATCACTGGAGGCTCGGAAGGTCACGTCCTCTCTAACGCGGTTCGTGGAGTACACTCTTCACCACGAGTCGGTCCAGGCTTGCAGCTCTTGGGACCGCGAAAACCTGCGACGCGAGCTGCGTGCCTATCTATATGCCCAAGCTACTCATACCGAGGAGAATGCGCGATTCCAGACCCTCGACCCACGGGACGGCAATGTCTACACGTCGACCGAAAGAACCTTCTTCGACTGGGTACGCACCACAGGTACCAATGATGTCGCTGTCGTGTTCCCCTTTGCGTTCGCATGCTGTCTGCTGTCGTCATCCCCGGGCGCCGGTGCCGAAGTCTTCCCCACGGTGACGGAAAAGTACTTGGCCACGGCGGCCGTGCGACACCTGGCCACCATGTGCCGCATGCTGAACGACGTCGGATCGGCGTCGCGTGACAATGCAGAGCGCAATCTCAACTCGATCCACTTCCCCGAGTTCGACAACGGTCGTTCTGACGGAGCCCCCGGTGACGCGGCGGTGGCGAGGAAGAAGCAATTGCTGATGAAATTATGTGGATACGAGGGGAGTCTTGTCACCCGGACACTGGGCCTGTTAGAAGAAGAGGTCCAGCGGACTTCCAATGTTGGAGTGAATCGGCTCCAGAAGAGGAAGATGGCCTATGTCAATCTCTACCGTGATGTTACCGACATATGGGGCCAGCTGTACGTTCTGAAGGACCTCTCCAGCAGTCTGAAGTAGCCACAGCTTGGAGAGTTGAAAATGGCGAATACACTATGTACAAGGCCGTCTCTCGTGCCTATTAATTTGAGTTATCCTTCTATGCATGGGTTGAGAGGACAAGGAGACCAAATCTACTGGGAGAGCGCTACGCTCTCCGCCACGGACCAGCACACAAAAGCAAGACCGAGTTTTTCCACACGCCACTTGCATACTACGTGAACTCCGTTTTCTGAACACAGAATGCCTGGTCCTCCAATGCCACGTAGGCCGGAGACTAGAGCACGCCCACAATTTTCAAGTGGGAATCTAGGGGTTGATTTGTGCTGGCGGACCCACACCCAGGCGCTTTGCCTCCCAGCCTAGTGTATACAATGGATGCCAAATGGTCTCCAATAACGGTTCCAAATACACCAGGGACAGTAGCCCGTGGAATATAGATGAAGTATGTATTTGCAGTACGGGAAACAAGATATTAGCGTCACCGACACCCACCGTCTAGAAAATATTCGCATGGATATTTCCGTGGCAAGAACTCTATTGGGGACAGAATACAACGGGGTGCCCTCACCATGGCTACCCCTGCGGCCCGGGGCATACATTTAGCACAGCACCACCCAAAGCACGGTCCATGATACATAAAGCTACATCTGCCAGGACAGCAAGGATGTCTGCTGACCGCGATCTCAGATTTGAATCGTGTCAGTTCGCTTCACTGCTTGCCTTACATGTGCAATGGAGTTGTCTTGGCGGGAAGAACAGCGTCTCCACCGCAACCCGCCAAGTCTACACTGATTGGAAATCAAAATCTGAGTCGTGGTCGCGACGCCCAGCATAACTCTTCTTAGTGGGGATGATAGTGGTTTTGCCCGTGCCGGAGGTTAGAACTTACCGAAAAGTCCGACTGGAAATCTGAGGTCTCTGTCGTGTCGGCCTGGTGACAGTTTACTGTGATGATGTTAAATAGCCTATAGGTCGAAGCAGTCGAATTTTGATATGGTAATCAGATGATGTTTGTTGGACGTTAAACAACTCGGTAGCTTGCTTAACATTTTCTTTATTCCTGAATTGCGGACGCTTCACTTGTCCAGCTTGCTTAAACACTCCAATCAGAGAGCATGGCAATTTCGTTTTACGACATTTTCCCATGGTGTGCTGGGACTGAGGATGGTTCATGTATTATGGACCAGTACTCGCGCTACGTCGTCGTGGCCATTCTATCAATGTTGGGTGCCTATTTTCTGGTCGACCGAAAGAGTTCCAGCCTACCTGTTATGAACCCGAGGAAACCTTTCGAATTATCCAACCAACGACGGTTGAACGAATTCCTTCTTCACAGTTATGATACATTCCTCGAGGCCAAAGCCAGTTTCCTCGGCAAGCCGTACAAGCTTTTCACCGCCGAAGGAGAGTGTGTAATATTGCCTCCGCAGTTCTTGAATGAGCTGCGTAACAATCCAAACCTCGAGTTCTTCCAATGCTTCCGCGAGGTAAGATATGCCATTGTGACTATGCTTTACCCTGGTGCTAATCACTATGTCTAGGACTCCCTCACATACATCAACGGGCTAGAGGCCTTAGCCCCTCATCCATCTCTGGAAGCTGTTACCAACAAATATTTGATTCACCATCTCTGTATGAAACTACTCCAGTGAACTAATAGTGAATGTCTGAAAAAGGCTGATTTTCATATAGCCAAGATCACCGAACCTCTTATAAGAGAGGGAGCACTAGCTGTCGAAGCGGAATTTCCTCAATGCCCAGGTAAGCCTCCAATGCCGCTGCTCTGGAACATGACTGGTTGACTTGTAGCTAGATTGGACCGAGATGTTGCCTGGGCACTATATACACCCTCTGGTTGTCCGACTATCAACTAGGGTTTTCATGGGCGAGACCATGTGCCGCAACAAGGAATGGCTATTAGTATCTTCCGACTTTGCCCAGATGGCATTTGAGACCATAGACGTCCTGCGGGCCTGGCCCAGTGCCATGCGCAGCTGGGTGCAGTGGATTCTCCCGGCGTGTCGGAAGCTCCGCGCCCGACTACAGGATGCGCGCAATATTGTGCAACCGCTGGTAGTTGCGCGCCATGCCGCCGTGGCCGAAGCCAAGGCCAAGGGCGAGCCTGTGCCAGTTTATAATGATGCACTCGAGTGGTACGACAACGAAGCCAGTCCTAACGACCCATATGATCCCACCGTATTCCAGATCACGTTGGCCATAGTCGCTATACACACGACCTCGGACCTCTTGCATGAAACCATGGTACAACTTACTCAACAGCCCGAGTTATTCCAGGAATTACGCGACGAGATCGTACGGGTTTTCGGCGCCGGCGGCCTCAAGATCACGTCACTGCATGAGCTTAAGCTCATGGACAGCGTGCTAAAAGAAACACAACGGATCAAGCCAGTGGCGCTATGTACGTATTAAAACATTGATGATACTATATCCCAAGGCAATTTAGTACTGATCAGACATCTCACAGCCACGTTCCGCCGACTGGTCAAGCAAGACTTCAAGCTCTCCAACGGGCTGCAAATCCGCAGAGGCCAGCGCGTCACCATCACCAACATGCACATGCGTGACTCCGAGTACTACTCGGACCCGGACAAGTTTGACGGTCGACGATTCCTGCGCCAGCGCGAGTCCGGCGACAGCCACGCCAAGAACACGTCACACTTCGTGGCCACGAGCGAGAGCCACATCGGCTTCGGCCACGGCCGCTACGCCTGCCCGGGCCGTTTCTTCGCCTCCAACGAGCTCAAGGTCATCCTGTGCCACCTGCTGCTGAAGTATGAGTGGAAGATGGCGGACGGGGGCAAGCCCCGCCATTTCTTCTACGGCTACATGGCGCGCCCGGACCCGACGGCCAAACTGTTGATCAGGAAACGCAAGCCCGAGATTGATCTGGATTCACTATAGAGTCCTCGGTGGGCTTTTACATTTCAATGACATGGGTGCTCTGTTTTCGAATTGCAAACTCCACCAGTTTATAGACAGATCAGATACTAGATATAAGACAATGCCAGTGTTTGCTACCTGATTACCAATGACTTTGTGTAGACTGAAATAACATTGTACTTGACGTGTTCTACTAAGCCATACATTAGTAGTAGATAATCCTTTTTGACATATCCCATCACCGCGCCCATGGTGCCGTGCCGCCAGATTTCGAACCGGTAGTCAAACCACGGCGTGTTGGGAGCGTCACTGTCGTTAGCGGTCGGCTCCTCGAGTGGGTTGTCGTTGACGCTCTCCGACCTGACGTGCTTCGTGTCGCAGTCTGGCGGTGAAGGCGTCATGAGCTCTTCGCTCCCCTTTTCCCGAGTGGACCTATGTTTTCGATTTGAGTTGTCTGTACTAAGCCAGATGTCCTGTTCGAGCCCGAGCCTCATAAAGGGACCTGGGGTGGTAAGAGGATTGAAAGTTCTCAAACTCGACGTGGCCCTTAACATTGCGCAGTTCCTTGGCATTCTCATTAAAGTAAAATAGAGAGCTTGTTGAGTAAAAGTAGAGTTACCTGTCCTGATTAGTAAATAAGAAACCTTTTACTATTAAAACTGTTGGGATTGAAAAAATCGATATAAAGACAATACTAGAGCCTTAATAATTTAATTCCTTATATTTCCAAATACTACTTTAATAGTACATTAGCTCTAAAAAGTGGGTACAATGTTAGCTTACTACTAATTAGGATGAAGAATATTATGTAAAATTAAAGAGTTGCTTTTAAAATTTAGGTACTGGGTGCGTGGATATAAAGAGCTGGGTAGGTTGATGTGTAAACCGAGGTGGGCCGACCTGGGCTGCCTTTGGACTCTTAATTACACCGGGTCGCGGCTATCACGTTACTGAATCTGAATACGCGTATACACGGGGGGGTCGAGTCAGGCTTAGCGGGTACCCGTAGAACTAGGTTTTACGCGTATTTGTTGAGTCAGTGAGTCCCAGAGGGTACCCATATAACTAGGTTTATACGCGTATTCGGATTTGACCACAAGTCTGACGACTCCTCGTTGTCAGGTCCACTCGCAGGTACTATTTGTGTACCATTCGGGAAGTGCATCGCAGCCAAGGCTTAACTATATCATGGCGTCAATTTCAAAGAGTCTCAAGGGGCTTTGCCACAGCTATATCTGTCTTATTTAATCGTTTCTGTTCTTAACCCTAGTCGATACATGTGTGAATAGAAGAACACGAAAAACATCATAGAGACTTTCGCCATGGCTACCAAAGTACCACTCCAAATCCCGGCCGCATATCAAGGCGATCTGGAGCCAATTATGAGCCAGGATGCACGGTCAGATGATGAAATTTTGGCGTCGCTGCTCGAGTTTCGGCCCGTTACGTCGGAGAAGAACATCTGGGCGTACTGGAACACGGGCGTGAGGCACATGCCCGGGTGGTGCCAGCGCAACGTCGTGGGCTGGCACCGCGTCTGTGGCCCCGAGTGGACCATCCGCGTGCTGGATAGCGTCCCAGGCTCAGCCAACAACGCGGCCCGGTGGTTCCCCGAGGGCCTGCCGGATGCCTTCTACGACGGTACCATGGACGGGCCGTTCGTCGGGCCGCACAGCGCCGATCTCCTACGCGGCGCTTTCCTGTACGAGCATGGCGGCGTCTGGATGGATGTGAGCATCTTTTTGGTCAGGCATGTGGCTCGGATATGCTGGGACTTGTTGGAGAAGGATACGTCCCCCTACCGGGTCGCTGTTCCCGTTATGGGTACCAACTTGTTGAATTGCTTCCTGGCAGCGCGGAAGCACGACCCCTTTATCAAGCGGTGGTGAGTACTGCCGTACGACTAGTGGGGAACTCGCGCGGCGTTGCTGACGGTTCTAATAGGCACGAACTGTTCATACACCTCTGGAGAGGCCGAACTAACACAAGCGGCCTGTCGAAGCACCCCCTGATGGCGCCAGTCTTTGAAGAATTATGGCGCCCCTTTACCGACAATGTGTTGAAAGCGCTGGGGATCGAGGACAAGCTGGAAACCACATTCGAATACGGGCTCCAGTGCGCCTGCTGGCTTCGCTTATGTATGCTGGAGGATGCCGGAGGCGGCTTTTCGGGCGTCGACTACTGGCTGAACAATGTTCTGTGGATCGACAGCCCGGCGGAGCTGCAACACTCCGTCCGGAGCCCGGCAGGCGACATAGCTGTGCCGACCGGACAGCTGCTGTTCGATCTGCTCTCGACGCGACGCGACGGCTCCGCGGACTCGGAGCAGTACAAAGAGGCAGAATACTTAGTCTGGAACCAGCTGACCAAAACGTCCATGCTTAAGATCGGAACGGCCCAGGGCCTGGCCGACTGGGTCTCTGCCGGCACCCTGTGGAACCTGCCTGAGAATTTGGGCAAGGACAACGAGCCTGGGACCTTTGCGGAGTTGTTGAGGTACGGCTCGGTGCACTTCAAGCAGAGGCGGGAACAAGTTGGGACGCTTGTACCCATGAAGCCGTCGGTCACGTTGAAGACAGGACTCCTGGAACCGTAAATTGCTCGATCTCGGCTTCCTGACAGGGTATAACATCCCGGGCTCCATCACCACCGAGCCTGCACCTACCATGGACCAGTCAGGGAACTGGAAGACTGCTCCCTGTGCCTTGTCTGGGCTGATGGAGGGTCAGCAGCGAAGCTGCGAGATCCGCTGGGCGAGTCGTTTTTTTTTTTTCTTGTCTAGTGTTTCACATCTGCTGGAGGGGTGAGGCCCCCAGGTCGACCTGGGGGCCAAGCACGCCTGCGCTGCGCTGTCTGCCTCGCCACATACCAGACCGTCCGGGCCCTCGACAACCACACAAAGGACTTGGAGGCTACCCGCAAGGCATACAAGTGCAAGTACAGCACAGGCTTCAACAATCACTCGGCTCTAAACCGCCACGCCACCACCATCGGCACACCCAAGACCTTCGGCTACACCCTCTGCGCTGGCAAGTTTACTCTTGCAAGGACAAGCTCAAGGACCAGCGCCACCACTACCATGTGATTATGGACAAGGGCCTGCGGTCCGTGTTTGAATTGCATTGGCCAAATGCGCAAGCCGGTGCTCCCATTGGCCGCAGCCTCGTCTCGACCAGCCTGGAGCCTGGCAAGCCCTGCTGCCCCGGCTCTTGCTGTAGCTCCTGCTGGGCCGTCTGCTTGGTCGGCCTCGGCGCACACAGGGCAGCAACAGCACGCCGGTTTCTCAACAGGTCCATTCTTCCCAGCTGCTCCACTCGCCACGACCAGTTTCGGCTGGCACGGCTGTCACGGCTGCAGACCCCTTCACTGCCGCTTCTGCCCGGGAGGAGGACTTTCAAGCACGGCTAGCAATTTCTTTGGGGGTGAGACCTGGACCATGGGCTTCGATGTGTCTGGCTTTTGGGCATTTCCTTTCCTCATTTAAGCTTTTGAGTTTCTGCATCCATGTCTTGCCCAGATCGTGACCTTGACCCCCCCCCCCACAACCCTTCATGACACGAGCTTCCTCCCAATAATTGATGGATTCGACTGTCGACTCTCTCACTGCGACGAGACCAGCACATGCCGTTGGCTTCATCCCTCTTGAGTAAGGCGCTGGCGGTCTGTCACAAGCAACAGGGGATGTTACGCATGTTAGTTTGCAAATTTGCTTCGAATTCCCCTCCCCATGTCTGCCTTTCAACGGGAGTGAGTAATATGCAGTCATTCACAGCTTCGTTGCATTCTCCGGGACGAGACCGTGCACCAAATACATGCCATTAATTCGCCTCATCGTGCCTCCCTCGCCTAATCTGCGTCCCATTGCTGTCGCCGGCCAGAACCCCGGGGATGCCTTGTTCCTCGGGTGACCAAATCCGTCTTGTCAAGGTGGCCCGCGGCACCTTGCGGCACCTTGCATAATCTACAGCCTGTGATGCAGGACACCCTTTCTCGCTGTCCATCCCAGCCAGTCACCCAGCTGCCACCCGCTCGTTCTGAGGAAACCGAGTCAGCTGGATCGACCACGAGACGATTGCGCCGGTCAACAATGCTGAGATCCACCTCCCTACCGATGAATCCAGGCCCAGGGGTGCTGGTGTTGACATCGAAACAGTATTCTTCAACCCTGGTATGGGGGTTCCATCAGCAGTGGCCCGGCTGCTCATAGGGGATCTCGCCAAGGCTTACTC
The DNA here is from genome assembly GCA_021399435.1 of Diaporthe sp. PMI_573. Taxonomy (NCBI): domain Eukaryota; kingdom Fungi; phylum Ascomycota; class Sordariomycetes; order Diaporthales; family Diaporthaceae; genus Diaporthe; species Diaporthe sp. PMI_573. The sequence goes on along the minus strand of JAJTUP010000007.1, from coordinate 868,143 downwards.
ACCGTGCAGAAGGGTGGGGCGGGGTTCCCATCCGGCTCGGTTGTTTTTTTCTTGCAGGGGGCTTGTTGACAGCCACCCAACGAACCACACCACAAAAAGGGTGACGCGACGCAAGGGCGTTTTTTCCTCCTCTCCTCTCCATTCTCTCACCTTTGTTTGCATTCTATGTCTTGCCCTCGAGGGGATCCAGAAATACTAACTCGGACGGCTCTATGTGTTATTTCCTGTGTTGTACCACCACCCTCCAGCCCAGGCTACTACGCGTAGCTGGAAGAGGTTCTATAAAGAGCGGCCCCCCCCCAGCAAGAGAGATCTCTTCTATATCCTTAATTTTCCGACTTACAGTGCCTCCTCCTATCACTAGTTACAGTATGGCTCTTAGAGCCTCAGAAGCCCCCTCAGGAGCCCTTTGAATTATTATCATCTTGTGTTCTCCCCATAAGGTTCCGAACTCGTAAGAGTACTCTTTTTTTCCCCCTACTTGTGCTACCGATCAAATAACCCTTCTCTTCCTTTAGGGTTCGCCGTACCACTACATTTCCCTATCACTATTAAACGTGATTGTCGACACTTTCAATGTTCTATTAGGTGAGTTTTTTAATTTCATGTTAATAAATTTAGTATTCTACTTTACTAGTCCAAAGGCTATAATACCGTGTAGCTGAAAGACACTGGTATAAATAACATAGGGTAAATTAGTTTTTTGTGTTGAAATTTTACTATTTCAAGCATAAAAAAAGCCCATAAATTTCATATTATACGTAATACATAGGTTTCACGTCATAACAAGCAAGAAGACTGACCAAGTTAGTCATTCTACAACCAGAACGATTGATTTTCAAACAGCTGTACCTTGAAACAGCTGAGAAATAATCCATATCGCCAATCGGAGCTTCACGCTGAATTGAAGGTTGTAGCAGCGTGTCGAGCTGCAGTGCTTCTCGGCCGTTCATAGTACCACTAACAGCATTTGCTGAGGCGGGCGGATAACGGCGGCTGGACATGGCTAAGAAGCGCCGCAGCTGCGCACGCTCTGCCGCTGGCCATGGGGAGGAGCCTGCCAAGGACGGCGGCAAGTCCGTCGCGTGCATCTGTGGGATAAAGTTCAGCCGGCCCGATGCCCTGACGCGCCACATCAAGGAGGGCGGCACAGACCCCCCCAAGCACGAGTGCCCTATCTGCGGGCAAATGTTCAAGAGGGCGAGCAACGCGCAGCAGCACCTCCGCCGCTGCCATGCCGAGGACCTCCCCGCCGCTCAGGAGCTGCAGCTGCGTCGGGAGTCAGGGCCGGCGAGCACTGTCCGGGCTGGTTTTGATCATCCAGGGGGCGCGGCCGAGCCTGTTCCCGGCGGGTCCTGGAACGTGCCGATGAGCGTCTCTGCCACTGGTGCTTCTTGGCCCGGCCATGGCCACTTCTCACCATCGGCCATGTCGGTTCTCCCGGCCGCCCACCAGGGTCTCGAGCACGTGGCCCCTGCGTTCGCGCCCCAGAGTCTCACGACCCAGGATCAGGAACTCGCTGCTTATCATCCTGCCTATCCGGTAGGAACCGTGGCTGCTGCGCAGCGTGAAGGGCTGCCCGCGAATCACGCCCCTGGTTACGTTGGCTACCCCGCCACGCTCTCAGGTGGGGATCTGGGCTGCTTCAACCTGGACGCGGCCTCGGTCAGCGTGGGCCCAGCCGACGGTGGCTTTGGAATGACAGCCCCGGAGAACAGCTTCATGGGGACTTTTTACGGGTTCGGCCTCGACACCTTTGATGTATAAGTCACTTCCGGTGCTACAGGGGTTGTTTCTTTTGGCTTATGAGTCTGTTATGTGCTTGTCTCCTCTGTGTTCCCTTTGATGGCGATTTGGAGGACTGATGAGAGAGCCATTCTTGGCTATGATGTTTATGATACCCTTCAGCAGTAGGAGTTAGAAAAATAAAAAGAAGAAGGGAAGATGAGGCATAAATGCCCTCGAGAATATCAATGTTCACGTACTTAGCTTTCGCATTACACTTGTCGTGGTGGAAACAAGGTCTTCGCGCCGATTGTAGTACAGATAGGACGCGCTACAGACCCATGTAGCCTGGAGTCACTTTTCGCATCACTCAATGGAGACCGATCAACAGCTGAGGTACGGAGCATCCTGGAGTAAACATGTATCTAAGCTATGCGGCTGCTTGTAGATTATGGAGTGTTTCAGAAAGCAGGCAGTGGAATTGACACCCTGGCGGGAGAGTTCCTATCTAGAGCTGCGAACTCAATTCCTGCACGCAAAAGAGCCCGTTCCGTCCCGTCATATCTGCATCAGCTGCTTGGTAAGTGTACTTACTCCTTGATTTCATGCGTCGTCCAGTCGCATCGGTATAGGTACCCGTAAGTCCCTTCAACGCGATTACAGCCCACTGACCCCACAGATCCATCCGCAGCTCATAAGCATAGATAACCACATCCCCTCTCTTGAATCTGGCTGGTATAGTACTTATCATTAGGGCCGATTTGTCTGCTTAATTTCCTTGTTTGGTTTATTCTCTGTAAGAACAGCTCTGACTTTAACTACACGCAGGGACTCTCACCGCCAAAAACGGGTGCACACCGGCTCTTCCGTTAACTAAGCTGCCGCATCCAATCAGAACCCCCCCCCCCCCACCAAAAAAAAAGGGTTCTCTGGCAATGGTCTCGGTCAAAACCGCCCTGGGAGCTATTCGTCTATAGGCCTACTGGTTGGTTAAGGGGGGGCCCTCAGCTCCCTAGGATGGGGGTTCGGGTTTATAGAAGCTGACCAATCAGCTATCGACTTTCAAGAGTCTGGTGATCGCTGTGCTGGCCCGTGCAGTATGCCTGCGGCGGTTGGCCAATTAGCTTGCGACTTTCAAAAACCATGGTGAGCTGTATGTGCTCTGTGCACGTCTGTGGCGTTTGACCAATCAGCTTGCGACTTTAAAACCATGGTTGCGACTTCCGTTCATAGACTGCTGGCAATGGTACGTCGACAAATGGCGACCAACAGCACGAAGACAACATCTTATGTACCAACGAGTGCCAGCTTGCTGTCCTTTACAAATTGAGGCTATATGCATATGACTCCGAGGGTGTGATGTCTCCGGTCCGGCCGGATTCTATCTCTACAATTTCCAGAAGCGCATGGCATTGTAGAACCACCTGGGCGGTGACCACTGTGAACTTGAGAAACACATAGAGGACCTCCTGCATCACCGCTCGTATTCGATTCGTCAACGTCGCTGTGCATCAGTTGATATACAAGGTGTCGCGCGACTAGCTTTCAGCATCCAAATACTTCATCGCTGGCCCGTGTGTACCAGAAGTGCCACATCTTAAGGTATACACGGTGTGCATACTCGTGTCTCGCGATGGCTTCGACCTTGACGGGTTGATGACACCGGCGCGAATGGGCACGACTCAACGCTAAGACTTATTATAGTGCAAATTGGCGGCATCTGACAGAACACTGGTTTACAAGAGATTGGAAAGTCACTGTTTGAACCCTTGCACAGCGAATGTCACTGTAATCGTCGATAAGATACATTGTCCCTTGTCCTTATAGCATGCTCATTGTGGTTCCAGCTTTGAAGAGGAACTCAAAAGACATACAAATAGTCTATAGGCGGTGTGTATGGCAAATGGTGACTGTGAGCTCCAAAGACAAATATGGTCCCAGACCTCTCCTTCTGCTTCCTCTAGGGTAGAATCTACCCTTAGCGGTAGTGTATCCGACTCCTCTCTGGATCCCGGAGACGAAGCCTGGCTGGACGAAGATGAAGCCCTGGTGGACGAAGACGAACTTTTGTTCCAAGACCCACGAGTCCGGTTCCAGTATCTGCGGGGCCGTGACGCGAGAGTAACAAGGCGGTCTAACTTGTTGGATTTCACGGGAGCTAAGAGTGGCTCCAAATTTCTGTCGAAGATGGAAAGGAGAGTAGTTTGGCAGAGAACCATGCGTCGCAAACCCTCCCAGACTTTTTATTTTCTATATTGTACATTCCAATCCTGCTCGCACCCCCATGATAACCTAGCCAGTGTGCCTTGGTGTGCACATCAACAGAGGATCCGCAAATATCCTTGGGGAAAAGCCTGAGAAGCTAACATCCCGATCTCCAATACCCCATGGGATGGTTCAACTCAAACCAGCTTTCGCGGGGAGACGGAGGCCGGCGCAGCTCCCTTTCCCTCTCAAGCCTCTCCCGTTCCGTCTTCTCCTTTTCCGGGTCGCGCCAGATTCCGACGAAATCGAACACTTCCGGAGCATCGTGCGGGGGAGATGCAGGCGTTGCATCAGGTGAATCCATAAACACCATGTCGCGGGAGACCCTCAGCTTCAGGTAACCGTTGCCGATGAACTGGAACGACAGCTCCCACTTCCCATCGCAGCTCCTCACTTTCACAGGTTTCCAGCTCGCGTGGCTGCGGGGGCGGAACGGCCCAAAGTCGCAGGTGGCAATGGCGTCGAGAGACACCGTCCCGTACAACATGCCAGGCTCGGCACTAGGCTTTAGCTTCTTGACTTCGGGGTCATCCGAGTCATCATCCGAGTCCAAACCCGGCTGCTCTTGGTAAAAGCCAACCAGTTTGGTCTCGTAGTGATCGCTCTCGTCGTAGAAGTGGGTGATGTGATCGCCGCAGAAGAGCTTGAACTCCTGGCCCGCAAGTGATACGGCAGGAGTAGTCGTGCGTTCTCTCTCAGCCTTCCTGAGAGATTTGTATGCGACACGAACCTCCTCCTCCTTGCCCCTCTCAAGTATAAATTGTCGCTCCTTGTCCTCTCGCTCCTTCAGCTTCTCCCGCTTCCTTCCCTCGCGCTCTTCCTTCAGACCGTAGTAGTGATACGCGTCAGATCCGTCGTACAATCTCTCCGACTCCTCGTCTTCCGAATCGTAGTCGTCTGCGGATCGGCAGTCACACTCGGAGTCCTCGCCGCCGCACTCGCAGTCCTCCTCTCCCTCCTTGGGCTGCTCGGCATCCTCTTCCTGCTCGCGTTCCTCTTCCTGTTCGCTTTCCTCTTCCAGCTCTGAGAGGTCTGCATCAAAGTCGGAGGGGTCTTTATATGCGAAGGGTGGCTGGACCCATCTGAGGCGCAGGACTCGGTAATACCATGAAGGAAGCGATTCTCGCGGCACGCGTGTCTTTTCAACGCGCGAGGCCCGTGGCCGTAGTGGATCGGTCCGTTTCGCACTTTTGCCCATTGTGGTGGTGTGATAATTAGTGCTGTTTGATTCTTTCAAATATGTCGAATTTAGAAATGCTCTCTTGTTGTACTGTCAAATCGTGCAGTCGCCAGATGAGGAGCAGCCTCCCACGCACTTCTTATAAGGACGAAGGGATGGCGAGCATGAGGCGGTGAAATTTGGGCTCCAGTCCGACGCCGGAATGCCTCATGGGGGACGGATGACCTTCCTGCATTTCCGATGCTGCCTGCATCACGCCATGGGCTTCAATCTCAGTTATTTCCAAGTCAATTCTTTTTTCGAGACATTCTTCCTCAGACATGGCTTGCGCCGGTGGAAGCTTGTCTAATTATGATGTTGCATTATTTCAATTGCCAAACATGGGGACGATGTAAGTATTTCCTTGGCGCGGACTGACTCTTACGCGTCTCGCGTACAGCACGCGACTGAAAGAATGTTAACTGATTCGCAACATTACAACAGAACAATGTGCCAGTGATGCTGTCCTGATCAATCAGACGCTTCAAAACTGGTGACAAATGAAATAACGCAATTTTATTCTGCAATGTTTTGTTGTAATGTTGCGAATTATCCTTTTTCGAGGAACGTTCTGACTGTAAGCCCAAGTTACTTGACAATTTCCTCATCCCACGTTGAATCTCAGACTCGCCTGCTGTTTGATTGGCTGTGAACACCAAAACCAACGGCAAATATTGCATAAAACTGTTACCAGGACCGGCGTATCATGTTGCAACTTTTCCCATTGGGCCGAAACGTACGGGACGGACCGGTGAAGCTTTCAGATTATCGAAACCTTATGCAGGTCCTTATGCAGGTACTTAAACGATGGGCTGCTTCAACCGGGATGTCGGGCAGCCTCAAGACATCTAAGGGGCAGAATGATGGTACGGACAATAGCACTTCGTGTTGTATGTTACTAGGGTTATGTTCATCCAAGAATTGAACAGCACTTCTGGCCTCTGTGGACTTTGCTGACATTTTCTTTTGTTTGCCTGGTGGACCAATGACCGTCTTTTACTTCCTCTTCTCGCCGACTTGAATGCAATGACCCGCCGCGAAATTTTGAGGCGGATTGATTATGTGTATGTAGGGGGGCTGCTGAGTATATCTGGAATGATCCTGTTCAGCAAGTGCTGCGCCTCCAAACTCAAGTGACAATTGCAAAGCTTTGAGTTGATAATCCAGACCCTTCTTCAGTGGCTGGGCCTCCGTTCCCGTCCTCCTTTCGCTCCTTCTTGGCGTGGTTCTACCCGTTGCCTTCGTTGTCTGGGAGCGCTGGTTTGCCAAGTTCCCAATGTCCCCTCGACGCATCAATCAGGCTCCCAGGATCCTTACACCGACTGCCTCATTTCGCACGCTTTGATCTTCCCCAGCACCTCAAGACAGTCTCTCACACAGAGAGCTCAGTTGTTGAATAAGGGCAACTGTTTGGTCGGCCATTGCAGCTGTCTCTGAGGGGAGTTGGCAAAAGCAGGGCCGTCGAGCAATCTGACTTTGATTAGTTGCACAATGTAAAACAATCGATTTTGCATTTTCTCCTTCTTCATCACGAGTTAGTCAGTAGCTTCGAATGCGGGATATTCTTGAGTCGTACAGGCGTATTCATACACACGTGCTGAGCTGCCCCCCCCCCGGGGCCTCGTCAGCCGACATCATGTTGGAGCTATGTAGTGCTACGGCGCATGATCTAATTCGCTGGCCGGGGTGTCCTCCGCTCTTCTACTTCACAATTAATGAACCCGTTCGTCAGCCTGTTATTAACACACGCCTGGAGAATTATCACCGTACCATAGGTTTAAAAGATCACTGAATTTTCGAACTGACCACGAACATCTTTCAAAACGACCTGGAATGCAATTATGTACATAGTACAGGCGGCAAGACCTCTGGTCTCATAGCACCAAATTCGGTGGTGGAGGTAAAATCCATTTTGTGCCGTGAAGGCAAAGCTATCGACTGAATGTAAAATCTACGGCGGGAGGTCCAAACCGCAGTCCCATCATCTTCAGTTTGTCTATATTGAGGCTGCAACAGTTGAAGCGCGTACTGTAGACATCTGTTTCTCAAGCTTTGATAACACCAGACCAATCCTGTTTCTTGAAATAAGTCTCAATACTATCAAACTTGAATTTCGAGTCCAGCTGTAAAAGAGGTTAGCATTCTAGGAAGGAATTTCAATAGTAATGGTATGTACGTACGTTTCGAGGATGGATGACCGTGGGGTCGTCTCGGCCCTCGTATCCAAACTCATTGCAATAGTCCATATTATCATCCACCTCAACGGCAAGCTCAGGTGGAATAGGAGAGAGGGATTGCCCTCTGAGCACCCTCTTGCAATCTGCTTTCTTGCCAGTAGCCTGCGCGAATGCCTCGGCGACCTCGCGCATAGTGGCCCAGGCTCTATAGGCGACCAGATTTTTCCCAGCGCTCTCTGTCACGAGAGCCCTCACAAATGGGCCCGTGTCTTCCTCTGCGGCAATGAAGGGTAGTTTGACATCTGGATCAAGACCTCCGATGAACTCGGCAGTACCATCCGCTGTCTAAAAGAAGCGTCAGTAGTTGTCCAGCGATAATAGGAATGAACAAGGATGAATTTTACCATGTGTGGCTGGAATGAGGGGTTGAACACGTAATTGCTCAAAAAGAACCCGGCCTGGAAGATACTGGTCTTCTTCCACAATTCAGGATGATGTTCGGCGGCGTACTCCGCTGCCCTGGCCTTCGATTCGAAATGGTAGACGTGGGTATATTTCCCCTTGGACCACTTGGTGGGGTTGGAGAGGGACGACAATATAAATCGCTCCAGCGTAGGAACCTTCGCGGCAGCGTCCACAACGGCCTTGAGCTGCCCTGTCTCGTGGTTGGCGGCCCAGACATTGAGCGGCTGGCCCTCGGCGGCCCTGGAGGCATTGGCAGGATTAAAGTACAGCCCCCAGAAATCGCTCACGGCGAAGATGGCGTTTGCACCCTCGAAGGCCGACAAGAGGGAAGACGGTGTGTCCAGATCAGCCGAGACGATCTCTGCACCACGTGCAGCTAGAGCCAGGGCCTTGGTGCTGGACGGGTTCCGGGTCACTGCGCGGACTTGCCATTCCGGTTCACCGAGGAAAACGTCAGCAACCGAACCACCTTGGTTGCCTGTAGCCCCGAGGACAACAATGATTTTCTTGGCGCTCATAATTGAAGATGTATTTGAAATTGGACGAAGATGAGTATTTGGAATTGGATAAAGTCTTAGGAGGTCTAGCTAGTTAATGTAGGAGCTATCATATGGGTAGTCTCCGATTTTATAGTAGTTTCCGTTCTCCTCTTGTCACGTAATAACGGCTTTGGTCTTCAGAATTCCACGGCATGTTTCGTCAGCAGAGCGGCGTCAGAGGCACTCCGTGGTGATTTGTAAGGTTCTCTACGAGTCGCGCACTTAATGCTTTTTTCATATATAGAGCAGCGTGGGCATATTACAAGTTCGAACGACGAACTTGTAAGTTACGTGATAGCGTGTCGCACTTAGCAAGTCCAGGTGTTGTAGTTACCCACTCGTTCTCCACAAATCGGAGCATTAGAGTTTCCGCGCTTTAGGCCCGGGCGCTCGCCAAGCTTTATTCACGTAACCGCTTAATAAACATACTGAATCTATTTTATATACTACCATTACATCTGAACTCTCCAGTCGTCATGTCCTTTCTTCATCCTGGCTCACTCCATTTTCCTTCCATCTGCCGCATTTCCAATCAAACATTCTCTAAACGACCTTCGACATGGCTTTCCCTGGAGCACTCCTCGCCCCTTCAACATGGCGCACCGTTGGCCTCGGCTTAACAACCACCGTCTTCTCTTTGGGTGTACTATCCATAGTCGCACCAGTCACTGCTGCGGATTCTCTCGGGGTCGTGCCTACTACACCGGAAGGCTACACCATGGCTCAAAAGGCAACGACATTCCTCGGCATACGTGACTTAGCTGTCGGGGGAGCACTGTATTGGTTTTATTACGAAGGGAAGCAAAGGGAAATGGGAATTCTATTAACTATGTGGACCACCGTCTGTGTGGTGGATACTTGGGTTGCTATAGACGGACCAAGAGGATGGGACAAGGGCATATGGGGACTCTGCGGAGGCGCGCTCTTGATTGTGATTGGAGGTCTAGGGCTGTTGCAGTCGTCATGAGGGCTTATTTACGTTTTGAAAATAGCAATCGCCTGCTTCAACAAGTCTTATAGCAGCACAGCGACTCGCCAACTGGCCTTCACAACACTGGAGAACAGGGAAGACTTCTTCCTTCTGATAAACTTGCAGGTGCTGTTGGAAGAATAGCTGAAACGAGAAATAAAAGCAAGCAGAAACAAAGCTGAGAGACATAAAGCAGTCTAAATGCGTATTTATTCTTGGTCAATCAATCCCCATATCAACTTTTATTTCATTTTCTAAAGATTAGTAAAGCAAAATAGATTAGGTAGTAGTTTAGGTGCTTTAAAGTAAATTAAGACAATATAATAAACAACCTTTGCCCTATCTCTTTCCTTCGTAGATAAATTTTCCAAGACATTTCTATGCATGAGGCCCCAGAATCTTCTAATAGAACCTATTTAGTACCTAAAAGGCACTATAGGTATACCCTGCAGCACGACAACTTATGCCTCCCATGCCTCCCATGTTATAGTTGGTCCGACGCGCCTTCGATGCAGGCCTTCCCCTCAGGCGAATTCTCCAATCAATGGAAACATCCAACCGACATCCTTTCCGTGCTCCTGATTCTCGGCGGTGACGTCGTTGCTCGTGCGCTCGCACAGGTGGTAGGATCGCCGATCGAGTTCTCGTTTGGTACGAGCGTCTTCCATTGCACGTTGTCTCTCATCCGTGCGAACCAGCTAAAGAATGGCCCCGGCCCTCACTTTAGGCTGGGTTGCTGACGCGATAGTAGCGCCAGCCTTCATGGAGCTATCGCCTTCGTGGGGCTAGCGCCCCTCAGGCAACGCCTCAGCCTCACCTGGTGGTACCATGGTGGGCGCTTTGTTACGACGTGACCAACAGGTCGCAAGGACGACCTAGTGGGGCACGGAATACAGGATGATCAGACCAACAGACCAATGGTAGAGCAGTAACCCAGTCGCCCTCCAGGTCTTGGGTTTTGTAAGTCTCTTGATAAGCTCACGATGAGTTGGTCACAAGGAGGTGTTTTGTGAAGAGTGAAATAGCATGTGGTGGGATAATGGCGGGGTTAAATAACCTACTTGGATTATATACTCTTGAAGGACATAGTAGAAAGGGATATCTGTTGGTGGCAGTGTTTTTCAGCTTTTACCCTGATTAACGATGGTAGAGAATGACGATGCAAGTATAAGGAGTCTAGACCTGACATATTGAAGAGTGAGTTTAGTGCTGACTGGAGGGGAGCAATCCCGGAGGCTAGATAGAAGTCAAATGGCGATCATGTGTTAGTTAATTCAAGGTATTTCGTACAGTAGACACCGAGTGGCGAGATGCTCCCAACCTAACACTTATTTTTCGGCTGGGGATATGCTGTATGAGTATACATTGCTATCCCATTATGGGACGTGCGGGGGATAGTTAGGCAAGCGTCTGGGCTTTGACGGTTTGACGGTTTGACGGTGCATATCTTAATGAGCTGGCAGCCCTCCGCCAGTCTGATCTGGCCGTTGCTCCTTTCCCCTGCAACCTGTAAGGCTCATTGAACCAACCACGACTGACAAGGGCGATAATGACCAATACTTCCACCACAGCCTCTGCATTTGACGAGCAATGGCGCAACCCAGTCGGCTTTATGTCACTCCTCACGATAATCGGGGGCTCCGTCATCCACTCGGCGCTCGCCCAGCTTACCGGGCCCTCCTTTGTTCCCATCTGTTTTAGCTTCGGCTGGGTGTCGTACGCATTCTCTACCATCAGCTCCCTCCTCGGCGATGGGCGCCTGATGCCGCCAGCGGACTATCCCTGCAAGGTCATTAATCTCGAAAATGGCTACACGAGAACGAACAGATCCTGGATCGTCGGCCGGCTCTTACGGGATCTGGAACAGCCACTTTCCAATGAGGCATTGCGGGTTGATGTCTATGAGGCTGTTGAGCCCCCGTATAAAGGGTGTCTTGCGGGAGACAAGTCAATGTTGTTTGGAGGCGGTGCTATTCTCATTCAAATGGGCATCGCTTCGATACCTTTTGCTTGCTCTCGCGACTGGGGGATCTTTATGATCACTGTGTTCGGCACTTGTGCAGCCCTTGCGACGGCGGGATTGCCGCAATGGAGAGTGGAAAAACTGGCCTGTCGGATCGGATCGAAGAAGAAGATAGCGATCACTACGGGAAATGGCTCACGCCATGTGATCGTGATTCTAGGCGAAGGGAATTGTCTGGATATCGAAGACCTGGCGGCAGGCGAAGGGCCGCGGCACGTGAGACCTTGGGGGATCGGGATGCCGAAGGAAGTGAAACTCATCCGCGGCCTTCCACTGCCCTTCTGGCTGACCAGGCTTTTCTATGGCGTCCTGATACTTGCCTGGGCAGCACTTCTCATCTCGGTAATGGCTCTGACGAAAAACGCCTGGTATCTGGTCGCAGTTGGAACGGTCGGCATGGCTCAGAACGTTATTGCTGCTGCTGCAAGTAGGGACTCGGAGACTCGCGGCATCTATCTGAAGCGGAAGCCCATGACCTTTATCGGCAAAAAGGTTATGGATGTGCTGATGGATCTCGAAAGCTGGGAACCTGGGTGTGGCAGGTCTCTGCTCAAGGAGTTTTTCCCAGCTGGTCTTGATGTTCCAGTTGATAGAGGCGAGAAGGAGTGGTGGGACCAGCGTAGGAAAGACAGGGAACGTGGGCAGGGAACCTCACAGACAGGGTCCCAGAAAAGCTATGACGAAGATCGCTACGACGAAAGTAACAGCGGAATAAGATACGACAACCAGGAAGTCGAGGAAGGGATGCCAAGTCGAGGGACGAGATGGGGTAGACGGAGGCGAGGTGCCAATACGTAGCTCCTCCTCCCATCGCACCTCCTCTCAGCAGTATGACGAACCCTTTCCAAAAGAATGATCCATGCCATCGGTCGACGGCAACGTACGATCTGGGTGTGAATGTATATAGCTGTGGCGCTACTTTTGCTTGCTAGTAATGCTAATATAATGCTGGCCCAGATTATCGATTTCCGCAGAGCTGCTCAGCTCACGGAAGGTTCGGATGTCTGTCGTGAGGAGACCAAAGTAGCCCTGGCGTCAAGTGGCACGTAGGCCCCAAGAGACGTCATGGCCCCGAATCTCTTCAGCTTCACATTCTAGCTCAGATTAGCTATATTCATGGTTCCACATGACGCTGTTCTAGACCCTCCCAAGTTCCGCCTCATACGGCCTGAGAGCAGCCAACCATACCAGTTAAGTGCTAATAAGGTTTAGACCAGGCTGAAATACCTACGTTGGGAAGAGCTGGGCAGCAACTGGAGCAGTCCCACGCGTACGGAGGGCCTCGAAGATCATATCGAGAAACCCTAAATAGCGCTGGTCTTAGCCGGTACATGAAACCTAAAAGAGACTTGTTTAAGCGCTAGACAGCCGCTTTGGGCATATTCAATCATTTGCATCCGGCTAGGTTCGTTCTTATTGTTAGATGCGCCGTCCCTCACTCTGGTTTTCGAAATCAGATTGACCTACGATCCCAAACCTCACAATGCCCGTCCCGTGAGGAGAGCACATACTACCTGTACAGTCGAAACTACAAGACCCTGACTCGTGCGCCACATTGTCAGGTACCGCCTATGAGGTGAGTCGTCCTCCACCGATACAACCTCGTTAAGCCGACTGGTAGAGATGATTGAAATGTTGCTGAGATACAAGACGGCCTTGACCACCACGGCGGTGAGGGCGTATCGCTGCTGCGCCGAAAGGGTTCGTGTGCCGATCCTCGTCTATATTTCCTCTTCAGGTGGAGAGGTAAATGATGGCGCATTGGCAAATGGGTGCTGACGGTCATTTCTGGATTGACATAATATTGCTGCTGAAACGCCGACTGCCAGTTCCTCGTAATTTAATACATTTATACACTAAGCCCGCTTTTATATAAAACATGAAACAAAAAAGAAACAAAATTACTCCTTCTCGGCGCACGCGAGCTCCCTAACGAATCCAAATACACCGCCAGCAATACCATTAATAGCACCAACGATGCTCCTCGCGGCGGCTCCAACAATACCGCACATACCCTATGATACAAAGTAAGCTCTATTTGCAAACATATGCTGAAGAGATGACGGGTATAGTATGGTACAACGGAATGTTTGATGCATCACGGACCGAAACCAATCTGCTGCCTGCTCATGAGCAGCGGGCATGTCGATACAAGATGAAGAAATATGGGGGTGAGTGTAACTAGGAGGGACGGTGCAGCCGCGAAGTTGCTTCGACTGCCGAGAATTTCGCAAAACTTTTCTCCGCAGCACGAACATGTATACCAAATTTTACTTGTCGTGCTTGCCTCTGAGCTTGCCAAGGAAGGCACTCAGCCGGCCCTTCTCCTTCTTCATTGTGGATGGGGTCTCTGCAGGCTTGTCGGACGTTTCGTCAAGTGAATCCTTGATTTAATTTGATTTATTTGTTTGTTTACAAGCCTACTTACACATCCATAACGTCAAAGTTCTCCATCGTTCCCACGCTATCGCATGGGAGTCGCTCGACCAAAGAGATCATTCCCCGATCTCTAAATTGGATGTCAAACGGTCCGTGTTGCCAGTAGTCCGGCTCTGGATATATTCCTACCATGCGAGCTTCCTTACAGTTTGCCGTCCTCATCCGGATATAAGGCGCGTCCAATCGATCGTAGGCGCTGATCTCGGCGCTGTCGTGGTCGTCATGCTGAAAGCTTTTCGAAACAAAGCAGAGAATCTGATGAAGTGGTTTGCGTTCGACACTCTTGGCATCATAGAGCACGAGGACTTGAGGTTTAAGATGCTTTCTGATCCATGGAAGAGCGCTTAGGCCCAGGCCACAAGCGATAGTAGTTGCGAGTCCCAAGGTTGCTTCCTTGAATTCGAAGTTGTCATGATCCAGGATGGGTTTCACGACCTGTTCCCACACTGCATGTCTGCTCCATCGAATCCGCGTAGCCTGGGAAATATCTCCTCGCCGTACCATGTCTTCTTTGATCTTGTGCAGCGGTATCGACCGGACAAAACCGTGATAGCCGCAGATTTGAGTGAGGAGACTGTCCACGCCAGGCGGACCCAGAATTTCCAGCTGCTCCCTGATATCATCCGCAGTTACCTCTCGTTTGTTTTCGGCATCGTCGCTCCTTTCTGCCACTGGAGTTCGCGTATCTAACCTGCGAAGAGCCTCATCAAGCGCAGGCCGCCGTTTCTTCCAACGCTCCCATTGCTGTAAAAAAATGGATTGCCTTTTGAAATTTGCAAACCAGAGGCTTCGACTAATGACATCCAAAATATAATCTGCTGAATCCTCCCCACTGATCGATTGTAGCTTCCAGTATCCAGAAGATGGAAACTCCCACTGTGGCTCGCACCATTGTGGGTCGTCGTATCTCGAATACGACAGCATCATACAAAAATCTCCCAAGGTCCTGGGAATCGGAACATTGCGTGAAGGCAGACTGCTGTCGGAAGCATTCACATCTGAGCCTTCTACAAGACCTCTTGTGATTTTAGCTGTGATATCCTGTGGGCGCTGAATATCCTCGCCGAAATGTAGGGACCGGGAGGGCGTTTGGATCTGATCAAAAAGGGACTTGATTTGCATGACGCAGTCCTCGTAAAACATACCAAAATCCGCCGATACAGCTCGTGATGGTACATCGTACCATTTGAACTGGGCCATTACAGCCAAGATGAAGTCTCTGGGCTTGCTAGTTTCTCTTGCGCTCTCCTGTGATTGACGTAGCTGCTCGAACGGAGATGTCTTCAATTCGGAACTTGGAGACTCAACCGTCATTCCACGAGAGGCTGTTCCGTCTCCCAGAATCGCAGCGATGAACTCCTTTCTAGCTTTCTGTCGGCGAGATAGCACTTCGTTGTTCCGGAAGTAGTTATCGAGGACTTCACTGTCGACTCTTCCCTCACGTGAAGTTTCTGCCCGAAGATTCGCACTCTGCTCTGCACCTAGGGCCCATACCCATTTTCCGCGACGAACCCAAAGGTCCGCGGCGCTGAGCAATTGATCTACCTTTGATCCCATTCCATCGAGACTGCGCTCCTTGGTACCCGCCTGATTCTCGTCATCATCCTGACATACTGCGAACTGGATTGAGTCAGACAGCTGCAGTTCCTGTAGGGGCCAAACCCTCTCAAACCATATTTCCCTAAGACCAGTTGGGTGATGTGTGTTCATGTGGTCTTGAATGGGATCCAAGATTTCTGCCGGGTCCCGTAGATAATGCAAACGATCTTCCTTGACGCTCCGATATTCAGCAATGATAGCTGCGCAGCAGGAGTTGAAGCCTCCAGCTTCTCGCACAATGATGGTCTTCGTTGCGTTTCGGTAAATATCTCGGATGTGTTTGACGACACCGACTCGGGCCTCTTTGCTGGACTGATCGACACATAAGACATCCATCCAGAAATATTGTCTCGGTGCTAAAAGGCGTGGTAATGTCTCAGATATAAATTTTCCCTTGTGAGGAGAAACGAGAATCTTGAAAGGAATGCCTTTTACATCGCGCCAAGAGGCATCACACCAGATATGGGATATGGCGACGAAGGTGGTAGTCGATATATCACAATCTGATTGTGATAGTATGCCTTTTTCATCGAAGCGGCAGAGCTTGAGGACGGTCATGTTGGAGAGAAACTGTATGTATCCGCAATGGGTGTTCCAGAAGGCAAAAGTCAAAAGACTTGCATCTCTGGTTTAAAAGACCAATGGAGTATTTTAGGCCTGCAGACTTATTTGCGTTTCTTCAGACGGTGCGTGCCCTTTATGGGGCTGATTTAGCGCTAGAATGCCACTTCATCATTCTCTTGACCTTAGCAAACCAGAGCCGCCCTCCCCCCCGAAGTTTGTCGCGTTGCGAATCGGGGGCATACTCCCAGTTCTGTTGACCAGGCATGTGATTGTACTACGGGGCAGGTCCAAGCATGTGATTGTACTACGGGGCAGGTCCAAGCATGTGATTGTACTACGGGGCAGGAGATCTCGCGAGCGATGACGATGGTTTCGAGGACTTCGGTGTCGATATAGGGAGCACGGGTGTTGGTCAACGAGCGACTTAAGATGGTGTTGAGGTCGAGTAGTTGGCCCCTAGGGTTGGATGGCTCTGTGGCGGCGGCGCCCTCCAATCGTGATGCGGAGGCCATTTCTTGGCACTTTTTGGACTCAAAAGAATGCAGTCTATATCCAGGGTATGGTGAGGGCGGAGAGCTGGGTTAGGGGGCATCTCAAGAGTCAAAGCACTTTGCCGTCCTGGCTTAAAAAACCAATGGACTATTTCAGGCCTGCAAACTTATTTGCGTTTCTTCAGACGGTGCGTGCCCTTTATGCGGCTGATTCAACGCTTGAAGGCCACTCCATCATTGCTAGCCGTCACGCCATCAGGTAGGTCTAAGCATGTGATGGTACTACGCTACTGCTGACAGTCAGGCCATCAGGTAGGTCTAGGCATGTGATTGTACTACGCTACTACGTAAATCGGATTGGGGATTCTCGTCGTCGAGCAAAGTATGATTATGTTGTACGAACAAGTGCCTAACCACCCAAGAGTACTGCCGGTGGCTCGTAGCTTGTAAGGTACTAAAAACTCCACTCCAGATTCCACATTCTCTCGCAGTTCTCTCACAGTTCTCTCGCAGTTCTCTCGCAACCCCCGAAATAACTCTTTCCCTTGGTGGCTATGGCTAATTGAGAAACATATCACCTGGGTTTGGTCTGAATCATGCGAGACTAAGGTGGTATTGTTTGTGAAGGCAGTGTACTGCTGAGTAGAAAGGGGAAAGGGGGGATGAGGGAGAGTGTTACGTCGCTATATCATAGACAAGTGAGAGTGTCACCCACCTAGTACGCCACGTCTCATCTCAACCGTCATGGATGATCACATGCCTGGGATGACCAATGCCTGACTGAATGCACAAGTCTCGGTCGCCCCTCTCTCTTCGACCGTTCAGCTTTTTCTTGCACAACACAGCACCGGATCCTTAAATTTTCTTCAGCTCTAACCAAGACTAGCCAGCACTCACCGCTCCACGCCATGCCTCCGGCCACCTTTCATACCCACAACGCGGAGACCCATCTCTGGAATGACCACAGGGTCTGGGACCCTTCGAGAAAATGGAGGCCACCCAGCAAAGCAAAGGAGAGGACACCATCGAGGAATATAGTCGAGATGATGAAGCTGAATACTCGTGACGTGCGAGAGCAGCAGATTGCAAACCAGATCATTGGCCGTTTTGATCGGCTAGGGTTCCAGCGTATAAATTTGAAAAAAAAAAAAAAAAACCCTAAAAAAACCAACAAAAAAAAACCGCCCGGAACGATTTGGGGGGAAAAGTAGCCAATTCGCTTATGGAACCTTACAAGCTACAAGCCACCAGCAGTACTCTCAGGCAGTTAGGCTCATATTCATATAACATTTATACATCTTTAATTAACTAAGAATTCCCAATATATTTTATATAAGGCTTATTATAAATAGCGTAGTATAATAATATGCCAGGACATGCCTGAACCTGCCCCGTATCTACCCGCCTAGCTCTTCCACCTCTGTAGCCGCCTCCCGACAAATACTAAGCACGTTGTTATTGGCGTAGTTTCCAGTGTGTAAGGAATCGCTTATGGTTTCAGTTGTTGCCAGATCACATAGTAGGCAATCATTGTATCCATCTCGAAGGAAGTGGAGAGAACAGATTCTGCAAGCTGCAACACACAACAATCCCTAACTGCAGCTAGTACTAGGCCCAGCATGCAAGGGAATGTAATAGCGTACAGGCCTCTGGAACTGACAAGTAGGACGACAAGTAGGACAAAGTCGGCAGCGCAAAGTAGTAGCCAGCATAGAATATGCAGCCACTAGAGCGGGCTTGTTCCTTCCCCGAGAAATGCTGAGAGCTGTATGAGAACCGCAAGGAAGAGAAATGCCTCAGAGTAGGTTGGGAGTGCATTAGGAAGCTGATTCTGGCTCACGGATCCAAATATGTGACAGTACCACCCCCCCCTCTCTAGGACCAAGCTCCTGAGAGGTCGATTCAGGGGCCAGGCTTGTACGGGTATCTCTTATGGCAGTTGCGCACAACTTCCTGAGCATTCTACAAGTGCGATGCGGGCACTTCTGCAGGGTCATCGTATCCCGTCCACTTGCGGTATACTTCAGGCGGGCACGGCCTCGGCCGCAGCGATCCCAACGGGAATCCAGGACCTCCTCGACTTCCCACTCTTGCAGTCCATCCACTTTGACAGGCGGCGGAGGTTCGTTTCTCTGAGCAGGTAGCGGATCATTGGCAGCAGGTTGTAACAGGCTGACGTGGAATACAGGGTGGACCTTCATCGACTCCGGCAGGGCTAAGTGGGAAGCCCAAGGACTGACAATCCTGAACAGGCCGCAGTTCTTCCAGTCTAACTTCTTGGTAGGTCGCAGGGTCTTGATGTTACGAGCATCGAGCCACACTTCTTGGCCGACCCGATAACGGCGGGCTGTACGGCGCTTCCGGTTGGCTTGCTCCCTGTAACAGGCCTGGGATGTTCAAAACAAATTTTAAGATTTGACTCGAAAGCGTTCATAATCAAAATGAGGGAGCAATGCAACGGTTGATGGGGTGCATGAGACCTTTATCATACGCGCAAAACGATGATCAAGTCAATACATAGGTCAAAAACTGCGAGACCTGATTCATTTACACCGCCCAACGACCAGACCTCTTCATCGCATTGATATCAAACGCCCACCTCCATAGAGGCCCTGCAACTCGGCCGCTGCGCCGATGGGTTTTAGGGTCTGGGTGGCAACAGCGTCACAGAGAGCCCGGATTTGGATCTTGGACAGGGTTGGGTGCGTCCAATATACACTGAAATGGGTCTCCTGGGCAAGAAGTTTCAGGGAATCCAGCTTATCACTGTGGCCCTTGTTTTGAGGTACCAGTGAGACCAAAGGCACAACCATATCGGCAGGCCGGGTCAGACCGAACCGGAAGCAGCTCGGGTTCGGGCCCAGCTTCCCCCTGACGAGATCGGCACCACGCTAGGGACATCGTAGCCCAGGGATGTGACTCGGTCGGGATGTATGTAGAGGAACAGGGGTGTCTTGGCACTGTTGGGGCCCGCAGCCTTTAGCCCAACCGGGACGCGGATCTTGAAGAAAGCTGCCCCAGAGGCGGCGTCGAAGCGTATCTCGAGGGTCACTTGGCGTGACGGGTCAGTGTCGCCGTGGTAAAGATATCGTGGCTCAGAGTCGACTCCGACCCATTCTACAACCGCTGGTGTTCTGTCAATGTCGAAGCTCGGTGAGGTGGAAGAAGGCGGCGTTTCGGCCATGGCAGGTTTGGAAACAATAGTTCTGTGAAGATCAAGTGTTAGCATGTAGTCTTGTCAGGGACGGCGGATAAGACCACGGCCCTGTCCACCACACCAAACAGCGTTAAAAGTGTAGCCCTCCTGAGCAAAGGAGCCCAGAGAATCCCACCCTCCCAGGCTTTGGTGTAGAGGAGCAGCCTTGACTCCGGTCCGTGTTGGTAAAAAGCAGAGTACAGAACCCGCGTCCCGCAACAACGATGCCCAGTGTGCAAGTGTCCGCCGACGGGCTACTTGATCCCTCGAGGGAGCGGCCGGCGCTCAACCCCTGGGGAGTACCCTCCCACCCCCAGGCGCCATATCCGGATGCCTGCTATAGATTCCGAAAGGACAAGACCCTCCGACGGCCTACAGCACCGGCCGGATCTGGAGACCTGTGGCTTGGAAGTGGGTGACGGATTACAAGCAACTCCGAGGAGCACTGCGATGTGCGATGCAGCTCTATCGTTGAAGAAGTAGCGACCGATCCCCCGCAAAGAGCGAGTACCAAAGAACTGACCCTGCTGCTAGTGTTGTTGAATGATCATCGGTTGGATTTGTGGTCGGATGTGTTTGGCCGAGGGGTGATGTGTGTGTACAGGAGAGGAAAGGAAAGGAGACGACGTTGGAGGTGGACACACTCTAAACTTGGTGGCTGGGGCGCGACAGGCTTAGCAGCACGGTAAGCCTTCGGGGCCCCACGCGGAGGGAAGGGCCCGCCCCCCCTTTACTGTGGGGCCTGCCCACCCAGGACCCCTGCCTCCTCATCTTGCCCCAACCAAGTTCAAAATGGCCTTGTTATTTTAGCGCTAGTTTGTTATATTATATATATATGTTTAATACTAGCCTTATATATATACCTTAGTTATTCTTTTCTTCCTTTAATAATATTTATACTGGTGCCTATATTTGTACTAGTATGCTAAAGCAAGGATGATAATGTGATTATTCTTCAACAAGCGAAGGTGGCTGCTGCAAAGGAAAATGAAGGGCCATTTACTATTGCGATGTTATATATAGCGAGTGGAAACAGGAGTATAACCACAGCGGGTGTAACTCAGTTGGGAGAGTGTCAGACTGAAGCTTTACTTCAGTTCGAAATCTGAAAGTCATGTGTTCGATCCACATCAACCGCAATATTTTTGCCCATTTTTGCTTTCGTTAAATACCAGGATGTGCCCACCTTTGAATTTTCCGTCCTTTCTTTTGCTGACGGGGACATGTCAATTGAGTTAGGGTGGCTGTTAGACTAGTTAGAGTGGTTTAATGGACTCTGTTTATTGAGACGTCACTTGGGCTTTATGGCTCAATGGCTCGAAGTTTGCACCAAATTAAGGAAGAAAGAAGGAAATCAGAAGCCGTCTGCAGCCCTTGGGCCAGAAGGTGTAGGGCAGCAGGCCTTATCGATAAGGGAACCTGCAGGGGCCATCCCCGCTAGCCCTCAGCACCGATAAATTTGCACACTCCGAACATTTAGACCTTTCTCGGCGTTTGGTCACATCAACAGTGGAACTTAGTAGACCACTCTATAAAGGCTCAACAATCTGTACTAGTTGTAAAAATGACATTATTGCAATGGTTCCTCTATATGCACGCTTGGAATTGTCTCTTAGTTGGCTCTACAGTCATATACCAGCGGGAGTGCGTTTTGTTTGCTCGCTGCCTGACCAGTGGTGAAAACGTGGTAGGGGTGCAGTGAATGATTGCAGTCACTCAGACATGTTTAGGACGTAGGCCGCCCAGTATCTTCCTCCCCTTTGCCCTTCAGTACTGCAATGCAACCCGTTTGCCTGATTGTCTGATTGGCCGGTCGACCACACGAAACCACCAAGCAACCACAGAACCTCGACGTTTATCAACACCATCAATCACTTTGACTTGCCTTTCGGTTTACCGAAACCGCCAAAAAAGGCATCCATCGCTTTCCATGTACACCATCCCGCAGCAGGTTTCTTCGCTAGTAATCTGAGCAGGCCTGCTATGGCTGCCCAGATCGATGCAGGCCTGGACCTTGCACTGTGGGTCACAGGCAAACCATCTCAACCAAACCGCTTCGCTTAGGAATACGCGTTGAGTCGCCCACGCTATTCGAGGCGGGCTCCTCTGGCTGGGTTGTACGCTTACATAAGAAAAGAGCGTGAAGAAGAAAGAATCTCACGGTTTGGATGAGTACGCGCCTGCCTTCCCCGGTTGGGTCAGAAGGTACGCAGGCATCAGCAAATGTACTTTGAAATAAATTGGTGTGCAGACCAGGCCCAACATTGTAATACATCGCTGGCCAGCATCCCTTTGCATGCCAATTCGGCACCAACTGCATTTCTTTTGTGCAACGCTGATCTTGGCAGTAATATCTCAGAGTCCTTGTGCCGACAGCCCTTCGGAAGGGGAGGGGGGCTCATTTCGGCAAGGGTTAGGACTCGGCGCCGGCATCCTAGGGTTAGGGGAGCCGTCCCGGCTTTCTGGCGAAGCGACGGCTAGTTCGACTAGTTAACCACCGACAGCCGATCACGCCATTGCCCCTGCTGCGATTTAGGAATCAAAGAATAGAGCCAAGCCTTTTGCAAGCACACTTCACAACAAAACTCACTTTTATATACTGCAACTCACACCTCGACAACACACTTTTACGAGACAGGATCCACCATACACCCTCGAATCCTCTGCCCTTAGATACACCATCGATTCCGAGCATACCGACTCACTTTTCCAGTTTCAGTATGGCTGGAGCACTCGGGGCGAGGGCCGCTCGCGCCTCTGCGAAGAGCCTGAGGACCTCTTCACTCAGAACCTACGCGACCGTCACTTCGATACCTGCCAAGCCCCACCACCGCGTCGTTGTCGTCGGCGGCGGCACCGCAGGCGTGACCGTCGCAGCGCAGCTGGCGCGCTCGAAACAGTTCCAGAAGGACGACATCGCCATCCTCGACCCGGCCAGGGACCACCACTACCAGCCAGGGTGGACCCTCGTCGGCTCTGGGCTCAAGCCCCTGAGTGACATGAGCAGGCCGCTCTCCAGCCTCATCCCATCTGGCGTCACGCATTACCCCCTGCAGGTCTCTCAGTTCGACCCTGAGAACAACCAGCTCAAGACGGCAGACGGCGTCGAGGTCTCCTATGAGTATCTGATTGTGGCCCCTGGCCTTGAGACCAACTTCGCAGGGATCAAGGGACTTCCCGAGGCCCTCCAGGACACCAGCAGCCAAGTCAGCTCCATCTACTCCAACAAGACGGTGGAGCAGGTGTGGAAGAACATCCAGGACTTCAAGAAGGGAACTGCGATTTTCACCCAGCCGGCTGGCGTCATCAAGTGCGCCGGCGCGCCACAAAAGATCATGTGGATGGCTCTGTCACAGTGGGAGAGGGACGCAGTGAGAAAGGATATCCTGCCTTACTTTGCCACCGGTGGACCCGCCATGTTCGCCGTGCCAAAGTACTCCAAGGCTCTCGAGGAGCTGCGTGTCAAGCGCCGCGTCGAGGGGCTGTTCCAACACAACCTGGTCTCAGTGGACGCCGCCAACAAGGTTGCCACTTTCAAGAACCTCGCGGCAGACGGAAAGGAGGTCGAGAAGGAGTTTGGTTTCCTGCACGTCGTTCCTCCTCAGAAGCCATTCGACTGGGTGGCGAAGTCCCCTCTGGGTAAGTGCTTCCTCGAACTTTCTGCTCCCAATGATCTTTCCCAGTATTGCGTTGCAAAATTCATACTAACACCACACCCGCAGCCGACTCCGCCGGTTGGGTCGACGTCGACAAGACCACAACCAAGCACAACAAGTACGCCAACGTCTTCTCCATCGGCGACGCCTCGTCGCTGCCCAACTCCAAGACCGCGGCGGCAATCAGCTCCCAGGCCCCCGTGCTGGTCGACAACCTGCTCTCCACCATCCGCGGCGAGGAGCTGAAGGCCGGGTACACGGGCTACGCCTCGTGCCCGCTGCTGACCGGCCACAACGAGCTCATGCTCTGCGAGTTCAAGTACGGCGGCGTGCCCGACGAGACTTTCGCCAAGGTCCCCGGCATCGGCAGCCAGGATGTGCCCCGCCGTGTCTTCTACCACCTCAAGAAGGACTTCTTCCCGTCAGTGTACTGGAACAGCTTCGTCAAGGGGACGTGGTTCGGGCCCAAGGGCTGGTTCAAGCCTGACACCACCAAGACTGCTTAATGGAATGGCCATATCGTGGTGATTGGGGGGTTACAGGATCATGGGATTTAGAGAAAAGTTCTGTATGAAAAAGTTGTTGCGATGCTGAGAGCTACGGCCGTCGTCCAAGATTCCCATCATTCCTGGGGTGTGAGACGGTCTGCGTGACTAATATAGTTATGTATGCGTCTGGGCTGGCCACGTCACAGCTCAATTGGGAAGACCCGGTCTGAGCATCATTGGTCAACCAATTTGGCTGCGAGGCTTGGCTTCCAATTAATCCTGCAATATCATATAGCCGCCATGAAAACCAGCCAACGTCCGCCCACCCATGGTTTTCCGTCCGCCCACCCAGTATTTACTGCCCGCCCACCCAGTACAAAAATTTGGTTACACACACCACTAAGGAAAAAGGTACCTTGCCAAGACAAAAAAAAAGCCTATATACTTTAAGCTACTTTGGCCCTCTGGCCTTCTGGCTGTAGTACTCTCTAGCCCTCTAGCCGTTTGGCCTTCTGGCCCTCTAGCTTTCCGCCCACCCATTAGGCTTTCTGCCTATGCCTTCTAGCCCTCTAACTATAGTACTTTCTAGCCTTTTAGCCTTTTAGCTCTCTAATTACAATACTTTTTGGCTAGAAGGCTAGAGGGCCAAAGTAGCTTAAAGTATATAGGCTTTTTTTGTCTTGGCAGGGTACCTTTTTTCTAGTGGTGTGTGCAACCAAACTTTTGTACTGGGTGGGCGGACAGTAAATACTGGGAGGGCGGGCAGTAAATACTGGGTGGGCGGACGGAAAATCATGGGTGGGCGGACGTTGGCTGCATGAAAACCTGCATCCCACCCTCCGTCTCCCAATTGAGCTCGACGCCCGGGGTCACAGAGTAGATGAACCCCTCCTTCAGCTCAAACTCCTTTCCCCCCGCGCCCATTCCCCCAGTATCCTGCGTAACAAGCAAAACCCCCGGGCCATCACTAGCCTCGAGCTCATCACTCTCCCCCGCACTGAACCCAGCCACGATCATGTCAA
Source organism: Diaporthe sp. PMI_573 (assembly GCA_021399435.1). NCBI lineage: Eukaryota > Fungi > Ascomycota > Sordariomycetes > Diaporthales > Diaporthaceae > Diaporthe > Diaporthe sp. PMI_573. Next base: position 843,305 of record JAJTUP010000007.1, on the reverse strand, counting down.
ACTCGCTCAAAGGCGGCTTCTAAACCTCAGTCCTACCACTATTACTCCTCTCGCTCTTCTGTTTCGGGAGGACCACATCCTCCTTGCTGTGCGACTTGAACGTCAATGTGTTGGCAAACATATCGACGTTGTTCCTGTCGGCGGGCGGGCAGAACCCCACCCTCAGGACGTTATTCGACCGCGCCGTGCACTCGACAATGTTGCCAGAGAAGTAGGCGCGGATGCCATCGGCGGGGATGTAGATTGCATCGAGGGGCTGGAACGTCAGAAAGTCCATACACGTCATGGCGACGATCGAACCTGCGTCGCCGGGGCCATATTGGCCCTGCAGGCGCGGGAGCAGGTCTAGGATGTACTCTGCCCCGACTGCCTTGAGGTCCGACCGCGGCGTGTTCAGGAGGTCGCTCTCGATCGTCTTGACGGTGGCCTCGTCGGCCTTGAGCAGGGTGCGGGTGACTTCGCGGAGGGTGTCGTTGTCCCATTTGTCCACGGGTGCGGCTGGTGAGAAGGAGCTCAGGGCGGATAGTTTGAACAGGGGTTGGATCTCTGAGAGGGGCTTGAACCCTGCGAAGACTTTGAATAATGAGAGGGCAACTGCGATCTCTGGCTTGTGGTCGGTGTCGGTAAACTGGTCTGGGTCTTGCTTGTGCAGCTTGGTGGTTAGATCCTTGTTGGAATGCAGCTGGAGCGGGAGTGCTTTTGCTATCGAGAGAATCTGCAAGATGAGCAAGGTCATTTGTTTCTGCTCACAGGTCAAATAACTTGAGACACCCTCACCTTTGGCAGGAATGGCAGCTGTGCGTCCATCGTCTCCACGCCCTTGCCCAGGAGCGTCTGCTGGCCCTTCTTCAACACATCCGCAAGAAGCTCGCCCGTCTCGAGCACCCGCGCCGGAAAGTCCGGGTAGCCACCAAACCACATCTCCGAGTAGTACTGCTCATTTTCGATCTTGAAGTCGGTACCTGGAGTCCTTGCACATAATTGAGCAGCCAGCGACTGTGTCCCCTTCTTGCCTCAGGTGTAGTTGTTGCATGTGTCGCTGAGCTGGAAGACTCGTTGTGTCGTCATCGTGGGTGAAGTGATGTGGCTTGTGGGATGGCGTTTAAGATGACAGGATGAAAGTGTTTAGAACCAGGTGTAAGGGGAAAACGGGTGCAGAATGTCAGAGTCGTAGGTTGAGTGAAAAGCACTGTCTATACTTGAGTCACCGAAAATATCTATATAAACTGCACAATTATCTTCCAAGAAGAATGTCATTTAATTGTATTTGGCCGATAGTCCATGGTCGTTATGTCATGCCACAGTGTCGTCACTATCATCGACTGTGGACGCCAGCTTATGACTTCATACTGCGCATCATAATAGCAGCCGACACAGGGTCCGTATAAGTGGATCATGGAACCGTTCGCGCCGGGCTCCGGCCGAAGACTATCATAGATGTTATCTAGCTGGACAGTGAAGAAACATTGGAGTATTAATGCTACAACACATGGCTACCCCATGCAGTACGAATTTCGTGGCAGAGAAGTCTGATTGGACGCTATATTATCTACCTAGGCACTCATCTAAGCCAAATCTGAGGACTCAGCGCATCTCCATGCCCGATGTGAGCAGCGTTGACAATTGTCTAGCATCCGACGACGGTTGATTGCAATGCTCTTAACTTGGTGTGTGTATATCTAAAATCCCCATCAAGAATACCATATGATAGCCCAACTGATGAAACCGCTTCCTCACATCATATTCTAGGATCCTCCTTGCGTGTCCACACACCCCTTCGTGCTAACCATTTCCATGTCCCATCCGTCCTGGCGGACTGCAAAAGAAACCTCCCGTAACTTCAAACCCCCTCCAAGAATACCAAAACTCTTCATCTTCGACCTTCGTGGCTTGAAGTAGATTTCATGGTATGATCCAATATCCTATATGTGGCTGCCACGTGCGCATTTCATATTTCTCAGGGTCGAGCATGTATGGGTGGCCAAAAGGGACAGGGCGGGAGGGGTGGTCCTTGCGCTCAAATGGATTACATGCGCTCGCCCCCCTATCCGTGTCTGACAGCGTGATCCAGCGTCCACACCTGTTGAGATTGACGCTCTCCCTTGATCGGAGCCGCCTTCTGCGATTGCTCCATTCCCACATCAGGAACGCCGAGGCGCACGCCCACGCTGATGAGTTGCTGGAGTATCCCTGGTGCACGCCACTCCCATACAAGCTCATGATAGGATGCCTGTTACGATGCCCATAGAAGATTGGGGAGATAGGTGATTGCCAATCCGGATGCACGTCGTATCTGGAGACTCTGTGGCGCAGCTCGACTGTGTCCCATATGTGTCGCTGGCTGAATCCCAGCAGAAGCTCCTCCCTGCGCTTGCTGTCATCGGCATCGTGTATCCGTTCAAGGGCACCAATGCCGAACTCACAGAGCCAGAGGAGGAATCGCTGTTCCTCTGAGACAGATCTCTGGGCGAAGTCTATTTCCGTGTTGCCTTGTTGAAGTACCGGATAATCTTTGTACTCGTAGTCCCTATCCTCAAACTCATTCGAAACCCACTGAAAGTCGTCCCTCGTCGGAAGCTCCGGGGCGCCCAACTCTCGTGCCGTCTTTTTCAAGTAGCCTCGGTAAGAGTGAAAGATGTAGCGCAGACAAGAGTCGAATTCTTGTCTCTCGTCGTGGTTCAAGATGCGGGGAATGTAGGCCTCAATATGTTGACCCATGTCGAGGATATGGCGCTGGTCTTGGGAATTGGTCCAGTTTTTGGTGAGAAGGTAAATTTCGACCCTGAGGAATGCCCTATTGAACCTGAACCGTTCAATTCGGACGAGATTGATCGCGGGCGGATTGTCGACGTCTGTGGAGTCCAGACTCGTTCCAGTCCTTTTAGCGATATCGTGGATTCTTTTCCAAGCGTCGTTCGAGTATCGATAGGTCAAGGAGTTGACATCCTGAATGACCGTCGCGATATCTAGAATTGTTTGAAGGCTCTGTTCCGGTTCTGGGAAAATGTCATTGTCTATGTTCAAAATATCACGCAGGCGGGCTTGGAGCCTGCTCCTGTGCAGCTCAGTCTCGAAAGAAGACCCCATGGCGGTGGCGTAGTCGTCTCTTATTTTCCGAATTTGGTAGACGAGAAATACTTCAGCTATCACCTCTGGCTCGATGTCTTTCAGCACGTTGTCCAAGGCACGTGGGAACAGCTGTTTCGGGTACTGAACCCATAATTGATTTACCCAAGTAGGGTAGGCACCGAGAAGTGATACTAGATCCCTGTGGCTGCTGATGTGCTCAAGAATTCGCAACTTGAGTTCGCACGGAATCCTATCCTCGTCAAGCCAGTTGGAAGGGCGGGTGATGTTTTCGGTAACCAGAGCCATGGCGTGTTCAGCGTAAACTCGGATCTTGAAACAATCTTTGCGTTATTTCCCTCTCGTCGTGTCGGTGTAGATTGTCGTGTGCTGGGCTCACAGATGATCTGGGCTAGGGTAGTAGCCAACTCTGAGCCAGTGTGCAGTCGTGGTGAGAGATTATGGATCAAATAACTCAGCAGTAAGGTAAGGCAGTGAATGTAATTTTCTGAACAATTTGTTTCGTTCGGATGGTTTGAGAGATTGTTTCTTGTTTGGGAGACGAGCAGTGACAGTTCTGGGTGCTGGGAGGAGTATTCGAATCTTTAGATTCCAATTTGTGTGATAGAATTAGTCTGTTCATTTCATTGCTGGTAATTCTTATCAGACACAATGTGACTTGTGCAAGCTACCCACAGCCTTGCCGTCTTAGCGTATGGCTCCAGAAACAGTAGCGTCGAGGACCAAAGAGTTTCTGTAGGCACTAACATCATCGTGGATCCGAATATGTATCACAAGGAGTGATTTCTGCCTCATGGCCCAGGCAAACCGGACTGACAAGGACTGGTACTTGGGCGGCCACTCGGTCTAATCACATTAATAGGGCATAATTACCACCTAGGTAGGGCAGTAGTAATCATGGGAGTGACTCAAAAAGCTATATTCAACTGACGCTGATTTCCACGATCCCAGAATCATGTTACCTAGCAAAAGTGTGGTACTATGAATCAGGTACAAAATTTCGTGGCTAATGCTGTCCTGACCGGTATGCAATATTCGAGGCTTTCAAAATAAACGGCAAATTCTCTTTAGCACAGGCCTCACTCTCGAACTCTGCCACTATTTCCAATCCTACCACAGGAGTCCATGACGGATATTACATGGATTATGACCAATATAGAATACCCTTCCCTGCTACCAACGCCGGCTACTCACTCGGGCTCACTTAACATTCGCGGTGGACCATTCTTGTGGATCGTGTTTCCAGTATTCACGCCACCTTCATTTGTTTCTACTCAAAGTGAAAGGCTACGAACCTTTTCTTCTGTCTTCCAGTGCACAATATTTGTACCAATTCCACTAATGCCCTTCGCTTAAATTGTCCACATATTTTATCTTGCCTTGAGGCTCCTCGGAACGGCCTCAACTAGAAGAGGCTCTGTTAACACTGCTGCAACCCACTCTCGCCGTTTGGGCAATTGTACAGGTTGCCAATCAGGGCTACTCAGCCCTGCCAACGGAATGGATATGGTGGTCTCCGTCTCGTGTACAAGCTTATGCTTCTCCAGTATCTTCGACAAGCTAAGATATATTTCGTAATATGAAAAGCTACCACCGCGACTGATTAGTACCATTTTCTAAGCGTGTACAATTGTGACGCTTACTGATTTCCTATGCAGACATTGGCTCCTTTCGAGAACGGCACGTAGAACCTGTCTCTAATAGCGTTGTCGGAGCCGGCATCTCCGCTGTCGTTGATCCACCGGTATGGGTCGAACAGTTCGGGGTTCGGGTAAGCATATTTGTCTCTCAGGTACCAGATTGGTGACGAGGTCAACACTGTCTGAAGCGGTAAGGCTTGGTGGTTAGCCCAGAAGACGGAGATATACGGAAGAGCCCAATATGTTGGCAACTCACTCCTTCGGGAATAAATTTGCCGCATAGCTCAACGCCGCCTTGCGGAACAACTCGAGGCAACATAGCTGCCGCCGCGCCGGCCCAGCGAATTCCCTCCTTGACGCATGCTTTCAGTCGTGGAATACTCTCCAAGGAGCTCATGTCGGTCGGGAATCCGACTCTGGCGATATCCTCGTACAGCTTTTGTTGGTATACCGGATTCTTTGAAAGGGCGTAGAGGATGTGCGCCAAGGAGGCAGACGTGGTGTCCGTTCCTGGACCCAGGTTTTCCTTTGCTTCGGATAGAGCGGTTTGCGTCGGGACTCCCGCTGAAATCATTACTTTGATGAGATTTGGGAAACGCGACTTTTTGTCCAGGTCTTTATTCCTGCCCCAAGCCCCGAGTGTCCACTGGTAGACTGTCAGCTAGGCCACTATGGCGGGGACGGGGAGATGGACTTCGTCATATTGCTGAAGCCCTGCACTGTAAGAGATTCCTGATCCTCGAACTCGGCACAAAAAGTCCTCAACGCGGGCCCATGCTTCATACAGGCCCGGAAAATTCATGAGCTGCGGCCATTAGCACTCGAGCACACCCTTGTGCTGAAAGGTTACTGACTAGTGGCATGAGTGTGGCTTTCCTATCATTGTTGGCTACGATCGCCAACTCTTCCCCGTTCGCCCACGCGGGGACAGCATTTACTGCCTCGCCAAACGAGAATGCAGCTGCGGCTGTTAGCAGATGTCCGAGAATGATTTGGCATCTCAAGTATGACGCTGCAGAGCATCTTACAAATAATATCGGCTTCCAAGGCCCTGCAAGCCGGGCCAACATCGATAGGACCTTGTTTCTGGCCCACTGCTTCGACGAACTCATGTACATGGTGGAGCATCAGCCCTTCCAGCTTGGAGATGTTGCTTCGACTAAAAAGCTGTCCCAGGATCCTTCGCCGTTTTGAATGTTCTTCTGGGTCACTATCTGTGCGTGTCAGTTGTATTTAGCAGAAACCAGGTTGCGAACGTCCAGGGAGCTACATACGTGATAGAAAAGAGGGCAGGGTGTCCGTCTTGAACAAATTCTCCATAGTTGCGAGGATCTTTTACAAAACCACTATTGACCTTGTGTATCGTGTCGTAAATATCTATGGAGTAAAAAGACACTTCGTTGGGTCCTATTCGCACCAAAGGGCCTACCATCATGCTGTCAGCGCTTCGCAGAGTTCTCACACTAGCAATCAGCGTATGGAGGAGCTAACCTAGCTTTTCATGAATCATTGGGAGTTTGATGGTGATGTTGCCTCGGAGCTCTTGGTAAAAGGCCCATAAAAGGCGCGAGTACCCTGCGCCCCAGCCTGCATTGGGGACTTGTGACAACGGCGATGCATGTGCCCGCACCACGGCCTCGGACTCGTCAGAAAGGCGTTGCCATATATTGATAGAATTTCACTCACCCTGAAAACTGTCCATGCTACGAGGCATAGCAGGCCCAAGCTTGTAAACAATAGTAGTGGCATCGGGGCGAAAGTAGGATGTCGATTATTTTGGCTGGTGGGGGTTCGCGCATACGTGTATGACCGTTTTCAACTCGATCAACAAGTCAAATACCATAGATTGCGTTGGTTCTCCAGGGAATATGAAGTGGGCAACCAAATCACCGGCTTCGGTGGTTGGTCTCTATAAGGATTGGTTGAGTTCCACTTTATCGAGCAAGCTGTGTAGCCGGCGCCCATTGCGTTTTACACGCGCTAATTGCGTGACAGACATGTTCCTCCCGGAACCCATCAAGCTTTTCCACAACTGGAACTCCGTCCGAAATACTAGACAAGCATTAACTGCCCCCCTGAGGAAAACCACGCACTCGTTATAAGATATCAAAGCAGCATCCCACATTTTTTTGTTGGCATTCTCTTACCGTGGAACCGCCGATCGGGTCGACTTCTTCGCCAATCTCAATACGCAAGACTGCTCGCCATCATGGCCACTGACCACGAAGATGCAACCCTGCAGAAGAATGCGGTCAGCTCCAAGACTGACCCGGAACAGGAAACATCGAGAGATGCTCGAGTCCTAGTAGGTGACTCAAGGCTAGCGCCACGATTTCAATATCAGTTTAGGGCTGACGATGAACCCCCCAGGAAAACCTAGGCTACAAACCAGTGAGGAGAACCGGCTTTTGCGGTGGCCGAGTCACCCAGCTCACGTGTTCAGGTCCTCCACAGAACTTTCAACACGTTTCACAACTTTGCGACAACATTTGGTAGGCACAATCTGCCACAGTCTATCAATATGACAGGCTAACCGCATATAGCTGCTCTGTACTTTATCGGCGGTGTCCGTGTGACGTTTTCTACTGGCATTGCAGCTGGAGGGAACCTGGCCTATTGGTATTGTGTCTTTACTGGGCCTATAAAATGGTTAAATGAACGTTGCTGATCAACATACAGGACAAGTTTCCTCGTAACGTGCGTATTCACGTTCATCACAGCAGCAGTCATTGCAGAGATATGCTCCTCGCTTCCACTCGCCGGATCGATTTACCTGTGGGCGGCTGAAGCCGGGGGCCCTCGTTTCGGCCGCCTTTTTGGTTTCATCGTTGCGTGGTGGAGCACGACCGCGTGGACGACATTCTGTGCCAGTACGTGAGAGAGTCATGCCGGGCACGACACTCGCTTATAAAATAACAGGTAACACGCAATCGGCGGTCAACTACATTTTATCAGTAAGCATGCACCTCGGTCCATCTTGTCCTAACATGCCATAAATCCTGACGGTAATATAGGAAATTGTGGTGTTCAATCTCGACTTCCCGTCTGATACGTCCAGCGTCAAATTCCGTGCTGTCCAATGGATCACAACGGAAGTCATGCTAGCTTTAGCAGCAATTTGGAACCTCTTGCCACGTAAGTTATCTCGTTACCGGCCATGAAACCATTCTAATGATTATTGTAGCCCGATACTTCAAATGGATATTCTACCTGTCGACCAGCTTCGTCCTGATTGACTTCGCCTTGAACATGATTTGGCTGCCCGTGGCAACGAGCAACAGCACCTACGGGTTCCGATCCGCACACGATGCCTTCATGACGACCTACAACGGGACCGGAGCTCCCGCGGGCTGGAACTGGTGCCTGTCTTACCTTGCCACGGCCGGGATCCTTATCGGCTTCGACGCTTCTGGTCATGTCGCCGAGGAAACGAAGAACGCCAGCGTTGCAGCTGCCCGTGGCATCTTCTGGAGTACAGTTACCAGCGGTATTGGGGGTTTCATTGTGGTCATCCTCTTCTTATTCTGTGTTGTAAGTAGTGTTCACTCTGACCTTCACCGCTCGCTCTCATATTCTAACCTTCAGTTTTGCTGCAAACCAGCCCGACGCAGACACTCTCTTCTCCTTTGGGGGCACGCAGCCGTTTGTGCCTCTTTATGCAGCCATTCTCGGCGAGGGCGGCCACATTTTCATGAACATCGTCTGCATCGTTGCGTTATGGTTTGTGAGTAGAGCCAGATCGTTCAACCCATCGAAACACAGCCAAAGCTAATATCAGCACAAAGAATACTGCTATTGCGATCCTGGCAGCATCTCGTCTAGTCTTTGCAGTCGCACGCGATGGCGTTCTGCCCTGGTCGCCCTGGGTCGCCCAAGTTGTCGATGGACAGCCACGGAACGCGGTCCTGGTCGTATGGGGGGTGTCTTCCCTGATCACATGCACAATCCTCCCATCTTCGGTGGCCTTCACCTCACTGGTCTCAGCAGCAGGTGTCCCGTCAGCCGCAGCATACGGCCTGATCTGTCTTGGGCGCCTCTTATTGACACCCAATCAATTTCCCAAACCTGCATGGAGCCTGGGCCGATTGAGCAAGCCATTTCAGGCCATTGCTGTCTTGTGGAACGGATGGGTCGTGGCTGTGCTATTCTCGCCTTACGTCTTCCCAGTTGAGGCTGCCACTCTTAACTACGCCCCGGTCATCATGGGCATCGTGACGATTTTCGCAATTCTTTCTTGGTGGTTCGTACCAGCTGAGCGCTGGCTACCGTCTCAACGGATCCAAGAGACACTGCTCGCCGGGACACAGCCGGCTGAGGATTGATACAACATGGGGGTCCACATTGATGGTGTGATTTTTTTGCAGAAGCTAATGAGAGGACACTGCTAGCGGGCTAATAGAATGTAACTGATTCCGAAGACATAATTATTCTCCGAAGTCTTGCATGTCAAAAAGGCGAGCCCGTCTCAAAACAGACGCAACTTCCCACTTACCTGCTGATGCTCACAGGTAGTTGAAACAAGAATATCCTAGAATCTGCGGCCATCATTATCTTGCTCTTTTCTCATCACTTTCTCATGGCCGATGGCCACGTAATTCTCGGGATGCCTAACTGGTCCAAGGCTGACTGGGAGCACGAAAATATAGCATACAGGCAAGGATTATGTCTCATATTTGCATGGTTTGAACAAGCCTGGTCACGCAGGATGAGATCTAAGGATCAGTCAGTCTTGTATTACCTAGGTAAGGGCAGTTGGTGTGTAGTTTGTGCCACTGCATTCTAGTTGAGATCATCCCACCCTGGAAAGCTTCGGCCCTGCCATTTGAGTCACCAATTTCGGTAAAGCGACTGTGTTTTTACGTGTCAAAGTCATTCCGATAATTTCGTCGGAATCTTTGGCCGGGCTTTGGCCGTAAACATGCAAAAGTGAAGTCGAGACACAAGCCAGATCCTGTCATCATTTGAGCCGAAGTGAAAGGAAAATGCAACGATATTCATTTGTCTTCAATGCTAAATGCCGACTTCACCCATGGTCAGGCTGATAGGGACTACCTGTCCTCCTCTGGCATAAGCAAGCCTTCAATTCGGAAGTTGTTGTCCCACTTCGTGGCCCAATGCGGCCAAAACGACGTCGATAGCAAGCGTCGTGTCCCAAAATGCCCTGGCCAACCGCGACAGCTACATATTGTCAAGTTCAGGCGAGACGAATTCTCCCACCACCTTCCCATTCTCAGCAGGATCGGTCGCAGTGAGTCGCACCGAGCCACCCACAATCTCAGAATGCAACTGGTAGTCGAAAACGCGACTATCGCCACAGTCAAATCTCTGGATGGGGAGCCTCTCGACCGGCTTCGAGGGCCTGATCTCCATGACACCGTACTCTCGGAATCCGGAATCATTTCGATCAAATAGATCAGGGGGTGAATCGCCATCGTATGCGTAGATGATCGACCGCTCACAATGCATCCCCCTGGTCGAGCAGTCAAGAGCAAGGAACATGGCCATTACTGCCTTCATACTGGTGTCAATTGAATCGCCCTGTTGGGACAGAGTTAGTTTCCGGAAACGGATGGGGAATTTGGAAGAGAAACGACAAAATGGGACACCTGCCTTGCGAACGAAATATGTCATCTTATTTGGAACCATGATGCGACCAAAGTCTGGCATGTAGATGCCACCTTCTTCGAGTGTACCGGGCACATTCCGTATGAAGCCCAGACTGATTCTTGCTACTCGACTCTTCACCAGGCAAATGTTCAGCTGCGCACGCACGCCGTACTGACATGCGCCTCGGCAGACGGATGTCCACGGCATCTCGCCTGTCTCGCTGTGAATCTCAATCTTCTGGAAGTCGAGCTTCTGTTTCTTCCGACCACCTCTCTTGGCACACTTGGCAGCGACACTGCTGCTCTCAAACTCCTCTCGCAATCGCTGAAGGAGGTAGGGGCAGCGCCCAAAGCCACCGACGGGCAGAATGATGCTAGGGGCCTTGCCACCGTGGGTCTTCTTGACTTGATCAATCTGCTGTTTGATGAGGCGGATAATGTCCGGAATTACGGAGCCCTCAAAGACATCGCGGATCTCGTCTTCATGCAGGCGCACGACGTCCACGTTTGAACTGATGTTCGAGAGGATGACGGGCCAGATCCGACCGTCTCCCTTCCACTCAAAGCTTCGCTTGATGTGGTGCTGCCACTGCTCGGTAAGAATTCTTCTCCAAGCGACCGGGTCGTCGGTCTTGAGATTTCTGTGGCTCGCTGGCAGTCTACTCAAAAGTAGGTTCTCGAATGCCTCATCCACGAACAGAGCCCCACAGAGTGCACCTGTGCCTGGTAAGCAGTGGACAGCGCGCCGAGCAATTCAAGTCTTATCCATACCGTTACCTGTAGCAGCTTCTCTCAGCTCCAAGTGGAACTTCTCGCCCACGCCTACCTTCTCGTAGGGGATGGCATCTCCTGTTCCTCCGCCAATGTCTGGAACCAACACAATCTCGTTCTTTCCGAGCTTGTTCTGCAGCTGCCTCGCGTAGGCCTGCACAGCCGCCTCAGGTTCGGAGATGAACTCGTAAGTCGTGACGCCTGCAGTCCGCGATTGGAGGATGCTGACAGCTGCAGCGTGCTCCATTATCTTGATCTGCTGGTCCTTCCAAATGGCGGGGATCGTAAAGACGACATGGATGGGCATGGTCTTGAAGTCCCGCCGTCCGACAGTCTTTTTGATCTCTCCTTTCGCATGTGTCCAGATCTTGTGGATGTACTCCGTGATAACCTGTGTCGGGGTGATTCCCAACTGTCGCATCTGCTTCTTCGTTTCCTTGAGCTTAGTGGAGTTGCGCAGGTGGGGAGGGAGATCTTTCTCGGGCACAATAGCGAGCTTGAACCATTCCATGATGATCCCATCGGCATCAGCCTCCTCGTATCCCCATGCTACGACCTCTCCTTGACCATTGTAGATGAGTCGGCTGGGCACTTTGCTCTCATCTTGGTTTGGTCCATGGGAACTCGGCCAGGCACGAACAGTGCGAATCTCGGCGTCGTTCATACGATGATCGTGTGAGTTGAGTTCCATCCAGGCAATCCCAGAAAACCTTTGTCTCGAGTGAGTATGCCACCTTAAAAAGTCTGAGGATTTTACGTACGTGGTACCGAAGTCCAAACCAACAATCAGCCGCTTGACTTGGGGCGTCTGCTGGAGAGCAGCCTCCATCTTGGCGATGGCGGCCTCGGAAGGCTCAGACATGCCTAGGCAGTCCCCGTGGGTGCGAATCTTCAAATGTGGGAGTGGATCTCGAAGCTCATGGCAACGACGGAGAGTACCGGTGTGAGGCTGAACAATCTGTCGCCAGAAGTCAAAGGTTTTGGAAGGGATTCCAGGCAGGTGGAAACTGCACGAAGTGATGAGATGAGCCGCAAGAGCAGATGAGGTAATAGAAGGGACGATGAAAACTGGGTTGAGCAAACGGCTGGGATGGAACGCAAGTGTACGACAAAGGGTGATGAAAGTCTCCAGCAGCAAAACAGTGTTTGGATGACTTTCCCACTGCAAATTTGATCGTTTGCAAATTGGCCAGAACTTTCCTTGGGCAAATAAGCTGGCAAATTGTGGCCTCAGTACAGACGGCCAGATCGCCTCACTCAACACACTCTGATGTGTCGATGTGCAACAAACCCTGAACCCATTCTGGATCAGTTTTTGGTACGCCTTTTTCTCCTGTCTCTCTCACTCAACGCCACTGCAAGAGCACTTGTCCAACTTCCGTAGGCTGACGTCTTGCAGCACGACACTTCTCGTTGGACGATCGGCCCTGGATCATTCAGGTCTGCAACAACACTCGGAGGATCCCCACTGCTGAGCCATCTTCCGGTCAACCAACAAGGCATCGCTGCTAAACTTTCGAAAAGCCAGACACCTTCGAGTGACAGCCCACGCCGCCCCAGCCTAGCAGCCGTGGCATCTACAAAGAGAAAGGAGGAGGGCGGAAGTCCCGCTGGCGACGAACGCAGCAAGAGTCCAAAGGAGGACGACGACGAGCCAGGACCCACAACACCCCAGTCCAAAGCAGGCAAGATGGAAGGCCCTGACGATACATTCATCATGAATCTGTTTACCCCCCTCTTCTACTCAATCATCACCTTTTCACTGGCCTATTTCAAGGGCGCGCCATATGTTACTCCCCGCAGGCGTGAGCAGAAGGAGTTTTTCGAGACCTTGACCAGCAGCGACTACAAGCTGTACCTGACGAGCAAGCACCCAGGAGCAAAGGAGAGGATTGTACAGGCTGTGGTCTGGAACAAACTGGTGGAGGAGTTGTTGAGGCTACCGCTCAGAGCATACCTTCAGTTCCCGGAGGGAACAATCAAGAAATTCGTCTCTGGCAAGTCACCCCCATGCCTCTCGAAAAAGCAAAGGATGCTAACTCAAACTCATGAAGATGACCCGCAGTTCTACGCTTGGCGCACTATGACAGCCCGATTCCTTCACAACAACTACACAGGACCTACTTCTTGGGGCAAGGGTGGTCCCCGGCGCCAGGAATTTGTCAACGAGACACTAGATCTGCTCTTCAACCTCTCTGTCGTCGAAGAACGGCAAACATTGCAGAACGACCTCGAAGACATTGCGCAAAAGGCCTACGAGCTTGCCACAGCCATGGCTCGCAGCGGGGCATACTGGGTTTGCACCATGGAGGATCCTCGCATCAAGAAATTACACGAGTTCAGAATCAGGACAGACCGCATGGAGGACGTGGAGCTCTGGGACGAGGGAGAGGCAACCTCGAGGAGCTTGACAGTTGATCTCGTGGCCGCGCCGATGCTGCTGAAGTTTGGGAATAGCAGTGGTGAGAATTTTGGCACTCATTGTGTGTTCAAGAAGGCGCAGGTAGTCACGAAGCCTAAGAAAGGAACGTCGTAGGTCACGACTCGTGATGAGCGGCATTGTGAGGCAGTAAGAAGGAGAAGGGACATTTGAGGGATCGCTTGACTTGTGCCTCGTCTCCCGGTTGGGGTGCTACGGTTTCACTGTCGTCGACACATACCTTTTCTCGCAACACAACATGCCCACCATTCAGTCAGGCAGGAATCTTACAATGTAAATTTGGAGTCTTGCACATGTCCGAGTCCATTCTTCATGGGCTCTCAAACACTTGCATATCAAGCAATGTGTGCGGCGCCTCAGAGAAGAAAAGAAAGCATAGTCAGCTTGAGGCAAGGCTTCGTAATGGCTTCCATTTTGTCATCAAGATGGATTTAGAAGACGACGGTAAGTTCGCACGTAAGAATAACAACATAATAAACTCGTCGTAAACTCCACAACCTACGGAATGAACTGCACATTTCTTGCTGCATCTGATTTAACGACCCTCATGCTGCGATGCTGTTCTCAACGCCAGTCGCAGCACCACCCCTCCTCAGATTAGCTCCCACAACAGGGATATCCTCAGCGTCCTGGTCAGCAGGATCCCACCCTTCTCGCTCATCCTTGGGCACTCTCACAAAAATGAGATTCAGAACAAGGCCAACCACCGCCAAGGCAACCCCGAAATACAGCACTGCTCGGAACCCATGCGCCTCGTCATGCGTCTGCTTCAGGAGCTGAGTCTCAATCGTACCAGCGAACCCCAGCCCCAGGCTATTTCCATACAGGTTCAGCGTCCCAATCAGACTCCCCGCTATCCCCTGCTGCTTGCGGCTAACACTATTGCTAGCGATGACCTGCGCCGCCACGTACACGAGGTCAGGACACATGCTCCCCACGACGATGGCGGGGAACGTCTGGGCCCAGTACGTCTGGTGGACAGGCATCGTAGCAAGCAGCAGGTTCGAGACCATTACAAACACGACCCCTAGCGCGATGATGTACTGGGCCGCGAGCCGGGGGATAAGCCAGGCCGCGATGAAGACGGCGATGACGGACCCGGGGACGAAGGGCGTCCAGGCCACGGTGAGCTGGATCACGTCCAGGCCGCGGAGGAGCTGCTCCCAGGCGATCATGTACCACAGCGAGATGCCGAAGGACATGTAGCTGAGCAGCACGACGAAGAGCAAGGCCGTGAAGGTCGGGGCCTTGAAGATGCTGACGGGCATGATCGGGTCGCTCGCGACGTACTTCTCCCACGCGAGGAACCCCACGAACAAGGCGACAGACACGACCAGCAGGGCGATCTCGTACGGTGTAGACCACCCGGCGGAGGGGGCCTGGTTCCACACAAAGTTGAAAAGAAGCAGGCTGCTCAGCCCAAGGCCCGCACCCGCGTAGTCGATCTTGCCGCCCTTGTCGACAGGGACCTCATGGGGCAGCTCCAAGTAGAGCAGCCCGAACAGCACGGCCGTAAGACCAGCGATGAACACAAACATCATCTGCCAGTTCGGAGTAATCATGAACAAGCCGGCGATGAGGCCCCCGACCCACCCACCAATGGGGGCCGCAGCCGCAAAAAAGCCCATGGTGAGGTTCCGCGAGCGCCCCGGTGGGACGACGATGGTGATCATGGCGACGGCGTTGGGCATGATGAGCCCGCCGCCGATGCCCGTCAGGGCCCGCACGGCTATGAACGTGTTGTATGTCCTGGTGAAGGCGTTGGCGAGCGAGAAGACGGAGATGATGGCGCCGCCTAGGAGGAGGGTCTGTTTGTGGCCGTACACGGCGCCCAGGCGGCCGCTGACGAGGACGAATGTGCTCTGGGTGAGACTGAGATAAAACGTGTCAGTGGCTTTTATTGAAATGAGAATGGGTCACCTATTCTCACGAGTAGGCAGCAGGCATCCAGTTTGCCTCACCGGGTCCGACATCACGGCCCAGCTCCCTGCTGAAAGCCAGCCCGCCGGCCAGTGTTACAAAGTTGGCGGCATACTTGTACACGTTAGCTGGGATTCTCGCATGCATTTGTAATTTTCGGGCTCAGTACCTGTGTAAGACTGGCCAAGATCACGAGAGTGGTGATCAGGACCCTCCTGGACTTGTTCAATGTGCTTGTCGGCTCGGCGTCAAAGACTCGAGGCGATGCCTGATGGCTGGTAGGTATCTGGCTGCCAGGATGAGGTGGCATGAAAGTATGTCGTCCTGAGGAATCTGGTCTTGACAGATCAGTCAAGGGGATCGTGTCCACCTGAGTGAGTGTTGTCGTCATGATGTTGTGTTATCGCAATGGCTGCTTCAGTTGTGAGCTGCTTCAGTATGAAATGTTGACCGTACTCGACGAAACTGCTTCTTATAGACAAGATGCCTCTGTCCGCTTACTGCGTTCATGAAAATGGGACGAGGTAAAGACGAAGTAAAACCATATCTTGTTACTACACGTGCATGATCTGTCAGCAGCACGTTGGTTCGTCGGAGTACAAGCCCCCGCATCAAGTCCATTGGTCCGGGGCACACTCACCCTCATCATATCGGAGTTGCGATGACGCTCCAATCCGTAACAAAATGAATCGTACAGACTTGTGGCTTTTTTTTTGTAAGCATTACATGCATTTGTTCACTGCGGCGAAGGGGGACCGGAGGATAATAGAGAAATTCTGAGCGGAACTGACGTTTTGGGCTTAGCGGACAACCAAATTACGTGGGCCAATGCGGCGGAGTCTGACAACGTTTTCGGACCTTACCGTTTGAGCGTTACCAAGGACATAAGCTTATACGGGACTGTTTGAGCAGAGACCATGCTTTTATTCAATGAGGATGAAAAATTTGATAGTGTATACTGACTAGATCCCATCTCGATTCTTTGAATACGAACGAAGCTCTTGTGATCGATGCCTAGCTGGGGTGATATTCTCCAAGCTTGGACAGAGGGCTGCTTGGTTCGCGGCGGGATCAAGATTGCATGTGAGCATTCCTTCTTGTGCACTGGACTTTGAAGCCAGCAATTCAAAATGTTTCATGCTCAGGGCTAACGGAAATCGGCTATTCGGTGCTGACAAGTGGTGGAGGGCCGGGACTCCTTACAGCCCCCAGCCTGTCAAAATCCTGCTCCAAACATTTGAAAGTTCGTGCATGGGGTGAGACGGCTGAGTGCCCGCAGGATGGAACTGCTGTCAGCACTTGGTTAAGCAGAGGGTCGAGTGTAACCATAATTAAGTATCAGGCACTACTCACGAATCCAGACTTCACTCCTGCTTCGGGCTCATTTGTTAAGGTTGTTTTCGCCCCGAGGCCTTTGTCACTTGGCGACCATGGCCTTCAGCCTTAACACCCGTTGAAAATAACTTCACAAAATGATCCTATGACCATTGGAGCATCACTTTGCGACGCGTTCGGGATCAAGACACAGGTATAAATACGGCGAAAGTGTGCATACGTACACCAGTCAATGCCAGTGCAGCAGCATCACAACTACTTCCGTCCTCTTCTTCTCTTCTCGAATACCGAATATCACGTACTGTAATCATCCATTGCCAAATTTCCTTGCATTTTTCTCACATATCCTTCTGCACATCACACGCAGTTGACCTGTCCCCGTGATCTACCAGCAAATAAATACCCACACAAAATGCCTCCAGCTGCCCGTCCTCAAGCCCAGATCCACCCTGCGTGGCTGCCCCTTCCCAAGGAGAAGCGGCCCCTGTTCGGGTTCCGCGTCGAGGCCGAGTGGAAGGACCTGCGCATGGCCAAGGGCTCCAAGACGAGCTGGGAGGACATCCAGAGGAAGCCGCACCTGACCAACACGACCTTCTTCACCACCGACGGGTGGAACAGGTCCCGCGCGTCCTGGGCGGGCCAGCTGCCGCCCGGCCACCACGCCCGCGCGCCGCTGGACAGGGGGCTGGTGGCGGAGGCGGACGCCCACCTGAGGTGGGACATGGCGCGCCCCTCGCCCTTCATCTCCTTCTTCAGCGACTATGGTAGGGTGCTGCGCTTCCGGGACTCCCTGATCATGAAGAAGCAGGCCTTCAACATCGTCATCATCGCCGTGTGGCTGCGCGACGAGGAGGACCTCTACGACGCGAGCGCGCTTGCGTCGTACCTGAAGCTCCCGGACCTGTCCAACTACGAGCACGAGTACCTCCTCTACGACTCCATCTCCGTCAACAAGACCATCGGCGCGTTCGGGAAGCTATACCCTGAGATCCCGCCCTCGGTCGAGGGGTTCCTCGGCAGGGACGGGAAGCCGGTCAAGCGCAACCCGTCCCCCGTGCGCGGCAACATGGACAAGGGCAAGGTCACCCTCAAGGTCGGGGGCAAGATGGTCCAGGTCAACTTCCCGCTGGACTACGCCAAGGACGCCAGCGGCAAGGCGTGGACGGCCCCGGACGTCACGCCCATGTTCATGAAGGAGTTTTGCTCGCCGCTGGTCAGGGATCAGAGGTTCCTGGAGGTGATGCGGACCGTGCTGGTCCTGAGGATGGCGGGCCAGAGAGTTGATTTACAGGAGGACGCTGCCTCGTGGAAGATAAACACTCTTGATGCGAGGAGGAACGCGTGGGTGGGCTTTGCTGCCATCCCGAAGAGGTAGTTAGACTGGCCCTTGGGGACAATTGTCGAGCTTGGTGTCGGTCGGAGTTGAATTTCTGAGAAGCGTGTACGGGAGCGTTTCTATCTTTCAAATCAATAGAATCTATTCGGGCTGGTCCAATCATTTGGAATTCAACTTGCTGCACGAATACCACTTACTCGTGTAGGCAGGTAATGCCAACGAGTGTGCTTGGCTTAGCTGTGAACCCGAGCAAGTCTGAGCCTATGAGAGACGATCGGAGGATTTCACATCTCACCAATTGAAGCAGGGTGTTTTAATCATCGAAAAGCGGCCATGAGCGAGTTCGGTCTTCGAAAGGCGCATGCGTATTACTTGACAGAACAGACTCGATTGATGACCTGGAGAGGGCCAGCCTAAACCTCCTAGTACAGTTGTACCTCCGTATAATGATATTATACATGCTGCACTCATGTATTTTGTCCCCCGCCCCTCAGGGTCACTGCTGTCCGCATTGCAGCTGCTTGGCCTCCTCGCCTCAATTCCTGCAGGCCCACCCTCCCCTAGCCTGATCAACATCTCTCCCTGAGAGTTGCATCCGAGTTCATCTCAGATAGTGTCTGGCCCCCCGTCTTCTTCACAGGCCCCATCTGGATCTTGTGGTCGGACCGCACCTTCTCTCCAAGCTGGTGCTTCCGGATCAAGAAGCTGGCGACCATGCCCGCGCCCATGACGGCCGCCACCTCGATGAAGACGTGTGTCATGGCCGACTCGAATACCTCTACCGTCCTCTCCCTCTCACGCCCCGTCATCTTGCCCACGCTGTCGATAAGCTGTGATATGCTCAGCCCTGTCGTGGACCCCTTGTTGAGTTGCTGCAGCTCGTCGAAGCAGACCAGACCGCTAATGCTGATGCCCATGCTGAGACCGATGGTGCGGATAAATGAGTATGCCGATGCTGACATAGCTATATCCGAGTTGTCGGATGTTTCGTCGAAGGAGGCGTGAATTGGAATGAGGAGGGAGTTGAAGTTCGGCGCCACGCCGATGCCGGCAATGAGCAGCAGGACGACGGTGACGGCTGTTGATGTCGTCTTGTTGAGGTGGACAAGCATGCCGCAGCCCATGGTGGCCACAAGGAAGGAGCCACAGATAAGTGTTCGGTATTTCTTGGTCGCTGTGATCAGGTATCCTGCACCTGTACTTGCGATACCAAACATCAACACGAGAGGCAGCATGCTGATGCCGCTCTCAGAAGGGCTCTGGCCCCGGACAGCCTGAAAGTAAATCGGAAGGTAGTAGTTGAGGCCCATGTATCCCACAGCATGGAAGAAGGCCGCGAGGTATGCCCCTATCCTCGTGGGATGGGTAAGGAAGCGCAGCGGGATGACCGGCTTGGTGGCCTTGGTCTCGGCATACATGAAGAATCCTAAAGACAGGGCTGCCGTAATCAACGAGATCAAAACCTGTGACGAGCTCCACGAGGTGCCGAGCTCGGCCCATTCGAAGGCGAGCAGGACCAAGACTGTCGCCGTCCCGATCGCGAGGATGCCCACGATATCCAGCGTCTTGATCGCCTCGCGGAAACTTTTTGATGGTCGTGTCATATTGAGGAACAAAATGGTGATGATCAGACAGACAAGACATATGGGAAGATTGATGAGAAAACACTGCACGCCAACATCAGCATCCTCCGGCCGCACTTCCTCGCAGCGGTGAGAGCACTCACCCATCTCCAGCTGATATGGTCAGCAAGCACACCAGACAGCACAGGCCCAAGAGCCGACGCAACAGCCCAGGTCGCCCCGATGAACCCCTGGTACTTCCCTCGCTTCCTCACGCCGACCAGGTCCCCAATGAGGATGATGACCAGCGCCGTGATCCCGCCCGCGCCGACCCCCTGCACCATCCTGGAGGCGATCAGCATCGAGACGTTCTGCGACGCGCCGCACAAGCAGCTGCCGCCCATGAATATCACGATGGCCGCGACGAAAGCCCACTTGCGACCAAACACCTCGGACCCCTGGCCAAACAGCGGCATCACCACCGCCTGCGTCAGCGCATATCCGGACCCGACCCACGTGTACCCGGAGTTGGACGACGCCCCACCCAGGCTGGTCATGATCTTGGGCAGTGCCGTGGACACGATAGTCTGGTCCAGTGCCGGGAGGAAGAGCGTCAGGAACATGCTGCCGACGAGGATGATGTGGCGGATCTTGGAGAGGCCATGGCGGGACTGCTGGTCGTCGTCCTTTGGGGGTTCCTGGGCCGTCAGGGTGCCGCTGGTGCTTTCCGAGTCTGTGTGATACTGCGTATCGACGTTTGCGGCGCGAGGTGGGCGACGAGGTTCGTTCATGTTTGGTGATATGTTTGGAATTGTCTACTTCAAGTTCTCAGGATGATATCTGCAGACACTCCGTCGTACTAGTAGGTGATAGGCCTTTGGTGTGGTGGGTGAACCTGGAACTGTGGTCGATCGTCCCGAGCTAATAGGTTGACTTTGACGTCCAGATGGACGGAGGGCTGGGATGGTGTTTCTATGGCTTTGTTTGCCCAGGGGGACCGAAGGGAGAGAGTCACCGGCAGGGCGAGGGAAGGGGCTACTGGCGACGCTAGCCGCCACGAAGCTTGATCGAGATGCTTTTGTACTGCCCGCCGTGAAGATCGTGTCTCATACTTCTCATACATTCCACCCTCGGACACATTCACTCTGTCTGGCATCTCTGGATCCCCCAACCAGGTCACTGTACCCGAGACGACTGGCTGGCAGAACTGGAGTTGCAGCCGAACAAAGCGTGCCTGCTCAGCTTCCCGGTGAATGCTGATCCACAAACGTAATCAAGCCCAGACGGTCTGCTCCGTGCTCCGTCAGTTCTGATAGCACACAGCCGAGGTACATTCGCCCCGTACCCAGGGCAGGAATAATCCGGATCAGGGTCGGTGGCACGCACGGTTCGGCCACCCGCGCGCACAAGCAAGAGGCCGGGTGACGGTCCCCTTCTGATCAATGGTTGGCAGCGGCATTCTAGACCATTTTGCTCTGAACGGTGAACGGGGAGCAGCGTTTTCATTTCACGGACGCCAGATCGCCGTTGAATTGCCTGGTTAGCAACCGAGACACAGATGTGACTGACGGGCGTTGTGGCGGGCGACTTATTCACTGGCAAGCCAAGGCAAAATCCAGGTGAAGAGGCGCCAACCCGCAAGGATACTCAACATGACACTATGGCCACGGGGCACCTTATTGGCTTCACGAACGAACCCATATTAAAGACGTTGCACAGTGTGACAGCCTCGGCTTTTGCATGTCGAGTCGCGTGCCCGAAACATATTTTTGGCACCGTGTTACTCTGGCTGTGTTCAGGCAAAATAAAACAGAGAAAGAAAGAAGAAGACGGTCTCGAGGGTTGGGGATGGGGAGGGGTAGAGGGGCTTGGGCTTACGCCACTGACTCACTTTTGTTTTCTTATTACTGGTGCGTGAAGCCATACACACAGCACGCAGTAATACGCAAGACTGGCAGAGCAGTCCAAGCAAGTCGTTCGTCATGCGTGGGCGATCAAGCGATCCCCTTCACATTACATTACATTTCACCCCTGTCGATTAGTACGCGAACCTGCAGCCACCCGCATGCTTCTTCATCCCACACGTCGTTCGCACAAGTCAGTTCCCCCACCCACCAGCAGATATGCCCGGACCGCTTCTGGGTGGCACAAGGAGGCGGGGGTACACAGGAAGGGGACTCGTGCTGGCTGCTGACATGAGCCGTGACGGCGGGGCCGCAAGTGCCCGCAGGATGGCAGCACGGTATCCTGCGGTGACAGTCCATCAAAAAAAAAAAAAAAAAAAAGTGC
The DNA here is from genome assembly GCA_021399435.1 of Diaporthe sp. PMI_573. Lineage (NCBI taxonomy): Eukaryota > Fungi > Ascomycota > Sordariomycetes > Diaporthales > Diaporthaceae > Diaporthe > Diaporthe sp. PMI_573. Next base: position 821,319 of record JAJTUP010000007.1, on the reverse strand, counting down.
GTCCAAAGCCGTGCTGCAGATCTGGCAAGTATCACGACATTTTCATCGTACTTTTGCACAGCATCTTGCATTGATGGTTTTTCTTTTCGTTTTTTTTTTCTTTCTCTTTTTTTGGACTTGGCGTAGGGGGGGCCAAAAGCAAACTCGCTTCGCCCGATTAAGCGTCGTCGTCTCGCCTCATGCATCCGTGCGAGGATCTGAAGTAGTCGAGTGATAAGCGAGCTGCAGTTGCGGTCTCGCTTCTTTGTCTACATCAATGTGCCTCGTACTACCTCTCGGCCGAGGCCGCCAACAAAAGGACGGGCCCTGCGTCAGAAAAGGACCTCGCATCTAGCCCCATCACCTGATCTGTCTCATGTTGCACCTAGAGGACCAGGAGCACGGCCAAAGCCGTGTCGGGCGCTGCAGCCCTCCGAGACATTAGATGCTACTGGACCGCCTCTGGAATCTTCTTTACTTTTTCGACAGGCCCTTTTGCACCCTTCTATACCCTGCTGTGCGGAATGAAAGTCTGACTGCTCCACCAGATCACAACTATACTAGACACTTGACGACCGTCAAGCAAGGTGGATTTCCATAAGATACTCCTCTCGTCGTGGCTGCTCAGTTTCACAAGTTTTCGTACAGTAACAAGAAACAAACCATTAGAGACAGCATTTAAGCAGAAGTATACAGGAGACATGTCTCACGGCTCGGCAAGGCTTACTTACCTAGATATTATTCTCTCTGTGTTGCCATGGCTACATAATTCCAAACCCCTGAGCAATCATCCACTCAGTCACCTAAGTCAGACCTTGAAACTTGACTCACTGCGGGCCCCAGGTAAGCCATCGCATTGTATCCGGTGCCCCATTTGCTGGTAAACACATCCTCACCAACCCTTACCCATCTCGCCCTGTCATACAACCTAACAGCGCCCTCGTCCTTCTCAAGCACCTCGAGAACGAGCCTCTTCCCTTGCCGCCTGGCCCACGCAACAGCCTCCTCGAGCATCTTGGCCCCAATACCCCTTGCCTGGGCGGCCGGGCTGACGAAGAATCGGCTCAGCACTGCGTGGTTTTCCATCGTGCCGCCGCCCTCCAGGTGCATCTTGGACGCCAGGCTCAGACCGCCGCCAGCGGTCGGCGACATGATCATCGCGTGACCGACAATGGGCTGGTCGACATCGCCGTCCGGGTCAGTTGGCCGAAGGACGGCTGTGATAGTGTGGAGCACCTCATCAGGAGGAGGGTTCAGAAGGGCGTCAAAGCACGAGGGACCGTCGACAGGGTAGTCTTTCTCTGCGTATACGGCCTTTAATACGTCGAAAAGTATCGGGATGTCAGAGGGTTTGCGCTGTCGCAGCTCAACCTCCGCTTCCGGTGCCGAAATCATGACTCTTTTGCTTCTAGTGAGGCACTTGTCGTCCTCTTATACAAATATCTCAAAGTACTTCAGTCTCATAAAGATTGCAAAGACACACAGGCTCTGGTTGATGGTCGAAAGGAGCCAGCGTCTGTCATGACGCATTGTAGATTTCAGGGCCGGGGCGGAGTAGCGCTGCAAATCCTGCGACTGCGCGGTTAATCTCTGCCTAAGACATGCTGGTCGCCGAGGCCGAGCCCGAAGCCGAGCGCCTGTCTCACCTGCCTGGCCTGCGCTAGCTTTCCTGCAGCTGCAGGAGGCAACCTTGCAGAATGCCTGGCCGCAGATTGCAGACTGCAGACTGCGAGGCGTTCGTGTCGATCTGCCGTCATCATGCCCTGCATGCTCGCAGCAGCTGGCTGGGAGGGGAAAATCGGCCCGCGGGCGCAAGCTGCCGAGATTTAATTATGATCTGGTTCAACCCAGTGTGCGGTACTTCTGCGCCTTTACGAGCACTTTCGCCGTGACGCTTCTTCCCCTCACCAACCCTGGATATCGGTGTAACAGGTCCACGGGCCCTACATGCAGGCGTGCGTGCGTGTGACTGCAAGTATCCGACACAAGTTCGTGGCTGGCCTGTCAGGCACAGATGGCATGCTGCTGCTGCTGCACATCGTTGGGTTGCATTTTCCTTGGGTTCCGTACGAGCATGTGTTCATGCAGTGTTGTTGCGGCAATCGGACGTGTGACTTGGTGCAAAGGGATTCCGACGTTGTGGTCATGTGTCGACAGCCAATATATGAGAACACAGGACGCGTGGCTTCCATCCCTGCCGACCCGTGGTTGGGGCTGCGTGACACCGAATTTAGATCTGCCGAGTCGACAAGACCAGCATGCGAAGACTTTTTTAGGAAACATCTCACTCTTCTCGGATAGTGCCAGTGTAATACCAGTCTCTTGGAAATATCTATTTACAATAGCTCGATGCTCAATGTCTGGTGCTTCGAAGGTCTGGCCTGGGAAGAATTACAAGAAGACTCCGTTCAATTGTGTGTTCGTTCGTGGAACCATAGGCTCACTGCATGGCCCTTGGCCGCACAAAGAAGACTCTCGAGCCAGCTCAAATGCCGGCTGTGGCTCGCACTCTCTTGTATGACAGTACTATCGTGATGCGACGCTTGGGAACCGTCATGGGACCACGGGCAGTCATGCCTCCATACTCTTCGCTACATCCGCCCGTTCACTCATCAAAGAAATACGGCGGCCGTTGTCCCGCTGCAGCCTGCATACCTCGGCCTCCACCTGATTCCAGTACCGGGATGACGGGGTGATCTGCTTTAGGCGTTCCTTCGCAGCAGACATCTCAGCCTCTTCGACGTGCTCTCCCCCCATGGCCTCTCTTCTCAACATTACTACCTCAGCAAGCTCCGGCCAATCTTTAGCCCTCACGCTGTGCTTTCGTTGGTAAGACTCATGCGGGGGCAGCTTCCTCTCATAGCGATCCCGGAATATGTGGTAGGTCGCCATAGCCTCGTACGGTTCCCAGCGCCACCTGTTGGCCTGAGTGATGGCGATGGGAAGGGAGGCCTGAGTGGTGCCCGGGTTCGGTAAGAGGAGGAAGGCAAACAGATTATTGAACTGGTCTTCCGTCGGTGGTGAAATAGTATATCCGTGTATGTCAATACTCGCATTGTGCAAGTAGACCCCGTTGCACTAGATACTCATCTTAGCATACCATCAAGAATACAACACGACCCCAGAAACGGCCTACTCCCACTCACCTCCTCATCACTTTCGCCACGGTCAAAAAGAACGACCCCTCCGAATATTTGTGTCTCAGCCCGATATCCGACGATATCCGCAATGCCCTTGGGATACTGATCGTAATCTTGGTAGTCATAGTGCCAGAACTAGGTGTGAGGCGGCAAGTTGACTCGCTCAAACTTGTTTTGTGGTTCGCTTTCAAGTCTACTGGTGAGCCAGGTCTCAAGCTCCGCGTGTTTATGAACACCATCGTCCGAACTCCAGAAAATAGCGGCAATGTCGTGAATAGCGACTGCAAGGAGTTCGATGAGCCGAAGTTTCCAGGCCACCGATCCAGGCGCAGTGTCCTGATAGGCTTGAACGGTCTATTTCCGGGTTAGACAGCCAGTGATGAGTGGTGGCATCACAATCAAACGTCCGGACTGGGGATAGGTGTGGCTTGACGAAGGCCCCCAACTTGCCTTTGATTCAAATTGCAGTAAAGTGAAATCGAAATTTGTGCGGAATGCTACCGCCTTCTCGAGGGAGCCAGCGCATAACTCCTCATGCGTCTCGACTGCAAAGTTTTCTGAATACCAATGAGTCCTTTTATATACCGCCGATAGTGGCATGCCGTCGACGAGCTGGGCAAAAGTGGACTCTGCGATTGGCGTAGAGAGCGTGTTCGAAAGAGGTTGATGAAAGGGCTGGAGGTGCTCGGCATCCAGGTGCTCCAGAGATATCTTCGCCATGTTGTGTGGTGGCTGTTGTCAACCTGTTTTGGTGACAAACGTAATGTTGGATTGTCCCAAGAGCCAAGGTCGGCTTAATGGCTGGTCTGAGAAAATATGACGGAGAGAAGTTTGAGACCGACTGGTTTGGTCACGAGCACTGCGACTAGTAGAGGGGCCTCGTGAGTTACTCCACACAACAACGGCACAGCAATATGGTCCACGTCTCAGGCAACATGTTTTGCAAATAGGAATCAGGGACGCAAAAAAGTGCCTGCCCTCAGAATTCGGTCATCCCAACGCCAGAATGTTAAAGTCCGTGAAGGAATTCACTTTTAGATTTCGCGCGTCATGGACTTCCACTGTCCCAGCTCGAGATATTTCTGCAGGTAAGGCCGTGCCTTAGAACAGTGCCAACCTCACGTACTACACATACCTCCACCTGTGCGAGTAGTTTAGCTTCCAACGGCATGTTTTCAACTAACTTGTTTATGAGGGTCGGTTTTTAGCCTCATATTTGCTCCAATCGGCCATTATAATTAACTTCATTTGTTACTGATTATTCTCGGTGACAAGAGAGCGCTGAGCCTGTGGCAACTTGCAGAGCGCGATGGATGCAAATTTGTAGCCGTCGAATATCAAATAACGAAAAAGCATTGAGACTGACTCTCGTCGAACGCTTCGCCGTGCATAATCCCATGAACATAGCAGTCGCCAAGCAGAGTCCAACCATCAAGGCCTTGCGCATGAAGCATAAGAGCGGCCCGGCAGCCCTTGACAAGAAAGACACGATCGCCCTTCTGGGTCAGCCGCGGCCCAAGGCCGAAATACCCCAACCTGGTACGCAACATCCTCCGGTACATCGATCGATTAGCTGCATCTATGACGGTCTGGGATATACTCCCCTTCCTCGGAGTGTCTGGAGATGAACTCTGCAGTTTCCAACTTGCGCACGAGGGAAGTTGCTGCTCGATCTTCCCTACCACCCTGGCAAGTGTTCTCAACGGAGCGGGACCAAAGAGCCGGCCAATGATGTTCAGCTGCAGGCAAGCATATTTGTACATTTTCGAAAGCCCAGGGGAACGCATTTTCGACTCCTTGCTGAGAAGGTAGAATGGGATGTAAAGGTTACCATAATACTCTGTCACCTCGTCCGCTGAATAGAGACCGCTGAAGTCGTCGAGGTAGATAGTCCTCACGAATGACTCGAACGCGTTCTGGCCGTTTGGGTATTTCTTTTCGGATAATTCACCTGGGATAAGGAGCCAGTCGAGACCCAAAGCGATCATATGGAATATAGACGCGGCGGCCGTAAGCCTAAGGTGCTCCGATCCTTTATCCGACTTGAAGTACGGGTCCGCGACATACCCGACTGCAATGACCTCGTCAAAGCAATTACCACTTAGTTTCAAAGTCTTGTCATGAATATCAACGTGCTTTGGAGTCTCATGGACCTTTGCGGCATCAAAGTCATAAACGTGGGCACCATCAATCATCCGGGTGCTCAGCGAGCTTGCAAAGACATCCGCGCTCCAATCTGGTGCCCAAGACGGCACTGAAATTCCTGTCTTGGAACTCCTAGGATATTCAAGATTGGGTCCTGTTCAATTATCCTTCTGGCAGAGTCAGAGAAGGTTTAGGAGACAGTGCGGCGGTAGTCCGGGACGATGCCGTATACTCGTGTCCCTTTCTCCTCGTATAGACCCAAGAAGCCGCACACCTTATCCCTCGGGTCCGTAGCTCTGGCACTTCGATGATTCTCAAGAAGCGATAGGAGGTCTGGAAGAGATGAAGGGCTTCCCGCCTTGTGGTATGAAAGGATCAGTTGCATGACCTGAGCGTACGAAGACACGCTGGGGATAATATCGGGACGGTAGCTCGGGATGATTCCACTCAGGGAAAGCCAGCCGACGCAGAAGTCTGGCCACGGCAGAGATGCTTCGCCACACTGTATATAGGAGCAGCGAGAAAACACGACCTCTTGTATAAACGTCATGTCCAGCGCAGTTCTTGGCTGCGATCAAATTAACTATACAGCATTTTATAATATTGGGAGGAAGCCGGCCCAGTGAAGGCCTAACAGTAGTAAAACGGGCAAAGTAGGCCAAGTAACCCAGTTAACAGGCCGCAATAAAACGGAGGCGCGAGACTAGCAACAACACTATTAAATATAAAAATGTCAGTATATTAGGTCCAGCAGATGCGCGAGGTCCAAAAGGGATTCGACACTCGCCCACTTGCTGAGCCCAATGAGGTGGATGCCAGTGGCTTAGTTATCTGCCAAGAGTTGCACAGCATGAGTGGCTGAGGCACATATCAGCAGACAGTCTGATGAAAAGCCTGATATTCCCCGCCCTCTCAAAAGACAGTTCATCAATGAGTTCCCTCAGCTTCTCAAGACCCTACATGCGCAGGATCGTTTCATTTGAAGTTGCCCAACTCCTTGCTCATCTTGTACTTGCCTAGTCTTACCTTCGTCGGCTCTGGCTATCGAGTCGCTGGCTTGCAAGAAGATCAACTTGCCTCCCAATCTTCGCATTTCTGGCTCTTCCGTCACCGGAGCAAGGTTCAAGTCCCCTCCAAACCATCTTCATCGTCATGGAGGGCTCACTGCACCAAAACCAAGGGACAGGCGGCGCTCTAGGCTCTGAGACTGTACAGCCTTCGGTGTGCAGCGTATGCCAGGGCTTGTTTGACAAGGAAAGTCCGCGCGGTTACGTCTTAGAACGAGCACCGCATGAACGAAACGCAATGGACTTTACGCAACATGGCTCGAAGCGCTATGTCTATACTTACATACATCATGCGGACTTAAGGAGTCTCCTCGTATCTGTGGAAGCAGGTTGTCGTATTTGTACGAGAATCAGTAAAGCTATCAAGCGATCAGGACTTGGGAACCGTGCAATGATCGATGCCGCCATACAAGCTCAAGAATCCACACGGCCGGTTGCAGGGCCACAGGCTGCGCGGCCAGATGTGGATCTCCTAGCTGCCACGAAACTCGCCGAAGTTGGGAAGCGGGAAAGGCTTCTGGACATAGAAGAGTTGTATAATCATGGCAAGGGTAGAATTTTGATACGACACTATTTCGATTTCGAGTCTCAAGGGAGGTTTTATGGGCAGATTCAAGCCAACATTCATTGTCTCACCGACGACTTTGGTGTGGATAAGTTGTTCTCCTTGGCTTCCCTGCATCACTTCTACTCTCCCTGTATGTTAGAGTACCATCAGAAAACGTCTTTACATAAATTTCTGACCAATCGAGGACAGATGACATCATTGATCCCGATCTAGAGCATCGACCGTCCAAAGACCTTCTGTCAGGGCCCCATATTGCTCTCATTAATCGCTGGAGACAAGTGTGTGAAAGAGAACACAAGTCCTGCCGCAAATTGGGCCAAGACCAACCTTTGCCACATAGGGTCCTGGAAATCACAGATCCCAGCGACAAAAAGACAGGTGTGCGCCTGGTCGAAAACCAAGACGAGACACGAGGGGCGTATGCATGCCTTTCTTACTGCTGGGGAGAATTAAACACCGACGCTGGTCAGACAAAGCGCAGCAACATCTCAAGCTATCTGGAAGGAATACCTCTCGACGACCTTCCGAGCACGGTAGTTGACGCTATTCGACTGTGTCATCAGCTCGGGATTCGCTATCTATGGGTTGATCGCCTATGCATAAAGCAAGATGATGAGAAAGATTGGTCGAAACAGGCGTCTAGAATGTGTGAAGTCTATAGCAGGTCTGCCTTAACAATATCGGTTCCACTCTGCAAAGAATCGTCAGAAAGCTTCCTGGCCAGACGGCGCCTTGGGTTCAAAGAGCGAGATAAATTCACCACCATTACACACAGAGACAACAATTCAACAACGAAAAGCATGTCTTGGATTTCTTACGGACATGTTAACCGAGCTTTTGGACCATGGTTCTTGGAGAAAAATTGGGAGGGGTTTACCTCTTCTTCCAATAATACCCAAAATCGATGGTTGGAACGGGGATGGACCTTTCAGGAGTGGATGCTTTCACCTAGGGTGCTACACATTGACAGCATAACACTGTGGGATTGTTTTGATGGCTATGCTAATGAAATATTTCGCAGAGACGTAGAAAACCCATGTCTCTTAAGAAACCCAACAGAACTTGGAAACAGAATATCGTGGGATTCCATTGTTGAAGAATACTCAGCACGGCGGATTACGCATGAGAAAGACAGACTGCCTGCCTTGGCTGGGCTCGCTGTCCAGTATGCCAAGGCTACTGGCCATACCTATCTCGCGGGACTGTGGCGCGAGGGCCTGTTACGCTCACTGCTGTGGATGCGTTCCTATAAACCGGACACTGAGTACGCCTGGCGTGTTAGCAAATATGCGCCGTCGTGGAGCTGGGCATCTTTGAACGAATCCATTTACTATGATTTCGAATTTCTGGGTAAGGAATTTACCGAAAAAGCGTCCATGTCGTCAGCCTTCTGCCAATACAACCCACCCAACTCATGTTCGACAGTGGAAAAGGCATGGATTGACATAAACGGGCGCGTGGGCATTGTGACTACAACGAGACACGATGGAACAACAGGGCGGGAGATGGAGGTCAATGTTGGAGGGAGGTGGTGGGATGTCTATCTGGACTACAATCCTGGATTTTGGGATGATGCAATCCAACAGAGAAGCATCTCCCTGCTTCTCATTGGTAGCAATGCTGACTGTACTATCGGACTTGTGATTCAAGAATGCGAGGATGAGGATAAACACCCGTGTTATCGGAGGTTGGGTGTTGCGTGGCTTAAACACTGGCCTGTCCCTTTAGACATTGGACTTGAACGGGAGGCACGGGTCGTTCGGCTCATCTGAATGGATACATATATCGGATCTTCTCCTCTCACTCGAGGCCTCGGGCTCTTCATTGCTAACACGGTCCCTCGCCCATTGGCGACTCTGTGACCTAAGGTTAGGGCTCTCGCCTGTCTCTGGCTGCTGTCAGCGTTACTTCATGTAGTCTGTTGTGAATCAATGCGGGCTGTGGTCCTGCTGCTCATTTCGTCCATCTCCAACCTTAGAATGGCGCCTTCGTAATATTAAGGTTTTGTGCTCACTCACCACATGGCTACGAGTATCCGCATTGCATGCCGATGATTACATGACACCCTTGCAATGATTACCTTTACAAAGTTAAACCAGTTTACGAGAAAGGTCGGTCAGCCCGTTTGCCGATCTTACTCAGCATTGTAGCAGATTCGGGAGCGCCGGATTGGTACGTTAATATTTCAGCATTGCTGCTAGGGTGGTATTACTCCTTGACAAAGCGCTATGGTATCAGTTTTCATTACCGGCAATCAGATTAAATACCTTGGCATGTGATATCGATAGACAAATGGTGCATATAAGAACCTTGGTATATGTAACCACGCATTTTAATGTTTACCTTATCAATGCCAGTGCATTTAGGCAAGGGACCTAGCCACTGCTTTCACATACCTATGTTATCCCAATCTAGTTCGTTTCTAAATTACTAAGGCGACAAGGTCGAAATGGTGTACACCAGTCTTTGTATTACGCTGTTCGCTTTTTTTGGGGCAGCTCCTTGCGCAGTTCTTACTCCGCAACGACGAGGCGGGGTCCCTTCGTTCACCAGCATGGTGGTATTCGGAGACTCACTCAGCGATAATGGTGAGCACTCATGCCGTGCGTCACACGAGAAATCTTTTAAAGATGATTAACAATAGTACGCAGGAAATGGTTCGGCTCGAGTCTCGAACAATACCTGGCCCTCAGACAAATAGTTTGCACCTCATAATCCTTACCAATGCATCTGTAATCGTTCTACTGACTGTTGAACAAGCTATTATGACGGACGATTTTCCAATGGCCCGGTCTGGGCTGAGTATGTCGCGGGCAACCTATCTCTTCCGCTGTACGACTATGCAGTTGGGGGTGCGACTACTTCAAACTTACTAGTACAGGGCTATACTGGACCTCAAAGTACCATAGTGGTACGATCTGTTCTCGACCAGGTGGCCTCTTTCCAGCAAAACACGACACCGCAGGGCTCGACTTTCTCAGCATCCGACAGGATGGCTATGTCGAGACCGTTATTTGTTTTATTCGCTGGGGCGAACGACATCCTTTTCAACCCAAATATCAGTGCATCGCAGTCATACAGATACTTGGTGCAAGCCCAGAATTTGCTTCAAGGCGTATCTGCAGAGGCCAAAGTCCTGACGCTATCACCACCAGACCTTTCACGACTACCCTACAGCTTCTATGTCGACAAGCTGGCGAAAGAACAGTTGCGGACATACAGTAATCTTTTGGGAGATCTGTTAGATACGTCTGAGACCGGCGCTGTCAATGTAGATCTCCGCTCCCTCTTTGATGATTTCGATTATTACGCCACTCCCCAGGCGTACGGATTCAAGCCTCTGGGAATGTACGGGAGCTGTCTAACTGGAGCTTATGGAGAGGCGCCAAACATTACGACTTGCGAGGATGCCGAAAAACATGTTTACTGGGATGAATATCAGTAAGTTCCGTTTTTGTTTCCTGTTGTCGGAAGGAGTATAAAGATCAAATTTACGTTTGTCTTGTATCTAACTCAATACAGCCCTACCACGCATGCGCATTCATGGATTGCAAGACGTGTGTTGGATATACTGAGTGGACCATTTTGAGCCAAGAGCGATGGGCATCTAGGGCTGGTTTGTTCGGCTTTCACGCACATCTCCTGCGTCATGAGGGATAGATCCAAGTTAGGCGTGAACTGATAAAAAATTCTACACTCCGGTTGCACAAACTGCCATCGTTCCGGACTTGAAAGTTTTGAGAGATCCCCGCCGCTGATCCTGCACGTACGCGAGCAAGCACAGCACCCCGTGGGGTCCGCCCACAGAGTGGACCCATAGCCCTCTGCCTGGATGGAGCCTCAGGAGGCGGATCTCGGTGTGGCGACCGGTGTGGAGATCTATCGGCAGCTGCCGGTACCTGGGCGAGTCTGCAGGGGTTGGATGCCACGATGTCGGACGAGATTTGGTTTTATCAGCCCGCGATGATTTGGGCGTAGTTGTATTCAATCGAACGGTCAGGCGCCGCGTCGGTGATCGAGTACCAGAACTCTGTCCTCCGTCGGACCATGGCGGCGTCTCCGAAGGTACCGTACGCCTCAGGGCTATGGTTCCTTCGCTGCGACGGATTTCAGCGAGGGCAAGGGATAAACCGAACATCTGAATCTATGTACCCGCATGACAAGGCAAGTGCTGAGTCTCAGTTGATGGTTGTGCCCGACAGGTTATGTTATCAGGCACAACTTTGGTTTGTGGCTGGATCAAGCCAAGGACTGAGGCTGCAGCCAGGGGCTTCCACGTGATCGCAGTTACACAGTAGAGGGGGATCATTCTAAACAATGCCATTCAATCCTTTAGATGTACCTAGTAAGGTGTGAACGCTGGAGCGTTTCAAGCCACGGGGTGGTAAAGTCATTCAGGTTCTGTTACCCAGGTAAATAACGATATTCTTTGACCTTATAGGCAACCTCTTCATCGCCTGTGCGTTTTCCAAATTATAATGGGTCTTCTCCGTGATCACGCCCTCAACATGGTGACGCTTTGAATTGCTTTTGGCGGAGTCAGAATCGGCGCTGTGCCAGTGTCGGAGAAGGCATCATAACCCACTAATCCGCCCGACCGCGACAACGAGAACGAGCTATGAGAACGAGCCTCACAGAGGGCATCACATCCCGAATATCGACGGAATCAGCCCCTACGGATAATAGCTCTTCAAATATGGCCGTGGCGGCAGAACATTCTTCCTCACAAATCTCTTGAATTCGCCTTCGCCATATGGCACATCGATATACCCGTCACTCGAGTCTGCGACTCAGCTAGACCCGCTGCGTCTCCACCTCAGTTGATAATTGGCCTGACGAGCGAGGGGCTTGGAATGATGGACAGTTCAATTTGGAAGCCACAAAGGGAAATTATCTCGGATTCTCACCTGATTGGACCGTCAAGACCCGCGTGCCCAGGTGTTGATGACGTTGTGGACGTCCCCGGAGGTCGCAGTTCTCAATCCCTGCACAGCTTCGACCCGAGAAAGTATGCGAAAAGAAAGTCTAACCGTTCTTGAAATGTCTCTCATGGACCGGACGTAGTGGACTGGCCGACGTCGCCGCCTTGTCGGCAACACAAGCCCGTGCTCCATCGCAGCAGATACGGAGCCGTTCCATTGCCACATACAAGCTCGCATGGCAGTGTCTAGCCCCGGGATAGTATAACTCCAATATTTCATATCTTTGTCATTCAAAAACCGGACTCATTTCGAAGTGTCCCTCGTGATAGTCGCGACCATATTCTAACTCTGTCAGTGGCCTAAAAGCTTAGGATGTCGGCGATAAAAGTCATTAAATTCGCGAACCCGACAACGAAGCGCCAAGAAAACCAGTCTCTGAATAAAACGGGTTCTACCAACGGGCTCCGGTTCCCCCTATCGTCCCGGCCCCGCGCAAAGTTTTGGCCAAGCCTTGTATCGGTGCTACGCCGCCCGCTATGCTACATCTCAGCAAAGGGCAGAGAAGGAGTCAGCTGGCAGTGTGCTCTTCCAGAGCTGCGTAGATTGCACCCTGCTTAGACTACAATGATCATCCGAGGCGCGTACCACGAGCTCGTATTGTCGGTACTGGAGTGTCATCCCCAAGTGGCGCTAGGCCGGGATGCGTGCGTGTTGGAAAGAAGAAGGCAGTGCTGATCTATATTGAACGCGACTGTGATGCCTTGCAGTGGTTGTTTACTTGGTTCCCCTGAAGTGCGGATGAGGACAAACCATCTCGTGGCTGTGCTTCAAGCTGTCTGTGCTACTGTTGCTGTCGTTGTCTTATAATTTATAAATTACATCGTATATCCGCACCCCAAGCATCGTACTCAGTTCCCACCTTCAAGTCTTCACCATCCCCTCTACCTTCAAGTTTTCACTATCACACTTAATCACCATTGAATCGTGTTCACCACGGCCGCGACGATGCACTTTCTCGCTTCCGGGCTTGTTCTGTCAGGCTTGATGCATGGCTTGCCATGTCTCGCACAACCGTCCAATAGATCACCGCCTATAGTGAGTATCTGATTCATGGAGGATGTCATACATGGTGATATTAACTCAGCGTACAGTGCGATTTGATCAACGCGGCCTTGCCAGGCAAGGTGGCCTATCCCGACACGTCTGCGTACAATACATCAAACGTCTACTGGTCCAGCAGACAGGACCTGGAGCCTTCCTGTATAGCTCTGCCTGCATCTCCCGAGGATGTTTCGGAGATCCTGGGGCTTGTGACCAAGCATGGTAGCCCCTTCACGGTCAGGAGCGGAGGACATACCGCGTTCGCTGAGGGATCCAATATCCAGGAAGGAGTCGTTATTGCCATGGACACGTTGACCGACATTCAGGTCTCACCTGACCTCTCCACGGTCTCTGTCGGCCCGGGTTGCCGCTGGGTCAATGTCACAGACGTTATGACGCCCCTGGGTATCGCAGTTGTCGGCGGTCGCAGCCCTATGGTCGGCGTCTCCGGGTTCATCTTGGGAGGTGGCCTCTCGTGGCTCAACGGCAGGCGAGGCATGGGATGCGATAACGTCCGGAATTTCCAGGTCGCTCTCGTATCGGGTGAGATCGTCAACGCCAACCCGGAAGAAAACCAGGACCTATATTGGGCCCTCAGAGGTGGCGGCGGGTCTAGTTATGGCATCGTTACCCGATTCGACCTGGATGCTTACGAGCAGGGCGACGTCTACAGCCGGCTGGCTGTGTGGCCGGCCAACAATACCGTCGACGTGCTAAGTACCTTTACCAGGATGACCAGGGAGAAAGTACACTCGGGTCAGGACCCGGACTCTCATCTGATATTCGGCTTGACCTATGCTAGAGCCGCCAACGACGAACCCATCCCGACGATATACGGCTTCCACATGAACCTCTCTTCCCCATACGCTCCTGGTGGCGAGTTCGACACCATGGCCGGGATCGACGAGCTCCCAGAGCCCCTCTCCAACGAAGTACTCATCACAAACGTTTCAGCCCAGATTCGAACCACTTCGGTAACTGTATTTGGGCAGAGGCAGTCGTGGTACACTACTTCTGTCCGTGATGGCGTGAATAGCGACGAATTCATGGGCGATATCACTCGAACCTTCACCACCTTCGCCAACGAACTCAGAGCAGATGTTGAAGCTCGAGGGGATTCTCTCAATGTGAGCATGGTCTTCCAACCTCTCACCAACCCTACATTCAAGGCCATGCAGAGGAACGGCGGCAATGCTCTGGGCCTTGAACCCGCGGAGTTTCCCTCTTACATCATTTCCATACCTATGGCCTGGACCGACAGATCCCTCGACGACATGATTGACGCCCGCTCAAACCAGTTTGTTATAGCCTTGGACGCTATGGCCAAAGAGAGGGGGTATGGGAATGGCTACGAGTATATGAACTATTCTGGGAGACTGCAAAATGTGATTGCAAGCTACGGCGTCAAGAATCAGGAAAGACTTCGAGCTATCGCACACAAGTATGACCCTGATGGTCTGTTGCGAGAGCTCTGGACGGGATGTTTCAAGCCTTGATACCCGTTAGGACTCTCTGATAAGTAGGAGACGCAGTGTTTTAGGACAATTAGCCATCCCAGGTAGGCTCACAACAGGCAAGATTATGTTTCTAGAATATATTTGACATACTTCTGGCTTCAGCCATACTATGGAAGAAGTGGTCTTGTGAGTTACTTGAGATACGGCAAAGGGTAATTTTGCTGCAGTATCCTTCAGTTTTGTTTGGGCCCACAAATACAAGGCAACCTTCATCAATCTCCCTTTTGACAGCTTCAGCCTATATTCCCCCGAACGTTCGAAACAATCGCCAAGTCATCCCATAGGATGTTTCAAAGTCTTAGTCTTCGTTCCAGCTTCCAGGGATGTAAAGTTCCTCTGGATCCATTTCCCTCCAAAAGTCACCAACCAGTCCATCTGTCGGCTCCGACCACCACAGCTTCCAGTCTCCTGGCTGGCTTCCGTAATCGAAGCTGATCAATCTTATCTCGAACAAACTGTTCATGGTTTGCACACGGTCGTAATCATACCAAAAGTCCCGAAAGATTTTAAAGTCACAGCAGCGTTCTTGGTCCCTCAGCCTTTGCTTTTCTTGTTTCCCGTACTCTTTCAGATCAATACCGCATTTCTGGAGTACTTTCAGCCCTGCTTGGGCCGCTCTTTCACAATGAGCAAGCCGGCCTTTGATCTTGTGCTGTCTAGCGAGCGTCAAGTTTCGATTTACACCCGGGAGCGCTATCATAGATGCCAGAAATAAGTTTGTGAACGGTGTCGCGGTGGTAGATAGCCGCGGGAATCCCATTCCAAAGCTTTGGGTTCCATGAGGGTGTTTTTGAGGCATTAAGTCGGCTTTGTTAAGTCGAAGTGCGATATCGAGGATGACGCTATGCCACTCGCTTGCAACATCCGAGTCGTGCCACATTATGCAGCCGAGCCCTACGGCCAGGCACGATAGAATCTTCATAGCGGTGGTGCTGCTCGCTTCTTCAAGGGATAGCGTTCCGCAAACGTGATGAAAGATGCTGGGAGACGACGAAGGCAACATTCCACCAACGTTTACTACGAGGAGCATTGCTAAGTGCAAGCGCTCGTCCTCAAAGGCTGCTTCGTAGAATTGACCGTACGGCCAGACTCGACCGACAAGGTTAGTGAAGCTATTAATATCCCCCCTGTAGAAAGCCAAGCATGTGATTCGCACATGATCACTCAGCTCGCTATGTATGAGAAGGTCTTTGAGGTAAGCGTTGCTTTGTATACCGGCATCTTCATGGTAAGTCTTGGAGAAGGCCCTGTCGCACTCTGCACCTTGGCTGAGCAAGTACCCAGACATCCGCCAAGCGCCAATTGACAGCGCATGCTGCTTCATTATCAGCAATCATATGTGACTACCTTAGGGCCGCAGTTCCACAAATGACGATAACTCACCTCCACCAGAGTCTTCCGGTTTGCGTGTCTGAATACCAAGTGGTCCAGTGGGCTGCATCGCCTCTCCTGGAACAGGCGGTTTATTGCATCGACATCGTCATTCTCTATAGCGTCTCCGGCCAGATCATATACTACAGAATCATACCGGATATATCCGTACACGTTGAGGGAACAGGTCCAGCCAGCATAACTTCGAGACAAGGCCGCATCCAGTATTGAGGCACAAAGCCATGTGGGCATCTGCACCTGGATTCGCAAAAGTTGGTCCTGTGCTGGGCTGGTCGTCGGGGGATTCCTGTCCTTTGACGGTGTATAGAAACGGACGAGCCCTGTCATTTTCGCAAAGCCCAACTGCAGGCTTTCATGCAAGGCCTTGGATTGCTGCCTAGTCGACACTACACGGTCCGTTGCTTTGGTCGCAACCTGGGACTCAGATGATATTTGGTCTTGTGGCATCTTCGCATGACTGTGATCCGCCTGGGGGGATTGGGCTAGGGCGAACATCATCTGAGAAACAATGGTCTCGGGCTGTGTGCGTTGCAAAGCGCTAAGAAGGAAAATCATTGTCAATTTGTTTCGTTAAAGATACATGAGTGATTGAACACAATATGCGGGCACTTACATAATGTAGGCGTTCTGCGCCAATGTCAAAAGCTGGATGGTCCTCTGAAGGCGCATCTCGTATTGCACCCACATGCCCTTCTTAAGGACGACCTTGAACATGGCGTGCTTCCGCCTCAAACCACCACGAGCCACGTTGATTTGAGACATCAGGTCCGTGGCCAGGAGCTCGAGCTGCTCACCAGCTGACTGACATGCTGCGGACACTTTTTGTAGGGCTTGTTGGACATGCGAGTGAGTGGATGGCCGTGGCGGGCTTCCGCCTGCTACATCGTCGTTTTCCGTAGTCGCCTCACACAGGATAGGAGCAAGAAGCTCGAGGTGATCAAGCATATCTCTCAGATTCTCCGGTGAGTCTCTGACCTCATCCAACAGGCGTTTCAACTTCAGGCTGGTAGTTACAATAGATCCGGCAATCTGTGCAACGCTCATGCCGGAGGCTACAAGACCAAGGACTTCAGCCATCTTGGGCCTTGGGCATCTGGTTTCGATCCGTGGAATACGGTGTTGTCTTTTGCAGTATTTTCTTGACAGGGCCGAAGAATGTGTTTTCGAAGAGGGAGAGAGGGGGAGTTTGTGCAGTACAACACGTTTCATTCTGTCAAGTCCCCGCTTCCAAATGCACTCAGCCACAAGATACCACTTGAGTCACCAATGAAATGCTGACATTATACCTCCATTATGCAAGCATGGGGTACACACATTTGCACGTGGCGGTGGAGGCGCAGCTGCTGATGCCTGGCCAGTGACCGCGAAACAGGTGCTCCGTTGTTGTGTGACAGGATGTGAGGACACCCAAGCAAGCTCCCCTGCCCAGCCAAGAATGTCGCGAGCTGCCTCCATGCTGTAATGTGAGAATTGGCTATTCTACTTTTGAAATAGTGAAAAGGGACAGAAGATAATGTGCATACTTTTATTGGTCTCATTCATCAACTGCGGCTGGCGATAGATACGTACTGGGTATAATGAGGGCAAAGCTACAGGAACTCCTCCGCTGATTAGCCAATTAATTCATTAGTCCGTGAGTGAATTGACTTCCGTATGGGTGTTCACGTCCTCGGAAACTGTAGTAACAATCTTCCGTCCTAAAAAATATGCTCAGCGGAAGAGTACTAATAAATTCCCCGAGACATCTTCTATTGAGCTGCCTTCTACTGGAGATATCTGTGGCATGACTCCAAGGAGTGGACGACTTTGCTATTCATCGCCTCTCTCCACCGGTCCGGCGGTGTGCTGAGTATGCCTCCTAAGCACCAGCCGACAGCGACGGAATAGTCATGTCCTGCCTCCTCCTCTATCTCCCCGTGCCACTCTTTTGCTGCCTGAATGTCGAGCGCTCTCTCGATGGTGTCATCCCCGGTATTTGAAAATTTGAGGCGGTAAGATTGTTCTTTTAAGAGCTTTCCGAAGCAAAGTTCCAAAAGGACAATGCCAAGAGTCTCCAGTGAGAACGACAGCTTCATCCTGCGCCTTGTTTCTGTAGCAGGGGGGATGTCTGGTTTTCTCCGAAGACAGTCGTCCAGGTGAGGCTCATCAAGTTTGAAAACTCCGGGACGGACAGGATCCTCAAAGAACACAACATCTGATTTCTCCCAAGAAGCGGAGAGCCACGGAGATTCCAGCAGCTGCAGGAACGATGATGAGAGAACAAAGGCTAATGCAACTCTCTGCCGTCTAGTTGGAGATTGATTGCCTTTCTGTCGCAGGAGCCAGGCTAGCGTGATGCTTTCCGGTGATTTCGATTGACCGGGTGCCACAGGCTCTTGATAGACGTAATACCGATAGTCGTCCTCTGTCATGAAGCCACAGAGTTGGCTATCGGAGCACCCAAGAGACTGACAAAGGTCTGTAATGGGCTGTGTAAGAGACATCGAAGGAACTGTGGAAGCAGATGCGTTCTCTGCTTGAGTGATGATGACCGACGCCGATGCCCGCGCCCTGTGTATTAGTCAATATTGCGCTTATTGCAACGGGATGCAGGTTCACAAGACATCCATACCTGATTTCCATGGCACGAGACGCCGCGTTAGTTTTCATGGCCGATCTTCTTGGTGTAGAGTCTCGATGATTTGGATTATGCGCAGACGTATTTGGAGTCCCAGCCTTGGAGGGGCTTATGCGAATCGATGCTGCGGTATCGACGTCTGTATCTTTCTCGGTGATTCTGATTCGCCTTGCCTCCTCGTTATTCCCCCAATCATTGCAGTATAAGAGGTGGAGGTCGGTGGATGTGCTAGCCCGGTGCTCCAATAGCAGTCTCGCGAAATGTTGTGATTGACAGTTGCAATTCCACACCATAGAAAGTGCCGTGAATACTCTGCTCGCCTGCCGCCAGATCCGACACATTGCGGTGCTTTCGACATTTCTAGCTGCCCCTCTCCTTTGTTCCAGGTCGACGTTATCTTCACTGATCTGTAACAAATTCTTTAACCTTTCGTTGCAGTTCTCCAGGTTGTCGAATATCTCCTTTCGCTCGTTCTCCCCCTGGCTAAATTTCACGCGATAAAACTGCCAGTCGAAATGATCTCTGAGTGTATCCGCTCCAGATATCACTTTAGCCCGTTTCTATCACCATTTGTTAGCCATCCGTCGCGGATGATGCTGTGCGCGTGTACATCTGCCTCCAAGAGCTTACTGCAGGCGGTGATCCTCGAGATCGCTGTTTTGTGGCCACATCGAATGCTAATTTTCGGTTCATTGCTTCTATCTCTTCACGCATCTCTGACATGCATTCCCTGTAGATCTCATACGAGCCTCCAAGACGTTTCTCAAGGCTTTCTGCAGTCCTAGTCTCGGTCCAGCAGCTGCCCGCGGGATTCTGCAGCAACTCGTCGATGTGTTTGTCGTCCAGGCCTGCTAAGGGTAATAACAGTTTCTTCAAGTTGTTCTCATATACAAGCTGGTGATATTTGAGTTTTGAATCACACTTCTTGTGCTCGGCTGCGATTTTGTACCAAAATCCGAGGCGTCTAGCCATTTCTTTGTACTTGCCAAGGATCTCTATAGCAATGGGAAAAGCTCCCAGAACCAAGCCGGCAACCTCCAAACCCGACATCTGAGCTTCCCTGGCGAGTTCGGAAGTACTTTTGGTGATTTTGAAGACCGATACCTTGCAAAGGATGTCGACGGGCGAGCCTTGGACTCATGGAAGAGCGTTGAAGTGCGAAGATGTGTGTTGTGTGTCGTGTATTGTCAGCATCACGAAATGCCCCGCACATGGGCGCAATATTGTTGCACCTTTGATAAGCGATAGGCCCTGAGGGCTACATGGATTCTCACTAGTCTACAGTGGCTTTCCTGTGATGGATGTGGCCGCCCCCGCTCGAAAGTCTCTCCTGGTTCTACTTCGGTCTGGCCAAATGAGCCTCCATGATCATATCTGCCCATGTTACAATATTTACTGGTTTTCCGTTGATAGGACATGACTTACCTCTGGAAGATGCACTGTTTCTAGAAATTTGCCATCATGGCACACTCCCATGACCACAGAACCATTGCGGACCGCAGCTCGGACGTCAGACAGAGCCTGCTTGACTTGCTTGACAGGGCAAGGACAACCGAAGCGCCCATAGAATCACAGAAAGTGGATGACGTGCTCGATAGATTCAGACTGTGGACTGGCAACCTCGGAGCTCTCCATCAAGCCCAGAGACGGATGTCTCTGGAGTCGAGGCTGGCAGGTAGTCCAGAGGTGCGAAATCAAATATATGAACAACTCGACGATATGCAGGAAGCCATACAAGATCGTAAGTTGTGTCCTAACCTCTTCACCTATCTATAGCTGACCGAGGTCCAGTGCTGGCACTATGCTCCAAGAGCAGCGTGGGTCTCGAAGCCAGCGTTGAAGATGCACAAGACAGCCCTGCCGGCAGCGACGCGCCGGCGTATGATCCTGTGCGAGACACAAACTATACATCCAGAGAGGAAGAGGCTGATTTGATTTTGTGCATGGTTTGTGAATGCCTCCGGGCTCTGTTTCGCATAGGGATTCTGGTCAGAAAATCAACACCCAGGGACCGATTTGAACGAGCGCTTCAGCAGTCCGAGCATGCATTCGACTCGCGATTCGACGTCAACTATGTCGAGGAAAGATATTCAAAGTTGGCCTCCAGGAACTCGGGTTGGTTAGCATCTAGACTCGGCAATGCAAATTCGAAACGCCGACAATTCATCAACTACGTTCGGGACCACAGGGCCAGGCTGGAGGTCGAAGACGTGAGCCCCACGGCGGACGCAACAACCATGAAACAATCAAGTAAAGCTACAACATTTGTTGTTCCAGGCAACATGTCAACTTCCGAGTTTCTTCAATCGTCTCTCGAGGTAGACGATGACTCTGTTTCATTGGTTTCAGCATCAACAGCCTTCGATAACAAGACCAGTCTTCGACTACCCAGTCTAGCAGACTTGGGTCCAGACGGAGAGTACTTTGAGTGCCCGATCTGTTTCACCCTTCAGTCCTTCCGCAATGAAAAAGCATGGAAGTACGTGAAAGTGCACTTGCTCCCTGTTGGCCCGGTGGAGTCTTCTCTTGATTACTTCTCGTGGTCGTCCGACTTCTCCGCGATGCTAACTGATTAAACACAGGATACATGCTTATCGAGACCTGAAAGCGTACGTATGCACGTCGGCTGGGCAAGAATGTGAGCACAAAATGTTTGGTGATCGAGATACCTGGTTCAACCATGAGTTAAAACATCATCATTCGCTCTATGTGTGCAAACTCTGCGGGCTCCAGCATCCAACCACGAAACTACTACAAGGACACATCATCGATGAACACGGACCTTACTCCAACGAGGAGATTCAGTCGGTTATCGAGCAAGGAAGGCTAGTTCCGTCGCAATTGAAGGCACAAAGCTGTCCTTTCTGTGACGACTGGGCCTCGATTCTATCACATCGCAGGCATGGGACAGATGGCCAAGCTTCATCCAGCACTGAACAAGCAGACATCTTGGTTTCCCTAACGCATTTCAAGCGACACGTGGCCACACACCAGGAGCAGCTCGCCATCTTTGCTGTGCCAAGGATGGTCGATGATGAGGAAGAGCGCAGCCCCGACGCCGGTGATACGAACTCTGAGCCGCTCTCATCCAAAAATGGGAACTCTCAAAATACCGATAAAGCAACTCATTCTATCGGCGAATCAACTACTTACGAACTATCTCCCACTTGCGTCTATTTAAGCGGCCTTCCTCCTCAAGTCCGCAAGAGCGACATCGCGCGTCACTTCGGCTTCAGGGAGCCGTCCATGGTTGCGAAGATCAAGCTGTTGGATGGTTTCGGCTTCATAGACTTCGACGATCCCAATGACGCCCGGCGAGCGGTCAGAGAATTCAACGGACACACTCTCATGGGTATGCCTGTCAAAGTACAATTCGCTCGCTTAGCGCGTGACCCCGAGACGGGCCGAATGCGCCTTATCGAGGGCCCGTACAGCGACAACCTCGATCCTGCTCAGACAACGGAGAATCCTGCTACCGTGTCCAGGGTGATCTTTTCGCAGGATCAGGACGTTGCCTTCAAGCCGAAGCCGCCGACACCCGACTATGCGGCAGAGTGGTACCTAGGCAGGGTAACGCGAGTAGTAGGAGCGGGGAAGAGCCTGCGGTACAATGTTAGGGACGAAGACCCGGACGTGCCGCCACCTGACAGGAAGGAGTACAGGATGAGTGCAAAGGCGATGATTCCAGTCTCACCACCCAGCGCGGAGCTGCCGCAGCTCCCCAAGGGTAAGACGGTACTAGCACTATACCCTGATACCACCACATTCTACAGGGCCGAGGTGATAGGGTTAGATGCTGTTACGGGAAAAGTTGGTCTGCGCTTCGAAGGCGAGGAGCAATCGGGTACGCAGCAGTTTGTGGAGCGGCGGTTTGTTGTGGACTATCGGGACTAAATAGGTGTAGGGGATAGGGGACGGAGTGGTGCACGGTCTCGAGTGCTCCTTGGGCGATGATATTAAAACGATAGGACGCGATAAAAGCTCGAGACAACAAGGAGGGAAGTATCCATCAGCCAACAGCCGATAGGGCGGCATGTCAGGTTCTACAGGCAGCATGTCAATCAATGACTGCCAGTGTCAAGGCACAGGTTATTGTGAAGCCAATTTGATAAAGAGCGCGACTGGCATACATTATCCTTGACTTTTAGATGGTGCCAGGCCGGGAAGGCGTGATGGTAAAGAAAAGAGTGCACGTGAATGACAATGTCCAACAGCAATAAGAGACATTGTTTGTTTGGACGCGACGTCAGACAGGTATCAACATGGCGTTGAGTTTCCGAGGGGCCGACGATATGGAAAATCATCGACAACGTACAGCGAAACTTCAATGAAGATGTTGGTCACCCGAACATCCAACCCTTCAAAAGAATATAGAAAAGCATCATGAATTGACATTACTATTTTTAGCAAGATATGTTATCACCACGATCCTTGGAGCGAGGCTCAATAGAACCTTGGAGAAGAGGGGCGGTTCAGGCGAAAGTCCACATGACCTTTTGAGGGCATATACTGCGCTGCAGTTGTTGTCGGCTTACCGAAGCTCTGCCTAAAGTTCCTAAACCAGATTAACACTCGAACTAAAGACACAAGGAATGCGGACACCACCAACAGAAAATAAATATCGCGCTGTAATTTACGACGGCAGGTGAGCCCATCAGCTCGTCCAAAACGCAGCAAGCATTTTGGGTTAATCCTTAATGAGACAAAAATAGAACTCTTCAGAAGGAAATGAGGAGCTACTGCAGAATCAAGCTGGGCAAGAACAATCTCGACATACGCGGCTCAACCAGTACGGCCAGCCCTCAATCTCAGAACACATTAGATAGATTTATCCTCAGAGCCGGAGGATGAATCAGAGTCGCTAGAATCTGCGAAGCTGATGTAGATATCTTGTTCTTCGCGAGTCATGTCACCACCCTCTGCACAAATGAGAAAAGAAGAAAAAGTGACGTCCATGCCGTGAGATGGACGAGATGGTGCAAAAATGCAAAAAGGATCATTGACAACTGTGTGACTCGAACACACGCCTCTTTCGAGACTACGAAGATGATTGGACCACCTGAACGTAGCGCCTTAGACCACTCGGCCAAGTTGCCTTGATGACTTTTCCAGAATTTGATTATACATGTACGCAAGTTGCGTGAAGAAAAGACATCCTAATTCAAACAGTGGCGGCGGGTTGCGGGGTGAATGGGCACGGGCGAGTCTACCACGGAAAAACAACATAGTATCCATTTATGCCCCATTTGTGTGATAAAGTGTAGGGGCGCATGAATTCTGACTGGTCCTGAGTATGGCTGAGGATGCAGAAATACAAAAAAAGAAATTGGGACAAGCGGTCTGGATATCTGGTGCAGGGTCATTTTCGCCTGGTCTTTGAGACGCCGCAGAGTGCATAAACCCGTTGCAGGCTGTGTAAGGCAGCTCAAGCACCCCGACTCCAATTGCGCTCTAGGGCTTCTTTGCTCATAGGCCGCCCACAAGTCGCGGAGGCCTGTAGGTCGGCGTTGAGGTGTTTTGTCCTCGGGATCCAGCATTGAGCTTGCTTAAAGCGGTCTGGAGGCTTCTAATCCAGACAAGTGGGCACAGCTACAACCACTGGCCATTCATGGTACCTGGTGTCTTCCTAGTCAAAGTTTTACGAAAAGTTGCATTTTGAGAGAAATTGCGAGCCCGCATGATCTTGTCGACGGATCAGGAAGGCGGTACAAAGAAGTTCGAAGTCTTGCACCGATTGTAATAAATGTATTTTGAGAGGACGCGCGGCATTTTCAGTCGGCATCACAAAGCTTCGCGGGAGGAGGCCGCAACTTCAAGAACAGTGATGTGATTTCCCCTGGGATCCCTGATGACGTTTTCTTCCCGGGCTCTTGTACTCTCGAGCATCTCCACATCCATCCTTTGAGGTTTCCATGCGAGTGAGCTCTATCGATTGACTCATAATGGGAGCCGTCACAACGTATTCGACGTTGAAAACGACATAACAACTCAATTGGGCAGTCTTCTCGCCTGTCCAAGAGATGGTACAATGTGTGTGTATGCACAAAGGACCGAGATGCCTATAGTCAGAGGGACGGTAATAGTCCAGAAGATCCAGAACTTGTCAGAGATGAATCCCGAATTTGCGCCTGGGTCGAAGTTGAAGAAGCTCATGCTGAAGATCGACGACACGAAAGTGGCTGGTAGGGCGCTAAGCGTCACGAACGCCACCGTCCTCATGGCAGTGCTATCCGACTGCGTGATTTCGACTGATATCTTGGAGTCGTATTGGGCAACAGTATGAAATGCCAGTTGTATCTCATTCAAGAGGCGCTGTTGGGTTGAATCAGAACGATACCGCAAGCTGTGGAGTATGTTTTCCATAAATTGTAGCCGCGCATGAATGGCCTTGCCCACGCTTGCTGGTTTGTGGTCCGGCCTGGCTTGAAGGAGGCCGTCGTGACGGCGGATAATGGATCCGACTGTCTCTAGCGATACGGCGAGACTCTCGGACACATGTATTGCATGCCTTGCCAAGTCATGCATGTCGCGGTAGTTCGGGCTCGGTTTCCGGTCAAGTGGCATCTGGAGCATCTCGATACTTCTCACTTTGTTTCGGACAGCCCAGACTGTTTCATCGCAGACGCCAACGAAATTGTTCACCAACTTTTCAACTGCCCAGAAAGGGTCGTCTAGTTCGTTTTTTCTCAGGCCATCATATATTAAATCCGACATCGTTGTGGTGAAGCCAGCAGGAGCTTCCATAAGGAACATTCTTGTCTGGTTGGTTGATGCGAGCCAGGACACAACGAGGCTGAATCTGATCCAGTGGTATCGGCCCCTCATTTCCAGTTGTTTTGCTTCAAACAAGGACTTGGTGACTAGGTTTGATTAGAGATTAGCTCCTGAATTACCGCAACACCAGGGCTCATGTTGAACAGACCAATGGTACTGATAGCGTCATTTGTATCGCGTATAACTTCACAATCAAAATATCCATTCGAATCTTTGAGATAATCTGGTGAACCGGCCCAAGGGATGCCAGCCAGCTCGGCTAGCAACCGTTCCCACCCTGGGTACTGATAACCCGCCGCGTGGTGAGAAGAGCTGAGTAGAGTAAATTGTCAATTGGTGCGTTCGATGGTATGCAATTATAGTACGATGGTATAAAAATGAAAGTCCAAGGTATCTCACATTAGGGATACCTGGCTCTGTGCAAGTGTCGATTTCAAGGACTCCATCCCGTGGCCCGGGATTTCATTGGGAGGGGCTGGAACTGATTGGTCGTGGAGTTTTCCGTCTGCGATCAGCGGTCAACTATTGAAGGTGATCTCTCAGCGTGGTCAAAAAGAAATCTCACCGGCACTCCAACTGATGACCTGTATACCACCATTCTTGAGATCACGGCTGTCTGGGAACATGGTGTTTTGCCTTGACAATCCGGTTGCGGGTCGCCGCTTCCTAAGTTGTTAGGGTGCCGTACTGAGGAGAGGCTCCGGACTTTGGTCTACATCAAGGGTTTGATATTGTGGTAGTGACCTTCTATGTTTAAGTATCTCCCAGTGCGGCCGGGCTATCAGTGCATAGATAGATAAGAACTTCAGCCAGAGCCTTCACTCTGCTTTTGCATTATCACTGAAACGTACTGCTAGACAGCAGGGCAAACAGCAACCCAATATGTTAATCAATAGCGCCAATGAAGCCTTGACACGTTAGGTCGCATGCTTGTGTGACACAGTGTATATATGTGCGCTTTGTGGCGATCCTAGTCAATCTCCATTAAAGGCCAGCCACATGCCAAGGCACTGCAATGATTTGAACCTGTATTCCTTGAGTGGTATGTAATATACCGCTATGAGAGCCTACGAACTTGCAATGTCTACATATCAGTGTGTGCACCAAATATTCACACAATAAATTTGCATATCGGGAGATCTGTTGTAGGAGGTTTGTAGTATTCATACTGTATTCGTATGTACCCTTTCGCTTTAGAATCACCAAGGCTCCGTCTGCAAACTGTTCGCAAAACAGGATCGGCGTGCTAGGTGCAGGTGATACAATCACCTTCCCTCCCTCCTGCTATGCCCAAGACCAGGCCCGCAAAGCCTGCATGCAAAGTGCATTTGGCGAACGGTGTTCAAGGCGGCATCTGCGGACCATGCAGTCATCATGCACATACAAGACCTGCCATATACCTGCCTAATCCTAATCGTATTGCACAAATGCAACTAGGCTCCTCCAGAATTTTAGCCCTGCCCTCACCCAAGCCCCCACAGCCCGCTTACAAAGTGCACTTTGGCGAACGGTGTTACAAGCGGGGCAATGCAGTCTTCACACCTACACGGAACATCATGAGCGTCTGCCTACTCACGTCACACAACAGCGGTACAGATCCTTCAGCATCTTCACATCTTAGAGGTCAATCTCGAGGGGGGGGATGACCCTGCAAGGTGGAATGATGACCCCCATATACGTTTGACCGATGAGAGAGAAGCAAATACATGACCAGACCTTTGCAGAACGCCACCAGAGTGGCTGCAGCCGGTCATGCTATTTCAGGTTCCTTGTAGAGCCGCCTATCGAAATACAATGTAGCCATCTGTCCATCGCTTTGGTCCATGTAAATATAACCATGGTGATCGCACTGGCGAGCTTAAACCTCTTGTCCCAGAGGCTTTGGATCATCCGGTGATATCTCACCTCCACTATAGCGCAGTCGCCTTCATTCTGAAATTGTTTACATGTCTTACACCGGGGCAGGGTCAAGGGGCCGAACGTTGAATTCTGTAACCAGAGTTGAGCCACCAGATCCTAACTAGGAGGACGAAGTGGCCACCACAGTGGAATGTTTTCAGGAAGAAGCTGGCTCTGGTCTAGTGTTCATAACGAGATATTATGAGTGATAGCTAACCGCTGCTCCTTCTGACTCGTACAGAAAAAAAAGACTCACTTATATAAAAGCTGGTGGAGGGCAGTGAGTTGATATGAATCACCTTTCGATTCATGGATGACTCGTGTACACACGCGCGTCCCATTCCACATACCAAGCCTACACTAAGGTAATCCAAATGCCACTCAAGCAGAGGTAATGCAGTGTTCGACTTCCTTTTAAAATTGGTGATGTTTGTATTCGAAGTAGGCATATTGGCTAAAACTTGATGTGGCAGAGGGATACTCGGGGAAGGGTTTTCTCTTCCTTCGCAGTGGACATCTGTACACACCTCAGGCCGTCACGGCTGCCTTTCCAAAATTGACATGTAGTAAGAAAACGATGAATGTCCTCTGATGCTATCCGTCTTGAGAAGCTCCATGCTCCGTCAAATATTTGACTACATTATTCTCTTTCAGGCGTTTAGTCGTCGAGGACCATGGCAAAGCAAGCCTTCTCGTCTTTTAGATGAGCGGGACTATCAGCGAAGAAGGTCTTTCCTGTGCTGCAGTTATAGAAGCAGACCTATTGCAGAATAGAACATTAGAACCATGCATTTACCAAAGATGCTTGACGGCATGAAATTTGAACATAAGAGTGTCAGTATTACCTTGAGTTCGTTTTCATATTCCTCAACGATATTGGTAGTCTTTCCCTCGAGCAAGGCAAGGCGGAAGACTCCGCGACAGACCACAGCTGGGCCGCTGTCGGAAAGGAGCTTGGAAAACTTCCGGCGAGACTGTTCCTTACAATGTTTCTTCACCCACTCCTCCATTGTGGGAGGCGTACGATGAGTTCCCAGGGAGGCCGAATTAAGTATCCATTTCTCTTCGAAACCAACGGTTTGTAGCTTCCGGTAGTCTTTCAAGCATACATCCACGGGACGATCGCGTAGGTCGTGACTGTTGAGTCCTCGGATATGTTTGACATGCAGTTTGGCATAATTGGGGACGATTGATCCTAAGAAGAATAGTAGTTCGCGATCATCGGGGTCACCGTAGAGTGTGGTTTTGCTCCAGTATATCTTGAGGGCTTCATTGTATGCCTGGTGGCAGGTGAGCAGAAAGTTGCAATGGTAGGTGGGCACCAAGATGCTGAGCTGTGTGCGGCTTCCAACCGTGTGCCTTCGCTTGTAGCTTGCCTTGGATCCTTCGAACATCTGCTCGTAGATCAGGAGCCGCAGCTCAGCAGGCAGTGCTGCAAAGAGAGGAAAGGTGTTAGTCCGGCCAGGGGCAGCCATGATGGAGTCCTTTTGAACGCGGTGGTTGGTCTGGTCGACGCTGGCTGGGTCCTTGCTGGCCGTCTCGTTGGTGGTGGGATCGCGTGCCAATTTTGATTATGTTTCCTAAATGGTGGTGGGAAATGGAGAGTGACTGGCTGATGAGGAGGCAATAAAAAAGAAAATAACGGGCTTCGGCGCGAATACGAGAAAGAAATTATCAACGCCTCTGCAGGGATTTTATATCAGGTCTGTGGGAGTTTGCAGATCCAGTTGGTCGGAGGTTTGTGACCAACCTGATCAATGAATTGACTGGTGAAGTGACTCGTCAACCTTTTCTTGGGCCTGGAAGGACAACAAGGGGTGATTCACAATGTGAGGATGCCAAGGCGGGACACGTTGGGCAGACGTAGCTCGATTTCTACCGTTCAAACCCGGGCACTATGTCCAAATCCGGATCATTCTTGAGATTGAAAATGCGTATGAAATTGCCACAGAGCTCATTAAGCTTCGCGGCTGACAACGGCTGGCAAAAGGGAGCACTGTTTCGCTATCATAAATAGATAGCTGGATCACCATATACTTCTCACACCTTCCATCAATCTACGTCAAAGCCCGTCCTCTTCCCGGCTTTTGTCAAGGCGATGCTCACAAATAGACCAACTCCACACACTTGTGACAAGTACTGGTCCCCAGGCCAGTGACCATATGCTGATTATAGAATATTAGGGATGGCATGCCTTCTATAGCAACAGCGGACGCCTTCCTCGGGCCACTGGTGGGCTCATAGCCTCCATGTTGGTGATTTACGACCAGTCCTGCCTCACGGAACCTGTCCGTCATGGCCTCACCTTCCAACCTCGTGTTTCAGCCGTAGCCAAGCGAAGCACCATGATGGTTGGAACAGGCGTCGGCATGGTCATTTGACGTGCGTCCGTGGCACATGATGTGAGTACTCAGATGGTCACCTGGTCGGACAAGTAGACATGCGGCGCATTAGAGAATGATAGAGCTGAAAATAGCAACGGGTCTGCCAGCGGTACGCAGGTGGATAGATCTACCACAGCATGTATGTGTGCGGCACGGCAAAATGTGCAGTGCAGGACCAACAAGACAGTGGGGTGGCCGACTTTAGTGAGCCGGTACCTATATTTACTTTTTGGCTCCGGGCCTTAAAAGCCGTCCCAGCCCTTCAGATGGGCCCTTCAGTAACGTTAGTGTGGTGAGTGACCCACGCGGTCCCAGGCCTCCAGTGCCGCACATGTAAGCGTTCAAGTCACACATTTTCCTGCACCATCAACTGGCCTTTACTCAAACCAACCATCAAGCCAAGTCCTCTTCATACGAGCCTCCGGAGCCTTTATTCTCATTAACAAGATTCTCACTCCGAACAGACAACATCGCCAAGATATCTCTGGAGCACCTGGACGGCGATCGCTGTTCTAGGACTATACGGCATGTGCTGAAAGGCATCCCTTATGTATCACAGTATCTTTGGTCCAAATGTAGCATTGTCTGCGAGGTGCTGTTCCAGATGCCACCTGCGCAATTGCCCAGCATCCCTTTTCTAAGTGTGCTTGTTGCTCTTGCTCGTGACAAAGGTTTGCGTCCATCAACGTAAATCATACTAGTAGGTTCCAAAAAAGCATCTGCTCCCTTCCGCCCTTCCAACAGCCTCTGAACTTTTTGGGGATCACATATTCCATCTCACGTGTAGTCTGACCCTTGGCGACCATGATGCCCCCCGGCCAAGATGCCCCGACCGACTACCTTCCCACTGCCCTTGTAGGCTACACATTGGCCTGCAGGGCCTTCCTGTAGCACTCCTCCTCATCCAGCTTTCTTGTGACGTCCTCGAAAGCGATGCCGGTTGAGAAGTTTCGGAATTGGGGCTAGAGAGTTTCAACAACCGTCAGTCACAACACCTCAACCAAGTGAGAACTGGATTAAGTCAACATACCCGAATTCTCTTGGAGCCCTTCAGCACCTCAACGTTCTTGTCGTTCATGCTCACAGAGTATTTGATGTTACCCTTTAAAAAGAAGGCAACCTCATCAATGTTGTTGAGTCCGTAGCGATCAGACAGGAACTCTGCTGGCTCATATCCCATGATCATCCTGAATCGGCTGTAACTCTCATCCTTCAGATCCTCAAAGTGCGTGACGAGGCCGTCCACGGGATGAGCAAGGGTCGGCGTGATCTCGCAGGTGGCAAGCTTCTTGAACGTTCCCAGGAGCGCGGAAGCCGTCAACGAGGGATTCTCCTCGACCCAGGTGCTCCTCAAGGCGGGGAGTACCATGCCCCTGACGTGCCTGACATTCACCTTTGCTGGTTCGGGCAGGGAGGCGCACAGACGGTGGCAGTAAGTGTCGATCTTGAGCTTGGCAGGGGAAAATGCACGAAGGCTGCTGAAAATCAAAGGGGGGCATTGGAGCCTCAGAACTGTCTCCGACCAGTAAGTATCCAGAGCTTCGTTGTAGACCGTGCGGCAGCTGAGAAGGAGGCCAAAGTGCTTGGAATAACGCAGGACAGCGCGGGTCGTGTGTTTGGCGGAAGAGGACTTGTTGTCCTTTACGAGGGTAGCTTGGACTTGTGAGCCCTCGAAGTAGTATTTGTAGATGTTCAGGCGCAGCTCCACGGGTAGCTTGTCCAGGAGATAGCAGATGGGAGCCGGGGTAGTTGGGGTTGTTACGGCCATGGTCATCTTGAATGTGCTAAACACGAAGTCGTTTGTGGTGTGGAAGTCTGTTGAGATTGGAGACAGGAATGAGTGTGCTTTGTGGCTTTGAAGACACAGACAGAAGAGCTTGGGCAAGCTCGTTTGCTCCAGAGACTTGAGGAGGTCGAGGATTGGTTGGACGAATGTAGAAATCTTGGTGGAATGGAAGCCGTCTCTGGCGGGTCTTTTATAGAAAGACTTGTGATAGCCCGACAAGTAGTGAATTAACGCTCATCTTTCACTTGGAGTAGAAAAGTGAATGTCCCTATTGTTCTGAGTCCATTTCGGCAATTACTTTGGAAGAAAAAGATTCACTTCGTCGAGCTGAACACTGGTGAATTCCGCAAGCACAATAAATTTTGACATGGTCTCAAGACTTTCCCTGTTTTCACATATTTGCTGATCCTACATAGTCTGCCACACTGAGAAACGAGTTCTTCACCAGTTGAAAGGCTAGTAACTACTAGACGTGGTATTAAGATGGCGGACTCCCGGTCCATCTCTCCGTGTCCCGAAAAGACGAGGTAAAAGTTCATCATGCCACAGATGGCACGGGGATGGGTCACGAGAACAATTCATCATTCATGCCACAAGAGTTGATAAAACTAGTCCCTCAATTGACCCTTCGAGAAGCCCTGCTTTCAGCATGACAGAAACGTTCTCCTGGCTGTAGATGTGAGATTTATAAGCTGTTATTTTCCAAGGGAGTTGATGTGCTCCTACTAGTATTGATAGTTCCTGAGTATTTCTGGGGCATTATTACACTTCTTTATGAGCTAAAGCTTATGGCCTTATACTGGAGTCTTGACAAGTCTGCAACTCGACTTTTCAGACATCTCACATCCAAATTTCAGTGTATGCATCTCTATTCCTTTGCTAGTCAGCTTAAACTTGGCTCGATGACACGACATACACCATTTCATTCCTATGGTACTTCAAATAGAGCCTGCCCATTAACCACCCACATGTCCCAAGACCTCCAGAATCCAGACGTCCGGAACGTTGTAAATGCGATCGGGAGCACTGATGAATGCCGTGAGAGCAATGGCTATCTTGCCGAGATGACATAGCAGACCCACAAAAGTGGCTGCCACCATCCATCCCAATCTGTTATTCTGACAGTTTCTCCTCGAAGCAGTCTTCCGTGGCTCCGAATCCGTGGTGTTGCGACAATCCGCATCTTTGCTCAAACCCAGCAATTTCCCGCGAAGTCTGCTCTCACCACGAAGTCCAAGGTGCTCAGACATGAGAGGTCGGATGTACGTTTCGTAAAGGTTCATGTTACCCCAGTCAAAGCTGAATTTGGTATCTGTTGCGCCAATGACTATTTCTGATAGCATGGATAACACGAAGAAAGTTATCCAAAATGCTGTTTGTGGCGTCGAATGCCATTGGTAGAACACCAACACAAACGCTAATGAGACGAGCTTTGTAGCGACGGATATGGCTGCGTTTTTACTCCCCGAACCGAAATCACAGTTGTGCAAACAGGTATGATATGATACCATCCGTGGTTCGTGCTCAAAAGACATATCGTCGCCACTCTCAAGGTCTGGGGATGGTGGAACGGTGTCGAGCGGAAACTGCACTGGTACTTCCGCATCACCATCTGGTGATTCTTCATCTGACATGCTGTGGTCATGAACTGGAATGCAGTAGGGTAGGTTGATGTTCTTAGGGCATTCCCACCACAAAGGTACGGCCATGACGCCGTAGATGATCCAGTCAAAAACCAACACCTCCACGAAACGTCGCAGGTTGAAGACGCCGCCCTGCACAAAATGTTGAGAAAGAACCAAAGCAGCTGTGCAAGAGTAAAACACTTGGAGAACCAATCTGCTTTGGAACGGTCATTGATTTCCTCAGTGGTGGGGAAATCTTCGTATCGTATCCTTCCCGTCGCTGCTAACATAAGAAAGGTCTCCGCGTCGAGTGTCTCGTACGCTGTCTCCTCCACTGTCTCCTTCTCCACTGTCTCCTCCTCCGCTGTCATGTTGACTGGCTGCGCACAACTCGAATCGCTGAAAAGGCGTATTTGGTGTGTCAAGGCACGAATGCCTCCCTTGACAACCAGAAATGACTTTGTCATGTTCCAACCTTCCCTCCACTCTGGCCGATCCTGATGAGATTTGAACGCCAAATCCAGATCCATGGCGAGGGCATGATCCCTAGCAGCAACCAGAGTCGATAATTCTGGTATGAGAGTTGCTGTGATCGTGGTGGTTATTCGCTGCCTCCAGTTGATTCCGACTGGAGGATGAAAACTAGTCCAAGTGATGAGAATAATGACCGATATACAGTTCCACAGGATGCTCGCGGCTCCGCGGGCCAGTGGCCCGGCCTGCCACCCGACCTCTGGGGCATAAATGAAACCATCGGCCGAGGAGGAATTGTCGCCCATGTTGAGATGTACGCAACGCACTCTGCGAGAATGGAATCATAAAACCAAGTGGTGAAAGAGAGCTTCAATGCTTTGGGTTTACCTCTGATCTAGACCTTGCATAGTTTCAAG
The DNA here is from genome assembly GCA_021399435.1 of Diaporthe sp. PMI_573. NCBI lineage: Eukaryota > Fungi > Ascomycota > Sordariomycetes > Diaporthales > Diaporthaceae > Diaporthe > Diaporthe sp. PMI_573. The sequence continues at coordinate 787,513 of JAJTUP010000007.1, read as the reverse complement.
CAGCGGTTGGAGCATCTGACGGCCAAGATTTTAACCGTGCAAGCTCGAGTGTCAATACTAGATGGATATGCTCTTCACAAACAAGTCCCAGGTACTTCATCTTCCATGTATGAAGCCACAACCTCGGAAGTCATCCGCACGACGCAGCTCGGCAGATAGCCTTGTACCTAAACCTCATCGGTAGCATTACGTGTGCTGCCAAGTGGTAGACACAGCATAACTAAATTTGCTTCGACTGGCGGTTTTGTGCACCCGAGCCGAGTTCAACGCTGTGGCGGCGTTCATCGGGAGGTCTGCCTTGTCCGCTCAGCGGTAGTCTTGAGTGGGACAGAGCGGGCCCGAGATGCCATGTTTGTCTCGCAAAGGCGCATTGCGGGCTGTTTGCGTTGCACCCCAGCTGCTGAATACATGGGTGGCGTAAGTTTCTCGCTGATTAGGGTTTCGCAACGCGCGAGGGAGGACAGGTCCCGTCGTGATGCGGTGGGGATCAGGTCACAAGACGAAGCAAACACCAAAGTGTGCCGATTGACGACGTTCTGTTAATTACATCTTCATCCGCTCTCTATCTATTCTAAACACGTCTAACTGTGACCATGACACGGCAGTACCCGTGTGAAGTGTAAAAAATCAAGCAAACACATAAAGGCCCGGCGCCATCCCCGGAACACAGGCCTGCGCCCGAGCAGGTTACAAACACGCATGTGCTCACGTCACCGTGTAGCTCACCCGCGACGTGCCCTTACTCCTCGAAATCTTCTTGACCTTGGTGGGACCACACAAATCGGTCGTGTCGACATGCGTGCCACCACAGGGGTACACCTCGGCCCCAACAATATTGACCACGCGGAACTTCTCCCCGGGAGGCGCCAGGCTCCGGTCGGGGATAAGCCTCTCGAGTCCGTGCTTCTTGAAGTCCTCCTCGTCCCACCAGTCAATCTCGACGGGCATCGAGGCAGCGACGTACTCGTCGACCTTCTTTTGCACGGGATCCTTCCACCGTCCCTCGATGAGCCCCGCGAACTCACACGCCGCTGAGTCCGGGAAGTGCGACGCCTTGAGCTCGTCGAAGCCCTCGACCTCCTTTTCGAGTAGGTGGCGCACCGCCGCGCCCAGCACGTGGCCCGCCGTGTGCAGCCGCGAGTACAGCAGGCGCTTCTCCACGTCGATGGCCTGCTCGACAGTGTCGTCGGGCTTGAAGGGGTTGCTTGCGAATCGGCCGAAGTGGAGGACCTGCCCGTCCTGGACGGCGTCCATGCGCACAGCTTGGACGTCAAAGGTCTCGCCGGACGGGCCCGTCATCGTACCGACGTCTGATGGCTGGCCTCCTCCTTGGGGATGAAAAATTGTCTTTTCTGTGACGACAACATGGTCCTGGTCGGTTCCTTGCTTGAAGAGGCCGCGGTTGGCTTCCTCAAGGGACGAGAAGGCGTGGATGGCGGTGACCTTGGTCGGGAGCTTGTGCAGCTTGGCGTCGTGCTGAAAGGCCAGGTATGTGCGTCCCGCTGATGCCATGACTGCTTTTGCACGAGAGAGCATGTGCTTGATTCCGCAAAGGTCTCGTGCAAACTGTCTTGCGTGAGTATGTGAGGGCGGACGCGCTATTAATGAATGAATTGGCCTACGGATGGAGAAGCAGTGAGAGAAGGACGTCACGACTTCTATGCGCAGATGAGCGTCGGTGACCGGCCACGATGAGACAGACTAAGCCGTTTCGGCTCCGAGGGCTTGGATGCAGGGGTCTTCAGAGTCACCAGGCAGCATAGCAATTTTGACAAACTGAATTCACAAATTTTATTGTATATAAAATCGCGACCGGCTGGGTTACTCTAGGATAGTTGGATTTGCATTCTCCTGAATCTCACTGCGTTCAATTTTGTTGCCAAGGCGTTCAGCCTCGAAATACTGCGGCATATAACTAAAACTCAAGTTACTCTTGAAAGCCTTACATAGCGAATCTCATTGTTTTCGTCGATAAACCACATTGTTCCTTGTCCCTATAGGACACTCATTGCCGTTCCGGCTTAGTAGAGGAACTCAAAGAATACAAATAGTCCATTTCACGACCAGAGGACCGAGAAGGATGGTCTGTAGTTATATTGTTGCTTCAGTAGTACTTGGGGTAACTCGACGTCGAGCAAGCCAAGTTGGGAATCGACTGTTCACTCTTTCATTTCATCACACTCTACCATTTCTCGCGACTCACTCTACTCTATCAGATCAACATCAGATCAGGCCTCACCTACGAGCATGTGTACCATGGATAGAAAGCTATTAGTAGAACAATATACGTCTTGCAGTCTCCCCACATGCTGGATTTATTCCTCAACAGTATATACATCTCTGCCTATGCGCTACAAGTGCCTCTTGTCCAACATGCCGTCTTGATTTGCTCGTCTGTGATTGTCCACTCATGCCCCAACGGTCGGTCTACATGTGTGAGAACCCCCACGCCCATCTCTTCCACCTTCCCTCCCCCATCGCATCTCAACACCAGCCCTTATCGGGATACCGTCGCCCAAGACGCCCCAGGCGCAGGCGCAGGCACAGGCGTATCAGGAATCACAAAGGACTCACCACCAAGAGGGGCCGTAGGGGCCGTATTGAACTCGTCGTCAAAATCATCATCATCCCCGCCAGGGCCCCCGGGCGGAGGTGGGGGGACTCTATCATTCCCCGCCCCAGCCTGTGACGCCGCCGTCGCGAACACCTCAGGCCGCTGCGCCGAGTTTGCCGTCTCGAACGCTGGAGACGCCTCTTCTGAAGAAGCTGGGGGCTGTGATTATTCATTGCCGACAACGGGCAGCGGGTTAGCCAGAGTTCACCACCACGAACGGACGAGAACCTCACCGCATAACGCAGAAAAGACAAGTACAAAGGGAAAAGGGAAGGAGCAAAATTCACTCACAGGAGCCGGCTCATTAAAAATCCTATCACACCAAGCCCTCACCCCACCCGCATCCTCCTCAGTCACATCCCACCGCTCCGACCCCTCCATTCTCCGTATCAACCACTCAAGCTCCGCCAGCGACGGCCGGTCCGATGGAAGATCCGCCAAGCACCGCAAAAGCAGGTGCATAAAGTCCTCGTCGATCCCCGGGACCTTCACGAGGTTGAACCCGTGGGTGTAGAAGGCCGGCACAGGGGTACCCGCCGAGTCGCAGATGATGGTCGGGCTGTCGAATAGGTTTGGGGCTTGCGTGGAGTTGAGGGGCCCGATGGCTGTTGGTGGGTAGGGGGGCATGGACTTTGTTATGAGATTTTGCATGCACTGTTGTTGCCCGTGTGAGTCAAAAAGATGACAAGATGGGATTTAATACACAGTGTAATGGGAAACAGCTTACAAGTCCCATCTGGAAGATATTGCTCCATTCCCCGTACCGGCCTGCCACCTTGGGACGTTCGAGGGCCGGGATCGTCTTTATGTAATCCCACTCCTTGTGGTATTGCTCCTAATATTTCCCAAAGAGACATTAACCATCAACCTATAAGTGGCAGTCTGCTTGCGTAGACCTCATCCTCATGCCCACAAGGAAAACTTTACACATACCGGTAACAGATATTTTGTCTTACCCATTCGCCGCCAACCCCAGATTTCCGTACTGCAGGGCAAACACGGTTAGCATTAGTCAGTGTCCAGGCAGCACATGGCCTCGATGACGGATGATTTCAACCGCCACAGCCAAGTTCCTGCCACAGACGAGGAAAGTGTACACACGGTCTTCGAAACATAGGATCATCCATAGTCTTCCCTAGACCCAAATCACTAATCTTGAAGATAGGCGCCACCAAATGCTGTCCCTCATCCATCTTCCCGATCAAGACTAAAAAGCACAAAACCACCAACCAAAGTCAGCATCTAATCTCCATTGGGCCCCATCATACCTGCGCACCCACCGCGGGAGGCAGGGGGGACAGATGTAGGTAGGTAGGCAACCACATTACCATTCTGAGGATCAAGATCATAATGCACGAAATTCCACCCAGCCGGCGGCTGGTTCGACCCCGGTACAGGCTCGACCAGGGCCTCGTCGAGGTCCGGACCAACCAGCTCCCCCAGCCGCGCTGCCGGTACCACTCTCCCGTCCGCGCGTCGTGTCAAGGTCCTCGGTGGTGAATGCATCGCGATGCAACCCCTGACAACTAGTCGCCCATCGAAAACCCACCGTCAACAATGCGTGTACCACCAAGAAGGGGTGGACGACGGGCAGGGGAGCGAAAAAAAAAAAAAAAAAAAAAAAAACTCACGACAAAAAAAGATACGCCACAGCACAGCCTGAGGCACGGCTTCTTGCCTCTTGGCCAGCTTCTTGATGAGGTTATGCATGTCCCCACCCTTCATGAACTCGAGCGTCAAGATCCTGGTGTCGTTGTCGACAGGCGCCCACGTATCCCTCAGCGCTCTGAGTTCGTCGTCGTCCTCCATGTCCTCGGTGGGCATGATCTCTCTCCCCCAGAGGCGCGGCTGGATGATATGCCGGGCCCTCTTGAGCAACTAGGAAAAGTTACTTCGTCGTCAGTAATGGTCTTCTACGCCTGTCTGCTGCCTGTCTGTCAGCAGGATACAGGGTAGGATATCGCAACGAACCATATTATAAGACCTCTCCTCAGCCATATTCCCACCCCTCCGCAGCAGCGACTTGACAACAACCTTCTTACTGGGCTCAGGCCCATCCTCCCCCTCCCCCCCAGGCCACACCTCAAACAAGCTCGCGACCCCATTGCCCCCAAACCCCAGCACCTTGACCAGCCTTACAGCAACCCCCAATTGCGCAAGCCTCTCCCGCACAAGCTCAGCCGCACCCTCAGCCTCCGCCCTCTTCAGCCTCGCCGCGGGTGCCTCAGGCCCAGTAAACCTCTCATACCCAACCCGCGCCTTCCTCTGCGCGCGGAGCGTCCTCCGCACATTAACCGCCGGGTAGCCACCCGGGACGTCCCACCAGCTTTCTCCTTCCGGCGGCGCCGGCGGTTCCTGGAAAAGGGGCGGCTTGTTGGGGTCGTCCCACGGCGCGGTGGGGTCCCGGGACAGGCCTCGCCGGTGGTACTCGAAGAAGTTGCACGAGTTCTTCTTGACCGTGTCCCGGAACTGCTGCCAGCGCTGGTCGTTCATCGGGGGGACAACTGTTATAGCTTGTGCGGCGGCTGCTGGGCTCGGTCCTGCCCACCTCCCTCCTCCTCCTCTTCCTCCGCCGGAACCGGCCCCTCCCCGTCCACCTCTCCCAGCGCCTCCTTGTCCTCTTCCGCCGTCGTCTGTTCCTCTCCCGCCGCCACCGCCACCTCCATCTCCTCGGCCTCCCAATGCGAGCATGCGTGTGTTCTGCGAGTACCTTTGACCCTGACTAACGACAACCAAACATTGCCGCACAAAGTCGAGCCTCGAACTGTGAGCACAATTCTCGACTTGTCGATATCGAGGCTTTCAACCAGACTTGAGTATCCTTCTTTGCGCAGCCCAGGTACAGACGACAAAGCTCGATGGTTGCCAAAACTCACGGGCTAGCCGCAAGCGGTGGCTTGTTTTTGTCTCGTAGACACAAAGCGGGAAATGCCATTTCGTGGCCAACAACTTTGGAGAAAGCATGACATTGTTTCTAATTCTGCATTGCAAGCTGAGGAACATTTAGTTGACCACTTGATTCGCATGGGCCTTCCTGATATCCTCGCTATACCACAATGTGAATGCCACACTGGCGCACGGGAACCCGTCCGAATAGCTACGGTTGAAATCTCACTGCAACCAATGTGCCGAGGCGCCACAGCAAAGTACATGTGCAGTCTTATGAGGACAACGTCTGCAGGGAATACCGGTGGCAGCCAACACCTCGGGCGAGACTTCGCGAGCCGCACGATACCGTGGAGCAGTTGACAGCATAAGCATTCTGGGCGCTCTGACCAGAACGAGGTTCACCTGGACACAATTCATCGGCACGTTTGCGCTGAACAGACAGATTAACATTTAACCAGTCTCACTCGAGCAGGTGCAGCTGTTCCGATGCTCAAGTTATCCTGGAAGCGCCGGAAGACGCGAATACGAGAGCCTTGTAGATCCGTCTGTTCCCCCGGCGGCATTGAATAACTTAATCAAAGCAGCTGTCGATCGTCCCTTTAGCTCACCTGTTTGATACGACCCATCGATCTATCCCATCCTCCTCTCGGCCGAAGAAACTGGAAAACTCTTCCCCAGGACAGCAAGCAGGGACTTTAGAACAGAGGATCCGGCTCATATTCTGGAGGGAAGCCACAAATAGACACGGCGCACTAACGACAATGCTTTTGTTCGACGCTTCGACCATCTGCCTGCCATGCACAGAATATTGATATTTGGGAAACGCGTATCTAAATCTCGTGGCTGAAAACAAAAGTAATACTGTTAGCATAAGCACTTGCTCGATAGCTGCTTCAAAGCCCGAGATGATGGCGCCCGGGGACTGGGGCCAGGGCTCAGGCCTGGGACCCTTGCGATGCTGGGATCATGGCCATCGTCGAGCTGGGGTTGACGGTGAGAAACCCGATGGCGCAAGAGAGTTCTGGCAGGCCACGGACGCAGGGACGGCATGACCTGCATCGGAGGAGATGTATGATTGGGGCGGTGTGTTTGGGGATGAAAGAGGCAAAAGCAAGGATCTGGCAATCCCACTTTGCAATGATTCACCATTGGTGGGCCGTCCCGTTATCGTATAAACTTTGCACTATGTAGGCACGATCCAGTCCATCGCCGGAACTCGTGGCACCGTGGCACCGTGGGTAAGCCTGCAGGCGATGGATGTGGACCATGTGGTGCTGAGTATGCAGGGCGACTTCATCAACTGAAAACATAGTGAGCAGCCCAAGTCGAGGCGAATTCTTTTGTCGCCCCGGAGCGCGTGTTCCCAAGGTGGACCCGTGATGGGGCAAGAGTGGATTGGGGGCTGAAAGCTGAAAGTTCCAAATCTCCACAATCGAAGGCCAGACAGAAGGGTCTACCTCAGGGCACGCGGGCCAGCGTTGGCTGCAGGGTTTGCCCACCATGCCCACCATGCCCACATGCGTTAGAGGCCGTTGAGAACGAGTGACACAACACCTACATGTGTCGTGGTGCCTGACTTGCATGCATTGTCAGCTTGTCAGCTTGTCAGCTTGTGAAACTTGCGGCTGTTGTCTGTTGAGTGCAGCAGTTTGCATTGGCGTTGGCGTTGGCGGTGGCAGTGGTTTGCGGCGGCGTCCTTCGGGAATTAAGCCTCGTGTCAAGAGGGCGTGCATCGCATCGCAAGGAGTTGCACCGCATCGCATCGTAGCCACGGCCTGTCAGCACTTGAGTACGCTCGGACGTGTCAAAGTGGCCGGAAGCCATAGGCATTGGACCGTTAGCTCGTGTTGCCCAGCCCGTCTCGTCTCGTCTCGTCTTCTTGCGTCGCCTCTCCCTTTTGTGTGGACCTGTGAGAGGCGTCCGGGTTCTGTTCCATAGGATTTAGCCCTACAGCCTTACTGCCGAAGAGATGGAGCAAACTCTCCGACCGTGATGGAACAGTTGGAGGTCTGTAGGGTGTCGGCTCGAGGTTGACAGGCAGACAGGCCAGGCAGAGCACGTCAATTCGACATGCCAGTTGCCAGGGGTGAGAGAGCAAAGTGAGAAAGGAAATGTTGCGACTGGTCGATGCGGATGAGGTGGGATTGCCAATGGGGATCCGGATGGGGGGGAGGCTGCTTGTCTATATGGGGGCTGATATCAATCAATGCCACGTCAGCGGACAAGCCACGTTTTCTGGAATGCCGGAATGTTACTGCTACTGTACTGTCTGCCCGAGCCTTTCACGTGCCTTGCCCTGCTGATATGCACCCGCGCGCGAGCTGCGACAGTGAAGATTCGACGAGAAGCGATCTGCAAGCGCTGGTGGGTTCTGGTGCAACAATTTGGTGTGTGGTGTCACTGGTGTGTCTGCTCGGTGCAGATGCGCCCAGCTCACGGCAGTCTTGGGACAAATCAGGGTCGTGGGAAACCTTATTGGTTAGTGCAGACTAGCCCTTGACCAGGTGACATCTTTCGCACTCGCATGCATCGCCAATGTACCCGTCCCATCCAGATGCATCGCGTACCTGGCGCTAGGACGGATTCTCTCTCTCTCGTCTGGGCCCCTTTTAGATGCTTCGGCTGGTGGGAGAGAAGCACGGCTGCCACGGCCAAGGGCACAGAGGAACGGCGCAGTCGTGGCCGATCATTGTCAGAGCGACAAATCTCGAGGTGCAGACCATTGGGTCGGTTGGGCTCGGTTATCTGCATTTGTCTGCGTGTTCCTGGCTCATGGGACGAGGAGTGGAGTGTGCTCCATTGACGAGGGGCTGGCACACGCGGTGGTAGAGTTGGGAGCTGGGAGTGAAGACTGGTTTGTATCTGTCGAAGAATGTGGTAGGACAGGGCTGAACAACAAATCCAAGAGAAACGCCATTGTCACTGTCACCGAGATGAGCCTCCATCTTCTTGCTGCATCGCCCGAAAAGGGAAGTAGGTCAAATGAGAAGAGGAACAGGCAGGCCGAGGACGACCAAGGACCAGGACCCTTGCAGCTTGTTGCAGGGATACTCGATGCACGGGACAGGGGAAAATGGGCAGAGACAGGGTTGGACCCCACCCTTGGTTTCTGGTGTGTCCCTGCCGTTCCCCGCTTCTGCGTTTTTGCTTTTCTTCTCCGTTCTTTCCATTTCGGTGGTGGGGTCGCCCGAGGACCACAGTCCGGATGGCCCAATGCGGAAAGAAATAAATCATGGGCCTGCCCCCTCGTGCCCCCCCATCTCTGCATGCCCTCCATCCCTCAATCGAGAGCAGGGGGATGCCACGTCCGGATGGCACCCTGGTCCCATGCGATAGGTCTTTTTCTGTACTTTTCTTTTTTTCCCTTTCTTCCCGGAGTGGAGGAGTGGTGGCCGAGCAGACAGGCAGACTACAGACCTGGTACACTAGAAGAAGGCACGCTAGGAGGGCAAAGACAGGGGGGAGAGCACAACGTGGCCCAGTTGGAATTTCCAGATTCTTCCCCGTCAGAAGGCGATGGGACAATGACGGTCATAATGTGGTCAACGAATGATGATGGTGGATTAGATGGGATGAGTAGATTGTGTCTGTGATGTGATGTGATGAGTTGAGTGATAGATCAAGATCAAGATCAGGACAGCTGCATGTCATGATCACACCTGCTTCCAGTTGACTTCCAGGTGACTTCCAGGTGATTGCCTCTTTCGTGTCTTGGATGATCTACCGTTTCTTCTTTCCTTCTGGACTCGACTTGTTTCAGCGCTCACGTTTCGCAGGGCACATGACGGGTTGATCAATCCCCAAGTCGGACAGTCCTGCCAACAATAGCAGCAACAAGCAACACCAGAAATCGCCAATCCCCAATCCTCAATCCTCCACACCAAGATCGTCTACCGTGTCCTGCGCACACTTAATATCCGGTCCGAGGTGTGGTTGTTTATGAAAAATCAGGCAGTCTTTTCATGTCGATGCAGAACAGACATTCAACAATCTGTACACCCGAGGTACTCGATCAGCGGCTGGACAATCAGCTTCGTATGGTCAACTGATCGCTGCTTGCTCATCTCTGCAACCAGGTCTACCTTGTCTTTGGTCCATGACGATGTGCCAACCACCAGTCACACACACAAGCACTACAAGCACCAACCCAATCCGGTAAAAACAGACAGCCCGTATCTCCGTCTACACCGTCCCCATAACACATGGTTTGACAGCCAACTGGCCTGTCTACCTGTCAAATCTGCGATCTGCCAATCTGCCAATCTGCCAATCTAGCAATCTGCCCATCCCACACACACGTGGGGACCGTACCGTAACTACACAGTAGACAAAGGTTTGACGAGCTGCACCAACCAGCAGCTGCACCAAACCCATACTAGGCCCGTCTGTCCCCAATATTGACCTCGACCAGGAGGAGCCCAGTGTCACACCAGCAAGAGGCAGACAGACAGACAGACACCCACCCCACCCCACAACGTTCGTGTACTTTGAACCCCATCCCGAGGCTTGATCTCTCTCTCTCTCTCTCTCCTTTTGGCGCCTGCCCCCTTGATATTATCTCTCCCGCCAGCCTGTGCACTTCGATTTGTACTCTGTACACTTCTTCGAGTCTCGTTCTCTGTGTCGCCTAGTCTGCATCGAAGCGCCGAAAGTGGCAGACTGACCAACCAACAACAGCCAGCAGCAGTTCGACACACACACACACAAATTCGAATACCGCCCGAGCCGATCCAACCCTACTCGGCTTCTTTGGCTTCGTTAACTTGCAGTCGTTCGTTTCATCCGCCCACCAGTGCAGCCAAGTGCCACCGCCAGTGCAACCACCTGTTCGCTCTGTGCTGTACTTTACCTTTTCATTGTTCTTATTCTTATCATTATTATTATTATCCTTACTTTGCGTGCGTGCATGTCGTGTCCGGACTGGCCAGTTCAACAACCTGCCCTGCTCTGCATGGCGCCCATTTCGCATCCGCTCTGCAACGGCTGATCCCCCCTTGCTGTGTTGCACTCGCCGTCGCTGCTGCTGCTGCTGCTGCTACTGTTGACGCTATTGCTACTTTCCCTTGCTGATCTTGCTGATCCTACGGCTCTCGCTGCTGCCGCTGCTTCCCACCACAGTCAGTAGCAGAAGTAGCTTTCGCCCAGCACCGAGAAGCTGGGACGGACCTGACCTGGGATCTGTAATTGGGACATTGGGACCTGGGACATCCCGTCTCGAGTCATTCGTTTAGTCCCATTCCCGACACCGCGACACCAGACGAGCGAGATCCGCGAAGGCGGCTTGCCTGTCTTGACTGTCTCGACTGTCTGTGCCCACCACATCGCACGCACACCCGGTTGAGCCAGTTGAGCCCAGTGGCGTTGCGCCCCTCGAACACTCGAGCCCTCTCGCCAGCCAAGCAAGCGCCTCCCAAGCTACCTGCCTCTGCCTAACTAAGCCCATTTGACCGGCTCTGACAGCTCGACGGACTCCCTGCATGCGCGCGGCCCAGCACACGCATTACATACCTAGGTACACTACCAGTCTGCCACACAGACAAGGCACGGGTAGATACTTGTGCGAGGTACTCCGTACCGGCGCAGGTACTCGCTCTGTGCTGTGGTGTAACAAGCATAGGGAACAGGAAACAGGTACAGGCACACCCACACGCACAGCCTCCAAGCCGAGCTATGCATCAGATGCACCACCACATGCACCAGATGCATCATCCCGACCCCGACTACGACTATGACTACGACCATGACCCCGACCCCCCTCGCAGAAGTGCCAACCGTCGAAGACCAGACCTTAACATAAATACAATCGCCGCCACCGCCGCCCGCGACATCGACCCGCCCGGCCTGACAACCCCCTTGTCGCCGCCCCCGCCCCATCTGCCCTACAAGTCCTCATCCAGGAGCTTGCGATCCTCCGCCGCCGTCGCCGCCGCCGCATCTTCATCTACCGTCACCGTAAGCCACCACTCGACCTCCTCCCCCTACTCCCACCCCTACTCCTACTCCTACTCCTACTCCTACTCCTGTCCCTCCTCCTCTTCACGGTGCCATCCTCCAGTCTCCTCAAAGGGCAAGCAGGCTGCCGTAGACCGCCACGCCTCCGCTCCCTCTGCCCCCTTCGCTAAGCTTTCCGCTCAGGCCTACGCTGCGCTCGAGAGGGATGCACGACACGCCGACCCGGAAATTGGCACACACGACCCGGAACACGGTTGGGCCAAGCACGCCCGGGACAACCACGGAGCCTACGAAACCTTCTTCGACCCGCTCTCACCCGACGACATGACGAGCAAGGAAGATGACTTTCCAACTGAATACGACCGCGACAGGGACCACCACCTCGGCAGCCCCAGTGCCACCACTCCCCCTTCCCGCCCTCACCCCCGGCCGCGCGACTCCCACGATCTCTCCCTCTCGCCCCGGAATGTCACGCGCGACTCGCTGCTCGGGAACATGCTGCTGTCCCTCGACCAGTTCAGCATGGGGCAGATGAATTGCACCCAGGCCGGTGGGGCCCAGCGCACCATGTCGGGTTTCGCCAACGAGTCAAATTACTACGACGACGATGCACCCGCCGCCGCCGCCGCCAGGACAATGACCAGTATCTCGAGGGCGCCGCCCAGGCGAGGCCACGGCCACTCGTACAGCTCCGACTACGAGGATAACTCGAGCACCCTCTCCAGGGGCCAGCGGAGCAACAGCAGCTCCACCGGCTTCCAGTCCAACCTGGGCAGGATCGGCAGCATGCGCGAGATGTCCAGCCACCGAAATATAAACGGCGCAACACAAGGGTCGAGACCGTTACACTCAAGAGGGGGCAGGGGCAGCAAGAGCAGTAGCACAAATAGCATCGACGCGGGAGGAGGCTATGCGCAGGGCCCGGGCAACCAGCGCCGGGCACACGGCCTGGGCACGAAGCGCTCCTCGAGCTTCGAACTGGCCCGGAGCCCTCCCTTTGGCGTGCACTCCGACCACCACCAACAACGACAAAACTCATCGCATCACCCACCACAGTCGCGGCGGCCGTGGCAATTGGACGTCGGCGACTCCTACGCCGGCGATGAGGACGACTACGATGCAGCACCCACCCCAACTGTGCCGGTCGGACCTCGCCGGCTGCCCAACATGCCGTCAATGCCGTCCTTCCACCGGGCCGAGCCCATGGGGGAGCCCCTCTCCCCTGTCCGCTCCATCAATCTCGAACGCAAACGAAGCAACAAGTCCTCGCGCAGCACAAACACCAATCGACAGGCGCAGTCCCGGTTCAATTCCCGCGATGCACCTCCTGTTCCCCCAACACCCGCTGCCCCTCCCGCATCCGGTCCCACGCTCGAGCTAGATTCCGCCCCGGCACCACACGTTGGCTATGAGAAGGCCAAAGAGCCCGTGCACCACCCGCCCGCCCTAAACTCTGTACCGCAGCCAAAGGAAAAGCCTGGCTTCTTCAAGAGGATGTTTGGCGGCGGCTCAAAGAACAGTGTCGTGGCCGCCCTGGATCAATCGGCAAATTCCACCGGCCTTTCCAATTCGTTCAATAATTCCACCCCGCCTGCCGCCGCCATGGGTAGCAATAACTCCAACCAGGTTTCATCGCAGTCCAAGTCAGGTAGCAATCCGCCCTCGCGGGGCTCCCAGAACCACTCCTCACATGGCCTCCAGAAAAAGCCCTCGAGTTTCTTCCGACGACGCAAGAAGTCCGTCTCCGTCGCCGATGCCGACCTCCCCCGCGTGCCACCCATGCTCGCCGGCCCCACAATCTCCCCAGTTCAACTCCCCCCAGCCCCAACTCAGCATCTCGAAGTCCTCACCCCTCGCGCGCAGCCAAGCCCTGTCACCAGCCTCAGGAAGGCTATGGACCCGTATTTGACACACTCAGGATCGTCATCAGCACTGGCAACGCCCCGCCAGCCGCCCGATGACTTGTCTCCGGTGCATCACTCAGAGCCTGATGGCAGCCGGCCAGCGGACCGGCACGTACGAAGCTTCTCGCCCGACTACGAGCCGGACCCGATGGCGACGATACGCTCAGTGCCGTCGGACGCGAGGTCGAGGGACCCAAGTAACTCTGCCACCGACGCACAACGAAGGACAACACCATCCGGAGACCCCCCGAGGCCCTTGTACGGCTACGAACGCACCGGCTCCTTCTTGCACGACAGCAGCGGGAGCGAGGCAAGCCCTCCGAGGTTCAGAAAGCCAGATCATCACTCGACTGTGGACGACCGCCCAGCATCTCGAAACGCCGTGAGCCGCGCGTCACTGGCCCCACTTCAGACGAATCAGCCCATGTCGTCGACATTGTCGAGCACCTCGATGAGGGACAAGAAGATGGACAGGCTGACCCAAGACAGCCTCAGTACAATCAAGAGCGAGCGCCACACCAGTCTGCAGCTCCCAATCGAGGGTGCTCTCGCTGACCCGAAGCTCAACACACGTGCCTCAGCAGCCAGCATCCCCAGCCTCATGGTCGAAGACTCGGAGCCAAACTCAAAGGTGACCACCCCGAAGCCGGACCTGAACCCCCTCGACGAGCCCTACTTTGTGGTCGGTGACCCGACCGAGGATGATCGGGCCAAGGCGCAGAAGATATTTGACGGCAGCGAGGAGTTCATATTGAAGGATAAGGCTGCCTCGTGGATGGGCGAAGAGGGCTTGATCCGGCAACGGGTCTTGCAGGCATACATGGACCTATACGACTTCAAGAACAAGAGCATTGTGACAAGCCTTCGGGACGTGTGCAATCGTTTGGTCCTCAGGGCCGAAACGCAGCAGGTCGATCGGATCTTGGTGGCATTCTCCGCGCGTTGGTGCAATTGCAACCCAAAGCACGGATTCAAGTCCACCGGTAAGAGCATCAATCTATGCAATCGCTTGTTCCGGTAATGCTAACTCCTACTCGCAGACGTCATCCACACGATCTGCTACTCCATCATGCTCCTTAACACCGATTTGCACATGGCCGACATCGAGCAGAAGATGACCCGGAGCCAGTTCATCAAGAACACGATGACGACAATCGTACAGGCTTTGGGTGATTCTGCCCCCGAAATGTTCAACAAGAGGGGCAGCGTCCTGCCAGGTAAAGGGCTCCATCTCGAGGACGGCGATGGACCTGCCGAACACGAACGATCCAGCTTCCGCAACTCCTTCGTCAAGTTCCCCATGCGAGCCGGGTCTGCACTCGGTGATGCGCCAACCGAGCTCGACGACTGCGGCCCTCTGGTGAAGAGCCCCTTCGAGGGTTCGCTGAAGGCATGGGAACAACAGATGGAACATGTCCTGAAGGACACATATGCCTCGATCCGGGACGAGCGTTTGCCACTATTTGGGGCCGAGCAGGCTCCACTGGAGCCGCAGCCTTCTGGCGGTCTATCTGTCATGGGAATGCTCAAGCGCTCGCCTAGTGTTCTCAGCAAAGCCCCCTCGGAGAACCCATCCATGCGGGGCCGAGGCCCGGAATCGATGCGCGCGAGCAATTCTCGATGGTCATCCAAGAGCAGGTCACGGCCGCGTGGGTTCGGCAGCGCAGGCTTCTCTTCTAGCAGAACAAGCTTCGACGACGGCCAGTCCATGTGGAGTCCTGTCGAGTCCAACGCAACTTGGAGCCGGGCTTCCCTGGGTAGAACTCAGACGTCCATGTCCATGGACTCCTTCGGGTCGCATTTCACGCGTGGGGGAGGCTACCAGCAGTCTATCGGCTTTGCCAATGCTCTGAGCCAGGCCATCATCCGGGAGGACCCCACAGGCAGCGTTCAGTCCCTCGTGAGCGACGAGCCGAAGCCCACACAACTACTCGACGACGAGTCGCTCGAGCTCGCCGGGCCACCATGGGTGAAGGAGGGCATGATCGTTCACAAGCACCACCTCGATGGAGTCGATAAGAAGGCCAAGGAGCGTAATTGGTCCGAGGTCTTCGCCGTGATCCAAAAGGGTACCATGAGCATCTTCTCCTTCACGCCCAACAAGTCCGCAGGTCGTCGCGGTCGCAACGCTTCGAATGTCAAGAAGGGTGCAGTGGTCGGCGGTGGCAACTGGCAAGAGAATGCTACATCTCTAGGTTCGTGGAATCTCCGACTGGCCCTTGCGTCTGCCCTACCACCACCGGGCTACTCCAAGCAGAGGCCCCACGTGTGGGCCCTGTCCCTGCCCACGGGCGCAGTGCACCTGTTCCACGTCGGTACCCCAGAAATATGCAAAGAGTTCGTCACGACTGCCAACTACTGGAGCGCCAGGCTTAGCACGCATCCCCTCATCGGCGGTGTCTCGAACATGGAATATGGCTGGAGCGACGCCATAATCAACAATGCGCTCGTGACGGCCATCAACGAGAACACAAACCCCACGGCAGCAGCAGGTACCGCCACCGGGGGCCGACAGCGCAGCAACAGCGCCGTGGGCCGGTCGAGCATGCACTCGCGCGGCAGCAGCTTCCGCTCCGTCGGCTCGTTCGACTTTGGCAGCTCCAGCACCCGGGGCGGCGACATGTCGAACAAGCTCCCCGGCGACCGGATCACCATCTCGGAGTGGATGCCGCCGACGCAGTCGATGCGCGCCTCCAACTCGGCCGAGAAGGAGCAGCTCGAGACGCTGCTCGGGTACGTCAAGAGCATCGAGGAGGAGCTGCAGCAGCACAACTCGCTGCGGAGCCCGATGCTGCTGGCCTTTAGCCCGCGGGGCGCCAACGTCCAGAAGGCCATGGCCAACTGGGAGCGCAAGAGCAGCTACCTCCTGCGGGAGATTGTAAAGTTCCGCACGTACGTGGACTGCCTGCAGCACGCCGAGGTGCGCAAGGCCGAGATCTGGAAGGAGAGGGAGGTCGCCAGGCGCGCGGCGAGGGGCAGCCTTGACCTCGAGGACGACGCGGGCGAGGACTACTACCTCAACGGCGGGGCGCGGCGCGGCTGGGACGACGACGGCGGCGGGAGCGACCGTGATAGGCGGGATAGTATCTATGAGATGGACGAGCCTGTTATGGAGGAGGGCGATCTGGAGGCCACGCTTAAGGCGAGGTCGTGATACCGGCGTGACTGACGGAAATAATACCCGACCTCGCTTCTGGAATGAATAATAACCCAACCCATAGAGGGCCAAGCAGGGAAAATCAAACAACCTTGTACACTAAAACAACCAGGCCAGGCCATCATACAAAAACCGGCGGACACGAGGCACCATTTTTTCTTTTCTCTCTCGGCGATGATACCCCCCCTCTTTTCAACCCCCCCAACCTCGAAACGGGGTTCCTGGGGATGGATGGATGGATGGCTGTCCCAAGTGGCAGCGGCAGGGACGGCGTGTCTTGACCTGGCCTTTTGTCAAGCAAACAAGCATATTTTATGGGGTTTTTTGCTGTGTATTTTATATATACCTTTGTATTGTATTACATTCATAGCGTGGCGTGGGGAATTGATTAGGATACGATAGGAGCAGGCCACAGAACCAGTGACCAACCCATTTCTGAACGGCCCCCAATCTCATGTTATTTAATCATCAAGGCCACTCAATACTGCACGCGCCGAAAAGCCTTGGCCGTGAAACGAGTTGGGCTTTCAGCTCAGCCAGGGGCAAAGCTGAAACGAGGGCCCCGACCAGGCGATGCCTAAAGTGCAGAAACATTTTTAAGTGCTGGTGTTTTGTTGTGATCACAGTCAACCCCCATCCTTTGCATCTAGTTCTTCGTTCCACCAACGCACGTTTTCTGGTGTTTTTTTTTTCCAAATTCGTTCCGTGTATTGTATCTCCTTGTCCGGCACGTAATTACAGAACCCAGCAACTTCTAATTACCGTCCACGTGAAAGGCCGGACTTTCAAATGGCATCACCGACGCCGACACAAGGGATCACTACGGTGTACATGACGCGAAATATCCTTGGTCCACTCACGACAGTGTTCACCGCGCCACAAGAATGCGACTTTGCCGGCATCATCAGTTCCCAGACCTCGGCGTACAGGGGTCAGGGCTGCGTCGTCGACCACCTAGTTGACACCTCAACTTGTTGGCCACAGGCGACTGCCGCCGCGCCGTTGAAAAGCCCGCCTTTCAACGGGTGGGGATTCTACTCGCCCGGGATCTCGTGTCCCGCTGGGTATAGTAGCGCTTGTTCTGCCACACAAGGGTCTAGTACGGGCTGGGAGATGCAATTCCCGATAGACGAGAGAGAAACGGCGGTTGGTTGTTGTCCGACGTACGTACGTCCTGATCTTGTTAGCTTTTCTGTGGGCGCTTGCTTATTGAATGAATTCCTGACACCTGACTGGACCTCTTATAGTAACTTTGGTTGTACAAGTATGCCTAATGGCCAGACCTGTATTCAGACCGCCTCGGACGTATTTCTGACGGCTCATTGTGGCGCCGAGGGCAGCTTTCTCTCTGAAGGCTACGCGACGTTTCCGCTCGTATCTACGATTACTACTAGTAGTGAGGGAGGCTTGCCGACATCCTCCGCGGTGAGCCTCGGAATTATGGCACCAATGATCCAGATCAACTGGAGGAGTGAAGACTTGGCAACTCCCAGTGCCTCTCAATCAGTCTCCTCCTCCATGCCTTCTGGTACAAGTCCCAGCACGACCTCAAGCCGCTCCACCTCAGCCGCTACTCAACCGGTGTCCTCTCCTACAATTTCCAACACAAGCCCGAGTTCAACCCCAAGCAATTCTATTTCGGCCGAAACATTATCTGGTGTCGTCATTGGCGTCGTGGTGTGTCTTTTTGCTATTGCAGCGGCAGCCTTTTTCTTTATAAAACGACGGAAAACACGGGGCAGCATCAACGAGGACGTGATGAGGGCGGCCGTGGGTGACAGAAAGCAGGGCGGCCACGAGGGTGTTCCTGAGCTACCATCGGTCGAGCGCCCTCTCGAGCTCCCGGGCCTTCGAGACCCTGGTGAGCTGTCCGGGTATCAGAGTCCTGTCGAGCTGCCGGCTTCAGCACACACACCGCATGCAGTGCGATACCGGCCCTAGCGCCTGTATGGTTGTCAGCTCAGGCTGTGGTGACAAGGATGTTCGTGTACCATATAGGACAGTGCAGTTTTGTTAATGACATAGTATGTTAAGCAAATTATTAGAGGAACTCAAAGAATACAAATAGTCCATAATTGATGTAACTGCACCGGCCAATATGCTGCAGCATGCCACTATTTCCACACACTCAAGGGCACTAAATAAGCACTATTAGACCCGGCGAAGCTACAATGTTGCCCAACTAAGCCGACGTCGCCCAACTAGTTGCCTAATGTGGGCGCCACTGGGACGATATTGTCCTGTGTTTCCCTGTTGCCCTTGTCGTCGCCACCGACGTCGCCAGCCGTTAGGTCTACGTATAGTAGCTGGTTGGAAGTCCTCTGTGCCCCCGTCCGCTACTTTTTAGCTTCTTGCTTCGTGAGCCCTTCCGCTAGCCTTGCCGGACGGCTTCTTGCTGGGCATATGGGCGGAGGCTACGAATAGTGTCCTGGTGTGCATTACGGCGATATTCAATGGGGGGCTCTGAGTGGCTGAAGCCCCGCTTAGCAAACAAATTGGGTGCGGCATCTATTTCTTTGGGTGCGAATATCCGATCTTTCAACATTGACAAATGAAGACTGATGACTGCTATACGGACATGGCATCTGTATAGTGGATTGTGTACTTGCACGGTCAAACAATGTTCTCGGCCCAAAATGCCAACAACCTCCTACAGAATGACCTCACATGGGACAACATCTGGTTGGACAGCCTCCTATAGGGTCAACTGGATAGAATAACATTCTGTGGGTAAAGCTTCAACCAGGTAGCCTCCTATGGATATCTGCCTACAGGATAACCTGTTTGAGTACTAAGCTTTGCTCCGATTTCTCCTATAGGTATGGTGTCTAGACATGTACGCTACAGTCCGATTCACACGAATGGCAATATCAAGGTAAGCGCTACTCCTGTCGTGGAACTCGCATTCCTTGTTCAGGGGCCAATGATCAAAGCGGGGCATTGCACTCGAGGATGGAAGTGGGGGCCAACTCACCCAAACCCCATGTGCAGGCCTGCAGCCAACATTGCTCACACGAAACATCATTGGATCAGTAAAATGCTGGTGGGTATTGAAATGGAGGCTGGTGTTGACTAGCATAATCTTCTCCGCTTTGCAGGCAAGCCCTGATCGCCATGGAATCATCCGACCAACCATTCTTCTATTCAGACGACTTTGTGTCTGAGTAAACGACTCCACGACTATGGGATTCTTGACGCCCAATAAGCAGCAAGACCCAGCTCACAAGACTGGGCGCTGGGGTTTCAGGGCTTCACTGAGACGAAAGCTGAGAAATGAAGAGGGGAAGACACCATCAATTGGGTCCGCCACGGCAAATGTTGTCAATCCGAATCCTCATGATAATCAGTCCTATTGGAATCGAGCATACGTCGCACTAGAGAGAGAACAGCCGGGTTTAATCCACCAGTATGAGGATCTACTTTCCCAGGAGTCAGGGAAGATGAGTAGGTTTCTCTAGTACATTTACGTTGAAAACCCGGCACCAGCAAGGACAGAAAAGGGGCCACTCTCTACCAAAAGCTTTGAAGGGAAGAGAAGGTCCCCCCGTGCGAGGGACGTAACTCGAGTATAGAATGGGAAGAAACAAAGAAAGAGATATTCAAGTTACACGAACACTGGGACAGAGAATTTAAAAAGAAGGGTATTTGATTTCTAAACAGACATCTGGAGAGTGGCTCAAGCAATGGTCCAAGAGGGGAATTTTACAGTTGCCCTCAGTCGAAATTCAACACAATCACCACACTTGGCCACAATGGCAAAAAAGAGGCCACAAGGAATATTCTGAGATAACTTTTGCAGATTTAGCGCAGAACAATGGTAGTCAACCGCAAACTCTGCATCATTCAGAGGCAAATGCCACTACCCAGAACCCGGCAAGGCAAACCCGTCAAACTCGTCTAGACGCGGCCATCGACAAGATTTTGGAAGATGATGATGTCTCTCCATTCAAGAAACACGTTTCACAGGCAGCAAATCTGGCGTTGTCTGTCAGAAGCTTCGTCGGAGAAGCTGTCAAGGTTTCACCGGAAGCTTCTATTGCTTGGGCTGGAGTGTGCGTCGTCTTGCCGCTTCTGACGAGCACCGAGGTCGCAGGCCAAGGTCTCCGGGAAGGACTCGTCTACATCACTTCACGCATGCGCTATTGTGTCGCCTTTCAGCCCATGATTCAACGCCTCGGCGAAAACCCTGACGTCGATGTCAACTTGATGGTGGATATTAAAAATAATGTCACGAACCTGTACAAGGCGCTTCTAGAGTACCAGATCCAAGCAGTCCTCCATCTTCACAAAGCTTCACTGAGGAGGTTCGCCGAAGATGTCTACGACCCAAAGATCTGGAATAATAGGAAGGAGACGATCGAGAAGCTTGAGGCTGCAGTCAACAAGGACCTGGAGCAAATCAACGAATACGCAAAGAGGCAGCAGCTGGAATCCCTCAACCAGACCTGCGAGCAGTCTTTTCAGAAATTGGAATCTCTCAATAAGTTGAGTGGTGAGCACATCAGAATAATGGACGAACTTCGCGCGGTGTCTGAGCAACAGGCCGCGTATCAAGGCGAAGCAGTGCAGCTCCTACAAAGTCAGGCCGAGGGCGAAGCGGCCAAGAGGCAGAGAGAGTGCCATCGAGTGTTCCGCCTGGCGAACCGCAGCAATGATGCGACATATGAATGGTACAAGGACCGCGTGGAAGACAGTGTGAAAGGGACATGCCAGTGGTTCCTCAGCCATGCGACGTTCAAGCACTGGTTGGAACAAGACTCGGGAATGCTGTTGGTCTCGGCGGACCCTGGCTGTGGGAAGTCTGTACTGTCAAAACGATTGATTGACCATGAGTTGCCCCGGTCGTCCAACATCTGCTATTTCTTCTTCAAGGACCAAGACCAAAACACGACCTTGAACAAGGCTCTCTGCGCCGTCCTACACCAGTTTTTCAACCACAAGCCAGCCCTGATTAAACACGCAATGCAAGCATTTTCGACCGACGGAGAGCGTCTTATCCACAACAGATCATCCTTGTGGAAAATTTTGCTGGAGGCCGTACATGATTTTGAAGCCGGAACAACCATCATCATCCTAGATGCCCTCGATGAATGTGTCCCTGCTGAATTCGAGGAGCTGATGATAACCTTGAAGAGACAAGTCAACAATACCCAGTCAGGTTGTGGCAAGATCAAATATCTCCTCACGACTAGGCCCTACATCACCATTCTTGAAGCTTTCAAAAATTTTCCATACGTCCGGATCCCGGGCGAAGAACATTCGGACGACATCAGCAAAGAAGTGGATCTTGTAATCGTGTACCGAGCCAACGAATTGGCTAAACGCAAGGAGCTTTCCGATTCACAGAGGGACCTTATGGTGAGGAAGTTGTGTGAGACACCGCAGCGAACCTATCTCTGGATATACCTGTTGTTCGATCATCTCAAGACCGCAGACTTCAAGATCACAAACCGGGGGATCCTATCCGCGATCGAAAAGCTCCCAAAGAACGTCAATCAGGCATACGAGGCCATACTGAATAAGTCAAAAGAACGAGAAAAGGCTCGCAAGGTCTTGAGCATAATTCTCGCAGCGCGTCGGCCGCTGAGCATCGCTGAAATGAACTGTGCCATCAACGCTGATGATGTTGATGACAATGGCTGCCTCGACCTGGAAAAAGACACAGTTTTCGCAAAAAGACTTCGGAACTGGTGTGGACTGCTTGTTTCTATCTATCACGGGAAAGTCTATTTCCTTCACATGACGGTCAAAGAATTTCTGCACATGAATGCATCATCACAATGTACAAATGATAAGGGCAAAGGCAAACTGGCATGGCATGGCTCCATCAGTGAGAGCGATGCCCAGGCGATTCTCGGCCGTTGTTGTGTGGCCTATCTGGAACACTTCCACCGGGATACCACGCCGCGGGATGCACATGACCTCTCTTCGTCGTCTCTATCGAAGAACGCTGGGGCTGAGGACTCCAAAATTGAAATGGATGGTGATCGACACGAGAAAGATTCTGATGGGCACGGCCTTGTCGACCAACGCAACGCCTTTTCCAGTTATGCAGCTGGGAATTGGTACGACCACTGCCGTAAGAGCAGAGATGTGGCAACGATGGAGTTCATTGTGAAAATCTGTGATCCACATTCAATGGCTTATTTGGCATGGGCACCAGAATATTTGCTGGACTTTGGAGCCATCTTCCGGTATGACTCAATCCCGACGAGTCTCACCCCTTTGATAATGGCATGCTTGATGGGACTCCAGACCGTTGTCCAGTATATACTCGACAGGCGGGAAGGTGACAAACTTGAAGCAAGAGATGGACTGAAATCGTACGGGTTCACGCCACTACTTTGGGCTGTTCATGAAGGGCATGAGGGCATCATAGAGCTGCTTATTGAGAAAAAAGCCAACTTGGAGGCACGAGACAGCGACGGTTCAACACCACTTATACTCGCTGTTAGACGTAATCAGGAGGCCACTGTGAAGATATTGCTCGAGAAGGATCCCGCCATCGAAGCACAAGATCACGACGGTCAAACGGCGCTGATTCGGGCCGTTGTAGATGGGAATCTTGGTATTGCAAAGCTATTGCTTGCAAAAGGCGCCGAGTTGGAAAGCACGGGTTTCCTCAACTGCACGCCGCTAATATGGGCTACAGGCCGGGGCAATGAAGCTATTATGCTGGAGCTACTTGCGAAAGGTGCTAATATTGAAGCAATTGGGGGCCCATTTGACCAAACGCCGCTGATATTCGCCGCCCAAGGACGGCAGGAAAGGGCTGTACAGATTCTGCTCGAAAAGGGTGCCAACGTCCATGCGAGGGATGGGTTTGGCCGAACAGCGTTGAGCGTGGCTTCCACGAAAAAGATCGCTCAGCTGTTGCTCAGAAAGGGTGCTGACATCGATGCAAAAGACAGGTTTGGCAGGAAGCCGCGATCGTGGGCCGCTTATTGAAGGCCGGAGAGCGCGGTATTCGAGTCAGACGAACCAGGGACACCAACGAAAGAGGATTCGTTCATGTCGATTGAGTCTTGAAATCGACGTCGGGAAGGGCGGTGGTCGTGTGGGCGGTGGGCCGGATCATGGGGGCTGACCGAATGTGAGGGGACGATAGCTGATGAATTCCAAAGAACGGCTGTCGTCGCATCCGATGATGAAGGTGACCGAGACACCTCAAACCGTTTTGAAATTGATGTTGAAAGACCAAACAGCTCGTCTGGACATGCGCGTGTGGCCTAGGGTCGGCCTGTAGAATCAAATGTCGTCGAGCTTGTTCTCAAGAGGTGGTCTGACAGATTTACGCCAACGTTGCTGAAAGACAAGAGCCTTGCCGACACGGTCAACTCAACTCCAAGGCTGGGGTCTTGGACGCGACGGGACAACGGTGTGCCACAAATTGCTTGTTATATGGGGCGCCGCCGAACCGTATTGTATAACCTTGGCATACCCGAAGTGGTCTTTGGAGAGCGACATGTTTCTCCGGGCCATCAGCAAATTCGGCCCATGACGATCGTGTAAGTCTTTTTGTCCGTAGTGAGGACAGGGACGATTCAACTTTCTTAAACTTCAAAAACTCCGTAGACTGACCGCGCATCTCAGTGTGAGTTGCTCGGGTCAACAGGCTGCCTACCCTAGTGTAGGTAAAGTATATCTTTGGATTGCATTTTTGCGTCTGTTCACGCCCATGCTTACAATGAATAGTAACCCCCTGTCCTGTCACTACATACCTAGATAATCATTAATACCGCAGTCACGTCCCACGCGAGAATCTAGAGATAGGTATGCGCCATGGTGTTGAACAGAGGGTGTGTCCTTGTTAATCGTTACTATCCTATGATTATCCGATATTGGACGTATGTGGCATTACATGCCAAGGTTGTGATAAAGATATCTTTGCCTGGCGACGTTCTAAATCTCTTAGCTATTAGTGGACAATTCGAAGACGGCGGTCTCAGCGGCTGCACTGTACTGTGAGGTACGAAATGGTTACACTCGTCCAACGACTACTCTGAACAATCCATCCAATTTCATATAGCTGGTGTTGCTATCATCGGTTCTTTGTCTTTACTTGTTTAAAGTGAAAGATATGACTTGCTAACAATCGTATTCTAAACCTACTGTTATCGGCATTGGTTTTTTGGTGGTTTTTTTTTTTTTTAAAAAAAAACCCCCGGGTGTTTAAGCGTTTACCTCCGTATGAAAGGACAGCCTAAATACTGCTTAAGAAGCGTACGTTACACAGATTAAAAACGAAACCACGTATAAATTGCTAAATAGCCTTTCTAGTTGTACAATACCAAGGTCCTTGCATGTGCGTAAAGTTTCCCCAAACCGCCTCTCTTCTAGACTACGTTCTTCTGCCGCAACCACAATCGCATTCCCCTAGATGTCCGTGCCCATTGAATCGAAATCCATTGAACCGAGCTCAGCAAAGGCTGCCTCCAGCTTCTGCGGCTGCAGACCCGCGGTACGGTCCTGAGCTTGCACCGTCGTCGGGGGAGTCTCGGGGATCATTCCTTCGTTCAGCTTTGGCTTCCCACTGATGAACTCGCGAAATCCATCGCTGTTCACGCTCCGACACATGACACTTCCCTTGCACACGAACTGAGCAAGATCGGCCATATTCGGCACGCGTCCGGGATCAATGAGAGATTGGGCGGTGATTGCGCCTCCAATGAAACAAAGCGTGAACCGCTGCCAGAAGAGTGCTTCGTCGACGGTCGTGGAGCCAGGGGGCTGGCGGAACTCGACCGTCGCCATCTTCGCAGGGCGTGCCTCCGTGGCCATGTGGCGGAAGTTCCACCGACGAAAGCGATCGGGCGAGAGGAGATTCGCCAGATCGTTGTGGGTCTTTGTGGCTTCGATGGCTTTGAAAACATCGGCCATGGCCTGGTGCCTTCGGAGGTTTGTATTGTAGCGGTTGCTCCTGCAGTACTGGTTATTCCGTCGGTGGGCCGGCATGATCGAGTCGATACAGCGCTCGAAGTATACCACGGCCTTGCCCACGCGCTGCATCCTCTCCAGGTTAAATCCGCGGAGCGAGGGTAGCGACACGTGCACGTGGGTCCCGCAGGTCTGGGACGCCTTGATGTCGAAGTTGCTCTCCACGCATTGCCAGACCTTCTTCTGGACCCTCACCCAGTCGCTGTGCTTGGTATCGACGCGGATGCTTGAGACGAGCTCCACGCCCCATTTTTGGGCTGCGGGATCTGCCCGGCCTATGGTGCCATCCTGGACAATATTCCAGAGCTTGTAGTTAGGAGACCCGGCGTTTTCATCGCTGAAGACGTCGTTTCGAATGCCGTTCTGCTGTAGCAGCTTGCTCAACGCTCCCGCGGCTTCACGCCACTCCTTCCATAGCTTCGTATTATCGTTCTGTTTGCGCGTGAGGACAAGCTCCAGCTCAATGCCGAAGAAGAATGGGCAGATGGGGGCCGGTTTCTGAGCCATTTTTCCTGGTTGTCCGACTGTGTTGTTTTTGACCGAATATGAGCGAGATAAGAAAGTTTGTCGATGATGTACTTAGAGTAGAGAGAATAGAAAGGCTCGGCAATGGATGGCAGGGGCATCTAATGGTCAAGTGCAAAGACAGGAAACGTCCAATTTATATATTCTGAATCTGATAACATGCCGGGTAACGTAGAGACTAATCAAGTTTCAATCAGGGTCTCCTACTGGTCGTGCGGTCTGCTCGTAACAGACTGCACTTATTTTGATGTTGCCCAATCTGCGCCACCAGGAACTGTGGGGGCTGTTAGGCATATTTTGGGCAACGCCTGCAATTGCTGACAGAACCCGGCGGTCTCACCATTGGCCAGCATAATAATACTCGATAGTGCGCATCCTACACGGCGCGTGAATAATCATGTTGCCCAGTTGGCCCGCTGTGCTGCTCTTCTGACAAGGGCTACAGCTGCCATTTCGGCCTTGAGGAATACACCTAGCGCCAGCGTGGTTCCGCGGGCATATATTTAGTAGTCATATTTGTATCAAACTGGAGAGAAATGGCGTCCATAGTATATCAGGAACGAATTCGACTCCATTCAGATCCAGAGTCTTAGGTTTCATCATGTGCCCCGATCTGCCCGCTGCAGTCAGCGACCCGGAGTCGGGAGGATTTCCCCTTCATGCAAGGTCCTTTGTTAGCCACGAGACAGCTGAGGGAACGTGGCCAAGGTCTGAAAGTGTCTGGCTGGGAAATTGGCTGAGTGCTGTTGAAACCAGGGACGTCACTAGATGAGAGCAGTACAAAATGATCACTGTCCTCAACATCGCCCCCACCCTCTCTGATCACGCAAAAATCGTATCCGACCCCGTGTGCTGTCATGGGAAATGTGACAGCACTTGGGGTTGGCGGCATGAAGTCAGAAGCGTCGGTAACCTTGACAAGTATTCATATCCAATGCAGAAAACGCCGTGAATCAAGTCAGGCTAGTGAAGGGACTGAAAACTCGTGGGGACTTTTTTTTCCGCCCAAGTGAGCGAATCGGTTGGGAAACAATCAACTTGTAATGCACACAATTGTACACCCGTACCTTTCCTTAGAAGCTGAAATCAGTGACCACCTTCGACAACACAAATCAGTTGATAGGGAATGCATAGGTATATAATGCTGGGGATTAGGTGACCCAATTACTACTCAAATCCCTCATCCTGCTTGCGAATGCATGACTGCCTCAAGAGCGTTCAATGTTGGGCTCCTGCTTCAACACGGGAAATGACCCAGTGATGCTTAAAGATAACTTTTCACCTGCTCTTCACTCCAATCCCAGAATTTCTGGGCGGTTCCATTACCACCCTCAGCACTCGACTTAGTCGCTGCCGTCCAGTCTTCACGGATCGTGCCAAAGCGCCCAAATGGGTACACGAGACTTCCTGCCTTCTCAAGAGTGATCTCTAGGGACAACCCTGCCCATAGCTCAGTATATGCGCCGTTGACAACTGGATAGGCCATCGGGCCTGTCAAGGCTCTGAACACAGCACCTTGTTACCGGAGCAGGTCGGACTTGAGATTGCCAGGGTTGACGCCGAGCCCAATGATGCCGTCGCTTTTATGGCGTCTGGACATCTCGAACCCATAGATCCAGTCTCCTGCCTTGCTGGCCGCGTAACGGTATTTGGCGTTTTTATCCACATGGAAATCCAGATTATCCATATCAACAATAGTGTTGTCGCTGAACATATCGGCAGTGAGCGAAGTCAAGTACATGACACGAACTGTGCCGGGTGCTGTGGCCGTGTCTTTTGCTGTCACAATCAGAGTTGGAGTCGAGAGTTTTGTGAGTAGGAAAGGTCCCAAGCAGTTCACACCAAAGTGCATCTCGTGACCCTGCGGCATTCGCTCCACTTTGTTCTCAGGCCCCATGTACCCGACACTGTTGAATAGAACATGGAGCCTTGACTCAGCGGACGTGAAGACCTCTGCAGAGGCTTTGATAGTACTGAGGCCTGTGAGATCAAGGACGAGAGGCACGAGCGTGCCCGAGGAATTGGGCACAGCAGCTTGAATTTCCTTGATTGCCTGGGTAGCCTTGTCCTCGCTACGTGCTGTCAGATAGACTTTGCCATCTTTTGAGTACAGCATTCGTGACAACTCTTTCCCAACACCAGTGTTGGCGCCGGTAACAATATAGACCTAATTCACCAATAAGAGCTGGTTAGTTGAATGGAGCGTAACAACCACAGGTTTCAAGGAATGTGTTGGGTGGCTTACCTTTCCACTGAGATCTGGGACATCCTCCTCAGTAAAGGTGGGCTGAGGGGAAAAGAGGCTGTCCAAACGCTGAACAATGAGGGAGCCATGTTCAATTTTGGTGGATATGAGATGGGTATTCTCTGCTCGACCATCTTTCAGGAATCGTGGCCCAAGTGATGCTGTGAGATCGATGTGCCGGTCACGGTGTTTATGGAGACATTCATACATACCCACTCTCCACCACACCATTGGCAGATTCGTACTAGCAAATTTCGTTGGCCCAATGGCGGAATATGTTGGTTGTAACTGTTGTAACTGTTGGCGCTACGGTAGTGAGAGGCGCAACAGTGGAGTGATTCCTTCTGGCAACCAACACTCCTGCGTGTCACTGCACATTGGCTCCAGACCTCGCCATTATTATGTACCTGTCACCTTACCTTACTTGATGTGTACCAAGATCTGCAAGGGCAAACTTTACTGCGCAGGAACCCAGGGAATTCGCTTGGTACCGACTACACAGTATACCAGTACCAACGAACACAGCCTGCCATTGGATTCCAGAATGCTACGCAAGTTGCTGCGTATGTCCTCCACTTGCACTATTTAAAAGGGCCTTTTGTGCACGGAGCAATTATCCCGTGTGGGCCATGTGCTCATGAAGATCTCTTGGTTCCATGAAGGATGGTGTTCCCTGGACTGGCGGACCGACCCACCAACAGAGATAATGTGGTATTCTCGCAATACTCGGGCAATCAATCTTTGAGTCTAGGGACGCACCACGACACGACTAAAATCAGGTTCCGACTTCAAATATCGTCGGTGCTTGCCGCTTTGTTGGACTGTGATACTTTCTTCGGCACACACTTCGCCTCTCATTACGTTCTTCGCATTTCATTTGGCTGACACAAATCTAGATGGCTATTGAAGTATGGAAAGACTCGGAACAGTTGGGAGCGTTAATTTTATGTGTAGTGACCATTCCGATGTCTTGTGTAGCGACAGGCTTGCGCTTCGCAGCACCTAAAAAAACAGCAGGGAGGGAGAACCTTGAAAAGTTGCTAGCTCTCGCATCCTTGGTCTTCTTTCTGGTCTACATGTTAATGTTTTTGTACCGTCCATCTCACTTGCTCTTCCACCCTGCCTATCATTTCGAACTTCTCCAGTGCTAACGTCCCACTCCCCCATAGTTTTGACTGTACTCAATGAGCAGAGCCTGACTGAGCTTGCGATGGGCCCTCCAGAGACCATTGTCTATGTGTTGAAAGTAAGTTTTCTGTGACTTTTCTTCAGGAAACACTATACTCACCGAGAGGCGGTAGGTCGGATGGGCAATGTCGCCGCAACTCTGTCCCAACCAGCTGCTGCTGACCAAGTTGACATTACTTTTGTTCTATCACCGCATGTTCTGGATTCACAAAGGTTTCGTCCGCTGGCTGTGGTGCATTGGCATTCTCACAGTCCTATGGACTATCACAGCCTATCTTATCAAGTGGATGTTTTGTTGGCCAGTGACATGTATCTGGGACAAGTCTTTGTCTGGAGGCAAATGCATCAAGATGCCGGTATTATTTGCTGTGAATGAGATTATCAACTCTGTGATTGACTTTGTGATGATCGCTTTGGCTATTATCCGGATTGTTTCTACCCTCCAAATGAGCCTCTGTGAGAGGATCAGGCTTAGCATTTTGTTCTCGGTGGGCAGTTTGTGTGTTGCAACGCAATTTCATGAAAATATAAATCCGGAACTGACATGACAATAGGTCTGGGATTATTGCTTTCATCAAGATTGCAGAGGCGTACTCAGAAGCTATCTGAATGCACCCCATACAGCCGTGTTGCTTACGGCTAGGTATAGTCTCTACACACTTCCAGCATATGATGGATATTGACCCACGGTGTTCGGAAAGATCCAGAAGCTCTCGGCTGTAAGGTGAAGCGATCTTGGACCAAGGTATGTCTTATCTATAATGCATTCCCTCTACCGGTATACTCAAGTACCCAGTTCGTGGCGCGGCTCTTGCGAAGGGCCAGTCGACCATATCAAGTGCGGTGTTCTGGTGGTGTGGTTGGGCGTTCGTTGGTGATTCGAACATTCAAGGTTGAGGTTACACTTTTTGTTGGTTGACTAGGCAGCCAACGCCATGTGATGTGGCGCTTCCAACGTTGGTAGATCAAGCACGCTTGAGAGACCTGTTGGCGATTTATTTGACTTTAGGATTGCAATGCCAAGCAATGCCGCCTTGAAGGCTTCGGGCCGAAGTCAGATGTGAGAGCTGAACAGACCCCGCTTCAAGCCGTATCATGATAGCTCCACGCTATGTCGAGCGACCAACGAAAGGTCAGTTACGAAGAGCGGATGTTGACAGCAAATCCATAAACCACTTGCCTGGTTGTTGAGCACGGCATCTACTCGCAAGGCGACGTCCGGTGCCCAGGCATTGCCCACCGCCCGCTGGCCTGTGACCCTGAGCCGCAGATCCCTCGTATGCTTCTTTGCGCTCTCTGGAAAGTCACTCGATCTGCACTACACTGGCACCGCAATCCTGTCGTCAACAGCCAGATTTTATACTATAATACTTTCCATTACGACGATGACATCCAGATTCTTCGACTGCTCGGTCACAGGGTGCGAGCGACCAAGCGCTCGCGCAGTGGGAGCCGGCTGTGACATGTGCAGTTCCCATTTCTGTGCACTTCACATGTCTCGAGATTATCACAAGTGCCCCAGCATCGGGGTATGAGTTCCATCCATACCAAGTCAGCATTATATTGTTGAAAAGCTCGCTGATCACGAATGAAAATCTAGGACCTGGATGATGCAGCCTACAATGCGCTCATCGCCGCTGAGATCAGTCGCCTCCGCGAGCAGATCAACGAGCAGGCTGTCTGTGAGCTTGCCTCCAGCCTGAGTGGCGGTAAATCTTGTACCGTCGAGCACCCGTCAAAAGTGGTCGGGGCGGGTGCCCTGACCGGGTGTGCGAATTACCACGTCCGTATCCGCTTCGACGATGGGTCCCCTCCCTGGCTCATGCGTGTGCCGCGGGTCTCGGGATTTGCAGTTGGGCTCCCTGTCTCACTCGCAGAGTACCTAATTCGCAGCGAGTATGCGACCCTGAAATTCCTCGAGACTACGGCAGTTCCAGCCCCGCGGGCCTTTGCGTTTGGCGTCCCTTCTGATAAGACCGACCACGGCGTCGGAGTATGTTTTCTTCTCATGGAAGAGCTCCGCGGTCAGCCCTGGGACGGTCGAGGGGACACGGCCAAAGTCTGGGAGGGTCTCGCGGGGATATTGGCTGAATTGGAGAGACACCCATTCCCCAAGGCAGGATC
The DNA here is from genome assembly GCA_021399435.1 of Diaporthe sp. PMI_573. Lineage (NCBI taxonomy): Eukaryota > Fungi > Ascomycota > Sordariomycetes > Diaporthales > Diaporthaceae > Diaporthe > Diaporthe sp. PMI_573. The sequence goes on along the minus strand of JAJTUP010000007.1, from coordinate 755,978 downwards.
TTTATGTGTGAGGACACCTGACGACCAGTCGTCCGTCTCTGCCTTTGCGAGCGACAGATTCGTGTGTCTCGATCCTTATGGGCCGTTCGAAACACCGGCAGATTATTACACCGCCTGGGCCGAACAGTATCTTTCCTTGATAGCGGACGGTCAGCTCTACCCTCAATTTCCAGTCGAGGCTTACCTGGTATACCGTTTCCTCCAAGAAAACGCAACCCAGCTGTCCGACCCCCAGGACACATTCTTTCTGAAACACGTCGACGATAAGGGTGACCACATCATGGTTGACGAATACCTCAACATCACCGGCATTATCGACTGGTAGATGGCGCGAGTCGTTCCACGACGAGAGGCTTTTGGGCCGTCCCTCGTGTCAGCCGACATGAGAGCTCTTTGCGAAGGAAATATATCGCTAAGCGCAGAGGATGTTTTACTAGGCAGCGTCCTGAGTGAGGAAATTCCGGGGACGAACATGTTTACGAAAGATGAGCGTGTGAGGAGATACCTCTGGGGCCTGGGCCGCGAATCTAAGTGGGTGTACGCACTACCCTTGGCAAACGCCATTCTCCGAGTCTTCGGGGTTGATCAAGGCTGGGACGAGTGGAAGCAAAGTTCATTAGAGAGATATGGGAACGATCAACGTCTCAAAGCTCTAGTAGATGACTCGTTGAGAAATTTATGTCAATGACTGCAGCCGGCGCAAGCATGCGAGGAGGAAATGGCATTCAAAAGTCTGAACTCTCTATGAAATTTCTACGAAATATCGACCGTTTGCAAAGAAAACAAGCATGACTGTTAGTGGTCTCGTCACAAGTTTGGCTGATAAGCTTCGGAGACATGGCGTTCTTGTACGCAGGTAGTCTCTCTTGGTCGAGCATTTTTCCCCGCCCGCGAAAATAACCGTCTGCTGTGATGAGGTCGATCTGTCTTGGGTGTGAGCTATCACATGGGCTATCGACATGCTGTGGTAAGCAAGGTGCATTATTCCAAGCCCTTGCTTGCGCATGATTGGACATGATCGTCGTGCTGTGCTTAGTGATGCAATATTACTGTGTCGCACCAACCTCCAACCGCTGCTTTTGGTCACCTGCATCTAGATCGCTCGGCATTCTCTGGACGCATGCCTAGAACCACTAAAGAGGGCAGCTTTTGTAAAAGCAGGCTGCAGAAAGGTGAGGAGTCTGCCTTGCGACCATTTCTGCAAATGCAGAAGAGGAACGAACCCCTCAACCCCTGCAATGGTGCGGGTGCTCAGCTGTGCTTCGAGGATGATCTCCCGCCACAGCTGAAATTCAGCCAGCCAAACCGGTTAGCTGCAGGAATGTGTTGATTCGCGTGAGACAGAAAAGTAGTGAGACGGAGTCGCCGTGGCGTACGCAAGAAAGTGATGAACATAACAACCCCTCTCTGCCCACCGAGTATTCCTCGAGTCATCTACAATGCCTTCACCTGCGTCAATTAGCTTGGAGTCCATGGTTTTCGTTGAAGATATGACCACAAACTAAATGAATACGCATCGAAACATCGAGAGGCTACCTCATCAACAATCACACACACACACGTGTCAGTCATGTCTCAACCAATCCCCCAGCCGAAAGGCCTTCCTCTGGTGGGCAACATCCTGGACGTCAACCCATCCAACACATGGCAGTCCCTGCAGCGCCTGTCGGAGAAATACGGCGAGATATTCCAGATCAAGGTGCTCGGTAAAACAATCGTGTTTGTTGCAGGCGCCGCCCTGGCCGAGGAGATCTGCGACGAGAAGCGCTTCCGCAAATATGTGGGCGGGCCGATCGTGGAGATCCGGAGCGCGGTGCACGACGCGCTCTTCACGGCGTTCGACCACGAGGAGATGTGGGGCGTCGCGCACCGCATCGTCGCGCCGAGCCTGACGCCTGACTCCGTGAGGGGGTGGTGCGACGAGGTTGTCGGCTGCACCGGCGAGTTGATCGCGAAGTGGAAGGGGCTTGGCGAGTCCAATGGCGGAGTCGACCTGATGGACGAGCTGAACCGCCTCAACCTCGAGGCCACGACGCTGACCATGTTCGGCAAGAAGCTGAACTGCATCACTGCCCCTGAGAGCCACTCCATGCTGCAGGGCATGGAGGACAGCACTGGGGAGGCAATGAAGAGGCCCACGAGGCCGGGGCTACTCAACTGGCTACTGTATGGCGGCAAGTTCAAGAAGGCGATCAAGGTCATGCGTGAGGACTACGCTGCGGATCTTGTGTCCTACAGAAAGCAGAACCCCACGAGCCGCCGGGACATACTCTGGGCCTTGATGGAAGGAAAAGACAACCAGACAGGCAAGGGACTGACTGAAAGTCAGGTCGTGGATGAGATCGTGAGCATGCCAATCGGGAGCTCCACGGCGCCATGCATGCTTGGCAGCGAGATCTACCTCCTCCTCCAGAACAAGGAGTGCATCGCCAAGGCCAGGGAGGAGCTGGACCGGGTCGTCGGCCCCTGGTCCGGCGCGGCAGGGGCAGCAGGCGACGCGGCGCAGATCCGAGCCGAGCATCTCCCGCAGCTCAAGTACATCGAGGGCATCGTCCGCGAGTCCCTGAGGCTGAGCTTCGCGGCGCCGGGCTTCAACATCGAGCCGGTTCCCAGGCCCAAGGGGCCCGGCGGCGACGCGGACAAGAGCCCCGTGCTCCTCGCGGGCGGCAAATATCAGATCGCCCACGACCAGGCCATGATCCTCGTCCTGGCGGGTGCGAACCGCGACCCTTCGGTCTTTGACGATCCCCTTGCCTTCAAGCCTGAGCGGATGATGGGCCAAGCGTTTGGGGAACTACCTTCTGGCGTGAAGAAGTGGTTCGGCAACGGGAAGAGGGAGTGTATCGGCAAGCACTGGGCGTGGCAGTTCAACATGGTCGTCACGGCGATGCTGATCCGGGAATGTGACTTTGAGATGGTGGACCCGGACTTCAAGCTGGATGGACACCAGGACGGCTGGTTCAACTACAGGCCTGTTGGGTTGAAGGTTAGAGTCAAGCCGAGGACTCCGTAAAATTTGGAAGAGAGGCAGGTGGACAATGTGAAGCAGTGTTAGGTTTAAGTATTCGGGGAAAGGATCCAAGATTGTGATCTTCACAGTGAACATGGGTTTCAAAGCTCATCGGAGACGGGCAGGATGTTGTTATAACAAAAATTGTTTTCGTGAGCACATCCGAGTCCACAGCTATACGCCATTATACGACATAATACACTCTCTTGAAGCATGTCCCATCTAGTCCTTCTTGTGGAATGTCTCCTGAACCTGCGATTCACTGCCGTCGTCTCCATCAACAACAGGCACCTGATCAATAGGAATAACGCCCCATTTTTCAACCTCTCGACTTGTGAACGTGCCATAATAATCCACCTCGTCATACTCGCCCATACCGGGAACTGGAAAGAGCTTATTGAGGGCGAAGAAGATAGAAGCACTAATAAAGAAGCCTGTCCGTTTGTGTGAGTATCTTAGCCAGTAGAAGGTATTAAGCCGGGTACACTTACCGACCAGGAAAGCCATATAGTACAGTTGATACAATGCCTTGGGCCCACCCGTATTTCCGCCTGCCGTCAGGACTAGACCACCCACCGTAGGAGCCCAGCCACATAGCCAAGCAACGATGGCCCTCCAATTGACGCCGTGGAAGAACCAGTATGACGTGTCGTTGGTGCGGTACAGGTGACTGAGTTGGATCTTCCCTCTTCTCAGCACGAGGAAGTCCGTTGCCATGATGCCGATAATCGGGCTCAGAAAGACCGAGAATGAGCTGAGCACACTGACAAAGGTCGCCGCCCTGTTGATGAGTTGCCAAGGCTGGCAGATCCAGGCGGCCACGAATGTGATGATGGCGCCCCGACGGATGTCTATGTAGCGGGGGAACAGACCCGCAAGATCGATGCCCCCAGCCACGGCATTGCCGCAGATATTCTCGAAGCAGGCTGTCAATGCGAACCCAAAGGCCAGAAAGAACACACCAGCCCGTGCTTTGGAGGATCCATGACCATTGTCCATCATGACCATCAACAAATCCGGTGGATTCCAGTAAACTTCGCCGTATATCTTTTGGGAAGCAGACGTGGTCACCAAACCAATGAATGAGACAAGCACTCCGACAATCCAAGCAGAAAGGATAGTGCCTCCAACATAGTGCTTCGGCCCCTTTGCGTAACGACTGAAGTCGCTCGAGTTGGTGATCCCTGCCGCAATCCCTCCAAGCATCTGGTTGATGCCCGCCATCATAAGCCACGACGAATTCTTCCACCCGCTGGGGACATTCTGCCCCTGAGTCATCAGGGGCCCGACACCCTTAGCCGTGACGAGTGCCCAGGTCATCATGCAGAGCATGCCGATGCCGCAGTAGATGCTAGTGACGCGGAACGGCCACTTGAACTTCTCCGGGCGGATGAACAAGAACGGGGTCGAAATTGTCCAGAAGACGATGAAACCCACAAACTGGTAGCCTGTGGTGATGGCCGCCATGCTCGCGGGCAGGAACTCGGGCATCTCGGCGAAGCTGGGCCAGATGGCTGTCAGACATACGGTCGCCAGCCTGCCCCCGTTCCAGCATTGAATCGCATTCCAGATAAAGTTGAGAACTTCTGCGTGTTAGCCACCTGCTCCGGAGCCTAAAGTGACATACAATCTGGAACATTCCAAAACATGAAAGACGGGGATCCATGAAAGGGAAGGAATGGCACTGACGGATGCGCTGGATCAGGGGGATATAACTCGCCCGGAGACCCCAGGAGAACCGGTTCTGGATTGTGAAGCCGATGTGCCAGGTGAGTCCGCACCAGGCGATCAGGGTCGAAAAGAGGGATATGAGTAGCCGGCCGACGATGATGACTGCCATCGACTGGGAGACTGAGAGGCCCTGGGTCAGGAATGTGTTGGGGGACTGCCAATTGCTGATGTTAAGGCTGGAGATGGTCCAATATCCGAAGAAAAGGAACCAGTCTGGATGCGCGAGAGAGCTGTCAGCAGCTGAGCTAGAATGAACTGGGTCTTGCGTTTGGCGTACTCCATGTTCTCCTCTCTGGGGGCAGAGGGATCAGGTCTCTGTTCGACCAAGAATCGGTTTGCTCGTGCCGGGTCTCGTCGCCGTGCAGCCGCACCTTTTCCTTGACCCACCCTAGTCGTGCTTTTACACTGCTTTTTTCCATAGCTGAGAACGAAACCCCAGGCCGTCAATATTTGGGGGAGAAGAATGGCAGAGGGCGAGGTTTAGGGGAAGGAGGGAATCGTAAAAGAGCGGAGTATCATTTTTGAGCTTGGAAAAGCAAGATATCAGAGATGTCAACCCCTCATCAGCAAAGGGGGTGAAGGCGGTGATATCGCCCAGTGGCATTTGACTCGTACGAATCAGGCCAGAGCATCAAAGATAGGCAAATGACGACTCTGTCGCTGCCATCCATATCTCCTGGGCTTGACCAAGAGATTACATATCCACCACTGGCAGGTTCACTCACCGTATAGCCGTTATGCTTTCTCCTCTCGGAAAGGACCCGCATGCCGGGCGGCACTTGGCGGAGAGCGCCGATCGCGGTAGTGATAAGAGGAGGTGCCGTGTTATCTCCGTAATCCATGAATCCTCCGTGGCCAGGATCGGGGCGAAGGATTATACAAGGCGCCTTCTGGTGTCCTACTTCGGGATGAATTGACGAGAGAGAGAGAGGGACGATTTGATGTTTGCGAATCCTCAGAAAATCACATCCCCAAACCCACGACCAAACGGCGGCATCACCAACAAAAACAACAATATGGCCGGGCCGAATTCAACCAAGCGCCTTCGGATCGGCGTCGACGTGGGCGGCACAAACACAGACGGCGTCATAATCGACCCGACGCAGGCCTCGTCGCCCAACAAGGGAATACTGGCGCACCACAAGGCGCCCACGACCACAAACCCGAGCGATGGCATCAACGCGGCCATCACTCACATGTTCACGGCCTCAGACCCGCCCATCAACCCAGCGGACGTGGCCTCGGTGACAATCGGCACGACGCACTTCGTCAACGCCGTCGTGGAGCGGGACGCGGCGCGGCTGTGCAGGGTGGCCGTGCTTCGGCTCGCGGGGCCCTTTGGCAAGCACGCCCCGCCGTGCGTGGACTGGCCGGATGACATGCGCGACCTGGTCCTGGGGTACTGGGCCAGCGTCGAGGGCGGGCTCGAGGTCGATGGGGTCCTGATCAGGGAGCTCGACGAGGATGCCGTCAGGGAGCAGTGCCGGGCTATTCAGGAGAAGGGCATCCGCGCCGTGGTCGTCAACGGGGTCTTCAGCCCCATCGATACGGTGTACCGGCAGGAGGAGAGGGCCGCGGAGATTGTGCGCGAGGTTCTCGGCGCGGATGTTGATGTGGTACTGAGCAAGGAGGTTGCCAACCTCGGGTTTTTGGAGAGGGAGAACGCCGCGATTCTAAACGCTGCCATCTTACCCTTTGCGCGTAGGACGATCCGGTCCTTCCAAGAACCTGTGAGGAAGTTGGGGTTGGACTGTCCCGTTTTCATCACGCAGAATGATGGCACCCTACTCGCAGGGGAGATTGCCGCGAAGCTGCCCATCAGGACGTTTAGCAGCGGGCCGACGAACTCGATGCGTGGCGCTGCTTTCCTGATTCAGGGTGAGGAGCAACAGGAAGGCCAGGCGATGATGGTCGTTGATATCGGCGGGACGACTACTGATATTGGGCTTCTCCTCGCCAACGGATTTCCCAGGCAACAAGCGGCTTACAGCGAGTTGGCTGGTGTGAGGATGAACTTCTCGTGTCCTGATATCAAGAGTATCGGCCTCGGAGGCGGTTCGATCATCCGCAAAGGGGCAGACGGTAGGCCTACGACAGTGGGACCGGACTCTGTGGGATACAAACTCACTGAAGAGGCCGTTGTCTTTGGAGGTGGCGTCTTGACAACCACCGATGCAACCGTCCTAGCCAGGCCTGACGTGAAAATTGGTGACTCGTCACTTGTCCAGGGCAAGCTTTCTGACGATGAGCTTAGCGAGACTCGAGCCATAATCAAGCAGAAACTGGAGAAGGTCATCGACATGATGAAGACTTCTCCCGAGGATCTCCCTGTGCTTCTCGTCGGTGGAGGAGCCGTCATATCTCCCGATGACCTGAAAGGCGCGAGCAAGGTGCTGAAGCCTCGGTACTCAGAAGTGGCCAATGCCATCGGAGCGGCCATGGCGAGAGTCAGCGCCGTGGTAGACACGGTCAAGTCTACCGAGAGCAAGTCGACACAGAAGCTGCTGGAGGAGATTTCAGCTGAGGTTACCGAGAAGACGGTTGCCGCAGGTGCATCACTCGAGTCTGTCAAGGTGGTCGAGATGGAGACGCTCCCATTGCAGTATATTGCCAACAAGACACGCTTCATCGTCCGCGCTGCAGGCGACTTCGACTTTTCTAGGACAGATCTCGCCACTGTTCCACCCACAAATGGACAAGAACCAACTCTCAACGACATGGACCAGTATGAGAAGAAAGCCCGAATGAATGGGTCCACAACGGCCGATCCTAACGGCACGGAAAAGCCAGAGTCGCGGCGAGAGGCAGCGGACGTGGACCCGAACACGTACCGCCCAACTGTGAAGAACCGCGCTTGGTTCGTCAACGAGACCGACGTTACCTGGATAAGCACAGGCTGCTACATCCTCGGCACAGGAGGCGGAGGGTCCCCATACTCCCACATGGTACGGCTGCGCCAGCTCCTGCGTGCCGGCGCCGTCGTCCGCGTCGTCTCGCCTGACGACCTGCAGGACACGGACCGGGTCGGGTGCGGCGGCGGGATGGGCAGCCCAACGGTGGGGATCGAGAAGCTTGCCGGCGACGAGATGGTGCAGGCGCAGCAGGAGCTGGCCAGGGTGCTCCCGGCCGACGGGAGAGCGACGCACATGATCGCGCTCGAGATCGGCGGTGGCAACGGGCTCCAGGGGATGATCCTCGGGGCGTCGGTCAACATGGACCTGCCGTGTGTCGACGGGGACTGGATGGGACGGGCATATCCTACCAAGTGGCAGACCACGCCTGTCGTGTTCAACGAGCGGCAGCCCGTGTTCTGTCCACTGTCTATGTGTGACGGGAACGGGAACAACATTATCATGACCAGTGCCACGTCTGACCTGCAGGTCGAGAGGGCGCTGCGGGCTGCCATCAGCCAGATGGGCTCGCACGCTGGCTGTGCCGAGGGTCCCGTGTCCGGCGCAGAGACGAGACGGTGGGCCGTAGAGCACACGATATCTGCGGCGTGGAGGATCGGCAGGGCAGTGGAGAAGGCGAGGCGGGCAAACATGGTTGACGAGGTCGCGGAGGAGATCGTCAAGGAGGTTGGGGGGAGCGGGGCGGCCAAGGTCCTGTGGAAGGGCAAGATAGTTGGCGTCACGAGGACGCTGAGGATGGGACATGTCTATGGAGAATGTCTTATCGAAGGGATGGACGTGGCTGAGGCCAAGGAAGGGGACACTGGCGCCTTGAAACGCGGACATGGCAGAAGCCGCTTCGAGGGGACGATCAAAATCCCGTTCAAGAACGAGAATATCGCCGCCATCAAGGTGCATGAGCAAGAGAACAAGGACGGTGACAGCGAGGCTCTGGAGAAGCAGGAGGACGTCCTCTGCATTGTGCCGGACTTGATCTCGGTCATTGACGCGCAGAATGGGGAGGCTATCGGTACGCCAGAGTACAGATATGGTCTGCTTGTCACTGTGTTGGGAATTGCCGCCAGCGATAGATGGACAGGTTCAGAGAGGGGGGTCGAGATTGGTGGCCCCGAAGGCTTCGGCATACATCACCTCAAGTATCAGCCACTTGGGAAATTCGTGAAACCCGTCAGCGTGATAGATGAGTTTGATACAAGCGATTAAGGTATACAAGGCGCGCGATATACGGGTTAGACATCCTACAACACCACTATAGAATCTCGTACTAGATACATAGCATCAATTCTCGCTGAAAAGGCAGCAACTCCATTGTTGTTGCAAAATGACCACGATATATAATTAGTTGACATCTACTATGATTGACAGTCCACGGAAATAAATTGGTACAGATCTGCCTTACACGAAGAGGAGACGAAGAAAAAAAATATTCAGCCTTGAGAATGACCCCCTTGACAGAAAATGTCTCCGTAAATTAATCCTGAAACGATGCTCAGGGCAAGATTTGGCTGAAGCCCGGGGTAGGTCTGAAGGATAGTGTGACAGACCTGTTTGAACTCGCCTGTCTATTCACATCAGACTCACCATTTCTGGGTATTTGTTCGATATGAGCACAACAAGCCTCAATCTCTGCAGTTTTTCGAGAGAGTGTCTTACATACGAAGCCGAAAGTTGCCGCATATTGTAATCGATAATCGTCGGGAAGCCACGGGTAACAACAGCTTGAATATTTCTGGGCTGTTAGAACGCACATCTAAACTCGACCAGGTGCAGGCTGAATATTATCAATATGGTGAGCCGTGGTTGATTACACATACTAACAGGCCTATCAATCTCCATGACCGGAGTGCATCTTATCCCCGACGACGTGTGATCCGAGCTTTGCAGTCAAAAAGTATCAGCCACATTCGACCGAACCCGAAGGAGGGATGCGATCCCGAAATCCCCGGCTCCTTTCCCGTTCGAAACGACAACACAAGCTTTGTGCTAGGCGGCTGACAGGGTCCACCCTGGCACAGGGTGCCGCCCTCGCATCACTTGCTGTGGAGGGCCTTTTTTGGCGGGGAAAACATCACCGTGCAGAGCAGCTGAACGGGCCGTTTGAACAAAGAAAAGTGCTCTTTTGACGGCCTAGCGTAGGTACGTTTGGCGGAAAAATCACATGTAATGCCGCGTCATGATCAGCACTTGCACTTATTTCCAAGAAAATGGCGGTCGTGGATGCAGAACAAAGGCGTGATGTCAGGCCTCAACGACCAACGCTGCCGTCGTCATCGTTCTCGTTCTCGTTATGACCCCTGCTCTAGCTCCGATCCGAGATGTAGACTCACTCCTTCCAGACTGCGCCTCTAAGAAAGCTAATCCATGCATGTGCATGTCGCGCCTTCTCTAAGGATTCACATGTGCATGTGGACTAGCTCCATTGGACACTGAGGCAGTGGTAGGCAGTGGTAGTTCGTTGAACCCGTGTTTGATCTGGATTCCTTCCGGCTTGCATATAAGCCACCAGGACGCGAGTCCTGCCTGACAGGCGTGAGCCTCTAAATGTCATCCTCCAAGCTATGCCCAACTTGATCAGCCACCTCCGCATCCCTCTCACCTCTTCCTTTGGTTCTTGTTGATTCTCTCCCTGGCTTGTTGGCTAGGTCAGACTGCACTCTGCCGTAAGTTGGGTGTTTCAAGTTTCAGCAACACCTCGCCCGAGCAGTGACGAGAACCCAGTGGACAATGGCTGTTCCAACCGAAATTGGCGGCCCTCCTGGGCTGCCCTTCGTCGGCAACATCTTCGATCTCCAAGATGAAGTTCCCCTCCGCGCCATCGAGCGCATCGCCGACATACACGGACCCATCTTTAAGGTGAAGGCACCTGGACGAGAGTCAATCATGGTCAGTGGCTTTGACCTATTTGACGAGCTGTGCGATGAAACAAGGTTCTACAAGCTGCTCGGCGGCAAGCTGGCCAGCGCGGCGGACTCTTCTGGCAAACCTCGTGGCCTGTTCACACAGAAGAGCGAGAAGGAGGACGATTGGGGCCAGGCTCACCGCATCCTCATGCCCGCTTTTGGACCTCTGGCGGTGGCTGAGATGTTTGACGGTCAGAACACACCTTGAAAACTACAGAATACGAACAGCAGCTCGCTGACTGAACCTTGCCACAGAAATGCACGACATTGCTTCACAACTAGTTCTCAAATGGGCAAGGCAGGGCCCGACGCACAAAATTCAAGCATCAGAAGACTTCTCGCGGTTGACGCTAGACACCATTGCGTTATGTGCTATGGACTTCCGATTCAACTCGTTCTACCAGGAGGACATGCACCCATTTGTCAAAGCTATGAACACTACATTGGGTGCGGCGAATAGCTCCGGACAACTGGCCGGGCTCATCACCAGGCTATTCCCCTCTTACAACGAGGAGGTCAAACAAAGTGTCAAATTCATGGAGAATACCTCACAGGAGTTGGTTCAATATCGAAGGGACCACCCCACCGAGAAGAAGGATCTGCTCAACTCTTTGATCAATGGCAAGGACCCCAAGACTGGAAAGACTATGAGGGATGAGCTTATTGCTGCAAACATGCAGACTTTCCTGATCGCCGGTAAGTTGACAGTCTCACATAAGGTCACCAATGACACTGACCACCCACAGGTCATGAGACGACGTCTGGACTGCTCTCCTTCGCCTTCCTCCAGCTCCTCAAGAACCCGAATGCCTACTTTGCCGCCCGGGCCGAAGTCGACCGCGTGTTAGGCAACTCAAAGCTCGAGCCAAAGCACGTCAACGAGTTGAAGTATATCAACGCCGTGCTTCGCGAGACCCTGCGCCTGACGCCGACTGCACCGGCTTTCAGCCGTGCCATCCGGCCTGAGAATACAGAAGAGACGGTATACATAGGGGCGAAGGACCCAGACAGCAAACACAAGTACGAGATTCCGCGGGGCAAGTCTATTGTGTGTCTCATAGGGAAGATCATGCAAGACCCCAAGGTGTTTGGCGAGGACGCCGAGGAATTCAAGCCCGAGCGAATGCTGGACGAGAACTTCGAGAAGCTGCCCAAGAACGCTTGGAAGCCGTTTGGAACTGGAATGAGGGCCTGCATCGGAAGAGCATTTGCCTGGCAGGAGGCTGTGCTTGCGGTGGCGCTGATCCTGCAAAACTTTGACATGCGGCTGGACGATCCGAACTACGAGATGAAGGTCGTGCAGACGTTGACGCTGAAGCCCAAGGACTTCTATATGCGGGCCAGTCTGAGGGAGGGGATCACGCCGACCATCCTGCTTCAGAGGCTGAGCGGTGACAGGGCCACTGGTGGGCAGCATAAGGACAGCGTTCCTAAGGGGGTCGAGAATGTGACTACTGGCGACTATGCTCTCTCGATCTTGTACGGGTCGAATACTGGGACTTGCCAGGCGCTATCGCAGAAGCTCGCAGGGCAGTGTGCTCAGAGGGGACTGGCGGCGAACGTCCAGACACTAGATGCGGCCATGGGTCAGATTCCAAAGGATAAGCCAACCGTGATCATCACGGCCTCATATGAAGGGTTGCCCACCGATGATGCCGCGCGTTTCGTGGCATGGCTAGAGAGCCTGAGGCAAGACAGGGAGGAAAAGAAGCTCGAAGGAGTCAAGTACGCCGTCTTTGGCTGTGGTCACAGCGACTGGGCATCGACGTTCCAGAAAGTCCCGACGTTGGTGGACGAGATCCTCCCGATCCTGGGCGCAGAAAAGCTCGCAGACCGTGGATCATCAGATGTGAGCAAGCAAGATACATTTGGCGACTTCGAGACATGGACCAGTGGGAAACTATGGCCGGCTCTCGGCCCATACGTGACGTCGTCCGAAGACTCGTCCACGTTCTCAACCATCCCAACCATCGAGATCGAGCTCACGGCCGAGGAACGGGCCGCCCATCTCCAGCAGAATGTGCAATGGGCCAACGTCATTGATGCCAAGGTCCTCACCGCGGAGGGCGAACCGGAGAAGCGCCACATTGAGATCGAGCTCCCATCCAACATGACCTACTCCGCGGGGGACTACCTCGCCGTGCTGCCCCTGAACCCAAAGGAGTATGTAAGACGGGTCATGAACCACTTCAACCTGCCTTGGGACGGCATGATCACGATCAAGGCGGGCTCGACAACCTCGCTACCCACAGGCAAGCCCATTGCTATCTTCGACCTGCTCCAGGGCTACGTCGAGATATCGCAGCCGGCGACGAAGCAGGACATCGAGGTGCTGGTCTCAGTTTGCAGCTCCCCCGATGTCAAGGAGACCCTGACGAGTTACTTGTCCCCCGAGACATTCACCTCGGAGGTTATCGAGAAGCGCATCACCATGCTCGATCTCCTGACAAGACACAAAGCCGACATTCCCCTCCCGCTCGCCACCTTCCTCTCCCTACTGCCGCCAATGCGCACGAGGCACTACTCCATCTCATCTTCCCCGCTGGCATTGCCCAACTCCGTAACCCTGACGTACGCCGTCCTCGACGCCCCAGCCTGGTACCAGCCAAACGGAGGCCGCTCCCACCCCGCCGCCGCAGGGGGTAGGAAGAAAGATGATCAGGAGCAGCAGCAGAGCCGCTTCCTCGGCGTCGCAGGCAGTTATATGCGTTCCCTGTCTCCCGGCGACCGCGTGCTCGTGTCGGTGCGCAGCACGAACAGGTACTTCCGGCTGCCGCTGGACATGACTGCCACGCCGGTGGTGATGATGTGCAACGGCAGTGGGATCGCGCCATTCCGGGGGTTCGTGCAGGAGCGGGCGACGCTTATCGCCGAGGGCGGGAAGCAACTCGCGCCCGCGGTGCTGTTCGCAGGGTGCCGGCGGCCGGCGCGTGATCAGCTTTACAAGGAGGAGCTCGAGGCCTGGGCGGCGCTGGGGGCGGTAGATGTAAGGTGGGTTTTTAGTCAGCACCAAGAGGAGGGCGAGAAGGAGGAGGAACGGTGTAGGTATGTGCAGGAACGGATGCTGAGGGACCGGGAGGATATTGATCGGCTGTGGCTTGAGGGCGCGAGGTTTTATATCTGCGGGAGCAAGAGTCTGGCCAAGGGGATTGGAGCTGTGGCTAGGAAGTTGATTGCTGCTGGGGCCAAGAGGAATGGTAAGGATTATACGCCGGAGGAGGTTAATGATTTTGTCAAGCGGATGAGGAACGAGAGGTTCGTCACGGATATCTTCTGAGGTAGTTATCATGGTGGATGGTAATGGCAGGCGGGAAATGGTTCAGCTGGCGTTGTATGTGACTTGTTGGGGCATGACGATCGTTATATATCCGCGGATATCTCTAATAAATTGACACGATGAACAAATAATGACAGAGAATAAGTTGATTCGCAAGAAGACTGCGCCCAGATCACATCACGACAGTCTTAAGCTCCTGCAGAGCAGCCGTCCACCTCTGGCCGCGGCCCTGCCTCTCCCACAGCTCAGGCAGAGCGTCCAAGCCCCGGAGCACGTTGGCATACCCAGTCGACTGCCACAGCCGCCTCAGGATCGACGAGAAGAACTCCCTGTTGTCCTCCTCGCGGGACTCGGCCGCCGCGATGAACGCGGGCCAGACGATTGTGTGGGAGCCCGGCGCGGACGGGTCGACCTGCTCGAAGAGGGCGCGGATGTGCGCGATGCGGTCGGGCATGCTCTCGATCGGGCTGAACGTCTCGTCCAGGGCGGTCTCCGTGGCGTCCAGGTTCGAGAGCAGCGGCAGGACGGTCGTCTCCAGCCTGGTGTTCCGGGCCGACTCGAGGGGGTTGTCGTCCGGGCTGCGCGCGCGCAGCACGTATATCTCTGTCGCCGCCCGCGTGATCTCCATGTACAGCCGTGTCCGCAGGTCAAACATCCCTTGCGTGCTCGTGGGGAGCTGGTCGGTGGCGACTAGGAACTCGACGCCCTGGCGCTGGCGCTGGGCCAGCTGCTCGTGGGTCGCCATGAGCCCGTTGAGGAATTTGGAGAAGTCGGCCACTGCTTTGGACTCTCCTAGTATCGGATAGGCGAAAAACGATATCCTGATTCGCCTTGGTTACTTCTGGCGTTTCTGTACCCGTGTTTGGGCGGCAATGACGTCGCAGAGTCACTTACAATTTGGATTGATTAAACAAGAACTTTTGAAGTGGTGATTCTTCAGTAACGCCCCTGGCATCCAAGAAAGCAATGAGCATTCTGTACAGCGTAAGAACATGTTCATGGCCCGTGACCAGGTCCGCTACAATCAGCAGGATGAGGGTCGCCCAGGTTGAGTCGCTGAGATCAACCTCGGATGACAACTTGCTGACGATAGCGGCACGGCCAGACTCGGCGGGCAGGCGCAGCTCCGGGACCTGTCGGGACAGGTGGAACGCGGCGGCGACGCACACGGCGCGCTCGACGATGGGATCAGCGTGGGCAAGGGGCAATATCTGGCGTCTGTAACCATTGGCCTCGTCGTCGTACATGAGCATCACAGGCGAGACGTGGGTGGAGACTATGCTCGGCTTAATCAGTAAGAGATTCGACAACGGGGCTGTGGGAGCGGCAGGGAAAGGGCAGGGCTCACAATGCTTGAAGAGGAGACGTATCCGCGGGTCTGGGTTCGAGAGTAGAGAGGGTAGGTTCATCGATAGTGGTGAGAAGTCCGGCCGTGCCAGTGTGCCGAAGTCGCCAGTTCGCGTGATTTCGATAACGTCGTTTTCATCAGCTTCAGTGGACGACGAGTCCAAAGTCCCCTGCGGCGAGGTCTCTCTTGCTTGCCGAGGCCAGTACTGGTGATCATGGCTTCCACTGCCGTTTGGTTGTCGACTTGGGCCATAGGCATGAATGCCTCGGTGCTGCCGGGTAATATGTGAACACTCTCCAGACGTACCCTCTGTTGGGCCCGGGGGCGCTGTGTCTGTCGTGGTATCTCTGCTTTGCCCTTGCTCACCACCTCCCCTCGCCCTCTTCACTCGACTGGACACGTCAACCCATTTCAAGTCAGGCTGCCGCCGCTTCGCGGAAAGCGATGACGCTGACGATGAGGACGAAGCGATCCGGGCGCTGTCGGCTGGCTCAAAGTCGGCCGCTGACGCTGTCTTCCCGTCGGCGAAGCGATATCTGATGCCGTACCCGGGGCAGTCGAGCCCCTTCTTAGCGCACTTGTTGCACTTCGGCTCTGTCAGATCACACACTATCCTCCTCTTTGTGCAATGATAACAAGCTGTGAGAAATCGTGAGTCAGCGGGCAGTCCCAGCCGTGTGATCTCGACTCAACGACGACCCAAGTCGCGAGCAGATGCCCTGCTCGATCAGGCTGTCGGCTCTTCAAGACTCAGCTCAGGGGCTGCGGCATTGAGCCGAGGTATTTCGG
This sequence comes from Diaporthe sp. PMI_573, assembly GCA_021399435.1. Lineage (NCBI taxonomy): Eukaryota > Fungi > Ascomycota > Sordariomycetes > Diaporthales > Diaporthaceae > Diaporthe > Diaporthe sp. PMI_573. The sequence goes on along the minus strand of JAJTUP010000007.1, from coordinate 740,011 downwards.
CAATAGGCCGAGTGGCCAGGCCGGTGCAATCTCACATTTCTTTGGCTTGTCAGAGCCCATCGATCATGCCATCCGGTCTCTGCTGGCTTGCAAAGGATCTGTACGCTCGTGGCTGAAGCCGGCATGTCGTCAAAATGGCGGCTCAGATAGTTTGGGGAGCGGGGCCCGGTTCGGATTTGGCGGGAGATGCAAGATGTGTGATCTGGACGCTTAGCTTTTTAGCGCGTGCATGAATCTTGCAGCCGCCGCGACACAGCAGCTCCGAGACAGATCGCGGCGATCGGGCCTGGGCGTCGTGTGGGGCTAGAACAGCGGTGGAGTTACAAACTCGAAACTCGTCCTCGTCCTCCTGTTATTTAGCTGGGCACAGGAAACGACCCACTAGGGGAGTTCAGCTTATGACGGAATTTTTTTAGAGCGTGATCATGTCATTCGGCGAGTAGTGCGAGACCGGTGGAAGCACCGGAAAGCGCCGGAAAGCCTCGCACGGGGAACTTCAATGCTGATTGCCAAGGTTGGCGCTTGCTCTGGAGATGCAGAGCGAACTTAGTCACAAAGAGTACGACAAAATCAGGGAAAATCATGCCCCAAGTGGCTGCAATTCTCATCCCGAAGGATAAGTAGGCATAAAATACGATACAGATATTCACCATCTTGTAAATCTTGCCTGTTGAAATGACCTCCAATGACTTGTACATAGGGGCGTTTAGCGCGTTTGGTACGCAGGGGTATGTCCTTGGCGTGCTCCAGACTTACGTACTACACAGTACACGCGTATTGCATGAAAATGATACTTTATGAAACTAATTTACGCGTATACATTGGGTATGGTGATGCGAAATCTTATTCAGCAGGGTTTCTAACAAGAGCCGAGCGTCACGAAGAGCTGTCATGAACCTGCGCAGCGATTGAGTAATACTTCAGCGGCCACAGAGTCAGTCAGTCGGCATCGAGAAGTGAATCGAACACTGGTCTGCTTGTGTACGGTCAGTGCCATTCAGTTTCATTCCAGCCTTGGCGTATATTTGAGGTGGGCATTTGCGACAAAGATGATTACTGATTAGCCCCTGAATTGACCCAAGAGAGCCGACAACCGCGTGCAGAAGTCGAGATCTCTGTACCTTCTGCATCCCTATCCAACATAGTACAATGACTCCACCTCGTCAAGTATTCGCGTCTCCCCTCTGCTCTCCAAGTAACTTGCCCATCTCCTCGCGAATGCTGCCAGGTAGTATGTTCTCGTATGGACGCCATGACCCGGTGCTCCAAATCTGTCATTCTTTTCTGCATGTCCCCATCGAGAGTCCGAAAGCCCTCGCAAATCTCATCACGGGTTTTCCTCAGTGATTCATGTTGCATCTCCTTCGCGGCATCTGCAGACGACAACTTATGCAGGCGAGCTATCCTCATGACCGATTCGAACCTCTCGTGTTGCCTGTGAAATTCGTCCAGAAAATTCCACTTCCTTATCCGAGCGGCCAGCAGCATGTTGAACCTGTTGGTCTCTTTGAGTTGCTGCAGAGCTCGACTCGAAGGCCAAAACGTAACATTTCACTAACTCACAGGGTTGTAAAATTAGTCTATAGTTTTAGTCAGACTAAAACTAAGTCTGTAGTTTTATAGTTTTAGTCTAAACTTGAGACTAAAAAAGTATAGTCTATAGCCTTGTAGTCTTATGGTCTGACTAAAACTACAAAACTATAGACTAAATTATAAAAGACTACAAAAACTATAAAAGAGTAGAGATTTTTTATAGCAGAAAACCTCTTATTTTCTAGCTTTGCTAGTATGCCTAAAGTTGTTTTTAATTAGTTTATATTTATTCTTGTCTTCTAATTGGCTTAGAAGTAGGTTTATTGTCCTAAATAGGCTATAGATCTACTTTTTATAGTTAGATTATAAAACTATAGACTAAATCTCTAAAAAAAAACTTAGTCTTTAGTCACGACTAAAAACTATAACTAATTTAGTTACAAATTTGGTATAACTAAGTTTGTAGTTTTAGTTAAGGCCAAAGACTAAACTTAGTCTGACTAATTTCAACCCTGCTAACTCATGTCTAGCGACCAGCAGGTCATCCGAATTGCCATGCTCTACTGTCTTCTGAGTCGAGGCCAGTTGGAGGATTGTGACAGTAAATCTGTCCATTTCTTGGTCCTGGTGGATGGCGAATTCATCATACTTTGCGTATTTGCCTCTGAGACCCAGAGCCTCTCTCCAGTCAGACGGTTCAAATAATGCCAGTTGGATATCAACTTACTTGAGCCCGGCCTTGCAACAAGGTCGCCTAGAAGAACGCCCTGTACACAAAATGCTTGTTGTCCATCCCCATTTGTCCTTTCCTTAATATGATGTCTGTCAGATTCATCCTCTCGGCATGTGCTGCCTCCCACTTCTCAAAGTTAGCCTGATTCCCGGCCAAGGACAATTTGCTCTCATCATGCAGCGTAGATTTGAATACCTCGAAGGCTCCAGCGAGCATCTGCTGAGTTGGAGACTCCAGTGACTGCTCATCTACAGGGACGTAGTCGCGACTCTGCGCATCGATGACTGGTGATTCCACCGATCGTAAGCTTCCTGCCACACGGAATCTCCTTCTTGGTCCCATGCGACGCCCCCGCCAGCAAGCTGTTCCACCAACTCGGAGTGCTCCCCAGTTTGAGCAGCTTGAATAGGGGTTCCAAGTAAGCCGCCCACAGCATCTGGGTCCGCGCCTGTTTCGAGCAGGATGCCGACAATTTCGGAGTGTCCAGTTGCTGCCGCAGCTTGCAGGGCAGTTCCGAGGGGGCCCCCTTCAAGGCCAACGTCGGCTCTTGAAGAAACTAGTAATTCAACGATGCTTTTCAAGCCTCTGAAACTTGCTAGGTGAAGCGCCGAGAGTTTTCTGGAGCCTTGTGCATTCGGCTTTGCTCCAGCTGCCAGTAAAATCTACACGAGCTTGGCATTGCCGTGACTGACAGCGGTTAAAAGCGCTGTCGGTTGATCTCCTGAAGTCTTGTCAATGTCCTCTCGAGATGCTAGGAGCTTCTATGATATCTCGATATTTTCTTGCTGTGAGGCCAGCTGCAGAGTTGTGCGCATTAGGTGGTTTCGCTTTTAATCCATGTACGCGCGCTTCTTAAGGTGGCTTCGTTTTTAATCTGTATACGTACGCTTATTGAGCAGTATGTAGGCGGTCCCTTCATACAATGGTAAACGCTTAAACATCCAGCGTTTTAAAAATAACAATGTCGATAACAGTAGGTTAAGAATACGATTGTGGCACGTGGCTCAGGAAATATAGACAGCCTTGTGACAGCCGCATTAGACACTTAAAGGACTTTCCAAATACTAAATAAACATAGTTAGAGGTCTGTATAAAAGGACAATATCCAGAAGACATACTAAGAATCCTGAAAAAGTCAAAGTTAAGAATCAGACATCCGACACCTAAGTTTACTATGTCGTTGGCTGTCAAATTCTCACATTCGGCGTTTAGCTCTTGCATAGTATACATCGATCAAGCACTGAAGTGAATGCTGCCACCTGTGCATATTTGGATTGATTGCACGAAATTTCCAGCCTATATAACCGATCCTCTATCACTATCTTGTCACCAACTGGGCAGACTTAACTCAGTCACTTGTATCCATACAATTTCTTGAACTTCTCAAGAGTAATGTTCTTCTCTTTAGCCTTCCTCATCATGACTTCAAGATCCTTCTCCGATGTGTTCATGGCGTCGTAGGCGTATAAGCCGGGCGGCAGCAATGTCTTCCCTACGAATAACTTCTCCACGAAAGCCCATTGCCCTTGGGAAGTACCGGTGGCCTTGGCGCCAAGTTTGAGAAAACATTTCAACTCATCCAAACTGGCGGGTTCTTCCTCGGGTGCTAGTTTGTCAGCGGCCGAGACAGCTGCAGCGAGAAAGCAGACAGCGAAAGTAATCCATGTGTGTGTGTCTTCCTTGCCTTCCGATCCCGGAGACTGCCTGAACTCGACGGTGCCTTTGCCGCTCACGCAACCGACGAAGTTCCAGCGGAAAAATGATGCCAGGAACGGCTCCGTCTTGCGGAGCTGCTTTCCATATGGTGAGTTTTCCGACATCAGACATATGCGCCGAATCACGCCGTTGACATCAGACCCGCCCTTGAGGTCCTGAAAAACCTGTGGCATCTCAAGCGACTTCAGTCTGGCATTGTGGCGATTACTCTGACACCAGATGTTGGCCCGACGAGTTTGAGGGACCAGGGAGTCGGTCGAGCGCTCGAAGTAGACGGCGGCCAATGCCAATTTCATAATCCAATCGAGAGTCCAGCCGTCCTTAGAATTCGGAGAAAGATGGATATGAGTGCTGGTTTGGGGCACTTGTTTCTCGACAATGAACTTGGAATCTAGAACTGACCACACCCCGTTGATCTGATCTGGCCACTTCTCATTTGAATAAAGAAGAACAGGCGACACGAGTTCAAGGCTCCCTGAAAGTACCAATTATTAGCATGTAATAGCAAGTTGCTAGCAATTGTATCCAATAGGTAATGAAACGCTTACAGCTTGACTGCCGAGGGAAATTAGGAATAGTCGTATCTTTGATCAGTGACCACTCCTGATAGTCTTCATCCCGTTTGTCTGTCAAGTGCTTGTTGATATGGTTTGGGATTCTCGCCCTCGCAAGCTCCTGGCTCACGTCCGAGGCGAGTAAAAGCCAGTTTTGGTGCTTGTGAGCTTTACTCCCCTTCCTTGTCTCTATCTCCACCCCAAACCTGATTTCGGTTGAGTGAGACATTTCCAAGATCCGAGATTAATGCTGACCGGGAATTATCAGTTGGAGGAGGCGGTGGCGGTATTCGGAGAGGAGAGTTGTGGGACGGAGCGGGTTTAACTGGTTGACGGAGCCGAATAGATTCAAATAACAAATGTTCGTGTAGAGAAAAATTGTAATTACTGAGCAGGTCTGTCGTCTTCAGAGTATGAAAGTCTTGAATTGGATTGATGATTAAAGAAAGAGAGTGGGTGGGCTTGAGTGGATCTTTTCTTCATTTTGACTTTTATTGAAGTTAGCTGTGTGCTTAGATGTGGGCTATGATGCTTACTTAGGGAGGTTTTTCTTGGGAGCTTGTGTGTGTATGTTAATGTGGATGTAAAGGGAAAGAGGTATCGACTGGGACTGCAGCTGTGGGATTGTCAAATTTTATATAGGAACCGTGTTGAGAGACTATTTTGGTCTGTGCCGTATAACTGATTGCCCTACTATTAGTCTTGGGCTACTTGTGTTGACAGTTTTAGTCTATAGCGCCGCCAGAAGCGGTTCTCGCTAGCCTTGTCTGGCGGCTGTCGTAAGGCTGTTAATGTTTTCTAGGCTACATGCTACAGACAATCGTATTCTAAACCTACTGTTATCGGCATTTTTCTTTTTTTTTAAAAAAAAAACGCTAGGTGTTTAAGCGTTTACCACTGTATGAAGGGACTGCCTACATACTGCTTAAGAAGCATATGTACACGGATTAAAAACGAAACCACTTAAAGAAAGAGAAGGCTCCGGAGACATCGTTATTTATGTTGTTCTGGTCTTCTATCCACCCATCCTGTCACCGTAATGGTGGCACGGTCACGAATGTGAACATGCTCCTCCTGAGGCTCCCGTCGAATTGGCTGGCTGGTCAGGCCGCTATGCTTACCAGACCGAAGACCACGAATGTGACCACCGTTTGTGCACCAAAATAGAGGCAAACATCCAAATTGAGTCTACAACAGAGCCAAAAATTGAAACTTGCGCCGCAAAGTCAGCGGCGAAAAAGGGCCTATGAGAAATGACCGCAACCATCTTCCAGGTCAGGTGAGTCCACTTACTGAAAATAGAGACTCTATTAATAGTTAAGACCCAACATGAAGAAATCTCATTATCTCTGTTGGTTTTACGTAGAGGAGGCGCTGCCGACGGGACCAGTGGAGATGGCACGATTCTGGGCGTGGTGTAGTATGGAATGGAGCGAGCTGACTGGATGCCCACGCTATCGACACTGGGCAAAGGACGCTTCTATTTTTGTAAGCGATCGCCACAATAGTGGGCCAGAATTGTGAGAAGTGACGTGGTAACAAAGTCCCAAGGTCGACAAATATGTGGGAGGAAGACATCGCATAATACTGTGCAGCGTGCAAGGCAAGAGTACTTCTGACTATAAAATAGACCGCCGACACTATCCTTTTAAGTTGTTCTCTCTTCCCATTCAAGACGCTCAGGGACTTGCATCTTTACGTCGGTGCAAATCAGCTTCAAATACCAGCACAACAACTCTCACACTTGTACATACTATGCAATTACGTAATCACGTCATTGGGTTGGTTCATTAGCGAAAATCCAACACCAACCACCAGCCACCTCACCGGCACACAAGATCAAGCTAGCCGAACCAGGAAATACCTACCACGACTGCGGCTTCAATCTCTTCACAAGTGTTGTCGCATCTTCGCAACATTGATCAAACAGGGCTCTAATATCCGAGGACATGGACGGCACTACGCGTGACCAGCCGGACAGGGCAGCATCCCCGCCACTGGAAATCCCAAGCCTAGAAGAACAGGAAGCTATGAAAGAAGCCATGATGAAGATGCCGGAGTCCGACCCTGAATACATGAACACAATAATGCATCTCTATCGTCATCCTGACCCAGAATCGAAACCAAAAACCCTATTCTTCTATGGGTCCCTCATGGATCCCGATGTCGTCCGAGTAATCGCAGAGACATCAACTGAGCCGGAGTTACACAAAGCTTCGATCCATGGCTTCAAACTGAAAATATGGGGCTTCTATCCAACTCTCGTTTCTGGGGATACTAGTGACGAAGTCCATGGAGTGTATTGGCAAGCAGAGAATGACCGGCAACTAGGCTTGCTTCAGCGGTACGAGACACACCGATACAAGCTAGTCACATGTTCTATCTATGTTGAAAAGGATGGGGTTACTATTGATGATGGGCTAACATTTGTGTGGGCTGGTGATCCGGGGAGTAGCGAGCTTAAGGATGGAGAGTTTTCACTGGAACGATATCAGTTGTCCTTTAAACCAGATGCGTTTAAACAGAAAGATTAGGTAGTAACCTGCAATATATTTGTCCTGTGACTTCTTATACTCTCTCATATGCATATAGAGGCAGGTGGTGGCTGGAAAAGATAGAATACGCAGCTTCGGCGATGACATAGATGACCTGAAAAAGAACAACTACTAGATAGTAGCGACTGTCGGATAAGTCAAGGTCGTCACCCATGCCAGATACTCCATCATTTCCAACATTGGATCTGTCCTACGCATATTATCAGCCTCACGGTTTAATAATGCGCGATGATGCACAGATTGACTGACCATATAGGCCAAAAGATAGACAAGCCAAATTGTCGGAAGAAGGGACATGTCTATCTTGCGAAGCAGTTTCTCCTCCGCTTTTGGTGAGCTCCTTGACCTATCCTAGCGCGGCCAGCTGCGACACCGACATCATGCCCCCTTGCCAGGCCGCAGTACCTTGCGTTCGTCTCGAGGCAGGGATTCGAATGCCTCGCTCCAGAGGTCTCTAGCTGCCTTTTGTTGGGATGTCCTGGCTCTGTAGGGTGGGGACAGGCGCTGGTCTCGGGGCCTGATTTTCATCGTTGGGGCTCTTGGGGCCTCTGAACCTGAACCTTTTGCTTCCCAACGGGAAATGCATTGCTCTCGAAGTCTGTCGATGCCTAACCAGTCAGTCAACGTTATTTAAAACTCATTCTACTGTTGCAAGTCTTTGCTTCGAGAATTGTGCTGGCAACCACCCCGCGCCTGACATCAATATTCCGCAGCCTGCATGTATATATCACATGGCTTTTCAGCCGACAACCTTATGTCTCACAGGTGCACGCCAATAGATGGTGAACTGAGTTCAATCTTGCTACTTTTTGCTGAACGATGCGCCGCTATAAAAAAAAAAGTTCAACGTCATTTTGCTAAAAACAAATCCGCCCCGCATGTTAGTTGATATGCCCCATCCTCGGGCCTTGATATTTCCTCGTCGCATAACCAAACCAGTTGGCTAGGGAAAGAAGACCCATCACTCCAATCACTGCGCACGAATAATCTGTGATATCGTCAGCCATGTTGTCATATGATCGGACAGGCAATGGGCAAGCCTTACTCATATTACCAACGGTTACCGGCAAAACAACAGGAAGGTCATAGAAGATCAGTGCCAGCAGAGCCATAACGATTGTCAAAACGTTGACAACAGGGCCAACACCGAACCGCAACTTGAACCCAGTCTTGGCTGCAGGCATGACCTCTTCGAGAGTCCCTTTGGCCCGACGGTACAACATCAGTGCGGCAGGAAAGGCGAAGCTGATTTGCTGCAAGATTATGCCGGTGCTGACCAGCGCGTTGAACGCCGTCGAAGAGCCCAGGTAGACGCATCCCAAGACGAACACGCACGCACTGTTGGCGATCAGAGCCCACACAGGGACGCCCAGTCGTGGGTGGATGCGGCTAAGGAAAGGGGCCCCCACGACCGCATCGTCTCGTGCAAACGACCACGTCAGTCTTGAGGCTGTTTGTATGGCTCCGGAGATGGCGAAGAGTGTGATTACGTTCAGTGTGACGAGGAAGAAGGAGGCGACGGCCCGGCTGGACGTGGCTTGATACCAAATTTCGAGGGCGGGAAACCTGGTGATAGGATACACCGTCAGCGAAAGCTTCTCGGGTGAAAGCCTAGAGAAACGGAGAGAGAGAGTAGACTCACGGTGAAGCGAGGACGGCATCAAAGTCGTGGTAGCTATAGCACATTCCAATTGCGAAAACCAGCGCGGTGACGAATCCAATGCCCACCGTCGAGACAAGAGCCCGAGGCACAGCCACGGCCGCGTTGGTGCATTCCTCAGCCAAGTGTACAGCACCGTCGAGACCGGAGAATATGAAGTTGGGATTGACAAGTCCTGTGAGGAAGACGACACCATCCGAGGACCACCCGGATGTGTTGACGAATTCTCTCCACACGAAGTCGCTGCTCTGTTTGGGGTTCGACTCGGCAAGGCAGGTGATTGTGATAACGAAAAAGGCTATGAGGGAGAGGAAGACTGTTTTGGTAAGATTACACATTGTCAGCAACATTTCCACTCGCAATGCTCGGTTCCAGATAGCATTCTGTGTAATGGTGAACCACTTACATCCCACGTCCATCAGCCAGATAGTCCTTTTCAGCAGGAAGATGTTATACGATACCATCAGGAAGTTCATGGCCTGGAATATCAAGAAGACATGCCACGTCTCAACGCTATATCCCGGGTTCCAGAACGAAGCCAAAGCCAAAGCCATGGTTGGAAAGGTGATGATAAACCCAGCTGAGGTTGCAATCCACCCGAAGACATTGACAGCGCCACACCAATAGCTCTATCCCCAACGTCAACATCTAGACAAGATATCGCGGAACTTTTAACCGTTACCCGGGGTTACTCACCAGTCCTCTGCTTGCAGACTCGGGTGCCAGTATGCTCGTCCAGTGGTATTGTCCACCGGCGGTAGGATGCACTGACGCTATCTCAGCCATGCTCAGGGCGCATGATGCTCCGAAGATAAATATGATGATGATGCCATATATCAGCGTGACCGGCCCTCCAGAGGCGACCGAAATGGCCAGCGTCGCCGCTACGGCAGCCCAACTGTTGCAGATGTTCCATCCTATTGCGATGATGGCGAGCAGTCCGAGGTCTCGGGACGGTTGGGTTGTTGAGTTTTCCACGGTGCCAAAGGAATTGGACGTATCTAATATTACGTGAACCACAGTCAGTAACTTTGCTATTCTTCAATGGTGATGGATCCGTTGCTCAGGCCATGAGTGGATATCTTTACGTACTCCTTTCAAGGGCGGCCAGGTCAATTTCCCCGGATTTTGACAGCTCCTCTGTCTTGTGTAACGGGGTTTCTGACGCCATGTTGACTGAATGCAGAAGTGGAGTGATGACCAGAGCCAAATTAGACTTCAGAATGCGAATAGATCGCCTTGATCTAGGATGAACTGGCGTTCGAATCTGTCGAGATGCCAGATCTCGCCATTCTTCGTTCGACTTTATAGAAGAATGGCGCCACGCGTGCTGGATCTGTAACGCCTTGTCGAGAAGATAAGAAAATCAGTTTCTATCAGAGGAGAACAGAGCCTCGTGTGAGTGACGGCGCATATCTTTGTCTTATCTCGCAAGCAGGAGGAGTAGAGGAGGGCGAGACGGGGCCCGGTGACCTGGTCGGATCCAGCCTTATCCACGATTCCACTACTATCTTGGGTGGAGGTTCTACACAGCGGTACCCTGGAAGCAGAACGTGGCAACCCGTTCACGCGCTGTCAGTGCCATGCCGGATGGAACTGCGGAGGAGGGCGTGATTGGAGATTGAGCTTTGAAGCTAAGGAACTTTGATTCGTTTACCCGATATGGATAATAAAGTGAGAAAATGGCCCCTGCGCTGCCATCGCAATTGCCGACGACTGCCGTCCTCTGTACCGACTGGCAGACTGGGCGGTTTCTAGACAGGCTCGAAACCGAAAGCCGGCCTCTTTCAATGCAGGACCGGACAATTAGCGCGCTGTATCTGGCCCTGATAGGACGTCCGCGTGTAAGTCAGCCGCTATCGTCGCGCCAAATTGGACTGCACTCTCCGCATCTCTGAACTGCCGAATTGCCGGATTAGGGCATAAAAGTGAGATTCCAAGATGCAGCCAAATCGGTGCCTCCCGAGCGTCGACCAAAGATATATGAGCCTCATTTTTGGATGTGATTTATCATGAGAATATCCGGATATGCCGGATTAGGGATAGAAAGTGAGAAAGTTTACGAAACGCTTCAGTAACACGGTATAAATATGAAATCATGCACCAGGACAACAGAAAACCATGTCCCAGAGCATATCGGGCATGCCATCTCAGATCTTCAGGTCATCGAAACCGTTCAAACTCAATTGACACAAGACCACTTTGCCCCACGTCACCTTCAGTCAGCCCCGTCAACTCAACGGCCCAATGACCAACCCACCAGGACACACCAGCCGTGATGGCTACCAATGGACACCGGAAAATGGACTCAAGGCTGGAGTGCCATGTCTCGGAGTGATACAGCCCCAGTCTACAGTGAGCTCAAAAGACACGGTCTACGACGTTGCGGTCATTGGCGCGGGGTACACAGGTCTCACAGCCATCCGTGACTTGGCGACAACAGGCCACAGCACACTCCTGATCGAGGCACGCGACAGAATCGGCGGCCGGTCATGGTCATCAAACATCAACGGGTACCCCTTCGAGATGGGCGGCACATGGGTGCACTGGACACAGCCGTTCATCTGGCGCGAGCTCTTCCGCTACAACCTCCTCGGCAACCTCGAGGTGTCCATGTCGCAGACGGGCGGCATCAACAAGTGCGCCGTGACCATGTCCAAGGACAAGCCGACCATCTTCATGTCGCACGAGGAGGAGGACGTCATCTCGGAGTCCGGCCTCAAGAAGCTGGTCAACGTGGACGGCAAGCTCGGCCGGACCGTGATCCCCTGGCCGCACGACGCTCTCCGCAACAAGGAGGCGGTGGCCATCTACGACAAGATGTCGCTCAAGGACCGCATAGAGCAGATCCAGGACGACCTCAGCCCCCTGGAGAGGAACATGCTCGAGGGGTTCCTGAGCATCACCTGCGGTGGCCAGTGGGAGGACTCTTCCTTTTTCGAGATGCTGCGGTGGTGGGCGCTCGCGAACTGGGACTACAGGGACTTCATCGAGATGGGCCTGACGTACAAGCTCAAGTGCGGGCAGAGCGGGCTGCAGCGGTGTCTGTTCGACGAGGCCTACGCCACAGGGAGGTTAAGCCACAGCTTTTCGACGCCTGTCGCGAGTGTTCATGACAAGGGCGATGTGGTCCAGGTGACGGGGCGTGACGGCAGCGTTTTCAAGGCGAAGAGGGTCATCTGCACCATTCCGCTCAACGTCCTGCACTCGATCCAGTTCACCCCCGCGCTTCTGCCGCTGAAGACGCAGGCAAGCGTCGAGGGCCACGCGAACCACGTGGTCAAGTGCCACGTCGAGGTCGCGAAGCCCGAGCTGCGGTCGCTGGGCGCCTTCAACTACCCCGATGGCAAGCTGACGTACACATTTGGCGACGGGACCACGCCGGCGGGGAACACCCACCTGGTCGCGTTTGGAAGCTCTCTCCCCGGCGTGCACCTGCAAGCAGAAGAGGATATCGGCGCAACGCTGGAGGCTTGGAAGCAGCTTCTGCCCGGTACTGAGGACAAGGACTTGAAGAGGGTGGTGTTCCACAACTGGCATAACGATGAATTTGCCAGAGGGGCGTGGGAGTGGTTCAAGCCGAACCAGGTCAGTCGATACCTGGATGCGTTGCGAGAAAAGCAAGGCAATGTGTGGTTCGGCAGTGCGGACTGGGCCATGGGCTGGAGGGGATTCCTCGACGGTGGAATAGAGGACGGCCAGAGAGTTGCAAAGGAGGTCGCCGATGATCTCAAGGCTTCTAGATCGTTCAAAGTGACCACACGTCTGTGAGCACTGGCTCATGGTTGAGATAATGAACTCTAAGACTATGATGACTTGATTCTGCTATATGGGGGTTTGAAAAGCTAGCTTTAATGTAAATACTCTCAGCTCAAGGTTGAAACCTCGTTTCCGAGTCGTCGTTCCTATGGCTGAAATGCATCACAATTCTTAATTTTTGAATGCTCTGTGGCTGACTGCACACACTATGATATATTTAATATGACCATCTCCCAACCCTCAATCCTTGTGGGGCTCAATGCTACCAAAGTACATGCGGTCATACAGCTGTGCCTGTGACTTGTACTGAGAATTGCTCCGACAGTCCTGAGTATCCTCTGCATTCGAGAACTTGTTTGTCCTGCTTCGCACCTTACTTCTTTTTACTTTATTTTACATTACTTCTTTTCAAGAAAAAATGCCTTGAGAACTTGATCATGTGGAAGGACCACTAGGTCTGGCACATCTGCTATGCCTATATTCGAAGTGAGCCTGGTAAACAGAATATAATGATTTCAGCATGGCGAAGAGGGCATCCATTTCCATTCGTGTGTACCCTCCCCCCATTCACTGTTACCTTCGTTCACTGGCAAATTTCCGCTCGGATGTTGATGTTAACGCATGATGGAATCTCGCCAGTTGTGTTCTCAGCACAGCAGCACACTCAACCCCAGGGTACCGATTTCCCAGGTTGGTTTCGTATCAGACGAACAAGAGAACATTTGATATCTACCATGTTCAACTTTTCGTCGGAATTTATTTCGGGATTGAAGGATTGACCTACTACAGTGAACTGCCTGCCCTTCATTCCGGGTATGTCCGAGCTATATTAGGTAGGTCTTTCTGTTCTTCTGAGATGGGCATCATCGGAATGTTTAAGAGCTTCCCACATTTCACCGCGTTCTCGGCCTCACTCCGGGCCCGAGGCGCAAAACCCAAGAAACAAGTCTCAGCTGGACCATGCAGTGTGCATGGTGAATCCACTCTGCAGTGTGTGGATGGGTGCCGTTTGCCGGGTTCAGCGACTTTGTCAAAGCCATCAGTATATCTGACTGCCCGCACGTAGTAGTGCAGCAGAGCAATATTCTGCTGGGAGTATTTCCCAATTCGGAGATCCGGAGCACGGCCCGTCCTCTCCAGATCGGCAGAAGTTCGGATTTTGACGTCGGTGGAAAGCGGATCGCGATCCAGCATCTGTCTGTACAGCTAGCAGTTGCTGTGGGTTGGGAGTATCACCGAATCCGGTAATATGGAGCACATCCCCATGTTCTGCTGCCCGGCCAAACTTCGGCTATGAACGTCAGTGAAAATATACGATCGCCACCCACTGTGCAACCATACACTGTTTGCTTATTACCATCTGCGGTGGTTGCCAGTAGTGGGAATTCATTAGAAAGCGCGATGCATGCATGATAGGGATCCGTGGTGACTGGAGAAGACAATAACAGTGTGATTATCTGGTTCTATCTCAAATGTGCGTCGACTCTTATGCGCGGGGAACAAGTCTTTACATACTGTCACACGACATCTAGACACAGAGTAGCATTTCTTCTGCTTGGCGTTGAATAGATACGACGTGTACATGAGTACGTTCGTATGTATCTGAATATATATTGAGGAGGGTGGGACACAATATTCCGCAAGGATTTGTCCAAGACATCTGGTTGTCATCCATTAGGCAAACAGACCGGCTTTCTCTGGCTGAGAACCTGTCATTCACCGGCAGACCTATCGAATACCTTTACTTGTCCATTGAACATGAAGACAGCAATAGTCCTGAACCTCGCTCTCGGTGCCTCAGCTGAGTTGACAGAGTTATCCAGAATTCTGCATCCCGCGAATTGTGTAAGGAACTATTTGGACAACCCAAGACTTCTAATCACTGACTCAAAGTGAACAATAGTGTCAAGGTCTTGTAGATGCCGGCCTCCACAATGTCTACATGCCCAACAACACCTTGTATTCCGAGCGCGTTGACTCGTATTGGTCACTGACATCGCAGCTCACGCCGGAGTGTTTTGTCCAGCCCCAAGATACAAAGGAGGTAGCCGCAGTGGTTGAGGTCCTGCTCCAAAAGACCCAATGTCCCTTTGCGGTTCGTAGCGGTGGGCATTCTTCTACGGCCGGAGCCAACAACATCGAGAAGGCAGTGACAATTGATCTGGGTAAGGCAGAGTCCTATCGGTACATTCTCACATAATACTAATCCAAGACTTAGGTCTGCTCAACAAAACGACCTACAATTCCGACGACAGCATCGCTTCTGTCGGACCGGGTGCTCGCTGGTTAGACGTCTACTGCACGCTCGATGAGTACAATGTAGGTGTCCTTGGGGGCCGCATCGGAACCGTTGGTGTCGGTGGGCTCTTACTGGGTGGCGGTTGCTCCTTGTACCTGTTTCGGCAGGGCTTCGCCACCGACAACATCGCAGCATTCGAGGTGGTCTTGGCAAATAGCACCATCATCACGGCCAGCGCGCAGGAGAACAGTGACCTATTTACCGCACTGAAGGGCGGTGGTAACAACTTCGGTATCGTTACACGCTTCGACCTGATGGCATTTCCTGCGTCGCCGATCTGGAGCGGCTCGGTAACGTACCCTGAGGGTGATGACCCATCTGTCCATGTTGCAGCACTGAAACGATGGATCGACAACGTCGAGACGTACCAGAACAGCTCTGCGGTTGTGTTTTGGGCATATCGCCCGCAACTGAAACAGACCGTCATCATCAAGGGAATGGCTGATGTGGGGGGTCGACCGAATCCACCAATCTTTGACGAGTTTCTTTCAATTCCAGGAAACACGTCAGGGAGCTCAGCTGTAACGAACATGTCAACATATGCCCTGGGCACGCAAGCTGCTGGGTACAGGTAAGACAAACTTGGCCATCCAAATTCCAAAGGTCTTTTGCTGACGTATGAACAGGAATATCTGGTTCTCGGTCACATTCAAGAACGATGAGAGAGTCTTGACCAAGGCTGTCGAGTTGCACCACCGACTTGTCGAAGAAATGAAAGCCGATTCACCTGATGGAGATTTCGAGACTCAATGCTTCTTCCAGCCATTGCCCTCGATTGTTGGCAAGCATGGAGCAGAGAAGGGAGGCAATCTACTCGGCATCGACAGGAACGCAGATAATGCTGTTATTCTTCTCGGGTCACTAGCTGTCAATGGTCAATTGCAGGAAGCAATCGGACGGGAGAAAATGATGGCATGGAAGCGAGACATTGAAGAGTACAGCCGCAGCCTTGACGCGCAAGTCGAGTATTACTACATGAATTATGCTGACGGAACACAAGATGTCATCGGATCTTACGGCGATGAAAGGGTTCAAATGGCTCTGGACGTTGCCAGAAAGTACGATCCCACAGGAGTCTTCCAGAAGCGTGTGGTCGGGGGTTTCAAATTACCAGATGCTACCAAGCAGGTGTAGAAACCAACGACCTCTGACTCTGGTTCGGTGTGCTTCTTACAGGATCGTGTGGCATCAAAGGATGGAAGAGCTATATTATGCCTTGCTATGTTCACGATGTCACTAGGTACTATGGATAGCAATGCATCAATTGATACGTAGCAGAAGTGTAATCCCTCTTCGAGAGAAGTCGCTCGCCCATGGTCACGAATCGAACTCTAATAACTGAAGATCAAGTCTCTGATTGCTAAGTGGGAGTCATTTACAGATTTACCACTTACGCTGTGGCAGATAGACAGATAGCCATTCCCTCACAGTGTGCTGTTGCATGTAACCTCATCGTTACCAGAGCCCATGCGTTAGCACATTACGGGATACTCACAGTGAAGCAGCGAAGGACTCGTGGAACGCGCTTTTCATGAAGTATTTTAGCTTTCGGTGCAATACGCACATTTTCTGGTGGCAGCTGAATAAATAGCACACATTAGTAACCACCGGCCCGCTATGCCGAGCCCGGTAACAGTGCCAACGCGGTAAAATCTCGGGAGATTGACTTGGGCCCTTGTGGAAACCCCTGAACCACTCGTGTCTCGTGGACTTTTCCCCAATTGGACATAAAATAGTCACGATGGCAAGTCGTTGAAGGAACTGGGAACTCACCAAATCCCTTACTTTCTACGCACATCCCACCTGAACTATCTCTACCAGTCAAAAGCTTCTCTCTCAATTGCGCATCTTGCTTTGCTGGCCCAGTCGTTCAAATCATCCGAGCTAAGGCGAGCCTACATCATGTCTCGAGCTTACCCCTCCCTTTTATGGGGCGAGACGTCACCTGGAGTCTGGCAACGCGACGTCGACGAATCGGAGAAATTCTATTATGCCCTCGCAAAACTGTACGAAGGGAGCGGCCGCATGTTCTTTGCGATGACAGGACACTTGTCCGTCAGCTTGGACGTTCCCCAGGGACAGACTCGAGAGGCTGTCGAGCAACGTCTAGAGACTGCCTTGAGACATGGCTGGCTTGCCTTGCGATATGACCACCCAACCATTGCGTCCAGGGTCTCTCATGATCCGGCCACAGGACAAGTCACCAAGAGCTACCGCACCCGCCTTGGTGACACGGAACGCGATGCCTGGCTTGCAGAGACATTTGTTCCTATCAGTACCGGGGAGACTGGGGAAGAATGGGCCAACAGTGACCCCCCGGCGCCAAAAGTCCCAACACTCTTCGTCTTGAAGCCAAGAACTACTGCCGGTGGTTCAGTGACCTCAAATACTGTACGACTGGATCTCCTCCTGCGGTCCCCACATGAGATTGTTGATGGCATTGGAACCTTGCACATGTTCAACAATCTGATGCGACTCGTCGCGGACGCATATGAAGCGGGCAGTGCGTCCAAAATTCCCAGTTTCGATGGGTCAGAAACCAAGAACCTCAGCCCTCCATTCCGTATCGCCGCGAATGTGCCAACCGAGTTGACGGAACGCCAAAAACAACACCTGTCTGAGCAGAACGCGCACAAAGCCGCGGCTTCGCAGGATGACGGGGACGTAAAGGTTCTTGCGCTCCCTTATCAGCAAGGCACCAGCGCACCGGGCAAGCATCAGCGCATCGCACTGGACTTCTCCGAGCGCGATACGGCAGCACTGGTCGCGGCTTGCAAGAGCCTGAACGCAACCGTCACGCACGCGTTCCACGCAGCGATCGCCATGGCCGTCCGGGATGTTCAAGACAGAAAAGCAGAGGCGCAGCAGGTCCGATACGTCAACTACATCCTGCGGAACGAACGCAAGAGCTGCGTCGATCCATACAACACCCCGAAACATGCTGTTTCTGTCTACCACTCGGTGTCGGGTCGTGCACTAACGGTAGACATGACTCTGCCAGCTTCAGGCGAGACCGTCAACCCTGCTGACAGAGTAGACGAGTTCCGCTCCATCGTCGAGAAAATCAGACACTTCTATGAAGTCGTACGCGATGACCAGGATCACTACGTCTTGTCGCTGCCCATATGGGAGGCCGGTTGCCCCGAGCTTCCGAAGAACGACGCATTCCCACCTGTCCCACCCCCAAAGCCGAAGCCTTCGGTATCAATCTCAAGCATGGGAAACGTCGATGCGATCATTGCATCGAAGCATGGACAGATTGAGGTCGACAAACCTTGGGTGACGGGGGAGGAGCTTGGGAACGGGCTTGGGTTGTTCCTGGGCACCTTTAGAAGCAAGATGAGCATCAGTGCTGCCTACAATGACGCTTGGCACAATAAGTCCGAGGTCGAGGATTTCGTGTACCGTTGCAAAGATCTTGTGTTAGCTGGACTGGGACTGGTGGAAACTCTAAGTAGGTAATGCCTCGTTTATTGTATATAGATCTCCGCCGCGATTATAATGAATCACTTTCACTGCTTGCTTCAGAAGTGGATATTCCCCCAGATATCGCGGAATTTTGAAAACGGTACAATTAAATCATCATGCGACAGTTTTTAGAGTGGCTTTAGTGAGATCTAACTCGAGGACGAAGCATAACTGATATTAATCACAGAAATCAGAAATCGGTAAGCAGACAAACACCTTGCCGCCCTTCAACATTCCAGCCAAGCGGCCCTCGGCCCTCGTTTAGAGACTCCCCTGGTGATTATCTTCGACCAATTTGAGCACGCTTCCGATCCTGTCAGGCTGTACTCTTTCCCAGAGTGTGCCCAGCCCAAGATCCCTTCCTCTCTTGTCCTCGACCCTAAACCACTCCTCAACAGTCCTAATACGATTGGGGTGAATCTCGTCGAGGAGGTCATAAGGCTTCACGAGTACCCCTTTGTTGTCGGGAGTGGTGTAACGAAACAGATTCCACCAACCCCTGAAGTTCTCCTGCCACTTCATTGTGGATGGATCATTTGGGTCTGCGTTGTATGCCGAGGGGTTCTCGGCGTAGGGAATATGGGCAAAGTAGTCCTCAAAGCTCGTGTCAATGTACTTGGCCGGCTTTCCAGTGACCTTTGCGAAAGCCTCTGCGAGCTTCTGGTACGGAACGGGCTCGATGGCCACATCAAGGTCCATCCCGTTTGCGCGGACCGGGTGGTCGAACAGCCATTTGACATAGTAACCGCAGTCGTTGAGCGCAACCTCGGGAATTGCCCCGTCTCCGAGGGGAACCCGCCAGGTGACGACACCATCTTCGATCCGTGGCGCCGTCGGCGTGTTGGCGGAAATCGCCATCTCCATGTACGGGGCCGTTGAGAAAAGCGCGGCCCTCATGCCGTGGTGCTTGCTGACATGCTCGTTCTCGGCGAGGATCCAGTCTCCGATCCGGCCCTTGCCGTCGACGTGGCCGCACCGGAACTTGGGGTCATAGCCGCCCTTCTTGTAGCCGTAGGGCAGGTTGCCGTAGACGTAGAACTTGATCCCTTCCTCGATTGCAAGCTCATACGCTCGCATCGACCAGTAAGTCTCGGTCTTCTCGCCGCAGTTGAACCCGTCGATGTTGACGAAGGCGCCCCAGGCACCGCGGAAAAGCGCTCTCAGGTTTTCTTCGGACGCGAATGAGCCCACCACAGGCTCCACAGCGCCAGGGGGGCCGTAGGCTTGGAGTTCCTTGAATCGAGCGCTGTTTGGATCACGGGTCAAGGCGCGGACCGTGTATTCGCCTGATTGAACCAGGTCTCTCACAACGGGGATTCCTTGGGCTCCGGTAGCACCAATGATTGCAATAGTACGGGGGGCCATTTTTCGATGTACGTGAAAGACGCAACTTGAATGTTTAAGACTTGTGCTGGATGTAGATTGACTGGTTTGAAGTGATGATAGAGCTCTTGGAGTCTTACAATACAACCAGACCTAAAGATTTATGAGCGAAAACAGATATACTTATATGTTCACACTGCTGTATAATGATCACTGCTTCATTAATCAGACCGGCTGACTTGGTTGATCAATCGGGGTGATTATGTTGATTACTAGACGAGCAGTAAATATTATAGTTAATACCCAGGCAGAAAAGCTAGAAAATGAAACTTGCCCTACAGACAACCATAGAATCAGACAACATACTAGGAGCCCCATACAGAACTCGAAAGATAGTGAACAGATTATTACAGTTGCTTTAAACATTTATCCGGAAAGCCTGTCGCGCCAAGCCTCTTCAATCCGGTGTCCTGAATGGTACCGCCAAAGATTTGTCGCGCCTCCGACGAACGCCTTTTCGGATTACTGATCTAAAAATGGATGCAACGAAAACGGTGTGGTCTTGCTTCTTGAGGCTAGACTCTGGCCATCTTTGTAACAAGCTCTTCCAATCCCGACGCGGATTACTAACAAATCAACGTCTGTAATGTTAAGACGCCAGCCTCGGCATGGTTGGTCTAGAGATTTAATCCACTAGGAGGTCTATCCGCATAGACGGATTTCAATGTTGATACCGAATGCCCGAGTGGACATTAAGAAGCGAGAAATGTTTAAATATATGCTATCGAGCCCACTTTTGGTCCTGAGATTCCCTCGTGCCATCTTTCACCATTATCACCATTACATACAAACTCTCAACTCCCGGCGCAAAGAAAGCTTTTCCGTTTAAATATACTTGACCTTGACCAAATTCAATCTCCACCATGGGCGCCACACAGAAACGCACCGTCCTGATCACGGGGTATGTATTCACTCCTCTAGACTCTCCGATGCCAGTGACTGACGTTGAGGCCCATAACAGCTGCTCAACAGGTGGGGCAGGTCACGCCCTAGCTCTCGAATTTGCTGCCCGCGGTTTTCGAGTCTTTGCCACTGCACGATCAACAGCATCACTCACTGGGCTTGAAGAGAAGGGGGTTGAGATATTTGCACTGGACGTGACTAAAATTGAGAGTATCACTGCGCTCAAGGACGAAATCACAAAGCGCACCGGAGGCAAGCTGGATATATTGTACAACAATGCCGGCACAAGTACGTCGCACCCCTTGCGTGAACAAATGTCACCTCCACTAGATATGAGGGTACTGACAGGATCACAGTGTATCAAATACCAGCGGTCGAAGCCGACCCGGCCGTCGTCCGGCAAATGTTCAACACGAATGTGTTTGGCCTGTTCGACATGGTCACGGCCTTCACCCCTCTGCTCCTGGCTTCCGTGAAGGACTCGCAGCTCCCGCCCACAATCGTCAACGTGGCTTCCGTCCTCGCCCGCATGCCCTTGCTCTTCGGCGCCGCGTACAACGGCTCCAAGGCCGCCGTCGCGCAGTACAGCGACACGCTGCGGCTCGAGCTCGCCCCTCTGGGCATCAAGGTGGTGACACTATACATGGGCGAGGTGTCGACAGGCCTGATGCAGGCTAGCAACATCAGATTCCGCCCAGACAGCCTGTACATTGACTTCGAGTCCAAGGTCAAGGACGCGAGCAGCAAGCACGTTCAGGAAACCATGAAGGCTAAAGAATTCGCCCAAAAAGTCGTGTCTCAGGTGGTAGTCAAGAAGCCCGGTTCCGGAGTTGGCGAGTTCCTGTGGCTCGGAACAAATGCGTTTATTATCTGGTTCCTGAACGCGATCGGGCCAAGAAAGGTGTTTGATAGCACCGCCCAGGGCATGGTCGGATTTAACGACAAGAGCCTAAGGCAGTCACTGTTCGCAAGAGGTCAGCGAGGTAACAAGCCAGCCTAGACGTTGATGGAGACGAAACGTTTCTCTTGATCAGCGGTGTCGTTCTCATATGCTATTGTGTCATAGGATGTTTCCTCCGCGCCACTAAGAAGGGAATGGTGATAATACTACTTGTAATGTTCAATGCGATACAAATTCTTTCCCACGCCATGAATCGCGCACAGTGACGGAATAACTGTCTTCACATTTATGTATCACTTTAGATATGGGGTCTGTTCGGCTGTCACAAGGCTGTCAATGTTTTCTGGGCCACGTGCCACAGACAATCGTATTCTAAACCTACTGTTATCGGTATTTTTTTTTTGGGGGGGGGGTTAAAAAAAAAGGATCGTTGGGTGTTTAAGCGTTTACCACTGTGTGAAGGGACCGCCTACATACTGTTTAAGAAGCATATGTACATGGATTAAAAACGAAACCACTTACCTCATGCAGCCCACCAGCGTCTGCCATTCTTCCCAAATGGACCGGTCAACACGTCTAGATAAGCCGCTCCCCAACCGTCGACCGCGTCGATCCACAGACCCAGCCAAGTCGGACTGACCCTTGCTGGCTATGATGTATCACAGGACACACATGCTACAGCGCCGTGGCCAAGAGCCAAGCCGCAACCACACCTCAAACCCCAGTACCTGCGCAAATATAAGCCACTCGTCACCCACAAGCAAAGTGGTTCACAACCAAATCCGACATCCGCCGTTGGACACCCGCCGGGCATATGCATGCCGGGGGGGCGAGCCGACGGGCCGGAGCCAAGCAGCCACACACAGGGCCGGTCAAAGAAGGGGGTTTGTGCCACCACCACCACCACCACCACCAGCCGCAGCTCGACACCTGTTGGGGCACATTGGGGGGTACCGGTGAGCCCGATTTGTTGGGCTTCACTCTCAGAACGGCCGAGCCAATAGACTCGGTCTCCAAAACGCGCGCCCGATCACACCGGGCCGATCTCGTGGGCCGCCCGCAGCGGCTGTCTGTGACTCGGTGCGAGTCGGGTGCATGGCCTGATGATATACACCACATGTACTTATATGTCCGGCTCATACATTTGCTATGCATTCTTGGGGCAGCTGACAACAGGGAAGTGCTAGGACTTCCAAAGTAGCTAAGCGGATAGTGGAGGTCTTTAGCATTCCTATTTTACGGCGGACGGCGACGGCTTGGAGCTCTTGCATTAGGCGTGGTCCAACGAAGTAGTCGATGTGCAGCGGGGAGCCACGCCTTACAGGTGATAGCGTAGAGACTGCCTACTGACCCCGGCCCTGCCAGGGCTTATGGGTACATCCTGAGCGCCGTGTGGTTGGGGCCGGGTACCTTATCAACTACCTTTCCAATATCCCTCCACCTCTGCACTCGTCTTCGCACACTTTTTCAAAAACTCATCTGTCGGTAATCTGCCTCTGGTCGAGTACTTGGCCCTCAACACCTCCTCCACAACCTTCCTCAAACTCGCCGCCCCACACTTCGGCACGATTTCCCACCTTTCCCCATCGCGGACATTAAACAAGATGATGCGTGGCAGCGGCGACACGTCGCCTTGTTGATCTCGCTCCCTGTGAAGGGCCCATAGGTAGGCATAGATGCACGCCTGGATGGCGTGCTCGTGCAAGAGCTTGGCGACTAGTTTGATCTCCCAAATGGAGACGACCTCCCCATCTCCGGGCCTGGTGGTGGCGGCGCTTGTGCTTCCCTTCTTCTTTCGCATCGGCTTCGGGGCTGTGTTGCGCCCATCGTCACCCTGTGAGAATACCGTCATGCTGTTGTCGTACCGTACTACATCGACCCTCCCAGACAAGCACGTCGCCTGCGTTTTCTCCGAGCCTGGCTCGACGGCGACTCGCAGCGCGGGCTCCCTCAACTGGACCTCGAAATCTAAACGCCCAGCACCCTCGAACTGCTCTGCCAGCCGGTCCCGCGCGGCGTCCAGGTAGTCGCCCAGCCAGTCGAAGTCATGTGCCTGCATCTGTATGTACCGCGACATGTACCCCGATGCGACTCCCTCGTACCGACACGCCTCCCGACAGAGCCAGGCAGCTTGCGCTTGCGGACCAGATGGGATGTTGGGCCACGGCGTCCCGGGGTCATGGCCGAGCGTGGTGAGCGTGCCCAGCTGCGCGAATTCGTGCGCGGCGACGACGGCGAGGCCGTTGAGGTCGCTGACTGCCTCGTAGTGTAGCTTAGCAGCGTCTGTGAGCACTTTGTCGGGGGCGTCAATGTGGTGGCTCTCGGGCAACGGCGGCTCAACCTTGTTGATGTCGAGATACGTCTTGCAGATGGCATCCAAAATCTCATCGGGAACGTGGCGCGCCGCGAGCGAGGCGCAGACATTCTTCGGGAGGAGAAGACCTGACTGAACCGGCCGCCGAACGGTGGCAGGATCTTGCATCTGTGCCTTGGAGAAGTTGAGGTACTGGGCTGTCTGGTGCAGTTGGTCCTCGTCGATGAATGACATGGGTCGCTGGAGATGGTCGTGTATAACGACGAGCTGCTTTCGCGCGCGCGTGAGCCCTACGAAGATGCTGTTGGGACACCGATCGTCTGGCAGGTCGCGGCCCAAGAACTTGAAGTAGCCGGCGTCGGCACCGTAGACAATGACAAGATCGCGCTCGTTGCCCTTGAACTGGTGGAACGTCGACACACAGATCTTGCCGCCGACGACGTGCTCGTCAAGCGAGACCTCGTCCGATATGGACACGGCGACGGGCAGGCCGTAGAAGCCCGAGAGGTGGTTGGTCAGCATGGCAAGCGGCCCTCGGGCGCGGATCGAGGGTGCTAGGATGGCGGTGCGCGCGGGCCCGTACTGCCGGATCAATGGAACGAGCTGCCGCGCGATGGTCTTGACATCAAAGATGTTGCCATGCATGTACAGCGGCTTTGGTCCGTGGTGCGTGCCCGTAATGTACTCATCGCCGCCTAGGAAGACTTTGTTGACGAAGGCAGACGTTTCGTGGCTTAGGCGGAAGCTCTTGCTCAGCGGCAGTTGAGTCTAGGGATACGGCGAGAGTGTGGCGAGGATGGAGGGCGCGAGGCTCAGGAAGCGGTCGTCGGCGCCCATGAAGTTGTAGATGGCCTGCCTCTCGTCGCCCAGCGCAACTATCCGGGGCGCCCTGCCCCCGGCGGCGCGGGTCACGGACGAGATGAATACGCATGCCAGCCAGAACAGGTTGTCGGTGCAATCCTGCAGCTCGTCCAGGATAATGATCTCGTAGGGCTTGCCGGTCCAGACGGGTTGGGCGGCTTGCTCCCTGAAAGCGAGTAGGGCCGAGTCGTTGGGCACAACGGAGGAGAAGAGGTGGCCGGCCATGCCGTGAAACGTGTAGACGTTGCAGGCCAGTTGATTGTCGAGCCGGAGGGCTGTCTCGAGCTGCAGGCGCTTGGAGAAGGTGATGATGGCGATGGGCCGGCTCGGGTTGGCTGCGATGATCAGCTCGGCGGTGGCGGTCTTGCCTGCGCCGGGGCGTGCCGATACGACGATATTTTGGGTTCGAGACAGCCTTACAATCTCCTGCTGCTCTGCTGAAGGGTTGCGTGGACCGCGTGCAGGTGTAAGTGCAGGTGTAGGTTGCCTTCTACTCTTGATGCCGAGTTCAGGAGTGGCGATGTTCGTGGCAGATGCTGCTGCGCTGAACAGGCGCAGGGAACCATATTTAGCTATCCCTCGTACAAGTACTGCTCTCCCCGGGCCCTGTTAATCGTCGTTGTTAGCATTTCGTTCCAAATTTGCGCGTCTTCGAGGCTTCCATTACCATCGCGAGATCCTTAAGCTGGTTTGCGTGTCCAAGACGAAGCATGAATACCTAGCTAGAGTTTGTGCAGATCTGTCAGGACTCGTTCTAAATTACCCCCGTCCCCAGATAAGAACAATGAAAGTCAGAGCAGTCGCCACTGCTCAGCAGGTGCTTTCATCAGGCGGCGTTTGCCTTTCCACTCTGAAATGTCAACACGGTCCAGCACTACTGAGTATTCGTTTGCAAGGAAAAAGCAACCCAAAGCACTACGTGACAAATTGACAGATATGCAAGATTCCGTATTGCATAACTCAATTAGCGGCAAGATTATGCATGTCTGCTTGTATTGGGCCGATTGCTGTGCCGTTACTGGATTGATGAAAGTGTGCCACAGCTCGTGTATGCCACCGTGAAAATTTCTACATGTAGCAAGCCGGCCGAGACGTATGCGAGCTTGAATTTGTGAATTTGTGTGGACGATTAATCAGCAATTCACCCCGACAATGATTGTGCGCCATTCAGTGCCATCTTGGTCATGTCACTTTCTGTTTGTCCGATTCCACTGACCGCCACGCAGCTTCTGCCATATTGGCGGGCTCTCGTTGGCTCCCAAGGCAATAGGGACGTGCATGTCTTGCCTCGTCCACAGCAGCTCGCGTGGAGAGAGACGGCTTCACGGCCGCTCCGAAACCATCATCGTCACCACTTCGTAGATCAGAGCTCCTAGCCCGTGTAGCAGTCATATTTCGGGGCGAATACAAAAATAAACCCTAGCCCATCGCGCATGCTCGGATGGACAGCATTTGCCTTGCGGGATAAATGCATGGACGACTTGGTCAGCTCCCGATCGGGCAAAGTGGATCAAGACTGCAACAGGAGTTCACGTTGAAGCAGAAACGCTGTGTAGTTGCAGCCTTTTTGTTGTATACAATGAGAAGTTGGAGGGGGGGTGGTCACTAGTGTCGCTTCGTAAACCGTTGTAGTCCATGGCAGACAGTTATACAGAGCATTCTCGCTTTTCGTGCCCTGATATCAGGTGGTTGGAGAGATTATGCGAGGGCTCCCAAAAGGACGCCCAGCCGCCAGGAAGCTCGGATCGAAAGGTGCTCTGACCGATGATAGCCTCCGATCAGGAACTGACTTCAGTCCTATCCAGGATATCTGTGGTTCTCGCGACAGCCATCTCTTGGACATGACATTGGAACCTAAGCCTGGTGGTCACTGAATTACACTTGATGAGTCGGTACTGCCGATCGGGACGCCGTGTACGCAGCATTGATGTTGAAAGTTGGTCCTTCACACTTGGGTATGGCGAATATTGCGGCGGCTGTATCCAAAGTCCTGTAGGGACGTAAATAGGAAACATGAAATCCATCCTACTATCATTCATTGTGTTTGAGTAGAATCTGCTACTGAGACACAAATAAAATGACGGCAACAAGGTAGGAGTCTCGGTCAGCATTTGGCGAGATGAGCCGCCGGCGTGAGGTCCCCATTTTGTGCATGAATTAGCAACCGATATGCCACTTCTGTCAGCACCCTGTGGTCTAGGTCTCGTTGGAATTTCTGGCTTTACACCTGAAAGCAGTGATTTGAATACAACTTGTCTGTAGGAGAGCCACTCTGAGCTGCTTTGAGTGCAGCACTCATGCTTGGATCAACAATGCCACTGTACCCTGCGCGAACACTTGAGATGGTCTAGGAGGGCATTGCAGGTCAAGTCCTCACCTTAGACAGCTCTACTTCGCCTGCATTCGGCGACTCTTCTCCGTGATACGACAATGGTCCTTGTGTAGTCCCAAAGAATGCGACATCCGGTAAAATCTATTCCAGAAACCGTATTTTGCGGGCCGTTGCAGCAATTCTCGCATTAATATGACCCAGGCTCTGCATTGACGGGCTCGTTCTTAGCATCGCATGTATCGGCAGATATCTGGCCATCTGCCCAACCCTTTTCCTTCACGGTTTGGTAGTTTAAGACTGATTCAGATATCTGATCCATATAACCGCAATTCGAACACCTGCGATTCCAGAAGATCTTGAGACACATCTTTAATTGTCACTTTCTGTGTTAATATATATATTTGGCTGACAATTTGTCACGCACAAAAGCAGCTGCCAATACGCTATACATTAGCTACCCTATATCATAACACCCCCCCCCCCCCCCAAGTTTGACAGGTAAAAACCTGCCGAACTGCCCTTTCCATTAGGCTGATTTTATCTAAAACTTTGCTTATTCTCAGAAGCGGAGTCAAATTCAGATACTCTTAGTCTCTTCTTGACTATATTTAATCTGTTCGAGATGCTTTTGTGGGTCGGTGGTCGTAAATCAGGCGTAGTTAAATATAAGTTGTGACGTAACTTATGCGAGTATGGATTAAACCACTGAACTACGGGGCTTATAACTGTTACACATAAAAGCAGCTGCCAACATGTTGTGCATTAGCTACCCTATATCGAGATACAATCTGATATAGTTGTTCTATAATTGAAAGAAAGAGAGGGGAAGGCGCAAAGATGGTTTTCTGCTGAGACTTTGACGATCTACTTGCCGCGAACCACTATAGCCCATGATTGCTCGGAAATAAAGGCTAATAATCTAAGCAGCATGGCTATGCACAGCAGCCGGCTTCCTAACTTTCCTTCCAGGTAGAATGTACATTATCCGGAACGGGTTGCTTTTCAAGAGGATTGGTTGCTTCATTCACGGCTACGGTTCCGAGAAACAGTGATGGATTTTTTCTGAAGACCAACTGTATCACGTTGCCGAATGTTCGGAGGCGAAGGGAGAAAGGGAGCACGAGAAATCCCGTCCGGGAGAGCGCTGAAGCTTACTTCCCAGCTGAAAGTCGTCAAACTCCAACAATGATGATCGCACTTATTATTGAGCAAAGGTGTAATGTGATTGGAGAGTTTTCGCTGAGACCAACTTCTTCTGTTGCTGATGGTAAAGTCTAATGCCTTATACCAAATAGCGCGAACGACATAGCCGCCTCTGCAACCCATGAAGCCGATTTAGGATTGCGACGCACATGGTGGTTTGTAGTTAATCGTCCTGTAGTTACAGCAAACCCAGATTCATTTGTGGTCTACTTGGAAACAGCACAGCCATTTGCAATGTATCGCTGGTTGGCTCGCTGTTCCCAATACAATAACGCCTGGACACCCGGTCTTCCTGACGCATCACCTCGGCTCCTCAGCGCAACACGGATGCCAACAAGTTTTCCATCGCTGAGCGCAAAAAGTCCAACGGCATGTCGCTACCATGTCCGCCATGGCCATCCAGCTGCTTTCGCGCAGATATGACATCAACATTATGACCTGCCACACCACAATACCGTGTTGACGCCTTGTAATATTGACCCAACGACGCAATTCGAAGATGTGAAGGAAAATATGCTGACACAAGAAGGTGGCCACAGATCATCACGGCACAGGAATGCATGGGGGCAGGACAAGCAAAGGATAAGAAAATAGCCACGAAGGCAATGTTCATAATTCTAATAACTTCTTTTGATTCCCCCCAATCCCCCCCCAACACGCCTTTCTCGTAAAATAAAAAGTATATACATCAGCACATTGCTAGATTCGTTGGCGACACAAGCTGGCGCAAAACCATCCAGGGCGGGCCAGCAAGAAAAAAATTACAAAAAGCAATAAAGAGCCATCATCCCCAGTCCGAATGATGTTCACCACCGTCCGTGCGCCGGCAAGATGACACGACATGACGGACTTTCCAGGACGTCATCTGGTCTAAATAGGTACCAAAAAATAATGGAGGTGTCGCGAGCAAATGCGAAGAGGTAGGTGTCTGCGGACGAACAGCGTCGGAGGTGTTACTCTGTGCGCTCATCCGACGGCAGACGCCTACAATGAGGGTTGGCGTGAGCAACCTCGGTAAATGCAGGCCATGCTCAGGCCAAAGCGAGGTCTAATGATACGCCTCGGGATGCGATCGGCAGAGTTGGTCGCTGCTTTTTTTTTTGGCGTTGCAGACAACTCCACATGAATGGCATCCGTCATCCATAACCGAGATTGGGAAGGTGAGGGTCTCTCGTCATGTTGCGAGCGACACGATTGTCCCCAGAAATTTCGCCAACACGTATCAGAGCGCGCAGCTGATCGCGTCATGCGAGTTAATCTGTGCTGTGCCGCGTGGCCTTGGCCTTTTTACCTCGCGCCGTCGTAGCTCGCCCTCTGTGTCCTCCAGTCGGCAGGCGGCGGGGCGATGTCCCTCTTGCCCATAGACCCAAAGCCCGGCATGGAGCTGAAGCGGTTCAGCTTCTTGCGCTCCTTGGTGGCCTGTGCTGATGTTGTTTCTGGGCTAAAGGTCTGTGCGTGTGTGGGTGATGGGCTGGCGCTGCTCTCGTAGGCCGAGGACGAGTTCGAGTTGTTGGAGGAGCCGGTGGCGTTGGGGGTCTGGTAGATGTACTCGCCGTCGACGTAGATTGCGTTGGAGACAAAGGTTGAGCGTCTGTTGCGGCGGCGGGTGTAGCGCTGCTCGAGCCGCCAGATGTCAATCTTGGACTGGATGCGCTCAAAGATTCCTTGACCCATGTTGGAGGACTGTTGTGGGGTGTTGCGTCGGGTGATGATATTACGGCACGTTCGGGAACGTGGGAGTGATGCACAGAAGGGTTCGTTGCGTCGTGGAGTTAAGTCGTCGCTCGTTGTATTGTCGTGAGACTTTGTTTTCTGATTCCTGGTAGACTGACTGACTGACTGACTTGAGTGTCGGCCTGTCGAACTATATCCGTCGTAGGTGGGGGCGTCGCCTCAGAGTGGAATCAATCCAGGATTAAGCTCCGCGTAATTTGCGTGGGTTGGCAAAAGGAGAGCAAGGCCAAGCAGTTGGTATTTTCTATGTGTGGCAATCTAGGTACGGAAGAACGGTTCCAGAGGGGTGCGAGAGGGAGAAGAGGAAATAAAAGAGCGGCTGGGTTGTGGGTATGGGCAAGGGAGGGAAGGAAATATGTATGATAGCAGGTAGAGAGAAAGTAAGAACTGGATGGACGAGGTTGGGTTGAAGGAGGGAATATTCTCAAGCTGGTCGCGGGGACGAGGGCTAGACCAAAAGAGGACTGGTGAGTTTTGCAATTGACTAGCCGAGTGGAGGCGGGTTGCAATGTCCATGTGGTGGTACGTACCTAGTGTAGGTATCTGTTGCCCGTCATCCTGTCTGGTTTTATTGATTGACGAAGGCTTCCCACAATTTCAGGTTGATCTCCTTTGCGCATGAATCCCAAGGGCGGCGCGACCCCACCACTCCGACCTGCGACCTGGTGATCAAAACAGAGGCCAAACCGGCAACGGCTAGGAAATATGGAGAGCAGAGCATACTATAGTCAAATAGCACCGAGTGGCAGGTCGATCATCAAGCCCACCAGGGAAACTGACCAAGGAAAGAGGGACAAGCTGGACAGAAGTTGTCAACGAGGGCGACAATCTCATTCCTGGCAATCACGACCCACTTCTGCCACTGCTGCTCCCACTTTTGGTCGTCTATCAGCGACTCGGCTCTTCCCTGTCGCGTCCCTGTCGCTTCCCTGTCCACGTTCACCCCCGTCCCGGCCTCTTCCCAGTTCAGGCTGGAGCTAGGCCCGGGAGAGGGCAGCTGCAGCCCTTAGCGGCCGCCCCACATGCGCCCCCCTGTCACCTGCATGCTTCGATGCCGAATGAGGAAGGGACTGGGGAAAAGGAACTGGAGTGGAAGTTGAAGGGGCAGAGGGGGCCGGACTCGTAATCAAGCGGATGTGCCCATTCAATCGATCGATCAATTTAGAGTCAAGTCAAGTCAGGTACGCAGGGAGAAAGAGGTAAGGGGATGCATAGAAATAGCAATGGGAGGAAAGGGAGGAGAGACAAATACCACTCGAATGGTCCGTCCCCCTCGAGCCGAAACGTGGCAGTGCAGTCACTCATTCATTCAATCGTCAGTCAATTGTTCCTGCCAGAAAAAGGGAGAAGAGGAGGGGGGAAAGAGAAGGCACACAACAAAAACACACAGACCCCGCGACGGAGATACAAGTACATTGCCTTGCAAACGACCACAGCGAACTAAAGACAAAAAAGCAACATGCCCCGTGCATCGGCCTTTATTAGCTTGCACCATCGAGTTCGTATCAACACGGCCCAAATCACCGAACCCTCCCCAAGAAGTTCGTCAAGGCCAGGGCCAGACCAGCGCCACAAAATCCACCTGCCCACCATCCATCCAGCCATCCCACCCACTCACTCGTGCCAATTAGTGTAGTTCGGTCCTCGGCGGTACTTTGATGATGGAATGGAATTGAGCGTGCCGTGGGCTCAGATGTCGCATCGGTCTTACTCAGGTTGCGTGTGGTGTCTCTGGCTGTTCCGACGACACGGGACGGGGTCATGCAACCCACCACGTTTCTGTTGTGTCGTGTGGCGATTGATCACAGCAGCAGCAGCATGAGCATTGAGATGTTGAGACATCCAAGCTCCCCCTCCCTCACACACATGCCCGCCGCCGAGTTGTGCTGCTGGCTGCAGATACACTGTCGAGCGTGTGAAAAAGCAAGGGATGTGGGCGACGGCCGTCTCCCACCCATGCAATTATTTGCGCCATGATCCCGCCGTGGCAAACATGATTTATCGACCCCGCCCGCCACAGCGAGTCATCCCAATTCATCCCATCCCATCTCGCATGCCCAACCCACTTTGCTGCCAGCCAGCCAGCCCACAGACCACACACAGATCGAGAGGGAGGGAAGCCGAGGCCTCACCCTGTCAGGCCTGTCAGCCCCTCATTCACGAGCCCGAGCCTGGTTTCCAAGATAGGCTCCACGTCGTCTAATATGTTGTCCCAGCGACAAGACAGACTGGATCGAAACCATATCGCTCGGTTGGTTGACTGGCTGGACAATGGGACATGCAAATTGGCAGAAAGGCAAATTCTTCCATGACCTACCTGGTCGTGGAAACCCTGCCCAGCCTGGCCTACAGGGGCAATGGCCGTCGTCGTGCAACTCGCGCCGTCGGATCGTTCCCTAGCCTACTGTGGTACAGGTCCGTTGTTTCGCCACCAGGAACAGCACCTGAGATGGAGGGCACATGGTGGCCTTCACGACGGCGACGGCGGGACACCAAATTAGGGGTCCTTGGGGTCCTGTTCTAGAGCACACCGGACCTGGATAGCCCTTCTCTTTTGCTCTGCCGTGTCCGCGTGCCAAAACATGTCAGCGAACCCCCCCCCCCCCGGCGGACCCGAGTAGCAACGGAGACGCAGAGAGACACACGGAGACGGCATAGATCTGACCCCCTCCTGAGACTTGCCGTTCCCAGGGCGGGCCTTGCAACTCGGTTGTAGGACAACATGTCTCGCCGATGAACATCTATCATGCGCGCCACTGCGACGCTGCACCCCCAGACACCCCCTACACTCCGTATGCAGACAGACTCACAGGACTCACTGAGGAGCTTTGCAATTCGCTGGGGAATCGGGCTGCCGTGGGTGCATCATCGCGTGAGTTTTTTTTTCTTTTTTTCGTCTCCTTCCCTGGCTGGGCCCCGGGTTGCGGGCTCCAAAAACTTGTTCCGAGGTTGCGTGCAGC
This sequence comes from Diaporthe sp. PMI_573, assembly GCA_021399435.1. Taxonomy (NCBI): domain Eukaryota; kingdom Fungi; phylum Ascomycota; class Sordariomycetes; order Diaporthales; family Diaporthaceae; genus Diaporthe; species Diaporthe sp. PMI_573. Next base: position 707,143 of record JAJTUP010000007.1, on the reverse strand, counting down.
TCAAGTTTGCTTATGGGCTCACAGGGGGACAAAAGACACCGGGGGTGGCCTAGATCCCAGAGTACACAGTACTCCGTAGTGCCCAACGCCCGCCTGCCCAAGCGGGCAGGCGGGACTGCGGGAAATACGGGACAGCTCCGCGCGAAGCAGGCGAGGGAAGCGACAAAGAGAGGCTTGGACCTCGACCTCGGGATCCGCACACCTCGGCCGCAGAGGCTGGGGGCGCCGGGGAACCCTGCCTGCCACGTGTGTGGACGGCCTTTTATTGTTTTCTTTTCTTGAGCCCCCCTTTACTTCATCAACAACATCGAGGAATAAACATTGTCAAGTTGCTAGACTCGACAACAAGGACGCATGGTTTGATGTTTTTCTTACTTTTCTTGGCTGCATGATACATTGCATGTTCATTCAATGTTGCCTTGCGGCTCTACGTCTCTACCCCCCCCCTCTTTCGAGGTTAAGCTTCCGAGTCTCACGGCCCAAATGCAGCAGACGACTTGGACTTGAGCTTATGCTAGCCGGATTCCCGGCTCAAGGGCGGCGCCCTGTGGCACAACTCGAGATTTTGTTGTGGTTGTTCTATTTGAGTTCTGCATCACATTTGTTGGTCAATGCTTGTCTGCTCCATCTGCCAATGAGGTGCCACTTTCTTCTAGGCCTGGCCATTCCGTAAGCCCACCTGCTGCTGTGGATTCAATCTAACTTCCCGAGCCCTTGAGATAGGTCCGGAGACCTTGTTACTGGGTCCATCAAGATGACCGGCGGGGACCTCCTTCGGAATTGTATATAGCTGGATTCTTTTTCATCGTTTGTTCCGCTAGTCACGAAGAGTATCCAGCGGGGCAAGGGCTGAATGACATTTTCAATCATGGTGGAACTGCCTCTTGAACCAAGTGCCATCTAGAAATTGATATGTGACGAGCGAATTCAATTAATGGAATGGTAAATTGTGTTGGCCCCCTAAGACAACATCAACCACTGTTCTGTCACAATGTTGGGGGTTAGGTCATGTCCATGAAGTTGTTGCTGTGTAAAGGAGATAAGACTAGAAACTACGAGCCGCAGGCGAAGCCGTGGTGTTTGTATAGTCGGCCTTGGTAGTTAGTAGTGGGTATTTATCGTGACAGTGTCATGCAAAAGTCAGTCTTCCATTCGGCACATGCATACTCCCCAAGAGACAAGTCGTGATGATTCACTTGTTGGTGAAGAAGAGCAAACTGAGAAATTGCGGCCAACATTGACCAGAACACACATCGTCATGGATTCGCTCACCCAGGCTTCAGGGCAAAGCAAATTGAGGTCTACATGGGATTGAGTCTCGCGAGCTTCCCACCGCGAAATTAACGAACCAATACACTATTTATTACCGTAACTTAGTAGAGCGATTTGGAAACAGGAAATAGTCCATTGATTCGCTGATGCAATACTTGGGTTTAGTACAACTTGGTTCCCTACCATGGACTACTGCTCTCCTTAGATGATGTTTACTAGTCACACCGTGGTGACAGTGTTTCCTTTTCCACTTCATTATCATATCTACCATCGACAGAAAATTGGTATAAACAAGTAATTGGCCCTCGTTACTCGACTCCCCCCCCCCCCCAAGTTAGGTAGCATCAGTGGCGTAATACCGTCAGGCACCACAATAGGTGGCTTAGATAAACGCTACCACATCCCTTCGATGTTGTTACACAGGGCCTGCTTAAGTTCCTTCTCCTCTGTAACAATAGCTCTCGTCATAGCACACCAGACTTTCTAGGCAGCATTATGACAGCTATGTTGACCCACCTTGCACGCTTGAAGACATGTTTGCTGTCTACCGCAACTGTGTAACGTCAGCATGCTTTGTCTTACTCCAGTGGGACTCATGGGCGGCTGTGGGCGAATCGAACGCGCAGGGGTGGATCGGATCCATATCGTGGGAGGCCTATGAATTGCGACCACACGACCTACAGTATCCGCTTCCTTTCTCTCCCGGCGTCAAAAATGTCGAAACAAATTCATCAATAATCACCAGTCTCTGCTATATTGTCGAGGCTACTCGCTCTTTCCGTGATGGTTCTCGACCCTCTGAGCGCATTTTCCGTCGCGTGCAATGTCCTCCAGATTGTGGAGACAAGCCTCCGCGTCCTGGGCAAGACCGCCGAGTGCTACAAAAGTGGAGCGCCGGATGAGATCAGCACCATTCTCGGCAACCTGTACGCAATCGAAAGTCTCAACGATGAGCTCCGAGGCTTCTTGCCCGACAGGCTCGGGAAGACTCCGCTGTCTCCGGCGGAGTTGAGGCTTGTTGAGGCGAATGAACAGTGTCTGAGGTTGTCGGGTGATTTCATCCAGCTTCTTGATAGCCTGAAGGTCACAAAGAAGTCCGTGTGGCACAGCATCGGGATCAGTATCAAGACGATGTGGTATCAGGATAAAGTGGAAAGTTTTGAAAAGGCGATCTCTGAGAGTCGAGCAAATCTGACTTTGGCTTTCTTGCTTTTCATGCAGTAAGTCTCCAGTTCTTTCCTACTTTTGACTTGGCAAAGTAAGAACCACGCTGACTGATCTGATCATCCCAGTGAGAGGTCTTTTACGCTGCACAGCAGTGTCAAAAGCGCGACCACTGACGTTGAACATCGCATTCTTGACACCCTTCAGAAGAACACGGGCTCATTGCAGGCAGAGATTGGAAGGCTGACATCCTGTCTGAACGAAATGTCATTCGATTACCGCGGAAATGGAATGGGCGAGCTCAGTCTTGACCACCAAACTCAACTAGCACAACTGTCGGAACAGCTCACACAAATCTGGGAGCACCAGAGAGCATCGGATGAAGCGAGCAAGTCATCGGAGGCCTTGAGAAATATCGAGACGGCGCAGCACAGAATTCTCCAAAGCTTGCAATTCCCCCAGATGCAGGAAAGAAAGGAGGAAATATCCGTCGCTTACGAGAACACATATGAGTGGCTTTTCCAGGCCGACCCGCTCGGGCAGAAGGACTGGCATAACTTCGTTTCGTGGGCCGGAAAAGCAGAAAACCCTCGAAGCATTTACTGGATCCATGGAAAGCCCGGTGAGTCTTCCCCAAAACACGTATTCTACTGAAGTAGAGACAGTCTTTAATGCAAATGAAGGTTCCGGCAAGTCAACACTAGCTCGGTTCATTTTCGACAGACTAGATGTTCACGATCACCTTTACCCGTGGGCGGAATCCAAGACTGTTATCAAAGTGGCACACTTTTTCTGGAGTCCAGGGACCACATTGCAGAAGTCGAGGGCCGGCATGCTGCGCTCCCTACTTTTCCAGCTATTTGACCAAGTCCCTAGGCTCTCTGAACCATGCGTTTCTGCAAGCCGGTGGAGAAGAGCACTGTCCCCTGATGCGACTTCCAACGAATGGACCGAATCAGAATTGCTCAATGGAATACGTGCTTTCGTTCGCATAACCGAAGCTCGTCTGTTCTTCCTCATTGACGGCCTCGATGTACGTCGCATTTATATCCCGCAGCTTGTAGTTGCTAGTAGACGAGAAAAGCGCCTTGAAAAGCCTTTCCCTAACCAAAACAAACCTAGGAACTCCAAGGGGATGAAGAATGCCGAGAAGAGCTTGTCGATTTTGTTCGCGACCTCGCAACTTACCATAACGTCAAGCTTTGCATATCAAGCCGACCGGACAACATATTTCGGGACGCCTTCCACGACCACCCCCGCCTCAAGCTAGAGAATCTCACGTACAGCGACATCCGGATATATGTCACGGAACGTTTTGCAAAGGAGCGGCGCATACAAACTCTAAGTCGAAACAGCCCCCACACCGTGAACGAATTGGTCTCATTCCTCGTCGACACAGCTTCTGGTGTCTTTCTGTGGGTGAGGCTAGTTGTACACGAGCTTCTCCGAGCAGCAAGAGACGGAGCGACTTTCGCTGAGCTTGTCGACAAAGCTCACGAGATACCGCGTGACCTCGACAGCTACTTTACACGATTCATTGACTCAATTCCTCCAGAATACAGACAAGAAGCATCACATTTGTTTCAGATCACGATGTATGACGAGCAATCATTCACAACTCTGCAAGGGCTTCGGCTGCTTGACCTCTCCTACACAGCAAAGATTCATGACACCGCCCAATCTCAAGGAGAGTACAATGCCGCCGCGTTCGATCTGAATGATACCGCCGAACTTGAATTCAAACTCGATACTACCGCTCGTCGAATTAATAGCAGGTGCCGAGGACTCATCGAGTGCTATTACGTAGCTGGGGACATGGAGGAGTCGGCTGGCCTCCCAGAAACATTGGGGCTAACAGATATAGACGAAGATGCGCTGTGTAAATCGCCGACCCATATCCGCAGCACCCTGGGGCTTGTGAGGGCGTGCAACCGCCATGTGGGCCTCATCCATCGTTCTCTTCGGGACTTCCTTTTCAGCCCAAAAGTGCTCCAGCAACTCCAGGCATATTCAGGCGGCCATTTCGATACCAGACTGTTCCTATGCAGGGCCAGGCTAGCACAAATCCAGTCACTCGATTACGAAGGCAACAAGATGCACGCCCAGATGGCCCTGGGCCTGTCAAGTTATATCCTGAGTGCTCTCGGCACTGAGGACCTAAAGCATTCGGACGAGTCTGTCCTCATCGCGGCCCAGCTCAGGCCCATTGTTGAATCACTTGGGCGCGCGCAGTCACACAAATCGGCCAACCACGCGTGGTATATCTGCGCGAGCTTCCGTGAGGCCGAGACACCGGCCCCTGACTTTCTTGGTGTGGCCATAGATTTCGATCTTACGGCTTACCTCAGGAAGGCGTTGACGGCCCAGGCCCTGCATGACAAGCGCGGCCTCTCCGTCTTGAATTGCATCCTCATCGGGCGGTTTTCCGACTACTTGGGCTCCGACTTCACAATTGGAAACCGCTTTCCCAACGTCGAAGTGCTCCGCCTCGCACTGGAGCTTGGCGCAGATCCAAATGAGGACTTTCATGGCATTTCTATATGGGCAGGGTTCATTCGATTTCTTGACACCTTGGCTACCAGAGGGGCACCGCCAGCCGATGCCCAGAAGGCACACGTTGACGCCATCAGAGCCATGCTGGAACATGGCGCTTGCCCGGAGCTCCCATCATCATGGGCCAGACCTGGACCCTTGATCCCGGAATCGAAGGCAGATCTCATGCCGGTGTCGACTGTACTGAGACGCATGCCGGGGTTATATGCTCATGCACTGCAGCCGCTGCAGGAGTGCGTTGGCCTTGCCGATGAGAAGCTCATCCAAGCCCAGCTTCGACGCTGAAGATTACAACCCGGCTGGGCCTGGCTTCCCTTGTGACACACTGGCTCTGTTCTTGGTGAGTTCGTGGTTTGGGAGGTCCGTCTGAGTTGGGGAGGCCCGAAGGGGGAAGGGGGCGGGGCGTGCAGATGCGGTTGAGACTCACCGGTCTTGTTGGACGTTTGACTTATATTTCGCATGTGGTCATGATCACAGACCACGCTGTTGGCGATAGCGGTGGGGTCCAACCAATGTGAATGGCACCGCCCTAGTGAATTGCGTTGAACGTGGTTGAATATAGGTACGGCATTCCCAACTGCTTGGTCGCTGTGATATCATGCTAATCTCCTCTCCTCGCTGTCATACCCCAGAGCTGGGCCCCCCTTCTCCAAAGATAGTAAGCTGACGCCGATTAGCCGGGCAGGATGTAAATAGCCGGTGACTTGTCCTGGAATCTTGTTCACTATTGCCAATATAGGGCAACTGCATAAGCAAGTGAGTGTCCACCACCCACGAAGCTCTGGTCCGCGTCCAAGCTTGCTTTTCCCCTCGAAATGGCGATTGAGAGGCGGCAGGAAATGAACAACCACACACCGAGCCTGTTCCAAGAACTCGCATGTTCGTGGTGACGTGTGTGTTCGGGCTAGTATACGGGCGATCGTCGACGGAGGAACGGGTGCGGCTGATCGACTTTTCTCGATCAGTGACAATGTGCCCCAGGAGTCTGGGTGGAAGTACTTTTAGCAGGCCGCCACACGGGATACACCGAAGTGAGCCGATTGTGTTCAGGGTTAGGCCCGTATTGCCCGCAGGAAAAAGCAAAGACAACGGCCATGTGAGCCTTTTATGGTTTTGCACGAACGTTATCGAGGAATGAGAGATGACGCTAAGCTGACGGAACTGCCGGCTACTCAGGGGGGCAAACCGGGCAGCCCAATCGGCACTGTGTCTGCTGGGTCAACATGCAACACACACACCTGGTGTGTCAGTGTTCCCGCGGTGCTACTCTGACCCAACGCCCCGTGTAACCGCTGGATATGGCTTGCTCAGGGCTTGTGCTCTATCGAGAGTTGCCGCATGAATTGTGTGATGTATGCACGAAAGACTTCCCCGGTTGCTCCCCCGTCGTTGAGGCGGGACATGCCAATCAGGAATACATTCCCGGTCTCGTTAAAGAAACCAATTGTGTCGCATCCCGACCATCCAGTTGGCTGGGGAAATGTGAGTAGTCACAAGCCAGAGACACTAGGCGCTCAGCTCTTGGGATCCACGGAACGTCTCCCACAAACCCCAACGAGAGTAGGTGCTCCTGATCGAATCAACCCCCAAGCAATCCAGCCTCACGTCCGACTTCACAGGTCTTGGAGGCATGCTTATGATATGTTTCACTCCGGCAAAGGTACCCTCCCATGCACGAGAGGGCTGACACGGCCCAGCGGCCACTTACCTAGGCGATCGGCCATAATTACCTTGAGCCCAGCCATACTCTGTTGGAGCGTTGCACGTGTGGCTACATGGCGAGCTCGAATTCCGGTCGTCAGCTTGCCATTCACCTTGTCCTGTCTCACCGGGGGGGATGTTTATGTCTGATTAGCCACGCCTTGCCCACGCTGCCTTCACTCGTTTGGTTCGCGGTCTAATAGCGTCTGTGAAAAGTTGCCTTCATGCCTCCATTGAGCCACGCCATCGCGCCTGCTCAGCTCAATGGAGTGACACTGACGCCCTCCCCCATCGCCCTTGCCCATAAAAGAGACCACTGCTTCAGTAGAAGACCTGGCACCAGCATATGAACCCGCAAGAACTTCGAGGAAGGGAGGGATCATTCTGCAATTTCCATCCTTCCACGACTATACCGAAACAACATCACAGACCGAGGAAGCAAGCAACAAGGAGCATAATCCTGAGGAGCAAACGACTACTATGTGCGATCACCCGTTCCAACAGTCCTCCCCCCATGACGGACAGGCCAGCCAGAGCTTCTTCGACAGGCGACTTGGCTACCATATCCACGTGGGAACCAGTGATCTAGCGATCAGGGACGTGGACGAGGAAATCTATTCCGCGGGTGCAAGCCCCGTCAGCAACGGACAGGCGAGACGAATTGCCTTTATGAGTGGCAACGACGACTTTCGGGCCGCGAGACTGCGATGCGCGCTTGCTTGTCAGGAATACAACAAGCTGCCCGAGGACGTCGCGATCGACGACCGTGTGAGCGGATGGAAGCGGTAAGTCATCGATCGCTCTGAGTCGCGTTTCCTGCTGTGGCCGCATATGATCCAGCAGCATCCCAGGTTGGTTGATGACTGTGGGGTCTGGGAGATGCACCGAGTCGAAGAGCTCTTCATGAGAGCAATCCCAGACTGACAACACTACTCTAGCATCGTCGACCCCAACAACAAGACCCAACGAGACGCCAATGCCAGTCCCGCCGTGGACTTCTCCGCCATATTCAAGCGCCGAGCCAAGCCCGAGGCCCGGGACTCGACCGCCGCGCACACTCCGCCCGTGACCCCCGTCTCAGCCAGCCCGCCTCCCCGCCCGACGATCCCCTACGTCAAGCAGCCGGTCTACATGGACTACGGCCTGCGCGTCAAGATCGCCCCGAGTAAGCACCATTCTTCTCCTTTCACGGATCCCCGTCCCTCATGTTTTGGACCGTTCCAGAATGCAACACTTCAGGCTCCGTAGCAGGTGACTAACACGTAGCAGCGACTTTTATCAACCGCAATTGTACCATCCTTGACACCCCCGTCGCCGACATCGTCATCGGCGAGCAGTGCTCCCTCGGCCCCGGCGTGACCATCATCGGCGTTGGCCACCCGGTCCGGTTCGAGGAGCGATCCGAGTTTATTACTGGTAAGCCGGGCAGCTGGGGCGCAAAGGTGGTTATCGGTGACGGTGTGTGGGTCGGCGCGGGCGTCACCGTCCTCCCGGGAGTCACCATCGGCTCCTACTCCACCATTGGCGCCGGCAGCGTCGTCACAAAGGACGTGCCCCCCAGCTGTGTCGCTATGGGCAACCCGGCTTCTGTGCGTTACTATCTCAACAGCGACAATGGCCGCGAGCCCGTCGTGGTCGACGAGACGGCCATCACGCTGGAGGAAGCGTTGAAGGTGGACAGAGAGGAGCTGCAGCACGTTGGGGAGGGGGTTTAAGATGGGGGAGTAGGTGACTGGGCGGACCTGAGCTATAAATTGCGAGTACGTGATATTAGAGCAGTAGGGCGCAAGTCAGGCCTTCTGGTGGGGGACATGGGGACGGATTTGGGACGGCCAGCCAGCCTACAGCTTGAGTTTGGTGGGGCTGAAGCCGTCGTGTTAAGATACCCAAGGCTATTATATTAATATGGACAATTTGCATGCGCTGTTTTTACTCAAATATCTCATCTCTTCTAGGCCCACTATTCTTAGCATAATTACGATGTGAACCTGCCACGCGGGTGCTCAGATGTGCGGCTGTACTGGTGTGTTGAACAAAGGCCGGGGGCATTAAGAAGCTGCAAGTCATAGCTCCCGGGAGGCTTAGGTTGTCACAGGGGTGCTAGGCACTCTGATCCTGATTCGGACCACCGAAACCTAATTAACGTGGAGGATGTATTTGCCATTCAGGTCCAGACTCTTGGGATCCAAACTCAAAATCTGTCTTGAGCATGTTCAATGCTACGCTGCTGTGTTACCCCTACATCGTGTGTGACGACGAAAGCTGCAACGGGCCGTATTTGGCACTGTCGACTAGGCAATCGGTGAGATTACCTCAGCTCCTCCTCCCATCATCCCTGATGTAAACGCTAGCCTCGCCAAAGCCCTTGCCATCCAGCTTCTCAAGCTCGACGTACTCTTCCCGGATCATCGCCCGCACCCGGGACGACTCAGGGTCGCATATGCACGCCTCGAGCTCCTCGGCGCTGGTGTATGTCTTGGGCGGCTCAAACACCTTCGCCCAGCGGCTGATCGTCTGCTCCTCGGTGTGGACTGTGTCCCAGGCCAGGATGACCGGTCGGGCTAGGTCGGTGATTATCTGTCTGACAGGGACGTTCGGGGAGAACGACAACACGACACTCTGGTCATCCACCTCGAGGAAGCCTTGAGGGTCGTCGACCACCGTGATCCCAACTTCCGAGAGAACGAGCCTGTCGACTTCGGTGTACGCGGGGTCCTGGGCGAGACACTTGATCTGTACCCCCTGCTGAGAAGCTTGGAGCATATCTCGGAGTGTCAGAATTAGTGCGTGTTGCGGTGCGCTTCGGTGTCTCAGCTGGTCGTCGTCACGCGATATCGACGAGCACGCGAATGCGATGATTTTGGTGATGCCGGGCAATGAGGTGGTGGATACCATAGAGAACCTCAGCCTGAGGCAATCTTCGCTGGCCTCCCACCTGTCCCGGTATGTCTTGAATGCCGCTCGGGTGTCTTCGAGGCTACTTTGCTGCGTCGACTCGCTATGGCCGCCATAGCATATTTGCAGGGGACAAAGGGCCTGATCAGAGTATTTATTATGTATCATGGACTGGTACGTAGTGTATAGCAAGCATGGTTCGAGTCTATCTTCGCTGTTAGGCGCGCTGGAATATTCAAATCCGGTAAAAGGGTGGAAAATACGACAGTACAGCGCGCAAGTGGGCGACTGACTGCCTCGACGTCTGGATGGCTATGTCGGCTTTCAGGGCAATGACAATAAATCAGGCTCGAACAGGATACATACATCACCGTTTCTTTCCCAAATTGCCTCGACTGCGTCAGGCCTTTCATTACTGCACGCTCGATCGTCTGCCCGGTGATGGACGAGAACACAAATTTCTGGCCGTCTGTCGATCTTCCATTCTCAGCCATGGCTTTGATGGCCTCGATTTGAGCTTTGAGATCTTCCATGGCCGGTTTTGTGAAGAAGGGAACGCCACGGTCGAATAGTTCCCGGGCTTTGAGTTTTCGAGCCGCAAGGTTCGGGCATTCCATTCTGTGAATCTCTTCCTGCAAAGCTGCTAGGTTCACCGTCGAGAGTTCTGAGTGACTGCTTCGGTGAGCCGGAGGCGGTCCCCCTCCCTCATTCATTATTGAGGCCAGGTCCATTGCATATCAACAAGTTGACGAGACCATCATCTCCCAGTCCACAAATGTCGCGATATTGCCCCGTGATGTTTCGGGTTGCGACAAGTACGTTTGGTAGGGCTGGTGAGACACCATGTTAGATTGAAAAGAAGCATATTGCGATTGACGACAAAGAATCTCGGTAGCCGCCCGAATCCCTATTATGCTAAATCCCGTGGGAGCCCGCTAGAGGCTTTTAACCACACGATGATTCGACCAGCTCACAAGCGCCATGTGACTATTGTCGTAGATACGGTCCGAGCCACCGGACCAAGCCGCGGTAGAGCCGCCGCTATCCAAAGCACGCATAACCCAAGCCGACGATCAACGGAATGGCCTCGTCCAAGAGCATCGGCCACGCTCTCAATTCATAAACTGGAAATAAAAAGGGCTCGGGGCGCCGCCGTCGTTAATCGGGACCCATGGTTCTGAATCAGCGCCTGCTACCGCCGGTACCATGGTCTTACTAAGTCTAGTTTACTTATATTGCGCGAAACGCGGCCCGAAACACTTGGCAGTGTGCCCGGTTTCGCATAGAAAAGGTCTAGGAGTCACGAGCTCATCGCGTGGCTGCGTGGCTAGAGATGCCCAACTTCCCAATCCTTTCTCAACATCGAGGTAATGCTAAGTGTAACCATCACGTCGCATCAACGAAAGAAGAAAGGCGCTGACCCTGCTTCTTAGGACCAACCGGCGCAGCCAAGGGGAGCCAATGCCACCCGGAGGTATATGCGCATCGCTGAGTGTCTGGACTTTGACAATCTGATGAGGTCTTGCTACGTAACTTTGATACAAGCAACTCTCATAGGACCCCTAGCAAAGACAAGTGATCTCAGTATAGACGGTGACTGTGTACAACTCTGTGTACAACTACTGTACCACCTGGTCTTGTTTACTTGCCAAGGACGCAGTATGCAGGGACTTGATCTGAACCGTGGTTTGGTCTGTCCTCTAGTGGCTGTGAGAACCTCGATGTTGGCGAGGAAGGCTCTCTTTATGGTCCTGAGAGGAGGTATGGCAGACATATGATGTGTCATGCTTGTGTGTCGTTTTCTGTCCGGAGTTGGCACACAGGTAGGTGGGAGGGTATATTCCGTGATGGCGTGGTGCCATTTCCTTTGGCACAACCTTTCACCACTGCTTGAATCCTTAAAATCCCACGAGTAAAGAGGAGACCTTGCAGTGTGCCACGAGTCGACTGTACTAGTAGCCGACCAAGGTGGTGAATCGGGTACTTCAGAAGGATTCCCAGCTTGCTCGATCAGCCTCATCAGCTGCTTGTATGTGCGCTCATCAAGCGGAAACATGGCGTTCTTCCAGAACATCAGCCGCAGTCCGTCCCTGAGCATCTCTTGCGTTCGGGTCGAGTTTGGACATATCCGCCTTCGCGAGCACGGCGTCGAGGACCTGCTCAACTATACACCGTTCTGCCATGAAATGAATAATATCCACCCCTTCATCGACGAGGACACTCATGTCCCAGCTCATATGCGCCAGATAGAGCTCCAAAACCAGCGCAGACCCGTCATAGATGGTCCAGTACAACGGTAGCCAGCCCTGGCCATCCGGTACCAGGACATCTGCCCCTCTCTCTAGGAGCACCCGCGCAATTTCCACGTGGCTGTCAAAGCAATATAGCGAAATGGGGGTGTGGCCGTACGAGTACTTGGCGTTAACATTCGCGCCTGCATCAAGCAGTTGGTCCACCACCATGACGGCGTCATCCTCCAGCACGTCGTACGCGCCAACCACCTGCAGTGGCGTCTTGCCCTCGAACGAACGCTGATGCACGTCTGCCCCGTGCGAGAGCATCGTGCCCACTAGCTCCGGGCTGCCCTGCGCCGCGGCGTTGTGTAGCGGGGAGCGGCCGGCGGCGTTGGCGATGTTGAGGTCGGCACCGTGGGCGAGGAGGGCGTGGGAACTGGGCAGGTCGTCTCTTCTTATTGCCCACCACAGCGGTGTCCGTCACAGGAGGTCTGGTTTGTCAAGGCTCTCTGGACGCTCGGATAGAGACTCATTCAATGCGAGGGTTGACATGCCCAGGACTATCCGGTGGGCGGTGGTGACGTCCAGGTCGCCTGGTACCTCATCCAGTCTGAAGAGGGAGTGAATTTGCGCCGCCAACCCGGGGGGACAGGAGGTATTGACGCGCTGAAAGGCAAGGTCGCGGGGCGTGAAGCCGCAAAAATCAGACATCTCCATGTCGGCACCGCTGTCGAGCAGGAAGCGCACCGCGTCCAGGTGGCCCGTGAGACCCCGTCGAACAGCGTATTCCGCCCCGAGACCGGATTGGCGTCATGGATCCCCCCGCGGCCATCGACGTACAGCTGTCTGAGAGCCACAAGATTCCTCTGCTCGGCTGTATAGTACGCCGGCGTCTCGATGATCCTCCTCGACCGCAGGAGGAGCTCAGGTCCCTGGGCGGGTGCGGCCTTGAGCCAGATGGAATCGATGCTCGATGCGAGCCAGCTCGGCAGTGTGAGGTCAATGGAAGCTGACGGGCTCAGATTCTGTGAGCAGCTGGGCACGGTGCAGTCGGAACTCGGGGGGCCTATCTCGGAAAAGGTCACGGAGAGACCGCCGAGCCAGTCTCGCGTGGAATGTGGCGTGCACAGCCTGCCTATTTTGCGGAATATGCAGCGACACACGGATGAGCACTTGTTTCGGGCCTTCTGTAGAGGAATTACAGGTCCTATAGAGCTCTCTTTGGGGGACTCTTCGGCCTCCTTCTCCATCTGTATGCTGTCGTGGAGATGAACCACTGTTGCGGGACGATTCCTCGTGCGATCACTGCCTTGTACCTTGATAGACTCCCGTAGGCTTGCCATCTGAACTTGCGCAAGTCCCATTTCAATGTCTTGTTTCGCAAGATATTCAAGCTGTGACTTCTGCTCTGCCAAGCTTTCGAGCGTTATATGCCTTGAGATCACAAGCTGCTGGAGTTCCATCTCGATGCATCCCGTCTGGCCATATGTCACAGCAGACAAGGCCAAATAGAAGATCATCCCCAACATCACTCAGTTTTTGTGTATTCCCGGAACTTATCATGAATACCGGAGGTAGTAGATCGGCGATCGCAGCTTGCTCGGGCTAGTTAGTCCATGGTCTTGGAGGTAACGCGCCAACGACAAAAGCATCTACTCGCTGTGCTGGATGTGGAAGATGAGTCCTTGGCTAATTTTGTATGCTGTAGACTGCAAGCGGTCCACATCTTTTAGAGTCGTTTCTAGTACTCTCGCCGTAATGGCAATGTCGATGAGCTCGTGTGGCACATGCTCAATGGCCTCTACCATTTTCACGACGAGCCCCGCTGCACCCATGACAGCGAGTACGCTCACTGGAATCGAGAGGGGATCCATGTTGGTGATATGGCCTGAAATCAGATGGGCTCACATGGCCAGGTCGATGGATAGATGCCTTGGCCGTGGTCAACAGCTCAATGCTCAGCGCCTGCAAGACAAGGCGAGAACTACAATTTTATTCCAGGAGACGGTGCGAGAGGGCCTGACTGTTTGAGCCAACATCAGCTCAGCTGTGTACTGCGACTTGCTTACGGAAACCCTAGCTCTTTGTCCTGTGGTGTTGCGTGAGTTGAGTATGGCCAGGATGCAGCTTACTTGGTGTGCTCATCTGCGCCGCGTTAGACCTGATACACGCTAGAGCGGATCGTGCAGCCAACTTGAACAGTGGGGGACGCGCTGTGTGACAGTTAACAAATTTGTTTTCGATGCTGGAATGCACATGTGGACTGTCGGTGAAAGGAGGCTTGTTGAAAGATATCTTCGAGAATGACAAGTGGCTGTGCTGTGGAGAGTGTAGTCTTGGCAATTGTAAAAAAATCGACAGACATGTTGTTGTGCCTCGGCCTGGAGAGCTTAACTAGGACAACTTCGGGACAAGAGAATCCTGGTGTTTTTTTTTCTGATCATATACATCGTGCCTACCGTAGTGCGAGTGTGTCTTCGAATCCTCCGCCTTGTGGATGAGTAAGGACAGGAATCTGCTGGCTATAACGGCACGGCTGTCCCCACCTTTCCGACTTGGCGAACGAACCAGTATCTCTTGGAAGTCTTGGTCAATTTGCGCCCCTTGAGCAAGGAGTGCGTCTGTAGCGTGTGTTTCCCGCGTGTGTTTCCCATACTCTGGCATTTCGCGAGACAGGAGTCCGAATGCCAGTCTCCCCGTCTTTCTCTCATTTGGGGCCCTCAAAAAATCCGGCAGCGGGACGTTCTTGGTTGAGTCCGGTTCAGGATAACTAGCAAACTGGGAAATAGCCACAACCCATCAAGTAGTAGCAAACTTTAGAAAAGAACAACCAATTTTCGAAGATCCAATGCTGAGTATCTAGATTATATCCGGGTGTTTCAGATGTGTGGTGTATGTGCCTGCGGTTCCTAATTGTTTAATTATGTCGGGTGCTCGTGGGCCCCTTCATATGTCCTGTTTCCGTGATGGATCAGGTGGCGCCAACGCCTATGTGCCGACTTACCCAGTTTGCTGGGCCGCAGGAGCAGGAAAGATGGGCTCAAGGCTGGGCAGGAGAGCCTCCCAACAGCTTCTCAAATGAATATAATAAGGAACGTCTACTGCTTCCCGTACCTTCTTACTCTTGACCAGAATCCTCCGCATATAGTCACTCTTTGAAAACATTCATTTCTTTCTCAGGAACTGAGTTCTGTAGCACATTGAACTTTGCAAGTTTTTTTCTTCGTTATATCTCATTGCCCTTTAAGATGAAGTTCACCAAAGTCCTCAACCTTGCCCTCATCGGGTTTGCCTCTGCTGCCCCAACTCCTACGATTGAGGAGGAGACCTTTGGCACCATCGCCAAGCGTGCGTCTGTCACCGAGTCTTGCACCCTCGGTTACGCCAGCAGTAATGGCGGCACAACTGGCGGCAACGGTGGCGCCACGACCACCGTGTCTACGCTGGCCCAATTCACCAAAGCCGCCGAGTCGGATGTCAAGCTGAACATCGTTGTCAAGGGCTCGATTTCTGGCAGCGCCAAAGTCCGCGTCAAGTCTGACAAGACCATTTTCGGCCAGAAGGGCTCCAAGCTCACCGGGGTCGGTCTGTACATCAAGGGTGTCAAGAACGTCATCGTTCGTAACCTGGCCATTGCCAAGGTCAAGGAGTCCAACGGCGATGCCATCGGCATCGAGTCGTCCACCAACGTCTGGGTTGACCACGTTGACCTGAGCTCCGACCTTGACTCTGGAAAGGACTACTACGACGGTCTGTTGGATATCACCAGAGAATCCGACTTTATCACCGTCTCCAACAGCTACATCCACGACCACTTCAAGGCTTCCCTGATCGGCCACGTCGACACGCACACCAGCGACAAGGGCAAGCTCCACGTCACCTACGCCAACAACTACTGGCAGAACGTCAACTCCCGCAACCCCTCGGTCCGCTACGGCACCGTCCACATCTACAACAACTTCTACGACAAGCTCGGCAGCACGGGTGTCAACACCCGCATGGGGGCCCAGGTGCGCATCGAGTCCACCGTCTTCGAGAACTCGGGCAAGAAGGTCATCCTCACCGCGGACTCCAAGGAGGACGGATACGCCACCGTCTCGGACGTGTCCTACGGCGGCGGCGAGAACACTGCCCCCAAGGGCGACTTTGGCTCCAGCAAGGTCCCATACGACTACACCCTGTTCGGCAGGGACAACGTCAAGAGCAAAGTCGTTGGCACAGCTGGTCAAACCCTCAGCATCTAGGCGATGACTTGAGATGGTCCGACTCACCGGGTCATGAACGTAGGCGCTGTTGAACGGTGGGGGCCGTGTTGTGCGACAACTTGAATGCCGGGCATTCACAAGCATCCAATGAATGATAGCTGGATATCATATGGAGCTTGGTTTCTTTGTAGATATATTTCCATACCAAAACATATTGACAGGTTTCTTCCATCACTTCCTGACTTCAAAACTACCTACTGGCTGCAAACATCAAGGGCTTCAACTCAAAAACCCCGTGATCGTTTCCACAGTGTGAGTCCGTGGTATTAAGCCTTGCATTTTTACTCTCCAGGCCTTCGCAGCCCAAAGGCTGAATATCGGATCCTGTCATTTTCATTTTCTTTCCTCTTTTCTCCTTCTTTTCGGAAACACGCTTCACTGTATGGACTCGAGCTGCGAAAGAATTCAGTGAAATTATCCAGAACTGGGGCAGCTGTCTATAGGAGAGCCTGCTTCAGCGTCTTTACTACCAAGGCGTACATATCCTCCCGTTTCTCAGCCTTCAGCGTCCCCTCCTCTGCGCCAGTATCGAACGCACTGTAGTATCCGGGGTCAGTCATGGTGGGAGCCGCGGTTGAGTTGGTGCAGATGGGTCAACGGCCATGAGACGTAGAGCCTCAGTGGTGATTTGTACCCAAGTTGAGAAGTCAACCTGGGTGAGGCAGGGACAGGGAAGTGGCTTACTGTGGTACACCTAGAACCATCTCGCGAATGACTGTCCTCCTCCGGTCCTTTTCTAGTTTCTCTGCCAACGCCAGCGCCTCAGGCGCCAGCCTGTCTCCCTCACAGGTCAGGATTGCCACCGTCTGAGGATAACTCTGCGGATCGGCCCTGGCCAGCGATGCGCGTGGATCTGCGCGCACGCTCTCATCTGGAATATAGCAATCCAGGAAAAGTTTCAAAAGTCCCGGACCCATTGGATCGATGCCGTCCTTGGGCGGCTTTTTATCCCCTGCTGGGGTCACCAAGTCCGTCGCGGGGTACATGGCCACCGCGGCACTGATGTTGACCCCGGCCTGCTGGAGACGTTCGCGCAATGTCGAGGCAGCTACTAAAGCCAGGGTCCCACCCGCGCTGAAGCCGGACACGGCAACTCGGGATGTGTCGAAGCGTTTCATGTTTGCTTCTGATCCGACCCAGTGGAGGGCGTCCTCGACATCGTGAATGGCGGCTGGGAAGGGGTGCTCAGGTGCCTTCCGGTAGTCCACGTCCAAGACACTGATTTGCAGCTCGTGAGCCACTCGCGCGGCGAAGAGCACGTTGCTTCCCAGCAGTCCGGTCAGACAGAACCCACTGCCGTGCCAATTTACGAGCACCGGAAGGGGTACTTGGCCGGCAGATGAGGATGATGCCACTGACGTGGATGGGGAGTAGAGGTCGGCGATGATGTAGCGCCCAGTATCACGCGACGGAAAGCGCAATCGCTCTCGCCGTACGGAGTAATTGGCCTCGGCAAGCTTGGCGTCGCGGCGCAGCGGCTTCCGGACACTGTAGAGGGTAAGCATGCGAAGGAATGTGATAATGACCTTGAGGCGGAAATAGCCAAGAAATGAGAACAGCGACATGCTTGCTGATAGTGAAAACGGGATACTTTCCGTGGCCCAGTGAGAGAATGCTCAACACCAGATGGGATGCGGTGAGTGAGGAAGTAAGACAAGACCCCGCTTACAATTTCCAAGTTAAGGAAAACAAAGAGTATTTAACTATATCTGGATAGTGAGATTTTAATTCGCTCGCTACTGCCCGCAACCAACACAATGTGCGTAATGACAGTACGTATTACACCCAAATTATTACTTACTTGCTTGAAGACGCAGGTGAAACCAGCAAAGCCAATCGAGGCGAAACAGTGTGCCAAGTCTCGGTCTGTTCAACTACGGTGCACCTGCGGCATATTTATGGGGTAAAATGTGGCTGATAATATCAAGTGGACTTCAGGAAACACCCGCGAACTTCTGAATGTTCTATATATATGGCCGGCTCAAGCTTCCTGACCAAACATCCTCCGGTCTCCTAGCTTGCCAAATTCTTGTCTCCAAAGCCTGTCCATTGTGACCTTGACAGCTGGGTCTTTTTCCATCTCCTGCCACAGCCGAGGCTCCCAGGGGTTAAACCCTTCGCGAACCCCTCCTCCTCTCCTCTTATTTGCGCTGGCGCTCGACGACCAGCACCGCGAGAACCAAGTCCTTAACGCATGGTTCTGCAGCAGTGTGCTAGACAGCATTTCCATCAGGAGAAGTGCTCCCACGGCCATGATAGCCGCACACCACCATGCAGGGTCCCGGCCGAACGTGTTCAGTAGCCCGCCTCGGATGGAGTAGGGACCTGCACTTGGACCAGAAATCGCCGAAACGACGAGCGCATAGGCCCATATACCGGTGATGCTCCCGAGGATGGACCACAAGACGACTGTTGTCTTATGGTGCAGTTCAACGATTCTGTAATCTGTCAGCGAGAGGCTCCGAGGGATACTTGCGAGTTAGAGGAACTTACAGGAGCTTGATGTTGATCCAGATTACGCACACAATAAAAGTCAGAGCCCCCTGCGCATAAAGGCCGGCATCGTCGATTAATTCCGAGCCGGCGTACCCAGCCCAGCACCCCGCGTAGACGATCGTCCCGGCAATAAGGGCATTGCAGAACCAGCGCAAGTAAACCTTCGCATTAAGACCCTCCCCATTCTGCCCATACTTGAACAGCTCGGGAATAACCACAAGCGTCCGGGCCGCGAGGTCCTGCTCCCACGTGCCGATGATCAGTATCGTCGCCGCCGTGAAGAAGCTCACAAAGGTGAGGCTGCCCGGCTCGTACAGGCTGGTGCCCGTGGCGCCGGTCTGCACCTGGAACAGGGCCTGGGGGAAGAAGATGAAGGTCTCCTTCCAGAATGTCGCGAGGATGAACCGCGTCGTCCGGTGGTAGTTCCACCGCCCGTGCACGAGCACGAGGCGCGTGAGGAAGCGGAACTGCGAGATGCTGAAGTCGGCCGTGCGCGCTGCCTGTTGGCCCTCGCGGCCCGATATGCCCACGCCGACGTTGGCGGCCGTAATCATGGCCACGTCGTTGGCGCCGTCGCCGATGGCGAGGGTTATGGGGCCCCTGGGCCGGGGTTTGAGCCATGAGAAGGAGAAGAAGCCCGGCTTTCCCGCGGGTAAAGGACCCTTGCGGACCATGTTCACGAGGAGGGCCTTCTGGGCTGGCGATGCCCGACAACATATGACTGAGTCCACGGCGGTCACGACTTGGGTGAACAAGCGGCGGAGGCAATCTGCGGATGGATTCTCGATGGCCGTGAGGGTCTCACCGTCGACCACAATGGCGGTGTGGGAACGGGATGGGTCCGAGTAGACCGTCTCGACGCGATATTGAATAGCGTCGGCGATGTTCGTGATCTGCAGCTCGAGGTCTCCCTCGAGCACGTCGAGCACGTGGATCGTTGATTCAGGTCCGCAGAGGCGAGTCGAGTGGGCGATGTTGATGGCGGTCTCGCGCTTGTCCCCCGTGAGCATCCAGACCTTGATCCCGGCCTGTCGCAGCTTCTCGATTGTCTCCGGTACACCGTCCTGTAGCTTGTCCTCCACGGCAGAAGCACCAACCAGCTCGAGGTTCTGTTCAAGCAGCTCGCCTACCTCTTCGATGCGCTCCTGCCGATCATCCAAGCTCGTTTCGGCCTCGCGATAGAGCCGCTTCCAGTTTTCATAGTCGGTTGCATCGAGGAACTTATCTGCGTAGACCAAAGTGCGCAGGCCTTCGGTAGCGTAGTGGTCAATATGGGCGAAGCATTCCCGTATGGCATGCGCATCATCGGAGACATCAGTAGTTTCCAGGAAGCTGTAGTCTCTCACTTGCATGGGAGAGTTGTTTCTCAACTCATCTGCCTGTGTTGGCCGTGACCGCAGAGGAATCCAAGAGTCACTGGTGGGGAGTGAAGCACGGCTATAGGTCGAAGAAGCCGTCTCCTCAACCTCCTCAACGATCCCGTTCATCTGCTGTGGCCGTCGATTCATCCAGCTGCTGGATGATTTGAGCTCGGGTGGGGGAGGACCTCCCAAACTATTGTGCCTTCCCTGCATATCTGTCGGGGCCATTCTCAGACGCGGCAGCATGATGGAATCCGCACCCTTACAGATGAGCCAGAGCCTCCCATCCGGACAGCGAACAACGACAGACATCCTCTTGCGCTTGCTGGTGAATTCGATGAGATCCAATATCTCATACGTCGTGCTAGAGCTACCGCCATCTTGGTGTGGTATTTGTACAGTTACGGATTGCGAGGACCGATGGGTGACGACGAACCCCAGGTCCCTTGCGCCCCTCACGAGGGCAAGCTCGTCGGGAGACGAAGCTTGAAAGTCCATCCGGCCATCTTCTGCGCGTTCTGGTAGGCAGGTGTGACAAAGCGCCATAGCGAGTATGTATCTGATTGCCTTGGCTGCGAATGGCGTATTGGGCTGCGATCGGATGTAGTCAAGCATGTCCTCAGTCGACATGCCAGATGCAGTGCCATATCCGAATGCAGTGGTCTCATTCTTGTTGTCCATATTGTGCAGCCAGCTTGTTCCTGCAATACTGATCATGCGAAGCTTCATGATATTCTCCGTCAGCGTACCAGTCTTGTCGCTGAAGACATAGCTGATCTGGCCGAGATCGTCCAGGTTGTTCGTGGTGTTGACCCCAGCCGGGGTGTCCGACTCATCATGGTACATTTGCAAATCCCCACTGATGAGGCTCATTTGACCCAGCTTGATGGCCTCCAAGCCCACGTAGAGAGACAGTGGAATGACGTTGTTGAACATGATGATGAAGCCGACGAATATATCTCCGAATGGGATCGTCGTGTCGGACAGATACCATGCGAATCGCTCCTGCGCGCCTTTCCAGACTAAGTAGGCCACCGTGGCAGCAGACGAGCTGATGAGCACGTACATCATGAGAAAAAGCACAATGTAATTTGTTGTAATCTCGAGTGCTGGTTTCTTCGGCCTCGTCTCTCGCTTAGAGTTCTTCCTGATTTTGCATTCCTCGCCAGTGTTGATTACTATCCCGATTGTGCGTACGGTATTTCGGATCGTGCTGCCTCGGTAGATGACTTGATCGAGAGTTAGCGGCATTGTCATGCCGTCTAATGTGAACTTGCTGTCGAACCGATAAAGGTCTGCATTTGGATCCTCGACGTGTAGGGTGGTCTGGCAGGCTGCTATTGAATCGATGGTACTGCAGTCGGGAAGGCCTGTTGGTCTTTGCTTTGCCTTCAGGCTCGTCTCGCCGTCCAGGGCCATCGTTTCCACGTAGGCTAACCCATTCTCACCATCGGCGTGCAGCATAATCACATCTGCCGGGACGTCCTCATCTCGCGAGAGCCGGATGATGTCGCCAACCCTCAAGTCTCTCCATCTCGTATACACCCATTGCAATCCAACGGAATTTTCTTCCTCTCGGGGTTGCTCAGCAAGAGCTGTAGAGCCCTTCGACGCTGAAATTATATCGCGGAGGACGACCGCCTGCCTTCTGTTTTCGACGACGTCTTGGCGGTGCCTCTTCCAATCGTAGTATCCTTCCTTGGCGATGACAATACCCAAGAAAATCACCAACGGAATGAGAGTCGTAAACTTTCCGGTGGTACTGAACCCGGGTATGACCTGCAATATGGAGATGACTAGCATGTACGTGTTGGCCATGCGGGAAAGTTGGTAGAGAAGTTGGCGGGGGAGAAAGTCGAAAGCATTGTATTTGGAGGTCTTGATCGCGTTCGATATGTAAGGCTTGTGCCGGCGTTCGTCTTCCAAGGGCTGTGTGCGTCCTGCTTGAATTGGTATTTGGCGGCCATTTCTGGTGGTCGGCGCCGGTTTTTGCCATGGCCAGAGCATCATGAAGGTCGTAAAGAGAGATGAAAAGACTCTGGCAAGTCTTCCTCCTGAAGCAACTTATATGACTGAGAGTTTTCTGATCCAAACAACCACATCGAGTGACTGCGGAGGTGCTTGATGATATTGATAGAACAGTTGGAGGGCGAGATTGAAGAATTTTGGAAGGGGAATAATCATGAGACTTGGGGTAAATATGGAGCTCGAATAAAGGACTGTGTGAGTTATCATCAATACCGGCAGATACGTGCCAAAAGTTGAGCCATCGGCGTTATATACGAGTGCAGCACATGCAACCTCGCTCGAAGGCGTGTAAGCCCATTTGTCAACTATAAGAAGGGTGCCAAGAGCTGCTAATACGTGACCCCTGGACGCTGACTGGGGTCGGGACCGCTCTGACCTGAGGCCGATCCATGCGTTCTCGAAAGAGAATCCGACAACGAGGTACAGATCTTGGCATCTGAGCTTGCTTCGGCACCGCTGGAGTCTGCCTGATCGGCGGGCGCGCTGGGGGCGCCTTGGACGAATCAAGCCGCATACTGTTAAATGCTTCAGCTCCCTTCGATATGCGGGTCCGTGGAGTTCCCTGCTTGCGTCAACCACGTTACGCTGCGCCCTGGGCTACGTTGACTCGCTTCTCTTTCGACCCATGGATAGATGACGCCGTCCACAACTGAGGCTGTACGGATTAGGTTCTGACTTGTTTCGCTTCTGAAATTATTAATAGTTAGTGCCAAGCATGTCATCCAGACCCGGAGATCCATGATAAGCTGTTGACAATGCACCGCACCAGCTGAGGTGGCACGTTGGTGTCGGGAGCCGAGACACTCACCCTTATCAGAGTCGCCATGCCTGCATTTAGTCTTAGTTACTGACACGCACTTGCAACGCACATGATTTCTCCCCCAATTCTGCCGGAGTTCCAAGTACTTGAGAATATTCGTACCCGACCCTTCAACAGTCCGATTATCAGTTCGAATATTGGCAGCTATTCCATCATTTCCCTTCCTCTAGTGACACCGATCTTATCACATCAGGCTTGAAGTGGCCTAAGAACTAAAAATGATCCGTTCACATACGGAGAAGTCCCTTCGGGCTGTTGAACCATCGCGCAAGCCGAAGGACACCGCGTTCAAGCAGCAGCGTATGAAGGCGTGGGGGTAAGCCGTGCCAGTCGACGTCGGAGTGAAAACGCACTGATAAGGAACAGGCCCATCTTTTCACCCAAGACAAGCATCAAATCATTTCTATTACTCGGACTGGTACTGATAATTATCGGGGTTGTGTGGCTGGCCACCTCTGAGCAAGTACGTCTTAGGAAACAGAAGAAGTGGCAAAGGCGCCCCTCTTTACCTCAACATAAGAGAATCTCGGAATGCAAACTGACCGCTGAGAAGATTCGAGAGATCCATCTCGACTATACGCGATGCCACGAGATAGACTCATTCGACGAACTTCAGGTGATGCCACCAGAGAATGTCTCGAAACGTTTCAAGGCATCGTCAGCCGGCCAGCCCGTAGACCGGTGGAAAAGGTCGAACAAGACATTGGCCTTTGACGGGGTGACCAAGAACTACACCCTCTGCACCATAGAGTTCTTCCTCCCCGAGGACCTCCAGCCACCGGTATTCTATTACTACCGTCTCGCGAATTTCCATCAAAACCACCGCAAATACATACTCTCGCGGCATGCGGACCAACTCAAAGGCAGCGCCAGCAGCCTAAGCTCAGTCCGAGGCTCGGACTGCGCGCCGTTGGGGACACAGAAGTCCGAGGATGGAACAGAACAAAGGATCATCTACCCCTGTGGCATGATTGCCAACTCCTACTTCAATGATACCTTCGCGACCCCACTACGGCTGCCCACTTCGAGTGACTCGAACCAGACACAGTCTTACAACATGACCAACGAAGGAATCGTCAATCCTATTGACAAACCGCTGTACCAACCAAGCAGGTACGAGATTCCTTCTCAAGGCAGTACCGATGCCACCATCAAAATAGTACCCCCACCGGCCTGGGCTGAGCGATTCCCAAATGGGTACCACTCGGGCAACATGTTCAACCCCGCAGAGGATGAGTCCTTCATGGTGTGGATGCGAACAGCCGCAGGGTCAAACTTCGCCAAGCTAGCGATGCGCAACGACGAGGAAGTCATGGAGAGAGGCATGTACCGGCTTGAGGCCGTGTCCCGTAAGTTGGCTGGCTCCAAGGTTTCAAGTTGCAATCGATTTCACTAACGCAACACACAGACTTCCCTGCCCATCTTAGCAAGGGTACCAAGTCCATTATTCTCTCCACAACTTCCATCGTTGGCCGACGCAACGCCGCCCTCGGCAGGGGTTTCGTCATCTTGGGGGCCTTCTCTTTCCTTGCAGTTTTCCTCTCTGCGATCACGTTGAGGTACACGCCGCGCAGGTTGGCAGACCATGACTACCTACACCGGAACAATGCCCACAGCAGCATGTGAGACACGAATACTTGTCAATTTGGACATTGAATACATCAACATGTATACGCTGTATTTAGCGATGAGGGAAGGAGTTCAATTTAATGTTAGAGAGCGCAGGTGTCGCGAGAAACAGTCGTTTATAGTCAACAATCTTTGATGCATCTTAATATCAGAGTTCATGTTTCTTCGAGATCAATGTAAAATAGGAAACACTGCGCTGTCTCGTAGAAAATGGAATTACGCCGTTGTATTGATAGTATGACTTCGGACTTTCACTATTTGCTAATGTCGGGCCCAGGATAAGTCAGGGTTGTAGACGGTTTGCCCTCGGCAACTGCCCTTGAACATGCCTATGTTACAGTACTGGATCGAACCTCCGGCGGAGAGTCCTCCCATAGAAGTACAAAAGCACTGGAATGGGGACCATCGCGAGACAAATAAATGCTAAAAGGCTGTTTCCCCAGCCGAGCCCCAACTTCTGGTACATGTCCAGACCACCAAGAGGCATCAGGGCGCCGATCAGAGATCGGAACATCATGACCGCAGCCGATGCAGATGCCGCGTATTTAGGGTATGAATCGGTTTGATAATTCTGAAGGGACATCTGGGTGACACATCAGCTCTCTGTTTCTCTCTGGTGGTATTCTCGTAACTTACATTGGTTCCAGTCAGTCCAGCTGAAAACAAAACAACTCCCAGCATTGGGACAATCCAATGTATTTGGTATTTGGTAGTCCATCCATATATAAAGAGACCAATGGGCATAGTAAGCCCTGTCGGAACGAGCAGCCACGGATTCAATTTGACCTCAGGTCTGTACTCGTCTTCCGGGCCCATGGCCTTTTTGGCCCTGTGGACCAGGTGATCATGAATGTGTCCGAATGCTTGCACCCCGATGAGCATACCCAGCCCAGCGGGTAGAAATGAAAGTCCAGTGGTGCCTTCGCTGAAATTATATTGGTCTGAATATACGAAGGAGAATGTCGAGATAAGCAAGTAGAGGATGCCGTAGACGATCCCAACTTGCATCGCAATGATAGTTACCAGAGGAGTCGCGAAGAGAAACTTGAATGGTCTCTGCAAAGCCATCGTGATGTGTTTGCGTCCCTTGGTCTCAAATTTTCCTCGCAGCATGGGGTTCCCGCTTTCAGTGCGCAGGCGGCCTGCTTTGCGGGCAAGGAGAACTGGCGCGTAGCTCTCTCGCATGACAAGAAATGCCAGAATGCTGAAGACGCCTCCCTAAGGGCACGTTAGCAATGATAATTTCGGAAGAGGAATGCAGCCCATCCTACCATAATTGCAAGGAGCCAGTATACCCAGTGCCATCCAGCCGCCTCAATGAGATATCCGCCAGCAATTGGACCGACGCAAGGACCCAGCAACGGTCCGACTGCCCAAAGGGATATGGCTCTTCCTCGTTTCTCCAGAGCTATCATGTCAACGATGCTTCCAACGCCGATCGTGGTTGGCACACAGCCCACGAGACCCATCAGAAAGCGGAAGGCCATCAGCATCCCGATGTTGACGCTGCATGCGGCAGCAATGGTGAAGGCGGTGAAGAGGATGTTTCCGACATGGTAGACATACACTCGCCCATAAATCTCACTCATTGGGGCGACGACGAGAGGGCCAAATGCGAAGCCAAGAAAGTAAATCGACACGACGAATGTCGTTACAGTCGATGAGTCGTTGTTGAACTCAGACATAATGCTGGCGACTCCTGGAGCAAACATCGAGGAGCCCTGCCGGACTGGTCAGTCATTGGTGCGCAATAGCTCTGCAAGTGCTTCATGGTTTCTTACCAGGGGACTTCATACAATTAGTCGGCTGAAAAACAAGTTTCAAAGGAGCGAGATACATACGATATGATAGTCAGAACTGATAAGAGCAGCAGGTTGATTGTTTTCCGTGACTGGGGCCAGTTCAACGGGTTCTCTGGATCGTTTGGCCCGTCCCAATCGACGATATTTGGGTCTTCGTGATTCTCATCTCTTTCTGAAACTGGCTCTGATGGCATCGTTGCACTCACAATCTGCTGTAAAGGCAAAGCTCTATCCATGATGCATAAGGGTTGCAGTACTTCTTCCACAACGGTCACTCAAATTAATGTGATTATAAGGTTTATATTGTGAAATGATTGGAAGTGCGGTTTTCAGCCTAGGGCATGATGGCAGAAGCATTCACTTCACAGGTTCATTTTGAAGTACTGGCTAAGGAATGAACTCCGTCCGCTATCGGATTTCTGCGCCGACCGTATACTTGATTTGCCACACGAGCCGGGTTACAAACATGGCTGGATACCGAATTCACGGCGCTAGAATTGGGAAAATGGGCCCCAATCTTGAATGATTGAAGACACATGCCTCATTGCCTCGGTCTCTTACCATATTCCAGTCCGGACCTGCAACTCAGTGCTGCGATACTAGTAGGGATCTCCAGCGGCCTGCGACAGCGACATCGTCAACGATAACGACTACGACTGCGACAACGAGCTGCTTCCATCGCCAAGCCACCTTCTGACACGTATTGAATCCCGCCCGCTTGAATTTAGTCTCATGCTAATGCGTATCATGTGTGTTAAATCGGCCAGTTTCGTGTTCAATTGGGTTCCCCTGAAGTTTGAAATAAGATCCAGCACAGCCCAGGTCTCGGTCGAGCCGGCTTTTGTGTCATCCAACTGTGATTTAGATGAATCGTAACGGATTTGCTAGTCATCCTTGACAATGTTGCAGTACAGCCACGGCATGATCAACGTTCAGCTGGAGCGACCAACACATCATCGATGCCAAGACCAGGCGATCTACCTGTGGGACAAGGGGTAGCAGTCTGGGGCTCGTTGTCGGTTCCCGTTGTGATTGGGCCGACCCTGAACGGCTCCCTGGTCTAACCATCCTTCGGGTTTCCGACATTTCCCCACAAAACTTGGCTTGAGACTTTGATGTCATGGTCGCACCAAGAAAGAAACTTCGTTGTCGTTGTCGCATGCGGAGATATCGATTCCAATCTTTCCGAGTTCTTGATGGTTGTGGCTATGGCAAAGCCCCTTGATGGTGCCGCCAATGAGGGCGTGCTGTGAACATGTAGGACAAATAATGGGATTGATGGTCGCTTCCATATTTATAAGGTGAGGAAATCGGCCGGCATTTTGGGGTCAGTTTGGTAGTGTATTTACAGTTCATCCAAAATATTTGTTTCACAGTTCCAACCTTTCCTGACTTGGACCCGAAAATTCTCTATCTGTACTATTGATTCGGCACGATGTGGGTGCTTCCATTATTGGCTGTGTTCCTGGGGTACGCCCTATACAAGATGGGCAACACGATCGCCACGATAGGACGCTATTATCGTGTCGCGAGAAAGACTGGGCTGCCGATTGTTGTCAGCCCCGTGACTCCCCGAAATCCGGTCTGGCTCCTGACACAGAAGTATTTGGCGCCCATCATCTGTCAAGCACCATTTGGTATCGGATCTTGGGCACGTTTCACGAAAAAAGGCTGGCTATGGAACCATCACGAGAAGATGCATCAGGAGTTGGGAAAGGTGTGGGTACAGGTCTCGCCCAGGGGACTGGACGTGAGTGAAAGCCCCGTACTGTTAAGAGTCCGCATCTTAGGATCACTATCCCAGATTGAGAAATTTAGGGCTTCTGTGAAAGTTGGGAAATCTGGCTAACTCTGAGCGTCGACAGGTGTTCTCAACCGATCTCGACATGATCAGCCAAGTCTACACGAGGAAAAAGGACTTCGACAGAAATCCGCAAGTCATAACTAGTATACCGAACCTAATACGTGGTAGCGTCTCGTCCGTCACTGGGGCGGATTGGCAGCGACAGCGCCGCATCACAGCACCCCCCTTCAACGAACACAACATGACCCTGGTATGGAGTGAATCACTCCGACAAGCTGCTCAAGTATGCCAGTGGTGGGTTAGCAATTTTCAAGGTTTCAACACTTCCTGCGTTGACACGATGACTGTGGCCTTGAATGTATTGGCGACTGCTGGGCTTGGCCAATCGTGGGAGTTTGCACCGCAGACAACAAAGCATTGTGGGCCTCCAGATACCTCCGAGATTTCGTCAACAGACTATCGCGACACGATGGCCACCCTGCTCTCCGATATGACCACCCTGTCGCTGACACCCGACTGGCTGTATGATCTCGACCTAAAATATGTCACCTTGTTGCCGCTGCCAAAAGCTTGGAGTGATCATCTCATCGCAGCAAAGCATTTCAGGGTGCTCATGCGGCAGATGGTTGACGAGAGAAGGGCCGAGTTCCGCAATGGGAAGGTCAAGGACAACATCTTCCTGAATGCGATGATCGCTCAGTCCGAGGCCTCTGCCATTGAAAAGGGTATGGGACTATCTGACGGCGAGCTTTTTGGCAACATGTTCACATACGGCGTCGCCGGGCACGAGACCACAGCTCATACGCTGAACTATACACTTCATCTCTTGGCCGCTTACCCTGAGTGGCAAGACTGGATTCAAGAGGAGGTCGACCAAGTGTACCAGCAAATTCCCACCGACCCGGCAGAGATCAGCTACGATGAATATTATCCTCAGCTCAAGCGCTGCATAGCCATGATGGTAATTATTACTCCCCTAGTCATCAGAACCAGTCTTGCGAAGGAGCATCTTACTGACTTAGAGACAGCACGAGGTCCTTCGACTGTTCCCACCCGTCCTGGATCACAACAAACAGAGCCTCGGATCCGAAGGAAAAGATCTGAACATCGACGGCCGACAGGTCTATTTCCCTCCCAACACAGCCTTCCACTTGAATGCCATCGGCTGCCACATGATGGCTGACTACTGGGGCCCCGACTACCGCGAGTTCAAGCCTTCCCGGTGGATCAAGAAGGTGCAGCCATCCACGGAGGAGTTCTGCCAGCCCACAGACGACAAGGGGGCGTTCTTCCCGTGGTCACTGGGAGCTCGCATCTGCCCGGGCAAGAAATTCTCGCAGGTCGAGTACGTCGCTATCATCTCTTATGTGCTCAGGCACCAGCGAGTCGAGGCGGTTCCCCTGAAGGGAGAGACGGTGGAGGATACTCGTGCCAGAGTTTGGAAGAACACGAGCGACTGCGAGCCCCAGATGTCGCTGAACATGCGCAACCCCGAGAAAGTCAGGCTTAGATTGGTTGGTCGCACCCCTTTCGGACCTGCGGGAGAGGGGGTCGCGTAGAAATTTGCATCCTAGGTGGAGAACGGCAAGAAGGCTGGGGGGATGGATCTACGTGGGTTAATTGTGAGCACTTGAGCTGTGCAGCGGAAGGCATCTGGTATCGCAGTCTATGAATGGGAGGGATGGTGACTGGTATGTCAAGGAATATTGTTTTTAAGTTGTTAAAGTCTCGAAGTTTGTTCTCAAGACAGAGCTGGTACAGCTCAAGAAAGAAATTATTATGGATGTATCTATGTACAACTCCCCTCTCCATCTTCGGCCTTCTTCCTCCTTCCTCAAGGGGTCCAGTGAAAGATAGCTCGCTCAAATTGGTAAATAGATCCGAAATACAGTGCCCTAGCAAAACTCTGTTCTTCACGAATCACAGTGCACAAGTGAGTCATGAATCGATTTCTCAGGCGCCGGTATTACCTGCCCTCCTCTACAGGGCTGCCTTGAAGAAGTCGGTGAACTTGTCAAAAGGGATGAGCTCCACACGGTCGTAAAGGTCGACGTGGCCCGCTCCCGGCACCCAGAACAGCTCCTTAGGTTCAGCAGCATTCGCATAAGCATCCTCGCTGAACTCTCGCGAGTGCGCCTGGTCGCCTGAGACGAAGAGCATCGGGCGGGGCGAGATGGTGTCGATGTCGTTAAAGGGGTAAAAGTTCAAGAACTTGACGCTGCTCGTGACGGTCGGCTTTGTGGTGTTGATCGAATTTGCACCCTCGGGCGTGAACTCGCCACGGCTGGTACGGTAGAAGTCGAAGAACTCAATCCCCTCAGGAGACGTGTCGTCTGTGATCTCGTTGGGAGTCCCACCGGAGACCTCGATCGGACCGCCCTCCGCCTCGGCCCAACGAGCCGCGGACGCGCCGGCGATGACCTCCTTGCGCTGCTCGACGCTCTGCAACTTGCGCAGCCCGTTGCGGCTCACGGCGCCCATGTCGTACATGCTCGAGGTGGCAATGGCCTTGATGCGCGAGTCGATCTTGGCCGCGCTGATGACGAAGCTGCCGCTGCCGCAGATCCCAAGGGCCCCGATGCGCTCGCGGTCGACGAGCGAGCCAAGCTGGGTGCCGAGATAGTCAACCGCCGCGCTGAAGGCCTCTGCGTACTCTTCTGGAGCCACGCCGTTACGCGGAGTGCCGTCACTAACGCCCCAGTGGGGAAGGTCCAGTGAGACGGTCACGAAGCCCTGCTCGGCCAACTTGGTTGCATACAGGTTCGCGCTCTGCTCCTTTGTTGCTCCCATAGGGTGACCGACCACGATGGCCGACGTATTGGCGCTGCTGGTGAGGTTGGTCTGGGTGAAGAGGTTGCCCGCGACGGTCAGGTTGTTTTGGGTCTGGAAAGTGATGGGCTGGACCGTCACGATGTCGCTCTGATACCAGTTGTCTGCGCCGTAAGACAGATTCTGTGCCGCTGCTGGCACTGTATTGGTGATTGTCGACATGATGAGCGTGGCGATACTGCCTCCAATGGTCTTCATGTTGTTCATGTCTGTTTCTGAACGGTGATGAACAAGGTATTTAAGGTGAGGAATAAACACTTGATGAATGGTTATCCAAAACGACTATCCAAGAGCATCTTAGTCTCTTTTGTAGTTGACGAGCCGGCCAACGAGGAATTACATCCATGGCCATCGTGATGCAAGCCATGTCTGTGCGTCAGTCTGCAAACTGCACTGCCATCCATGTCCAGCTGAAGCCATCACTGAACCATGGAAATATCCTAATCTCCTACTTACCGCCGACAAGGATATGCCGATGAGTACTAGAAAGCACTTGATACGCGTATTCAGCAAGAGAGACATGCATATGCTGTCCCCTTTCGACGTCACATCGGTATGCTATGTGGAGTCCGCACACCCCAATGTGCACTCCAAGCCACATTGTGGTGGAGTCGTCGTCATGCCAAGGTAGAAATAATTATTAATCCTCCCTCGAGATGGTTGATAGACCTACTGTGGTAGAGCAATACTGAACGATAACGATTCGGGCCGTCTCTTTGTCATAGGGCACCCTTGCATATTGCTACCCTCAACGTGGCATGGATCTTGTCGGTGAAAACGCTCGACCAGCCAAGTACAGTATATTGTTGTCGTTCAACTTACTGATACATCGGCTTCAGAACATCGCGTGTCAGTGGCTACTGAGGTAAACATTTGTCATCATCATAGCCTCGTTCTGCGACTGTTGTGTGCGTTCTTAAATTCTCCATTATGCTAGGTTCTGTGTTCCATGGGGAGAAAACGGCTTCTGTGTACTCTTTTCGCATGTAATCAA
Source organism: Diaporthe sp. PMI_573 (assembly GCA_021399435.1). Lineage (NCBI taxonomy): Eukaryota > Fungi > Ascomycota > Sordariomycetes > Diaporthales > Diaporthaceae > Diaporthe > Diaporthe sp. PMI_573. The sequence goes on along the minus strand of JAJTUP010000007.1, from coordinate 675,296 downwards.
TGAGGGATAGGTCAAGTTCGGATGTATTGTACATGCATGTCATCCAGTCGCATGAGACCAGAAGCTAGGAGCCTTGGCGGCGGCTGTACATGCATGTCATCCAGTCGCATGAACCTAGAAGCCAGTAGCCTTGGCGGCCAACGGTAGTTCAACTACAAGCGTGATAATTGCGCGACGCAGACAATGAGCTCCACGTCCCCTCGGTAACGGTGACATCCTCGGGTTAATACGAACACGGCAAGGTTTCCTGCATGTGCACAAGTAGACCTCAACATTGATGCAAGCTGATCCAGATGTCGTGTTTGTAATCCATAGTTATCAAAAAGTGGACTGCGAAACGCCCTTAGCTTCGATTCTATATCGGCATAGGCACAGACTTACAGCCTTCCAAATTTAGCAAGGTGTAGTGTGGTTAGAGCTGGCTTAGGTACCTTGGAACCAGTCAGTAGTTTAGAATACGGCTGGACTTGTGCTACTTGAAAATAGACCTGTACATAGAGAACATGATCAAGAAAACAAAGACTCGTAAAACAATTATTAGAGGGTATATAACCTTTTCTAACTAATCTTACTACCCTATTAAGTTGAGTTTAGGTTCGCTGGACAAGCCATTAATATACCTCACTATAACTATTCCTTTATACTTTACCGTAGTATATACGTATGACATAACGTTTTCAAAAGTAGCTTCGTATTTAATTAGTGAATAAATGATATAATCCTACCAGATTTACCCTTATTACCCTTCTTACTACTACTCTTCTTACTCGCTATTATACTTTAAGGCCTTAGTAATTAGGGACCTACGATATTTATATAATACTAGGAGGATGGTATTCGACCGACTGAAGTGTGTTTTCAATACTGACTCAATTAATTCTGACAAGCATTGAATCAATTTAACAATGCATTAGAGAATGTTTGAGTAGGTTAAATGTTATAGGCAAAGGCGGTCTCGCAAGATATACCTAGTGATAGTTGAGGTTGTAGAAAGTACCATGTTAGGTGGTGAAGTGAGGTTAAATAAGAGTCTCTGATTAGCTGCAGTTAGTTTGTCAGAAAAGGTTTTATACCCTCCAATAATGGTTGTATGAATCTCTGTTTTCATAATTAAATACGAAGTCAAGTTTTATGGACGGCAGCAGACGGGCAAAGAGCGAAAAAATGGCGCCAAACCCCAAAACCAGGGCTAGCTTGCGATAGACGTGTCACCTCCTTTTCCGGTGCCCATGCGCTCCAGGACGGGATAACTGTGGTCACGGTCAGGGTATCAGCCCCTTGTCCTCCATGACGTGGGGGAGGGTACATGTGAGCTGACAGTAGTGGTGGTGGTGAGAGAGACCGTACCTGTTGTGGTTGCGCCAGGACCGGGGTCGCGGTCATGGTGGACACGCAGTACGTGGAGATCCAAGGCTCATATCTCAGGCCAATGGCGGCAACCCCGAAGGAGTCACCATCTCTCAGTGCGATGAAGAAGGCGATATCGTCATATACAACGGCAACCAGTGGGTCCCGTGGCTTAGTACGCCCGACAGCTACAACGCGCGCATGGTGTGGTACGACAGCATAATCTTTGGTGGCACCGTCGATTGGGCGTTCGACCTAAATCACACCTACGGCAACAACGGCACGGGCGACTTACGAGAGTCCGATGACCACTGGGCCGAGTATGCGCCTTGCACCTTGCCCAGCCACGCTGTGTAATAAACCTGGGCAACCTGGTCAGCGCCGAGGATCCCCCGGCGCAGTGTGCTTCGCAGATGACACTCGAAACACTTGTCAAGATGTTCGATGTTGTGTATAATAATTCTACGGACGTCAATAACGGGTATGATGAGACGTACGGGTACCGTGTGACCTACATTGAGAAGGCCATGCCGGCTGTACTCATCGATGCATTTACCTAGGTCTGTTGAAGATGAGCATTACGAAAGACAACGCACTCGTCCCTGAAGCTGGCTACGGCATGTAGTGCACGTCTCCTCTTACCCCCATCCCCCCTCCCCCGCGGTCTCCTCCACGATATCCTGGATCTGGTCGAATATAGCATTCATGTGAGAATGACATCGCCTCCTTCTTGGACTTTGACTGCCAGCTTACTGCAAAACGAGACTGGATATACTGCGCGACCTGGTATATTTACCTTGATCTGTTCAGACGCTATAACGACACCAAAGAGCTGTGCCTCCGTGATCAAGACGTGTTCGCCAAGCCCCTCGCAAAGTCAGGCCTGTTCGAGGATGTAAGTTCCCCATCAATCCCCCTCTCCGGACCGCTAGATTCTTTCTAGATGTGCCTCCCTAATACTACGGGCTACAAAGTAAAATAATTTTGTAAAAGTAGGTCGACTTTGACGGCTACAAAATCCACCGCACCAACTTCAACGACCGCTCCGCGCAATCGAAGATAACCATATTCCACGGGTGGCCCATCCGCAACGAGTCCATGGCTGTCAACGACCCAAAGGATATATTGTCACAATGGGCCTGCCCAACGTCCCGGAACATGCTGCAGATCATCGGCGATGGCTGGCTGGGCGAAGACGACCGGGACGCGGCGCTGGCGTACGCCCCGGCTGTTTTTATACTGCAGCAGGCTGTAGACATTATGGCACAGACCAAGGAGCTCGGCGCGCAAGAGTAGAAGCCCGAGGAGGAGGAGGAGCGGAGGTAGAAGGAGAACTTCATCCTGCCTATTATCCGGGCCGCGCTGATGTTCGTACTCATCGTCGGCACGCAGGCGGCTGCGGCGCTCAGCCTCAGCAACATCGCGTGCGTCATGGCCGTAGTGGGTGAGCTCGGCAACGCGGCGTTTGAAATTTACGAGACGGTCAGGGATCCGGCCTCGGCCATAATCAACATCCTCGTGATACTCTTCAGTGTGTGCAACATCGCCAAGGCGGAGCGCGACGTAAAGGCCATCAGGGGAGTGGCCCAGTACAGTATGGCGTAGAGTGAGATCTTGTGCTTGGGCAGATTCTTCGCAGACAGGAACTCAAAGGTGCAGACCTTGCAAAGGAAATGATAACTGCGCTCCTAATGTGTCTGGCTCTGCCTGTGGCCAGGGCAGCTGCAAGGCCTGCGGATGCAGCTGCTAGATGCATAAATGGGTGGTCCGTCACCCGATGGACGAGGAGTCCTTCTTTCTCACAGGGGACCCTCCTATAGTCAAGAGACCTTGACTCGTCGATCTTTCCCACATCTTCACTTCGACTCTTGTGTAACAATTTTAGTTGGACAACATGCATTAAGACGCTGGAGGATATCTTATGATCCCCATCATCTGAACCGTACTTTCTAGATCCCCCAGACGCCAGGTTTGGATATTTCTTGCCCTTCGCGATATCCCTGATTTTCCGTGTCCCCCATACGCCTGATCCTGTCACGCAATCTGCGCCTAGCATATAAATGGACTGCTTACTGAGGCAGGTCCCAACCAACTCATGAAATTATGGGTCCCAGCCCCGAGGGCTGTGCGCTATTTGATCCCCCCCCCCCGATTGAGAGGGACAAAGAGGTAGAGAAGAGAACGGACCAGAATAGCCAGCGGCCCAAGACATATTTCCCAGATTTCGACTAACTAGAACCGGTGAGCCACTCTTCTCGGCACAGTCAGAATTTCCTCCCTGGAGTAGACAAAACTAGGTCTCGGCGTGATCCCGTCATCGCCAACCGGGTGCGCCGGCGCTCGAATAATCCCGTCGCCCGCCTCGGCCGGATTACTCTCCTCCACAACGACCGTAGTGGTAGTCTTGGTCGTGATGCCATGAAGCTTCTTGTCATTCGACGTCATCGCGCCCAGCGACTCCCAACCAACGCCCTTCCGGCGGTCCTTCTTCGGTTCCCGCTTTAGCATGCGAGCCAGCGGCTCGAGACAGTCTGCGGTCCGCCCGCGGCGGTAGTCGCCCCGCCCAGCCTCGACCCACACCATGTTCCCGTACTCGACCGACGGCGTCCGTAGGAACGCGAATCCCGACAGCCCGGCCTTCTTGATGTCGTGTGGCGCGAGGAAGATCATGGTGCAGCTCCAGAGGACGACGTCCAGCCACCCGTTGCTGGCGATCATGGCGCCAGCCCACAGGAAGTAGCCCTGCTTGACCGAGACCCCCGATGCCAGGATCATGGGCCCGATGGCCATCGGCGCGCAGCACACAAAATAGACGAGCGGGTAGATGAGAAAAGCCGGGTGGTGGCCCGATCTCCGCGGGTTGCGCAGCCTGAGGCGCACTTGTGACAGTTGCCGCAGAAGGCCCGGCCGAGTGCGCGTATTGCCTGGGCGTGGCATGCGGATCTCGACCGCGGTGCCTAGTAAGCCTAGGATTATGATGCCCATCATGGCCAGGACCCAGCTGAAGTGTGTCCACAGACGGTAGCCTGCGTACTCCTGGCTGATCCAGCACTGTTGGTACGGAGAGTATGTCGTCAGCATACGCGTATACGCAAGGGGGCATTCTGAGAAGGGGGCAGGTCACTAGACTTAATGCTTACCCAGGTGTCAACTCTCACAAAATACCCGCCGTGATCCCTCCCGTTATTGGAAGCCCACACGCCCGCGGCCACGATGATGAAGCTAAATGACCACACGGACGCCACAATCAGGCGAAGCGCCTTGGATGGCATGGTGTAGCGGTGGACGACCAACAGGTAAGTGTTGATCGAAACGGCGGCGGCAAATATGGCGCTTGCGATGTCGCCCTGGGACCGCAGCCAACCCTGGGCCCAACAGGTCTCGGACCGCACGGTGATAGCATCATGTTCGACCCAGACAAGATTAGGGATGAATGAGGCAGACTGGATAATGTCGGCGATGAGAAGCATGTAGATGAGCACTAGGAGCGGGTTGTAGCCCTGGTAGCGCCGCCGGATGTTAGGCACCGTGCCGACCACGGCCTCCTCGTCGGCGGCGGCACCGTCTTGGAGGTGGGAACGCGGAGCCGGGTCGCCGCCCGGCGACAGCGGGGACTTGACTGCTCCGGTGAGGGTGTTGGCCGAGGCCTGCCGGCAGAGTTGATGCTCCTCGTGCTGGGTCCTTGGCGTCAGTGGGGTGGACCGGCGAGAGAACAGTCGAGACCCGGTGTATCGGGTCCGATGCGCGGCAGTCAGCCGGCCCTGGATGACGCGGTATGTAATGAAAGAAAATAGACTCGTGCAGAGGATAAGGGAGGCCACAGCAAGCGCGCCTATGACGGCGAGGCCCACTCTCAGGTTGTCGTCCAGAGGGGCAAGGTCCTCCGTGCCCGGCGGCTGCGTCGGTCCATAGCCGTCCCAGACGTGAGACATTGTGTATGACTATGTCCTCCGGAGGACTTTCAAATTACAAGCACGGTACGGGGAGAACTCCTTATTTGCTTGGGTTTGTCGTACTCGCTCGGTTGATGTGCGGCGCACATGTCTGCCATGTGGCCTGGCGAGAGCATATGGGTGACAGCTGGAACACCTTCAGCCCTCGCACGAACCAGGAAGGGAGCTCTGGGCTACAAATATGGACCATGCGTAGAGGTAAATATGGCAATTGAGTGGAGTTGGCAAGAAATGATCGTCGGGCCTTGTGTTTCCCAGGCCCGGCTCGCCCGGCTAACGACTCCGCACACCGGTGATGGTGCTGAATCTTCGGTCGGTTTGCATGCGCCCTGAATCAGGGCGTGACTCGGAGGGCGCAACGCTATTGTGGCAGCAAGCTTCTCAAGGGCTCTTTATTAAGTTTTCTCCACGTGCGCAGCGAAAACTGGAAGGAAGAGGATCACACCGGAAGACATTGACGGTCGGGCCACCGATGCCCAGAAATCACTGAGTCCGTTCGTTAAGAAATGTCACCCAATGCTATAATCTAGAAGTCTGGATTATCCAGACTCCGAATAACCAGATAGGTGGGTTCCCAAGGGTTGGCTTGGCATGCGCACGATGTCATGTGTTCAGCCAAGCTTTGTTATTCGCTCGAAGTGGAGGAGCATTTGCAGGCGTTAGATTGATTTGCAGGGCTGATGACGATCAGAGGGCACGGTGGGCAGGGCTGCCTTGTTGCTTGCCATTGGCCGCGCACGGGTGAAAGAATGGAAGTTAACCAAAAGGTTGGAGACCGCCGTTGGATTTGACTTTCTGCTGAGCTTGGACAGTGGCCCAAGTGCTGACGGTGTCGCCCGGCGTCTGAACAGAACTGTCGCCCGGTGTCTGAACAGAACTGCCGGTGAGGAGTTTTGGTTTGCCCATCTCGTCCCATCTCAGTAATGGAATCAAAATTGCAGAGATGGCGTTTAATCGCCCCAAGCATTTCAAGTTCACTTCACAGCATCACAGAAAGGCATGGCCGGAGGTAGGAGAACCTCTACCACAACTTAAGTCCCCAATCCAGAACGCAACCTTGGGTACCAATTCCCCGGAGCTTGCATGGAAAGTCTATTATACGACAACCATGGACCGTACGATAGCCTCGCCCGGCGGCGGCGGCGCACGTGCCATCGGTTCAACTACGAATAAATCGAGTACTACCCAGGATGACGTTTCTCAGCTGGGGAGCTGCAGTAGCCTCATTATAGCCCTCGGATGATGGAAGGGATCTCACCGTCCACCGCGAAGGCTTGGCTGGCCGAGAAAAGCTCGGGAGAGGCCGCTCAACTTGGGCCTGGGATGTGGGGTGCGCGTTGCACACCTGAATGCGGCGATCTCATATATTCGCTACGTACCGCCCCACACAAGCCAAGACCAGCGTTGCAATCTGCACGTCCCTCTTGCGCACGAATATATCGATCCTGGGTGTACTCAAGGCACGCGAGTCACGCGAGTCACGCGAAAGCTATCACCCGCTTTTGGAACTGTGGCAAAGTCTAAGATAGTAGGCTAACACGGCGGATTTAGGGAAATCAGGCTTGGGAAATAAGTTGAGGAGATATTTTGAGACTAGTGTATGAATTTCACACCGTCCTGCAGCAAGTTCGCTGTACAGGGACGCCAGAGCAATATTAAAGATGACTACCATGGTCCTTTCTTTTAAGAATGGATCATCCTAGAGCTGAGAACTTGGGCTTGATATCTATCTACAGTATTGATTTGTTTTAGCCCGAGGGTAAAAGGCAAGAAGGATGACATTGTGGTGCAGCTTCGGTGGGGGGGGGGAGCTTCAGGAAGGATGCAAATGAGATAACTACCTCGGCCGGAAGGGCACAGTGGAATTTCCCGAATCATGCACCTCTTGCCAAATCACATCAACAAGAACATTGTAGAGACTCTGGCATATGCAGTCTGAGATTAATTGATAATTTTCTTTCATCTTTCTGGGATATGTTTGTCCGTGGATTTGCATGGGCCACGTGTCTTGCAACTTTGATATTGCAAAATTGATTTCTATAAGGAGATATGGGGTGCTTTACATCAACTGTGATACGATTGTGAGAGAGCCTGTACTGACTTAATGAGATGGTGACGGAAGAATAATGCAATGATGCTTGACCGCTAATTAGCAGACATATTGACGACGGTGACAACTGACTCAAAAGCCTGCATTGTGGCTGAAGCCAGAAACAATAATCATAAGCCAGATGTGTCGAGCGAAAACTATGATTTCCTCTTAAATAGGATATCTCCACCACTCACACCACTTCTACCTGCTAGACTGTCCTTCAAGTATCCTGCCGTATACAGGTCCTCAACAAGGCAAAACAACATACCATCGCATCCTTTGGCAGCCATGAAGTTTGCAGTGACAGGCAGGTACTCAACATGCCCTGTGACTGTGGAGTTATATGGTGCCTCTCCAATAGGGACCACAACATCAGGAGCCTCAGCAAATACCGATGCCTCAACGTCATACCAGCCAAATGGCGGCACAGGATCGTCGAGGTAGACGTTGCGGTAAAGCGTGCCGTAAAGACCAACGTACATGACCAGACTCTCAGAGCATGTCTCTGGGGATGGCGCGAGGAAGGTTTCGTTAGCCCAGCTCATAAAGATGGTCTTGTTGGCGCGCGCCTCCTCGACGGTTACAGATGAGTTGTCTGCCCAGCCCCATCTTGCCAGTGGCACGGGATCCACAAATGGTTTTCGACCGTCGTATTGCGCAGCGTAATCAGCGTAGAAAGGGTCCCGCACAAGTGGAATTTGCTCCTTCGTGATGAGAGTCGTGTACGTGAGGTTCATAAATGATTCGAATGGCGCGACATCTGGGTTATCTGCATTGAAAGCCGCCGAGATGTTGAAGGCTGTCGAGTTGGCCCCTAGAAAACTCGAGACATTGCCCAAGAAGTTGATCAGGAGCTCGCTGGCTGGGTCTTTTGCCGCTGTGGGCCAGCTCAGTGTCTTGATGCTTGTCGGGTAAGCTTTGGACAGGGTGATGTTGGTGCCATACATGGCTTGTGCTGCTTCCCTCCAGATAGTTGGGTTGCGAGCAAGGAGACCAGGGGTATCAAGAGTAGGACTCATTGGCATCGTGTGTGCCAGGGAAACAAGTCCCGTTGTCGGCCTGTTTCCATACACACCCTGAGCTTGTGCAGGCCCTCGTACGCTGCCTCCTGTATCTGAACCAAGCGTCACATCAAGCCACGAGTACGCGGCAGCACCAGCTCCACCACCTGCAGAGCTGGAGGCCGTGTCCTGGTACCCATCGCCACGGGGGTTGAATGGTGAATGATACGATACCCAGTCAGCGGTGGCTACTTCTCCATTGGCAAATTGTGATAAAACCATCTTGCCAACGATGATAGCCCCGGCATCAATAAGATTCTGCACGGGCGGAGCGGTATTGTTAGCTGGGGGGTACAGCCAGTACCAAGCTCGATTGCCGTTTGATGTTCGAACACCTTTGATGTCATAGATGTCTTTGATGCCAATGCGCACTCCAGCTAGGGGTTTTTCTGGCGTCTTGGTGTAGTAGAGGCGAGAGGGAACTGCAATCGCAGACTTCTGGCCAACAGTATTGGCTGGCAAGACTGAGTAGGTGTTATCACCATTACCAATGATAGGCTCTGTGAAGGCGCCTTGGACATCTGAGAATAATCTCCATGCTTCGAAAATGTGGCCTGCGGCGTTCATGAAGTAAGGTCCAGGTGCTAGCTCTGGTGAAGCGTTTCCAGACAGTACCATGCTTGACACATTGGTTGGCCCGACATCGCCGTGCGAGTAAACAGCTAGAACTTGTCAGTCCAGCTTTCCCAGCCAGCAATATGTCAATATACCTTCTAGAAAGGCTTCCTGCCAGACGTCATCGTCACTGGCGTAATTGGCGATCGAAGCCTCTACTGCGTGCCCGTCGGGGACGACAGTGAAGGGAAGGAAGTTTCCATATTCAAGCTTCGACTTGATCTCGTTGCATCCGTCGATCTTGGCAACGACCTTTGGCGGCAAAAAATAGTTTGCTTCCCCCAACGAAATGCTGAAACCGGACGGAGATACAGCAGCGTGAGTACTGGATGTGAGCAAGACTGTAGCAGCCACAACTTGGAGGAAACCCATATCGTCTTCGAGATCCTCAGAGCGATCTTGGAACGACAGAAACGTTTGTGAGACGACGCTGGTTGTGCAACATGGCTGAACTCAAGCGTCTTTATATCCATTGATTAACTAATACTTAGACCCATAGATAGCTTACAGTATCTTGCCGGCTTGCATGCCATGCGACATGCGTTCGCTCCCGCGCTTTAAATGGTCCTATTATGGACTAGTGGCACACTTTCCGATAGCGGCCAAAATTGGCAGCTAAACTCAGGATTGTGGCTCGAATCTGGACACGCGAACAAAACTACAATCTACTGAATACTTTGTGCTCTATAGATAACGTTTAGCGCACATTATAGCTAAATAGTAGCAAAAGTCTAGATTAATAGTAACATAATTAATGTACAAACCACATGACAATTAAATGGAACACAGTAGTACTCCCTAGGTCCCACCTCTTTTATCGAATACCAAGCATCTTCCTCCAGTTACCCTTCTTGGGGACGCGTACAAGCCAATACAGAAAGAACGCAGCGCAGACATTAAAGATAATGTATACCCAAATGAGGGCGTAGTCGCGGTACCTGTTGCTGTAGAAGATGTCGGTCGAAGCGAGGAACTGATCCGTGCTGGCCATGGGGCAGTACTGGCAGTTCTCGGTCGCGGACGGGTTGTATACGGCGCCCACGGGGAAGGACTCCAGGTATTCGGCGCAGGTCTGGTTGGCGCGCGGCTGGAAGACCAGGAGCTCCAGCTCGGAGCACCGCACCGCGTTCTGGCCCACGCCCGTCGATAGCATGGCGCTGATGATGTACGTGATCGGCGAGACGCGGTACATGAAGATCCAGAAGCCCGGGAGTTCCGAGCGAGGGACCATGACGCTGTGTAGCCGGTGTCAGTCAGCATTTCTTCTGCGTGCTCTCTCTCTCTCTTCCTCGAGGCAACCAAGACCGCGAGGGACATTGTTCAACTTACCCGCAAAAGATCAGCGACAGCGCAAACATGAGCAGGGACAGGATGGCGCCCTCCTCGGCTGTGTTAGCGCCGGCTATGCACATATCGGCGAATGTGGATTGGAATAGCATGAACGTCCAGACAATCAGAAACATCAGACCGCCGCGCTCGGTGACCGAGTCGGTTGGTATCCCGTTGTTGTTCATGCCCACCAGGTAATAGAACGGAAAGAAGATTAGAAGCGAAGCCAAGGTCGTCCACGGCAGCTCCACGACGATGTTGGACAGCATGAACACGTGCCAGGAGTACATGCGCGACGCGCATTCACGGCCCTCGTACTGTTGACGCTGGATGATGAAGTGCGGCATGGTCTGGTACACCAGGAAGGCGAAAATGACGAGGAGCATGAAGATGGAGAACATCTGGTTCTGGAGCCCGGACATGGACAGCTCGGCCTGGTAGAAAGACACACCAATGAACAAACTCTGCTCACACGTTAGTCTGACGGCTGTCATGTCCGTGGCTCATCCGGGGTAACTTACCATGCCACCGCAAAGGAACAACTTGGAGTACAGGTATGATGGGCTCCGCCAGTACTGCTGAAAGACCCTCTTGGTGCAGACAGCGACCTGAAGGTAAAAGGGCGTGGCGTAAGAAGACGACATATCGGCCTCTTTCCCCGGGTTGGATGTTGACGTCTGCCGTGCCTCGAGCCGCCCGAGCTCCTCCTGCACCTCTGCATATTCGCTGCTGTTGCGCCAGGCCTCGTGCCAGTCCCGATCCGCCCGGGCTCCCGGCGCGGCCCCGATGACCTTCAGCATCCACTCGGCCGGATTCTCGGCCACGCCGCAGGGGGTGGCTCCATGCTTCTCGAAGTAGCCGGTAAGCGTCCTGCTGTTCTCCCCAATGTCGCCAAAGTAGACTGTCTGGCCACCCTTGGCGAGCAGCAGGAGCCGGTCGAACTGCTGGAACAACATAGCTGAAGGTTGATGGATGGTACACAAGATAGCCTGCCCGTGATCCGACAGCTTCTTGATCAAGGCGGTAATTGACCAAGATGTCTGGCTGTCGAGGCCCGAGGTCGGCTCATCCAGGAACAGGAGAAGGTCTGGCTTGGCTGCGAGCTCGACGCCGATGGTCAGCCGTTTCCGCTGCTCAGTATTCAGGCCTGTGAAATCGCACCTGTTAGTCTGATCGGCCCAGGAGAATCGGGGCCCGATTTTACTCACCTTCGCCAGGAACACCGACCATGGCTTCCGCGTAGGCCTCCATGCCCAGTAACCCAATCACCTCCTCGACGTAGGCGTGCTTCTCTGCCACCGACGTGGTCGCGGGCTGTCTGAGCATCGCGCTGAATCGCAGGGCTTCCCGCACTGTTGCGGTTTCGAGGTGGATGTCTTGCTGCTGCACGTACCCAGTCTGTCGTTGAAATGATTTCTGTCGGAGCCGGCCGTTCACGAGCATATCTCCAGTCACCACGCCGACCGTCACCCGATCCGCTAGAACATTCAACAGCGTGGTCTTGCCAGCTCCGGTGGCACCCTGTTTTCTATCAGAATCAACATGTTACCGGCAGCCGTCGTGGGTACTCACCATCAGCGCTGTCAAAGTACCAGGCTTCACCCATCCGTCAACGTGATCTAGAATCCTTCTACGCTCTCCCTTGATGGATATATCGTAGCAGACGTTGCTCCAGTGGAATATGGAATCGGATCTATCCTTTTCACCCGAATACACAGTTGTTTCATTGCCTGACCCTCGACGCTCCTCTGTCGCCCTGCCCTCAATGCGGACGGGGCTAACCGGTCCGGACTCCTCATCATCGCTGGCGTATGACTTGGGCGATTTATGGCCATGCCCCCGGCGGAAGACCAGGATCTCACCTTTGCTGGGATGGAGTGACAGGTATTCGGCGGCAACAATGTAAATTACCATAAAAAACACAACGAAACCGACGAGGATACCGAAGTTTCTGTTTCGCACAGTTAGCAACCCGAGGATACCGTGGTTCCCTTGCCCGTCCTTACCTCCACAAGTGAGAGTGGTAATAGCCGTAGAGATTGTTGATATAAAAGTCCCCGTCAATGTAGTCCTGGCCGGGGAGGGCTCCCGATGTCGCACAGGCCCTCTGTGCCGGAGAAGCATCCATATAGGGCAGGCCCATTGGAACAAATTGTGTACAGGGGAATTGCCGGCCGGAGAACTCGTTGGCAACAAGACTCTCGTACGCGTAGGCGATCGGGTCGATGTAATTGATCCAGCGAAGCCAGCCTTGCATGCTCCTTGTTGGGAGGACAAAGCCCGTGTAGATCACAAGTCCCAGGATGAGCACGGCAGCCGGGGTCAGAGCTTGCTGGATGGACCGAGATCCTTGTGCGATGGTGCGGAAGATCATCGACATGGTGAACGTACAGGTGAAGCTGAACAGGAAGAAGATAAAAAAGGGGCCTGCCTCTCGGCGTAGGTTTGTCATGAAGTACAGCGGGACGTTGAAGCAGATGGCCGAGAGGATCTTGCTCGGAAGCTCGGTGATCATGGACGAGATTGCTTCGGAAAATGGGTGGTACAGGGCGTAGCGATAGTGTTTTTCCACGATTGGGCGCTGCACATAGAGCGAGAATATCTACAGACGCGTTCATTGGTGATTAGCAAGCGACAAACAGCACAAGCCCACTTGGTATACGACTAACCTCCAAGGCGCAGCTCAAGGCGTTGAACAGAATGGCGAAGTAGAGCAGGATACACTTGCTGTTGAGCGTCTCGGCGGTGGGAGCAAGGTCGTAGTAAATGCTGCCAAGTGCAAGGGCGATGACCAGATTGGCTGCAACAGTGATAGTGAAGAATGTCATGTCGCCCCTGAGCCGCTGGAGCCCACGAGACATGCAAAGCTTGACCTGCATTGGGATCGAGATGGTGTAGGGCGACTTGTTTCTCCTTTTGAACAATCAGTACGACTACTTCCAAGTGATGTGTCCCGGGGTGTGCCGGCACTCACGTCAACGAGGCTTGCCGCGACTTTTGGGCTGCCTTGAGATTCTCGTGTTCCGGGCCATTGGTAGGAGACCTGTTCTCAAAAGTTGCGATATCATTGATCAGCTGTTGCCGCTCTTGACTGAATTCCCACGCGCTGGCGAAGTCATCGGGAGACTGTGGTACCGCCCTGACGTTCTTGACGTCAGACCGAATAATGCGTTCCTCTGGGTTCGTCATCGAGGTGAGAAAGTCTGCTGTTGTCTGGCGATCGGGGCAGTGATAGCCCAAGTCAATGAAATACTGCTTGGCCCTATCCTTGGGGCCGAAGTAGATCTGTCTGCCCTCGTACAAGACGGTGACTTTGTCGAATGTCTGCGAGAACAGGTGAGTAGGCTCGTCGTGGCGATGTGCCGAGGCTCGGGATGCTCACATCATATGCAGGCTGGGAGGCTTGGTACATGGCCACAATAGCAGTAGTATCCATCAGCTCGCTCGACAATCGGAGGGTCCTCGCAAACTCCAGAGCGGTCGCACTGTCCAGGCCTCGTGTGCTGTTGTCCCAGCATTGAATGGAACTCTGGCTCAGCATCACCTCGGCAATACTGACTCGCTTCCGCTCGCCACCGCTCACACCACGAACATAATCATTGCCAACCCTTGTGTTGATTGTATGGGATATGCCAAAGACGGCCATGACAGCATCCCTGACATGGCGAGCGTATTCTTGGCGGCTAACCCCAGGGAGCCGGTTCTTGGGAGTCCTTCCCAAAGCGGCAAACATGAGCGTCTGACCTACAGTCAGCTGGGGAAAGTGGATGTCTGTCTCCGCTTGGTAGACGACCTCGCCGCGGAATCGACTGTGCATCACGTCCCAGGGTACTCCTGTTCGTCTGTTACCATACTGTTCTCTGATTGTGAACCTTGAACGCAGCCCTTACCTTGATAGCTAAGCATTGACCGGTCGTCGAGATGGAGACCCCGGACCTGGCCAGCAATTGTTTTGAGCAACGTGGAGACACCACTGGATTTCCCTCGTCAGCCTGGTCCAGTCGAACAGCCAAAGGGACGAAGGGACAAGGGGACAAGCTTGCCTGCCTGGACGGCCGAGCACCAGGAGCATCTCTCCGCTATTGACCAAGCCGTCGAAGTCACTGAGAATCTGAATCTTCTGTTGCCGCTTCGAGACCCATTCCTTGGCAATGAGAGGCGCCCGCCAGAGCACGTTCATCACATCCTTTTGGTAGTCAGTGTCACTTCCAAACCCGTGGACGCTCAGATATCGCCACGAAACGCCGAGGGGTTGGCGAGGGTACTGATCAGGGTCCTTGGAGAAGGCATGAAGGAGAGCTGAGATCCATTTCCGGGCGTCAAAGTCGGCCGAGTTGGGGTCCAGAGAAGGGACCGGGGAGTGGAAGGGGTTGTCATGTTGAGTGCCGGCCGACCTGGCGCCCGTTTGACTAAAGGACCTGGCGAGTTCCGCAACACGTTCATCTTCTGCCCTCGACGAGACGTTGTAGGTCTCGCGTGCGTCCCCGTAGAGCGTTTCCGAGTCTTCCGCTCCTACCAGATTGGCCGGGGAACGATTCGTACTGCTTGACTTCCGGCTAGTAGGCAGTTCCTCGCCATCTTCTCTCTTAGCCCGATCTAACATTGTGACGAGTTACAAGACGACGAGTTGCAGCCGAATATAAAGCGAGGGACAAAAAAGGAAGACAGAGGAGTGCCTTCACCTGGCGCAGCAAGCCATCCAGGGCCGTTCCAGGCAACAGGCCGGCGACATCTCCTTTATACCCTCTCTGCCTTGAGAGATCGGTCGCTTACCACACATACTTAAGGCTCTGGTCGACCCAAACTCCGTTGCTGCCGGGCGGATCGTCATTTTCGGAGAGCTGCCTCCCGAGCCTCGGGGTGGAACCCTCGGTGCTCTTCGAAGCATGTGCCGTGCAGACGTGCAGACGTAATCCGCATAATAGGATGCCCACCAAGACCCTGTCAGCAGCTGGGAACGTCCAGCATTCTATGTAGATCTATGCAGCAAGCCCACTCAGCCCTGTACTGAATGCTGGGCGGTCAAGGCCGAAGACTTCCATTTTTGTTCTGCCGTGTGCTGTCTCGGAACCGACATGCCTAGAGGGGTTTAGTGGTGGTGGACCCGGATCAGACTCGGTCCAACCAGTTACCGAAACACCACCGTTGTGGGTAGTTTGGCGACGCCCCATCCGCTTTCCTACCAGTCGAGCGCTCCCATCATTTCCGAACCAGAATTATCCTGTTGGCATCTGATGCCGTCTTCCTGCCGAGATGTCCGATGCGCCGACCAGCCGTAGACTTGCCAGGACCTGCGACACCTGCAAGGCCCGCAAGGTTCGCTGCTCAGGTAAGCTTCCGTATCGAGGAGCGCATCGACACCATGAGAACAAGAAGAAACGGCTGATTGTTGCTGCTCGCAGGCTATCCTGGCCCTTGCCCGAGTTGCCTCGTAAGCCCCTTGAAGCGTCCCTGTCTCCGTGGTATCCTGACACTCCAAACAGCGCCGAAAAGAGAATTGTCACTTCAGTCCTGTGAAGCCACCGCGAAGACCCAATGGTAAACTCATTACGCCAGTGCAGTATCGTACCCAACGCTGCTAAGAATCAATGCATAGTCAATATCGAAGTCACAGTCAACAACTCCCAAAGTCCAGGGGCACATAGCCCACGCACAAATGAATCCGCTGCTGGTCGAGTCAGTGTCAACGTGACCAACCCAAGCTGCAAATAGTTGCTGATATAATTCTTCAAAGCCCGCCGACAATTTGCCAAATCTCTATGTCGACAAGCTTCTGGCTCAGGCTCGAACCACGGGTGGCCTAAAGGACAGCAAACCATTTTCCGTTCAGGTATGTTGCGTTGGCGTTTCTGCCGCAAGGCTTTCTGTTGACGATACTAGGGAAATGAGATATTTGGCACGTTCAAACGACGCTCCCTGCCAAGACTCTTCTAACCATTACCGGCAGTTGGCAATTATAGAGTGACGTTCTTCTCCGATAATAAGCTGCTGCATATATCGAAGCAGTTACAGAACAATAAAGTAGACGAGCTACTGGGGAAGATAACATCAATAATCCAATCTCGCCTACCACGACATAACACAGCATCTTCTAAACCGTTGCAACTCGCTAGAGAAAACCACCATATCATGCTCGGTACCACAGAGGCCAATTTTTACCTCGAGGGTGAGTGCTGGTACTTTCTAAGGTCTTCTGCCCTTCCTCTGTTCACTGATTTCCAGCTCACCCACTCGTTTCATCTCCTCTGCCCTTTTCTCGAGATGCTGACACTTATTCCCCGTGTTCTAGCATATTTCACACGGGCTCATCCCCTCTACCCCTTCCTTGACAGGAAAGCCTTCGAGGACGCCCTGTTGGCTCCATCGTTCTCGCAGGAGCCCCAGCACAACAAAGCCTGGTTCGCTTTGTATAATGCTGTTCTTGCTCTGGGCTGTCAGCTCTGTGGTGAGGGAAGCTACCAACCTGGAAAGGGAAAATCATGGGGGTTGTTTTCCACGTCTATGTCTGTATTTCCCGAGCTGCTCAGTCTTCCTGACTCTATCCTTGTGCTTCAAGCCTTGACAGCAATGTCTCTCTTTTCCCTCTCAATTCCCTGCCTGGCCATCGAACATGTTATAATCCATGAGGCTGCCAGGAGGGCACAGAATCTCCGGAGTCACAAACTTCCAGAATGCAGTACCCTCAGCTATCAGAAGGCATTTTGGATCCTTTATTCAGTTGAGAAAATTTCCAGTTTCCACTTCGGCAGGCCTTCTGTAAGTCATAAAAAGTCGTTCATAGCCTTTCCCAGCTCCGCATATGTCCGGGAAAACTGGCCAAACGAGGTACTGATGTGTAGCAGGCGTTTGCTGATCACGACATCTCGGTCCCCATTCCGGTAGTCCCTGAAGCCATATTTGGAGATTATGATTGGATGTTGGCAAACGCACGTTATGGGCGACTAATCTCCCGGGCGGCGTCTTCTCTCTTCTGCGCCGGTGTGACGGGGAAGACCGAGGAATACTTCCTAGAGGTCATCGACCAGCTCGAGCGCGAGTTGGAGCATTGGAGAATGACGACCCCAGTGAATGGAAAGCCGAACGACACCTTCAGGATCAATCTCATTGAGACCTCCCTCCTCAGGACGGTTACCGTCTGGACCCACCTCATGTACAACAGCTTCAGGTTGGCCCTCTGCCGCGCGAGGCTGTATCTGGCGGCGAGGACACGCGGGCTCGTGAGTACGGCCAGTCAGGCCGAAAGCACCAGCATCATGTCCGAGGCCGCGCGGAACGTGCTGGAGTTGGCAGCCTTCATCGACTTGAATCCCTCTACTCCGTATTGGTAAGCAAGCCCCGTCACTGCTTCCACGCTTAAGGCTACTTACTGACGACTGACGGTCGTTCGTGCAAGGTTCGCTGCTGGGATCCCTATGGCGTCACTGCTGGTCATATTTGACGTGGTAATAAGCTATCCGAAACACCCGGAAACAAGCACGAACCTAGCTCTCCTGGATGTCGGGGGCGGTCACTTTAGCAGGATCGAGTACGCGAGTGCTGGTTGGCTTCCGGGCTCTCTCCTAACTCAGTTCTCACAAATCGCTCGGGAGTATGTGAGCAGGGGCAACAATAATGACGGGAGCAGCATGCCACCTGGCAAGCCACAGACCGAGAGAGTCACATCAACAAGCTCAGGAAAAGTACCTCAACCGGCGCTGGATAGCGAGCTTGGAGCCACGAGCGGTCCTTCCCTGCAGGCCGCGTTTGACACGGTGCCGGTGAGTAACGGTAGCCTCTGGAAGATGATGATTGTGCGGCGCTTCGGATGGCTAAGAAATCTTGCGCAGATTACTGGAGACCAGGAATTTTCATTGTCGGATATGCTGCATTTCCCCATGGGCGATGACCCTTCCCAGTTTGGCGATGGGCTACTAACCGGCACGGACTTGATGGAGCTATTTCATTCATCTATTCCTTGGGACTATCGGATGGCCGAATAAGGAGGGCTCAATTGCCAACATATCAGCGATACAACCGTGTGTCAAGCTCCCCCGTGAATGGGCAATCATTTCACCAAAATCAAATTTGACGACACGGTCCCTTTGCCGAGCGACCTTCATTATAACAGAAAAGTACAGAGAACCAGATTAGTGGGACGGTTGAGACGGATAAATTGTTTGATTCAACCTTCAACATTGACATATTTTGTTTTGGAGCTGATGTCTGCTGCCTTGCTCTCCTTCATGACTAGCTTCTGGTGTGAGATGAGATTTGTCTACCATATTGTGTACTGCGAGGTAGGACTCTAGCAATCTAACGCCACTGGTGGGCTTGTGTGAGTTGACTCTCAATCGACGTGACCCAGACAAGACGTTGATCTCCTGTGCTCGACCAAACACATAGGACATTAAGAATATTCGTGTTTCCGCTCCAACGTCTCAACTGATCAATAAGACCAAATCAAAAACAGAGAGAGTGTGTACCAACCCTGGCATCTTCACTTAACTTCTGGTGAACTGGATGTTGAAAGCTAATTGCAAGCTAAAGTCATATCGAGGCCGAATGGCTCGCACCTTACGTATATGTGCTTATCCCGCATGTTCACTCGTCTCATACTACATCAGTCCAGGTTCAGGAAAGTGGATATTCATTCAAGTGTGAGGTCATGGCCAAGTACTCGCCGGGGATAGGGGGAGGCTGACCAGGGCACGTTGGTTTAGCTCCAGGACAGAGCCAACAGCAACATGCAAACGACAGCTGTCAAAGTCGCGTTCGATGTGGACAGCTGACTCCCAGACTCTTCAATGTTTAGAGCCCCCCTCATGAGATTTTGCTGCCATGTCTTCTAGGACGCTTCGCCAATGTGTATTGAGCACCACCAAAGGAGGCTCGGGGGCCTCTATCTTGTCATTGCCACGGCGTACGAGCCCGTCTCTAGGCTTGGCATTGACCCTGGGTCCTTCATTGATGAGCCGAAGTGCAGCCACTCCGCTCCAGACACGTAGGTGCATAATCTTGCTGTTGAACTTCATTCAGGAATGACTCGTTGGCTGACCTTTGCCCAAGCGACTTTCATACTACTCCCGCTCGCACGCTGTTTGATTCATCGGAAGCCATCGTAGTTGCAGGGTGCCTCGGCCTCGTAGGTGGAATACTACTCACCAGATTCCTTCTCACAAAATCCCTCGTGGTATCCGGGCGCGTCACCCCCGAGTTTAATCCACCAACGTCATGGTGGCTCGCTTCCGATGAAAAGACGCGCAAGGACGTCATGACAATCATAACCGCGGCCTTCGAAATGGCAAGCAAGGCCCCGCCACAGCTTCGGGACCAAGCATACAGAGAGGCTAGCTTCACGGTCCCATATGAGATCGCCAGGCTCAACCTAGACGCCCCGCGTTTCAAAGTCGAGGAAATGGCCCCTTTGTCATCCCTTAGGAAGCAGTGGCAGGTATTGGAATGAGGGGGCATCCATATAAAGTCCCCCTTCAACGTGGAAACAGACGCGCGAGTCTTTTTTGTATTTCCCCAACGGCTCAGCCAAGGCCACCGCCGCCTTCCTGGCCATTAATGCTGAGTATCAGTATCTGGAACGGCAGCTGACGCCGGGGTCAAGGCATTATAAGGCATCTGACAACCAAGTCGGCCTGCTGACAATCGCAGCCAGCATCTGGTTGTGTCAAAAGGTACACTGGGCACGTCGTCATCCGGACATCCTCCACCGGGTCGGGGCCCCTCAGCTGCCGGTTATCATCACCTTCCGTGGATCGGCCTGCGGGGCCGTATGGGATTCATCCTCGTCGCTTTTCCCCGACCTCAGCCAGTTTGAGAATGTATTCAATTTCATTGCCAAAGACAAATGAGTTAGCCCTGCGAAAGATGGGCTTTGGACTCGTTTTGGGCGACTCCAGGCGGGGCATCATTACCATGAACGGAGGAGAGCCGAAACCCCCAGCTTATTTCTCTTGCACTGCAACCAGATTACATCTCACAATTTCAATTAGCCGATATACCTGGCTACAGATAGGATCAAGCCAGCTTTAAAAGCTCAAGAGAGAATGAAAATAATGATGTCTATTAATATAGGTGTGGTCTTGTTGGATTAGCATTTCCATAGCCAGCAGCTTGCAGCTAATCGCCAGCTGGCGCCAGCTGTCAGCCGCTTAGTTAGTCACTGACTGTACTCACTTTTGGTGCCTTTGGCGCCAAAGGAAGGCAATCAAACCAAGCAACCAACAACCACTTCTCCAGACCATTTGTTCACAATCGTGACAAGGCCAACAACCCACAGGTCTAATCTGCTAGGGGCTTGCTGTTAAAGTCGTAGAGGATGACGGCGATGGCCACTGTGCAACCTATGCTGGAGAACACACCGAGAATCTCCGGCCACCATTCATTCGCTCAGGACTTATCCTTTCGTTTCTTGGTGAAACTCAAATAGTTCCTGCTCGTGGGGCCAATACTGACCCTTTAGTCGGCATTAAGGAGGGGTCAATCGATTCTGCCTGTCTCGATCAATTTCACGTGTGCTCCATCTGATGCTTTTGTACCGATGTCTTCCAGCAAGTTGGTCTTTGTGCTGGTGCTGAGCTGGTTCACAATCATGGTCCTCAATGAATGGTAGCCGTGAGTGACTTGAGCTCTTTCGCAGCTGGGCATGATTTTCAGAGTCTTGCCCATGCGTGAATCATCAATCCCAGCCCAGGTATAAAAACCCCCCGTGCCCACCTCGCTGTCGAGAGACTTTGACGACCACATCAACACGTCGCACGCCAGAATACATTCGCACCAGAGAGCCCCACCATAAGAAACACACGTTATCGCTTGTTTGTCGCTTGACAGTGAAACATATCCCAAAAGCTTCGCCACAATGTCAGCTCCTCCTGCTTACCGCGACAGAGAAAGCGGTTGCTTCAGCTTCAGTGAACTATTCGCGTGGTGCAGAGGGTGGCGCATCGTCGCAACCATCCAGGTAGGACATCTGACCAATGGCAAATCTACATCTTTCGCTCGTACTAACGGTTTTCTCAGTGCATCATTTCTCTAGTGGCTTTTTCGTTGTCAATTACGGCCCTGACACCACGAGGCTCGGCCCCATTCCCCGCGGCCGACAACCATATATGGATATTAGCATTCTTTGGAGCCAATTTACTGTGTCTTCTTTGGTCCATCATTGGCATGTGTAGGAAGACTATTCTAGAATGGCTGCAGCGGCACCCGACCGCTTTCCGCCTCTACATCCTCGCCGACTTTGTACCGTGGCTCGCCGTGCTTGTAACTTTCAGTGTGAGTCCTCTCCAATCCGTCGCCTAAGGGTCATCCATTATTTACATTCCTAGGGATACCTCAAATTCGTCATGCTAAGTTCTGATGGCTGTAACGCCAATAAAGAAGCTTGCAACACGGTTAGTGCCATGATCGGGTTCGCAGTCGTGTGGTGCCTCATCGAAATCGGTGCACTGCTTAAGATCTTTTGGAGAGACTACCGCGATGTGCCAGATGACTACCGAGAGTGTGCTGCAGAGGTGTGGATCAGGTGGTTTCAAGTGCATAGCACCCTCCCTTCCTTGTTCATCATTTGCTAACGTCATTCTGTGTTAGGTTTTCCTTGCTGGGGTATCTTTCATGATTGCACTTTTATCCTGCCTGTCCGGAATGGTCCCAGTGCCAGACGACATGCGCACAGGAATCAACGGCGCATTTATGATCATTGGATGCGGGATTTGTGGCTTTCTGTGTGTTTGGCATTTCTGCATGGCAGTATTCCGAAAATACTTCGAGAACTCCTACGGCATATATGTCTTTCTGATACTGGTGGAATGGTTTGCGGTAATCGGCCCTCTTGTGATCTGCACTGTAAGTTTTGCTACACACCGTAGTCAAAATACCACTTATCTTAATCTGTTTCTAGATTTTGCTAACACTATTACGCAGATTTATTGGACGGAATACCTTAAAAACGGTGCTCCTTGCTCTCCAGATACCTACCATTGGTGTTTTTTGATTGCAGTCGTGGACGCATTCATTGGCCTTGTGTCCTGTTTACAGCTCTATCAACTTTACATTATATGTCATTCACGCCACGATATCATGTATCCGTTGCGGGAGCAGCATGAACAGAAAGCGCTCGAGAAGAAGGATCTGAAAACTCAGAGAATGCGAGACCGGGAGGAGGAGATGCCAAGGACGCACTCGAAGCGGTCACACATCAAAGGCAGGAATGGCGTGGTGATGCATAATGTGCAGGGCAGGATCCAGTCGCATTCAGAACGCAGCCCTCGAACCTGCTTTCAACGCCAGGACACAGTTCGAGGATGGAGCAACAACACAAGAAGAGAGGAAGAGATGTCAAGGAGGGAGTGGCCACACATCAACGGCAGGAATGGCGTGGTGATGCATAATGTGCAGGGCAGGATCCAGTCGCATCCAGAACGCAGCCCTCGAAGCTACTTTCAACACCAGGACACAGTTCGAGGATGGAGCACCAACACAAGAAGAGAGACATTGCCCGGTTTTCAAACCAGGGGCCAAAGCCAAAACTTCACAGAGAGGAATCGGCAACGGGCACGGCGGTCCACATATTCAAGCTCTGGTTACCCCCTCCCACGAACAGAACCTACACATTGGGGTGTGCCAACGCACCAACAATACCCATCACCAACCAACACGATTCAGGGCAGAAAAGTGGCCAAATGCACAGCAAGAAAGAGGCGAAGGGATAACCAGGGGTGGAACCCGGAGCACGAGATTATCCAAAGACCCAGCCCGGCTTTGCGTCCCCGGTTTCACCAAGAATCTCGTCCAATTGAATCTCTGTCGCCCAGCGTCTCTGAACCCGAATCTGATGCAAGTTCTTATCGAACCAGCCGCCGTCTTCGGGAGTACGAGCCGTCACAAGCGTCCCCAAAGAGTTCCTACGAAGGCCCGGGTCGTGTCACCCTGTACGAGCACCCACAGCGTGAGCCATCGCCTTGTTCATCGAATCATTCGGCGAATCCTACTATCATACTTTCGAGGTGTAGCTCAAGAACGACTTATCATGATTGCAAAGAGGTCATGTCGGTAAAGAATGAGCGGCGTCCCGGAGGAGTTTGACAGCGTCTTCTGGTTACAATCACGGTGGCGCTGATCAGGGGAATAGAGATCCATTGATATCTCCTAATGCTTGCATGGCGCTTTGAGTGGCTCGCCCTGGTCGCAGCTATGCTGGCCGCACCTCATCTACGACTATCGACGAGTCTCCACAGCTTGGCGATGATAGAGTTTCAGTGAGATCTAGGGAAATCATACTCAAATTCCGTCCTTGGCCTCATATCCACAGCGTTGCTAGCTAAGACGGAGTATCCATGCACGGATATGCTGGATCTGACTCAACACATATGACTGATAATAATCATATCAAATTGGACCCTCTTCTTTTTTTCCGACATGCTTTTGAGCTGAATAATAGACAGTTACCGATTTCTAGGAATCCTTCTGTGCAATCTGTTGTCTGATAGTCTCCAGTGAATGAGAATCCTCAAGTCTAGGATGCATGTGTGAAGTAAAGTAGGCGGAGTTGCTGATCCCTGGCGCAGCCTCACTGAAAAAGTGAAAAGAAATGCCAGTCTACATCTGGCAAGCAGGCTGCCGGGCAAAAATGTGTGCTGATGCATGCTGTGCCACCTGCAGCTGATGTGCAGCTCAAGCAAGATGATGTAAAGATTCCCCAAATCCACCCCTACCCCTAGAGCGTTGCAAAGGGTCATACTCTGTTTCCTTTCTTCTCGTTTCGCACTCCTGAGAATGCACAGGGACCTCGGGAGCTTCACGATTTATCTTCAACAGCTAAAATGCGGGCTGACTGGTGAGCCCACTGATGGACCACCCAGACCGACTATTGATTCGATTTATCAGACTAGATAGACTATATCCATTCGGGTATCATGCGAGGCCGGCAGATCGCTGTCATAGGATACAACATCAGTTACACTTTACAAGGCAGTTTCGATACTGTGTACCAAGAACTCTAAAATGCATGCATGACCCCAATGCTGGATTCACCTCGTAAGCTTCGGCTTTGGTGCTATGATAGATTCATCGGACCCTTCGGGACCGGCCTTCCTCCACTTGTCCACTGCTAGAGCTGTATATTTTTGCGAAGGCTACTCCGTAATTCTCAAGAGAGCCATCTGCATGCGAGCGTCCCAGGCTCTCGAAAGACAGAGATTCCTCGTAGCAGCCAAGGTCAAGACTAATTTCCCACATTTCTGCACCTCCAAGCTGGTCAGAAGAGTTGGAAAACCTCTTGCGTCATCTCGAAATATTATTCATGGATATCATTTGAGATGTTCAAGTTGAGGCTTATCGGAACCAGCCGTCTTCATCTCGTCTACCGCGGGTGCTGTATCTGCTTCCGAGGCCGCTTCAAAGTTCACAAGAGGATATCACCATTTTGCACGTGTCTAGGTGCCGTGACTTGAGCGGTCTCCTCTCCATTTCGTAGTCTGGAGAAGTTGTCAATCAAATTACTGCTTCACATTTATACTATTATGACCTCTTGATCCTGGATATCAGCCTTGAGTGCCTCTCCGTCCATGATACCATGTACATATGTATGTCCAACAAACGTGTGGGATCCTCTCCTCTCCGGAGTCTCTGGGATTTCCCGTAGAAGGAATGGTACATGACCTCCAAATAGCACATACAATACGTCTCCGACTTGAGTGTCTTCCGGCCCAACCCCTATGTAACCTCGGTGAGTAATGAAAAACGTTGTCGTGGGGTAGATACCACTACCGGGGGCGTAACCATGCTGAGCAAGCCCGTTCTTCAAGATTTCTCCATCATCTTCCGTGACCCGCCTTATGCTGCGGTCCTTAGGCCCAAGTGTGTCGCATACGCAGGTTCGGTAGAAGGCCTCGGTGTAGGTGCCACCGCTTGGATAGTGACTCAGATCAAGATGTGGGTCAGACTCAAGTAGCCTGTGCCAGTCTGCTCGTAAATGCTGCATCAGAACCAAGCTCTCCCCGTCGTGCCAGAGATTTGGCGGGGGCTTCTGGAATATGCGTCTGATGCTGTCCATCCGGCGCCCACCAAGTCGCAACTCGTCTTCTCTGCTGGATCTTAGTTCCATGTCGCGCTGGGTCCCCGCGCTAAAGAGTAAATTACTTCCGTTCATGTATTTGCGCTTCAAGTTGAGCATGCTTCGATCCAGGTTGTCCGGGACTGCTGCTTCGAGATCAGGCACCCACGACGGCAAGGCCATGTCCGATTGCGCTCTGGTAATCTCATGAGCGGGCGTAAAGAGTTTGTTGATATAAGATCGTAGCGGATATATCTGGTGCAAACTCCCTTTTTGTCAAGCGTGTAGTCTATCAACTCCCTGGTCATCGGGTTGGTGAGGCCAAGCAACCCGAATATTTTGTCTCTGGGATCGTCGCTATGCCGAGTCCGAAAGCGGTCGAGAGCCTGTGTGAGTGTCGGCTGCCAGTTATGAAGTCGCCTGAGAGTTGGCATTTGATCAAAGAAGTAAATCATCGCAGCTGGAAAATCGGGTAGTTTCGCACGGGTGGCCTCGCAGCATCCCCCATATGAGCGATCATGTTTCCACATGTCCTCCTGAGGTTTGAACGCCAGTACTTCCAAGGCTCTTTCGCATCAGATAGTGCCGAGAACTAACGCCACGCGGGCTGGGAGAATGAACTCCTGGACTGTCCAGGTACGATGCCACCATTCTAAGCTCATCAGTTTGTTGATTGCAGTCACTTCCGGCTGCGTAACACTAACCCAACCTGCTGGAACGCGATTTTCGTCAACGGTGAAGTGCCCGTCTGTCGATAGTTTTGACAGCTTCTCCACGAAATTCAGAGCCCTTCGCGCATCTGCTTTATCCATCGTGACCCCGAGGGCTCGATAGACATCTAAACTCATATTCTTCCTCAAGACTACATCTTCCTCAAACTCTCCTAGCCAGGCCAGACATAGCCAAGAATATTTATAGATTTCGGTCATCAACCGCACTTGAGATGATTTCTGGCCTCATCCTCCTGATTGATACAGAGAGCATCGACCCAGAGCACTCTGTCCTCGTTAAGGCCACGCACTCGACCGCTATTAGTTAGCACCGGCGAGGGGCTTGGAATCAAGAACGGCTTGCTACTCACGACGACGAAGGGCGGCCCATAGGTTAATCGTCACCGGTACGGTTTCGCCATCCACAGTAATATCGAAGCGGACCTTTCGATCTCCCCAGATATAGGATAGGGCCTCATACTTTGGATGATCGCCGAGGTATGCAAGTGACAAGGTGGCTGAGATTGGTTCATGAAATTCGCCGGGTTGTAAATGGAGCAGCCAGATTTGCTGCCGGTCGCGTTCCAGCTTTTCAAAATTGGGAGAGAGCATGGTATAGGTTATCAAACGTTATTATTTGTTTAACACTGGACAAAATCTGTGTCACCCTAGGAAGTTTTGCTTGTTCAACGAGCTTTGGCAGTGTGTTTTGCGCCGGATTGTTGCCTTGAAATTGCGAAGCTATTGGTTCCAGAACATGCAAACAATAAGCGCCGCCTCCGTCATTTCCCTTCCCCAGCTTGTTTCTGCGTCCGACTCCGAGTCTTGCTGACATGCATGGCGCTAGTACATTTTCTGTCCATACAGACAGGAAGCCAAGAAGACCCAGGCGGACTCCCAGCCCTGGCCAGGAAATCATCAAATCCGTCATGATTTGATTGTGCTGTGTGCTGAGATAAGAGGGTGGATTTCACCGCGATAATTGCAAGTGAGTGGCGCAGCTTTGGGGGAACGCTTGTCGAGACCATATCCTATCGGCACTATGGTCTAAAGCTTTCTGTATTGAAGATAGCCCTGATACCGAGCTCAGGAGCATGCTATCAATGGGTTCCTTTGCGCGCTTAGATGCCGCCTCAGATCTTGCCCCTCTCGTCTACCCAGTCCTGGCTTTGCGCCTCTGGTGTGGCCCCAGTCTCGTCGCCTGACTTTTCGACCCCAATCTTGCTGACCACCAGCCACGCGGGATATAAAGCAAGAGCCCAGATTCCAAAATTGAAGTATGTTCCCCCGACTGTCGCAAAGATTGGGATGGCGTTAAGGCCGTAGCTTAGCGCTTGCCATGCCGACTCTGTACCACGCAAGAGGGCAGCGAGACGGATAGTCTCCTGGGGACTTTCGGAAATTTGACCAATGAGATAGAAAGCGAAGTTGTAGTTGAGTTGGAATCCGGCAACAAGGAATATGAATGGACCAAAAGCCCTGCCGAAGCCTGCATCCGCCCAGTCGAAAAGTGGTCCAATGCGTCGATATTCGGTGACGTTGATGGTGAGCCAGATCCACCAGGCCCCCTGGGTAACCATGATAACTGTAAATGCCCATCGAGCTCTTTTCTTGATTGCGATATGGTTTTGGTCCAACCACACTCCCAGCAAATTGGTGGCGATGATTGCGACAACTCCGGAGAGGAATGATCCCAGAGACCGAGCTCGTACACTAAACCAGAGGGCGATGTATGTGTAGTAAACAGCCTCCGAGTATACACCTTGGCCGATCCAGAGTATCAGGAGTAAAAATCTCTTATTGAGGAAAGCTCGCGTCGTTGATCTGATTTCCTGCCAGGGATTGTCGTAGATCGAAAGTTCCACTGGTTTTCCGTCTGAGCGCTGAACTTTGGATGGTCGATTCAGAAGCAATGCCACGAACGGCCCCAGAGATTGGAGTGCGATGAAAATTAGATATACCGTGTACGACACCTGGCCTGCGGTATTGCGATCTGTGTTCAGCCCCAGGTTAATAGCCCCGCCTAGGATTCGCCCAACGCAGGTCCAGGTGATCCAGTATGCGATCATGCGTCCGCGATTTCTCGGTTCAGGGTACGCGATCGCTATTGCGGCCTCCGAGGCCCAGAATATTCCTGCCGATATGCCACAGAAAGCAGCGCCGACAATGACAAGCCACTCTACGCCATATCTGTTGTTGAGGTATAAGCCGGCGCTGTAGGGTGCGAAGCCAACGGTCCCAGCCACCAGTGCTCCTTTGATTCCGACATATTTCACCAGTGAGCTCGTTAGCCAGCAAGACACGATCATGAGGCAGAACGTAAGGGCGTTGGCAGTGTTGACCAGATACGGTGCTTGCCCACCACCAGCTCCCAGGCTGTTCATTGCTCCCCACAGACCAGGAGCAGCTAGACTACAAAATCCGAGTATTGTTGCATTGTAGAAGGGAGTGCGATACCATTTGGCTAGTCAATTAGCTCCTGTAGCGGATAGATATATGTGCTTAGGGCCACTTACCAGGGACAGCCGTGCCCTCTGTTGGTGTCGCATCTTCTGTGGCTTGCTTATCTGAGGATGACATGGTTTCAGGGTACAAGCGATAGAATCAATAAAAAGCCACGTGGACAAGCAGATCGATGGGTAGTAGTGGCTGCACAGTGCATCGATGCCACGTGGGTGAACCAAGTAGTCGGTACTGGGGATGGCGAAAAGGGGGAAGAGCAGCGGACATATATTGATACTTCATAGACAACTTGCGCAATAACTACTTGACATTGCATGTCGATCTGGATATATCAAATGGAGATAAGCGTTGCGTGTTCCATTGGACTAGCAAATGGCGTGCTTCGGCAACGGGTTGATGTGTTCCAAGGTTTAAACTTGGCGGCCACTCTGGGCTTGGGCTCAAGAAATGCTGCCTGCTCCCCTGTCTAATCGTTTACATATGGGACTGTGATTTTAATATCTGTTATATTTATAACCCTATGGCCACCTTGGTGGGCAAACTACCTGGGGAGGCCACGTGCCACAGAGAATCATATTCTAAACCTACTGTTATCAGCATTTTTTTTTTTTTTTTTTTAAAAAAAAAAACGCTGGGTGTTTAAGCATTTACCACTGTATGAAGGGACCGTATACATACTGCTTAAGAAGCGTACGTACACGGATTAAAAAAAGAAACCACCTACCTGGGGACATCTTTCGCAAAGTCTCCTTCACGTATTCATTGGGGAAGAACAAAAGGGTTTAAAGCTCACCTGTACTCAACCACTGGTATTGTAAAGAAAAGTGTCTATTTACTGAATCAACTTTTCCGAGTATTACGAGTATATTATAATAATACAGCCACATGCGAAAAAATGAAAACCGTCTAGCGGAGCCCCTGCCTAGGTGTGGCTTGCTTACCTTTAGTCTGGCTTATTCATAGAGTATTGTTCCACACAAGAGTGTCACACAATCTACGATATGTAGTGTGATCCCCTAACATGCGTTTTTGGTTTGTGTGTGGGAATACGTTTTGCCGTAAACATATAGAAAGGATGGTATCTGGCCGAGTATAATTCCCTGTAGTGGAATACTACTTGAATTTTCTCCTGACCATGGCGTGATGTTATGGTGGGTACGGGTATAGACAATGTGCCCTGGTGGATCTACTTCTTTCAACCTGAGCTGCTCCGGGTGCGGGATGCCATCATCCGCGGATGGTCTTGTGTGGTGGAAACCCTTGTCCGCGTCTCCATGCGAGAACTATCGCAATTCTGACGTTGGCATGAATAGCTGCTGCATCGCGTAGCGATGGGGGTCGATTTCGTTGGACGGCTCGAACGGTCGCGCGTTCCCATTCTCTGGGTAAATGATGTTCGGAAGATGTCTATCGAGGCTTTTGAGTATGGCTTCGCATGTTTCTTGCCCTATAGTCGGTGACTGCGAGTCAGCGGAGTGCCTCTACCATCAGACGAGGTGTTGTTGACAGCGTGAAGTTTGTCCCAGAGAGGCTCTGAAAGCCCATGTTTTGTAACCATTTGGTGCGTCTTCAAGACTAATCGAATTTTTGAAGGTATTCATGACCCAAGAAGATCAGTGGACGCATACCTCAGCCACCCACTCCTTCTTCGCCGTCTCTATCCTCACAGCAGCTACTTTCCTGTGATCTACGCCCAGTGGCGCCGACACAACCTTGATCGACTGTTCGTCCAGAAGGGCTATTTTCTCCAATCATCTCGAGAGCCTCGTCAGACAGCAACGGCGGGCTGATCAAGCCCGGGATCGGGGGCAGGATTGGGGGCGGGCTCGAGGGGAACAGGTTCGAGGGGAATGGGTGGTGCCGGCTGAACTCGCCACCCAGTTCAGTTGGGCTGACCCGGCGTATGGTGTTCCCCGTGCGTCTTCATCTATATAAGATAGGCCCCCTTTCGCGATTAGGACATTTCGTTCGCGGCTCGGCGGTGTGGGAAACGATCTTCTCGATGGAGACGCCTTCTGGCACGCGCCTGCTCAAGCGGTAGCACGGAAGCTGCTATCGAGCTGCTAATGCTCGACAGCTCGGCGGTGCAGGCTTGCAGTGGAGTTTTGATATTCGCGAAGGCATTCCGGTGAATGGCTTAAGTACTTTAAGTATGTATGAGGGCTTAGGGAGGAACACGGGCAGTTGCCCAAAGGTTGGAAAGGTGGGAAACCGGGGCAGTAAGTTAGATGCGAACTATCCACAGTAAGCTCCCAGAGTCAGCACTGGAGCTGCAAGCTCCCTCAAGCGAAGATCCGGCCTGACCAGCTCTGTGCTAGCTCAACACTGGACGTTGAAGCGCCTCCCTAGTGCTTGCGCCCGCAGGGCTGGGCCTCTACTTCCTGGCCCTACCCTTCCGATCCGTCTGGCGATTCTTAGCGCGGTACAATTTGATCAGGCACCAAGCCACACAGTGATAACCCAAACAGACCCTGATCTCTTATGTGAATGCAAACTTGAGCCTCAAAACATATTTGATCTCAAAATCCCTCAAATTTGTTAGAAAGATATTCACGCTCATGATTTTGGCTCTTGCCTGGTGGGGGGTTGGGAAATGGGTTTACATGTACAATAACATGCAAGATTTGAATAAAGCACATGCAGCAGTCATATTCGTCATCTCGCGCCCAGCCTCCTTTCTGAGTACAGGATACCTTGTCTCGCCGTCCCGAGTATTAATCTAGATGCCGTGCCCGCCAATCGAAAAGCCAAATGACCAAAATACGCCGCCCTACAAATACAATGCCCGCTTCCAATGTGCTTTCCCTCCGAACGTCCATCTACCATGAACACCAGTACTTCCCATTTTCTTGTTCTCCGTGCCTTTTGTTACTTCGTGGAAGCCCGGTCCTGCAAGGTTTGATCTTCTTGGCCCTGCCTATGGGGACAATTAGCCGACCTCAGATGGCTGACTGCACAAGTGCTCAACCCAGGTGCAAAGTCACACAAGGCAGTTATTGTCCTTTTGTGACTAGGTAAACTCCGTGCTTTGCACCGAGGGTCAGAGTGTTCTCATCTCTTGCAGTGAGAGTACCTGTGTCGATGTCTCGATCTTTTTTTGACCCCTTGTCAAGTGCGTGTGCCTCCGAGGGTTCCTGGCTGGCGGGGAGCTTGTTGACGCAAGGTCCCGACGTAATTGACCGCCTGGAGCCATGAGTCTGGCCCTATGAAAACGGCGGTGCAGTTAAATGGCAAAGGTACAGAGTCGAGAGCCTGCATGGGCGGCGAGGCAGGTTCGGCCACTGAACCAGCACACAAGTCGTCCAGCTGGACCTCGGATGGCAACGGTGTTGATTGGATGCCCACAGATGCATGGACAGCTTCCAGCTGCACATCACGCTTCTCCCTGCAATGCTTCCCAAATAAAATATCCACTTTCATCTCGACTCTCGAGGCTTCCTCTTCACTGACAACAACAAAAACAGTTTCTCGGGCAGTATGGTCGCCGTCATGAGGTAGATTTGGATCTTTCCACTCAATTTGAACGATTCCATTGCTGCACTGGAGTCCCAGTTTCTTTGCCCTCTTCTCAAGGATATAACTGAAGTCGGCGTTGGTGAATTTGACATTGGCAAAATAAAAGGTGCCGCTGTTGTACAAATGGACGGTGAGGGTGGGCTAGAATTCCCCGTTGTTAGCTTGGTCCGAGGTCTCTGAGCTGAGGCATGAGCGACCTACTATGTGCCTGCTGCTGTGTGCAGCAGCGAGCAGCGCCCCATCAGCGTGCAGAGTGCCAGGTAGTGGATACGCTGGGCTGGGCGGGGAAATCGCCCTCGTGGGCGGTGTCAGCGGTCTTATGTCCATGGCCTGTTGGCAGACTTGCACAAATTCGGCCCAAAATGTTTCGGCCTTGTCCATTGCGAGTATCCTTTCCTTCTCCAACAGGCACAAGCAGTCGTCGATGTCCTTTGGGCAAGGGTATGCATTTTGAATCGTTCGTGTAAGCATGCTTCGCTGGCGATCGGTCATTTGCTGACCCATGGCCACCAGGCCCTGGCCGCTTGTGCCCTGCCCTGTGGGCCGGTTTGCGCCTAGGTGCAGTCTGTTGG
Source organism: Diaporthe sp. PMI_573 (assembly GCA_021399435.1). Taxonomy (NCBI): domain Eukaryota; kingdom Fungi; phylum Ascomycota; class Sordariomycetes; order Diaporthales; family Diaporthaceae; genus Diaporthe; species Diaporthe sp. PMI_573. The sequence continues at coordinate 642,595 of JAJTUP010000007.1, read as the reverse complement.
TGAATTGAATGTGATAAGTCTCAGGCACGATGTTTTTGGGGCATGTGGAGGTTGTTCTGCCTGTGTGCTTTGCGTTTAAACATTTGGCTTGGAAACAACCCGAGATCGCTGGTGCTGCAAGGGTGGGAAACACGAGGGGTGACACATGCAGCAATGATCGTGCGAAAGGTGCAAATGCGGCAGCCCGTCGGTTGACAGCGAAGGTGGGTTTGTAAAACCTCAGTGAATGGTCGAATCGAAGACGGGCTGAAACGGGAAAAGGAACAGAGGCAAGAACCTGCCAAACCTGGCGCGCTAGAGGCGAGGGCACACCTAAACACTGACTGCCCTGGGCCGTGGTCCTAAGAATGATGATTCTGGGGAGAGCCAATATTAGTTAGGGAATTTGACATTTCGCTTGGCTCGGCGGCGGGGTACAAGGTGCAAGTATGGCACTTGTTGCACGAAAGAAGGAGTACTCACAAACACGATTCAAAGCAGCATTGCTGTTTAAACAAAACTTTTGGTAACAACATGCGAATCTGACTACACCAAGCAATTATTTATCCCTTTGTATAATTGTTCACAGAGTATAGGATTCGTTGAAAGGTTAATGGAAAATACGTGTTGCTGTGATGTAAAAGTGCTGTTAAAGAGGGTGGTAACTTGGTCACACTTCCAACCTTGCCGACCCTTGTGTGTATCCTGAGCCTCAGTCGTTGACTGGCCAGACATCTGTTGCCTGTCAATCCGGGTGCCAAATCCAGGTCCAAATCTTTCAAGGACGCTTCTTCCTCGCCGCACGGTGGCGAATTGACCTACAACGTTCAAAACACCCAGGGCAATCCTTGATGGGTCTTTGAGGCCGGTTGATCTAGCTCTGCCGAAACTCCCTGAGCGGTGTGGGTTCAGACTGCTGGTAAGCCTCCTTCCTGTATTGTACCACTGCACTGCGAACAGTTCCGCAGCATTGGGTTTACGCCAACTCGGGATCGTGTGGGCAACTCGTGCCTCGTCGGCTGTAGCACCTGCAACCCTGGCAGACCTGGCCACCCTTGTGGAGATCTGAAGATTAATGGGAAAGCGGGTGAGGCGACCCGCTAAAAAAAGAATTTTGTGAGCACCGAGGACTAGTGTATGATTGGCATTTGCCCCCGCATGGCGAGCCAGGGAAATAAACCCGGATGTACGCTGCAAAACTCTGGGGTTCAACGTTGATAGTTCTCATTGTGCTGTGGGTGCACTCGTCAACTTTGGAGACACTTATCACAAAGGACGGGCAGATGTTCTGGCTACAACTGCTGTAGGTGGTTGACCCCTGTACTGAACGAAAACCCAGGCACTTGGCCGCGAGGCACGCAAGCACCGAGCTCATATTCCCTCCAACTCCGGGACTGGCTGCTCTGGCCGATGACATCATGCTGTCATCCGAACCCAAGCAGCACCTGCCTGCTGCTTCCAGCAGGTCAACGCAACGTCGCACGTCCCTTCGAACAGTACCCTTGGCGATCTACGTTCGCCAAATGTCGTGGTCGGATTTCGCAGTGCAGCATTTCATGACCGAGGACTAGCGTGCCAAGGCGCTGCGGCATCAAACTCAAAAGACGCAGCATCCCGGGTCTAATACATAGCACGAAATTGCTCAACAAGGTGAACACAGTACATGGAAACGGCACACAAACCCTGGGGACACCAACTGACTTGATTGCTTGAATGCGGCCCTACAGCCCTACCGGTACCGGTGTCTGCGGGCCCTTGAGTCTCCTGTTCCTGGCCCAGGCCCAATCCCGGTACCAGTCCCAGTCCCATCATCTTGTCAAATCTCGGGATCTCAACCCAGTGTGTCATTTCCCAGCCTCCTTCGGACGTGGCGGACCTGTCGACGAGCTCCCTTGCTCTTTCTGCCCCTCGCTCTTCTGATAAGCCTCCTTTGCCTTTGATGAGGAAGCCTTGTCAGTCATGGCCTGTTGGCGTGCCTGTTCCCTTGCCGCTTTCTCAGATGCCTGTTGGTGATAAGAGTGATTAGCGAACGTGACATGCCTTGCCAACTCGGACTGAGACTCGAATCGCATGCATACCGACTGCCGTCCGCCGATCAGTGGCTTGAGACCATCGCGCTCGTCTTCGTCACACAAGAGGTCCCTCTGCTTCAACCACTCCTTTGACAATATGACCCTGTGGGTGATGTTGGCCCGGCCACGGGGAAGAACATAGAAAGTCGATTCATCGTGCTTGACATTTCCCTTCCCCATCCACGGGATGGAAATCTGTTCGTCGCACGTAAACGATCCGACGGCAAGATCAAGTTCAAGTGGTTCTTCCAATTTGGTTATCCGGCTCTCGAGTTGGTGGTCAATGAGCATCCCATAGGTAATAGCGTTGACGGTTGCACCCGTGTCCACCATGACTTTCAAAAAGAAGTCCTGCCCCTTCTCCTGATGCAGGACTCGAAGCCATCCTTCTATTTTCTCTTCTTCGGCTTTCTTCGCCCTCCTTTCTTCTACCGCCTGGAGTGAGTTAATATCGGAAGGATCATGTCGGGTCTGCACTACCAATCGAAATCCGTACCTTGGCAATCTTTTCAGCGACAAATTCATCCCGAGTCTTAGCCAGCCCCGACAGCAAGCCATTTCCTTGCACGAACAGGTCCCTTTGATGAGTCTGCCAATCCCTCTCCGCCTTAACTTCCAGGTATCGCTCCCGTGTCATTCCATGTTTCTGGAGCACTTCCTCTAATAGACTGTCATTTTCTGACATAATTATTCGGACCACAGGTCTCAGGATCGATTCCCCCAATGGTGAAATTTGTCAAACTCAAGGCCTGGGTAGAGCTTCTGATGCCAGTTGCACTTCACGAGGAATTATAAGTGGATGAAGCTCAGCAGACGGCCACTCGCAATGCATGTTCCAGCTCATTATATCTATATAGACCGGAGGCCTTGGCCAGCACCGCCTCGGAAGTCAAGGCGTCTGACATGCATGCGATTGGCAACTTTCTTTTTGAGAAGGTCAGGCTCGATTTTCGGCTGCTTTTCTTGTTGACAGGTACGTGGTCAGCTGCCAGAGGCCCTTGGGGGTTTAGCGGGAAGCGCCAGCTGCAGGCGACATTAGCCAGGCCGCCTGGATTCCTGGTGGGAGGGATGCAGGAGTGCCGCATGGCCAATGACAACGACAGGAGACACAATGTACCCTACGGCTCGAGCCATGCATCTTTTGGAAGCAGGCTGCGGCCCCTCCACTACTCGGGAGTCTAAATATGATGCCCCAGCCTCCATCCCATGCTGGTCGGGCGAGATGATCTGCATCTAGTTTGCCAGTGGCCCTGGCAGGGCACAAGGCTCGGTGCTACTGTAAATGCCAAGGCGCGGAAAAGGAGCCGTGGCGGTCCTGATAAATCCCTTGGTGCATGTAGATTCCCAAGACTTGGTCTCTGCAATCAAACCACTGCGGTTCTCACGCTCACGAAGCAACGACGAAGCCATGGAAGGGTACGCCAAAGTCGGCCAACTGATGGCAACTTACGAGCAACTTGCAATCCTGCGCGGCTTCAAATCCTTGAGCTATCAAAACCTTCTCTATAGGCAGGCTGAGATTATACATCTACAAGAGGACCTTGGCAAGTTGATCCAACGGGATGCTGTCCATCCTGGCCGGCAACTATATTCCAAAGACTGGTGGCGCCTGGCTCACACTTGCGCCAATGATGAGGATGAGGAACAATGGAAACTTTGGCAACATCTCAGCAAAAGGGTTGACGAGTATAGTACGTGCGCTGTGGCTGTATCTCGGGCTACAAACAGATATGATGCTTGAAAATATTTCACATGCCAGTTGACTAACTTTTAACTTGTGAACCTCAGATGATCGTCTCTTCAAACATGCCACACTCACGAAGCTCGATGCACCAGATGAAAGCAATCTGTCATTCCTTAGAGAATGGCTAGAAAGACCTACCATGGGCTCGTTCCCTATTCGTGGCCTTGACATGGGGGCTTGGAACGTTAAAGAGGACCTCGTTGCTCTGAAGTCAACCGGTCCTAGAGATCTGACGACACGATGGTTCACCAATACCCTGGTTCCCTTGTATCATCGATTTCTTGGCGAAAAACTGAAGGTCAGGAATCATAGTCTTTCTCAACCCCCCCCTCCCGAGACGGAGTAAGCCTGGACCATTTTCAAGTTTCTAAACCTAGGAAAATAGGATCCTGAGCGCCCCGACCTCGGCGACGGCAACATATACAATTACCAGGACACTATGCTGGCATCCGCTGTCGATATCTTCACAACCGTCATAGCTTCGTTACTGCCCCTGCTGTCCATCCTCATTCTCTTTTTAGTATCATCAGATACGATCAAGCTTGGGGTGATAGTAGCGTCATCGGCTGTCTTTTCGCTTGCGCTTGCTCTGATGACCCAGGCTCGGCGAGTAGAGGTATTCGCTGCAACCGCCGCGTATGTCTTCCCATTCAATCCAGAAACATTTGTCCCAGTCATGAAGACTAAGACGTCTAATGAATCGATACTCGACCTGCAGCTATGCCGCCGTCAATGTCGTCTTTATCACAGGTGGTCCTACCGCTTGAGACGAATATGGAGTTTAATTCAACGGTGTACGATATGATGCTTATCTGGGTAGATACCTGGGTAGATACCTGGGCAACATTAGGCACACACTTAAGAAAGCAACCACTTGGGTCGACTCGACTTTGAAAGCCAACAAAAGTAAATTCCCAGGTTTTCATTTGACTGGTAATCCACAAATGGTTTTCAGCTGCCCCGGGCGCAGTTCATTCCACTGACCCCGGTGTTCAGCCTGAGAGCCCCCTGGAGAACTAGTGCAGGCCAATACAGCCATACTGTGATATAGATAGACTGCTGATATTTTATTTGTGCGCAAAATCATTGTACAAGGCCCTGAATATAAGAAACAGTATCAGAACTTAAATTCTATCATGTATTGATTGAATATTTACAATCAGATATCCAAAGGGTTGGATACTTCATAACATTATAGATGAAAGCTCTATATTCTTTAGTTTCAAGTTATAGGGTAAAGATACTAGGTAGGCTAGGGGACAAAAGTTTTAATAAAGCAGGTTATAATACTTAGGGTGTTTAAGGGCCTACAGTAGCTTGATATAGAATATTCACTTATTGGTTATAATAGTAAAGATATGCCCGACAATACAGCGCAAGTCTACCTGGAGCTGTTCACACAGAGCATGCTGTGCAATATTCTCCTTGAAACTTCTCTTTATTAAACTATCAAAACGTTCATTAGTATACCACTGTTGACACAAGGCACCAACAGTGAACTCAGGTCATCAGCTGTGCCCCTGGCTGACTATGTGGGTCAACTCTGAGCCCCTGTTCTTCGCTGGAAGATGAGAAAAGCCAGATTGAAATTTTATTGTCTATGATGATTTCGTGACATCCAATTCATACGAGTCTATCCAATAATGAGACCGCCGTGGTTACACACTGCCGTTCTTTCCAGCCCTCCCATCCTCGGATTCAATGACTGTTTTGTCACGGAAGTTCTGCGATCCTGCCAGTCCGCCCGCCACCTTGTCATTCCTTGCTGTCAGACTGACCAAGAATCCTCCAATAGACAGGCCCATCAGCACCCACCATATGGTTCTGAGACTATCCGCAAAGACCCATCGATATGCTTCCTGTATGGGTTCTGGAAAGTTCTCGATCATTTCGTATGCAATCTCAGCTAAACTGCCGGGAATGGCAAGGTTCTCTGGTATTTTGTTCTCTCTGACGTTTCGAGAGACGATCCTCGTCCATTCATTTTGGAATATGACTCCGCCAAGTCCAACACCAAAAGCTGTGCCGAGACTGCGAGCAAAGACCTGGACACTAGTTGCAATTCCAATATCCTCTCCTCGTTGCCGAGCTTGCACAGCAAACAGAGGCATTGGGAACAGGATACCGGCACCGATGGACGCCAAACAGCGAGGAGCATATAGAATGGCTTTGGTGCTGTCTGGGTTCATTGTGACCTATGCGATCTATTAGTACACTGCAAACCGGGTGAAGTCCACATATCTTACATTGGAGCCCACTCCAGCCGCAAGCAGTGCCCACCCAATTGTAATCAAATATTTGAACCTCTGTGTTCGCTTGACGATAACACTCGCCACTAGGCCTGCTGGGGCAGAATAGGCCAACGTCGTCATGCTCTCGAGTGCGGAATGAAGAAGGCTGTGCTGAAGCCCGCCGAGGAACTTGAATACTGTCAGTGCATTCATATGACATGTGGACTTGGGTGTCTTACGAAGAGAATGAAGTAATAGGTGTAGCACCAAACTATGAGCCCTTGAAGAAAGCTGGTCGCAAATCCGGTGACGGCAGACCGGTCGTTGAAAATTCTCAACGGCATCATGGGCCTCACTGCGACACGCCACTCGATATAAATATAGACCGCAAAGAGGAAGAGGCCTACAATCAGAGGTGCGAGAACTTTGACAGAGTCCCATGGATAGGAGACTCCACCAGAAGTGAGGCCCACTAAGAATAAAGTGGATGCACTGGTAATAGTAAAGAGACCAAGCCAATCCACCCTACCTAATTTTTTCATAAACGAAGACGTATCCTGGTGCAAGTGCACGCAAAGGATCAGGCCGATTATTGACGGAACACATATGGGAAGATTGATCCAAAAAACCCATCGCCAACTTGTATAAGTGCCAATAGCACCACCGATTGGTATTCTTTTAGACGCAATTAGTTTAGACGCAATCGTTCCAACATTGCAAGGAGTCTTAGACATGGAGAAATCAAGCTTACCCTATGTTTGTTCCCAAGCTCCAGGCTAACGCTGCAAACGCCATGTATAGACCGCGTTCACTCATTGTGCTGATATCTGACAGAATGACCTGGACAAGTTGGATCATACCACCAGCTCCAATCCCTTGAACTACTCGCGCGCCGATTAACCATGCGACTGTCTCTGCAGTGGCACACAGGATACTTCCAATTGTGAAGACAGTGACGGCTATAAGTATAGGCTACTTGCGTCCGAAGATCTCACTTGTTGACCCATAAATGGGGATCATGACAGTTTGAGCCAGGAGGAATGAGGTTCCAACCCAAAAGGACTCTATAGAGCTGCTGTTCAAATCTTCTGCTATGGCTTGTAAACAAGCTGCTACTATCACAGCGTCCATTGAGCCGACGACCGTGACAGTGCAGAGGAAAAAGACAGTAAGCTTAAACCGAAGAGACTTGGGTTGTGACTTTGCTTCGGCAGCTGGTGATGCCAGCTCGGGACTTGTTGTATCGGATTCATCTTCCTTGCCCTGTGGAGACAGCTCTTTCTCGTTGGAACTCATGGTTCATGAATAGAGCGTCCGACGTTGGTGTAGGGGTCTAAAGGAGAGAACGCAAAAGGATCAGAGGCGATTGTATGAGCAAACTGCAGAACGTGCGTTCGGCAACACGGGTCTGACGACACAAGGAGCTGATAAGGGAAGGGGGAAAAAATCGATTTTAGTCAACGTCTGGAGAAGGCGTTGCAGTGTTGCGGGTGAAGTATGTCCAGCCTTAGGATAAATAATACGGACAAGGTCTCTTAAGGCATTCAACGAATCTGTCCCATCCCTCGAAAGCAGCAGTGGGTGCCGGAGCTTCGGTGAGATGATTCCACTGGCACTCAAATGAGTCTAGTATCATTGAGACATATTTTTGCGAGGTTGGGCCAGCTCAAAAATCTGCCTGCCAGCGTGCTTGGGATAGCCTGGCGGTGAACAATCTGGTGCTCCATGTCAGAAAGCTGTACACCCACTTGTTCCTTCTTGATAACGTGTACTTCCTGCATCCTTCCATGAGAGAGTAGGGGAGTAATTCAGTCTAACTGTTGAGCGGCTCCCTGCCTGCTTGGCATTGCAGACCTGTCACATTGTTACGTTGCGAGGTTTTTGGGCCAATTGGCTTGCGGCGCTCACCGAATTTCTTTTGCTGTCAGTACACTGTGGCCCACACAACCACAGCGTTCCGCGGCTTGATTACGGGGGCGATGGGTCATTGATTACATGCTTTGATAGCCATTTTGAGAAGAAGATCTTAATGATTACAATCCGGCCTGGTGTCGTATTAATAATGAGTTGGGTCGACATAGGCTACTTGCTTATTCGGACTAGCTGTGCCGGAAGCCGGGAACATCTTGTGACAGGAAAGGAAGTATCTATGTACAGTCAGACTGAGTGCTTTTCCAACATTAAGTGTATTTCTTAAAAACAGCTTTAAAAAGACTACAAAGTATGAAGCAAACCACCTTTATTGAGCGATGTTCTTTTTCAAATTAGATTTAGATATTTCTATAGAGAGTCTTGTAAATTAAAGAATGGCTCTTTAACCCACTCCAACTCTCACGTGCTATGAAGGGCCAAGTCTAGCAAGTAGCTGTATCTTGCTTGCATTCGATACTCTTGTCACCGGAAGCAGGCAGCATCCGGCCCCTGCGTGGTGGCCTCGGCCCGGGCGATTGAACCCCAAGATGGGAGTTGATTCCACCTTCACGAAATACGAGCCCACCCCCATTTGCAGAGGAGGCTCTCCGTTTTTTTCCCTTGATATACCCACCCCCTCTGATAGCACGAGAGTTCGAAGATTAGGGTCCCGTCTTGGCGTGGGGGCTGAGATCAGCGCTAGCACTCCTCCTTCAGCCTCGTTTCCTCGGATCTCTCCCGACGTCAACGGAGCGCGGGCTGGGAAGCCGAGCAGGATCTTCAAAATCATAACGGCCGACGGTCCTCCCACCCCAACCCTAATCATTTTGCTACCATTTGTCTTTCTCTTCACATGTGAGGGCTTACATTTGTTGCTCACAACATCAAGATGCCGGAGACGCCAGCTTTCATGGAGCAAGACACACCTGCCCTCCCGAAAGTTCGGCTACCATTTCCCCATCGTCTGAACTGCTTTATCAGGCTGTGGATCCTTAAACTATTGGCATATATTTACTATGCTGTCGAAAGATTCATCCACCCGCCACCATCCTGGACATACCCCACCCTGACCAAGCGGTACCCGTGCCGTCGAGCTTTACAGACCCGAATCTTCTTTCCACCAGACCATCAGCCGGGAGGTCGTCTATTACCACTGCATCTGAGTATTCATGGGGGTGGTTTTGCGGTTGGGGACCCCCAGCAGGATGACGAGTTCTGTGTGATGTGGGCAAAACGGACTGGAATGCTTGTTGTTTCCCTTGACTACTCCAAGGCCCCAACCTCCCCGTTCCCTACTGCAGTCTATGATATAGCGACCGTTGCTGAGGCAGTCCTTGCCGATGCTAGTCTACCTATTGATAAGACTAGAGTTAGCATAGGCGGGTTTAGCGCAGGTGCAAACCTTGCACTATGTGCAAGTCAATTGCCTCACCTGAAGGGGAGGATTAAGGCGGCATTGACGTTTTATCCAATCGTTGACTGGGGTCACCCTCCTCACGTCAAGTTGGAAAGACGCCCCTATAAAGGGGGTCCAAAAGACTCACTCGAAACGCCAAGCTATTGGTTTGATTGGGCCTATGTTTCCCCAGGTCAAAATCGACGTGACCCTTTTCTCAGCCCATGCTATGCGCGAAAGGAGGATCTGCCCCCTTGGATTTATATGATTGGAGCGCAGTGGGACGTTCTCAGACTGGAAAGCCAGGAGATGATCCATTCGCTTGCACAGCTCCAGAAGCGGAATCAGGAAGAAGACTTTGAAGAGGGCACTTACAAGTGGACATTGGCGAAGGGGTGCTCGCACGGATTCACTCATCATTTCGGGATGAAGCCAGAAAAGAAAATGCAGAGGGAGAAGAAATGCGCTCCAATCTACGAGGAGGCAATCGTATGGATGCAGAAGGCACTCGCCACAGATTGATGTAAGTTTCGGCCTACACCGTCTGCAAGAGACTACCTTCTAATCTTATTGAAACTCAATTAGAAGACAGGGCGAGGATGCTTCAGCGTTGTCGATGTGGATAGTGATCTCTCGGATTGAGGACTTTTGGGGGTAAGTTTCTTTGCTGCATCCTGTCATCTCTAGAGAAAAGGCGACAGACTTTGGGAAGGTTGGAGAAGGTGCAGGCCACTCTGCACTGGCAATAGAATGCGTTTACATTTGTATAGACGAGAAAGTGTGCTAGAATAGAGTCCTAAGAGTTCAAATGATCTCAAGCAGTCTCGAGCCATGGCTATCTCACTTTCCATATAGTAAATACGAAGCTGAATCAACCAAATTCGGAAGCCATTGGGTTGGATCTGTTACAATCACCCCTCGCGATAGAATTATTCGCAACTGGAAGGTGCTTCATGTAGGCTGAACATACATTCTTGGTCTTTGTCAGGTTTGTAAAATTACTGACCTCAAGATCGGCAGAAGCGTCAAAATTGGATTCCTAGAAATGTGTTCTTACAATGTCCTGGCCCGCTCGAATCGCATACTCTATCAACTCCATCATATTGAATCCACTGGCATAGTAAGTTTTGCCCTGGCCCTGCAATTTCTCAAATTTGTCATAATACCCCATGGCTAGCTGATGCTCATCGAAATGAGGGAAGTAGTCATTTTCCTGAAAAGCCAAAACATCTTCATCTGTGATAGGCACAGCCACCGAGGTATTGTCTCGGGGATCTCTGTTGAGCTTGGAAAGTGTGGATTTCAGTCGCGTGTAAGCTTCAGCTTTGGTGAGGTTCCCGCGATAGGGACCCCACGAGGAGGTAATGGCAACTTCGAGGTCTTGGTGAAGCCTAACAGCCACGACTGGGTCGCCCGTGGGGTCGACAGGCAACATCGGGTGAGGACTAGCGGCTCCAAAGGTCATCGCATGGGGGGTTTTCATGCGGACTGCAGCGGAAAAGAAGGAGTGTACTCCTACTTCCGAAAAGACCTCCCTCTCGCTCTCAGTTAGGCTTAGTCCAGCATTCTCCAGAGCACGAAGAGTAGGCGGGAAAGCCAGAACAACTGCAGAGCATGGCTGTGTCTTCGTCTGCTGATCGGGATCCTGAGACATGTGGTATTTGATCGTAGGATGGGGACCAGTTCGATCTATCTCAGTAATCAAACTACCGAGATGGATTGGTCCCAGTATTGACTTTTCTGCATACTGGACAAGCACTTCGTGGAAGTCTGATTGCTTGAAATCAGTCTCTTGGAATTAGAACAACTTTGCCGGGAGAGCTTACCAACAATATGGACTTCTAATCCCTGCGACACTTTCAACAGAGCCATCATGATATCCGGTGTCAAATACTGTAGCATGTAGATCTGGAGGCTATTAGTTGATGACTGAGTCAAAGAGGGGTTGTCTTACAATTGGGACTTGTCTATAATCTCCATATCCGTAAGGTACCATGGACTGGATGAACAGTGTCTGAATAGCTTTGTATTGATTGTTGCTTAGCCAGGCGGCAGTAGTCACTGTGAGTTCATCTGGGATTCCGTGCTAATATTTGTGAGCCTAAGCCATTGACTGGATGGAACTCAGAGCCACTTACTCTGTAACTCGCAGCCGTATTGAATAGGTAAAAGTTCTTGTGCCACCAGTTCACATAGACACCGACCTCTTGCATCAGGGCCTGGAGGAAGCCAGGAGGAGGCTTCGCTCTCTCCCACAAATCTCCACTTGAAGCATTGTATTGATACTTGTTCCCTGAAATGAATGGAACAGACACCACATCGCTTTTGGCCATCATTTTTATGGACTCCCTGTAGGTTGGAGGCGTGAAAATGAGGGCCCCTAGGGGGCTAAAGCTGCCACTGTGATTGCGATATGTCAATAAACATCATGGGGCCTGACCGGGATACATACTCTTGGTAAATGGCTTGGCATTTCCCTCCCACCGCATACTGCTTTTCAAACACTACTGTGTGCTTGCCTTTCAACTCGAGCTCAGCAGCGGCTGCGAGACCAGCTGGGCCAGCTCCAACAACGCATACAGGGAGATCACGTGTGTCCTGGAATTTGAAGACGCCCAAGGCTAGGGCGAGCTTCTTGAGAATACCCTGCATTCCTTAAAATTTATGAATGAATGCTTGACAAAATGGTCAACTCGAGGGTGTGGTGCTGGAGGCAACGAGTTGAGAACGAAATCGGAGCCCGAGAGAGGTGATAAAGTACATTAATAGAACTTTCAATTCTATTAAGTGCAAGAAAAAGGCGACATCTTGGAGCGAGATGCCACACGCCAAAAAGGATGGCATGTGTCATGCCGACCTGAGGATGGTGCCCCAGATTCACTGAAGGGTGACCATCCTGATGGATCAAGCAGGCTGTGCAATACATGGGTTGCTGCAAACTTTAGATACCCCAGGGGGTGTCAAAGCAATGAGAGGTGCTGAGCGGGTCCAAGACCCGTGGTGCTGACTGACGGAACTTGCCATCTTATCAGTGTCCCAAGTTGGAAAGAAGGTGTGATAGTGCTAACCGCAAGTTGTCAATGGATTCCAGCCAAGACGCTGACATGCACATCCACATGACAAATACTGATTAGAAACAAAACAAACGAATGATACACAGGTATGGAATCTCGGGCCACGAGGTAGGAGCCTCGCCTTCCAAGGCTCCAGCCCCATGTGCAGGGCGATGCCAAGCTCGACTCGGGCTTGACCCCACGTGGCTATTGGAAACTCATCCACGCATGTGATTATGTCCTGTGAATCATCTTGAATCCATCTCTGTTGCCTTGACATACCGTGAAGACCCGCAACAATCTTGGGGGCGGTTATGTGAAGGATTGGCATGACGAGAACACACTTCGGTCTCACCGCGGACGCCCTGTCTGATAACCTTGGGCGAGAGTTGGAGGCATGTGTAGGCGTTCCTTCGTTCTTGGGCGAATCCTGTCCGAGAAGAACAGCGTGAAAGACAGGTGATATCTGACCATCCTCGGAACGGGGCGGGTGATGGAAGGTGAGGGTGTAGAACCCTGGAGGTTATGGGGTGGGAGAATTCGAGGACTTCATGATAACACCATACATATAAGAGAGTTTCACACGGTCAAGATGAATCTCAGCAAGCGCTCGAATGGCGATCCATGCATCCTGAGGCTCTATCTGATCCAACAAGCTCTTTTTTCTCCATTCTGCAATACTGATGGCTCCTCAAATCACTCTGTGTGAGCCTACGCGCGGCGAGGCTCAAATTAATCACAGTACCTTTCGCCAGCCAGAGCACCTTGACCTCTACGGAGATGTTTTTGAACTACCCGAGTTCACAATGAAAGACATCTACGATGCGATACCTCCACATTGCTTCAAGCCTTCCATCTCACGAGGTCTAGCATATGTCGTGCGAGACTATTTTTATCTCGTCATCTTGATACATACAACACACCGGTACACACCGTTGATACCATCCGCACACCTCCGAGCAGTTATCTACGGGCTCTGCACCATACTTGAGGGAATGATCATGACTGGGATTTGGATCCTGGCCCATGAATGTGGTCACGGTGCGTTCAGCAAGAGCAAGAGGCTCAACGATTCCCTGGGCTTTTTCCTTCACTCAAGCCTGCTGGTGCCGTATTTCAGCTGGAAGATCACACATTCCCATCACCATAAATCGACGGGCGATTTGCAGCGCGACACGGTCTTCGTGCCTTACGAGAAGGCTGAGTGGATCAAAAACAAGCTGGGTCGTGAACCCCACGAACTCACAATTGAAGATGTCTCCGAGGATGCTCCCGTGGTCCTATTGATTCACTGCGTGCTCGTCCAGCTTTTCGGGTGGCCTCTCTACATGCTAGACAACTTGAGCGGACAAAAAGGACAACATGGCTTCCCATTCTACAGTCATTACTGGTTCGGCAAAAGTAGTGGGATCTTCAAACCTTCTGAGCTTCATCTCATCTTCATAAGTGATATTGGGATTCTTCTGACGACAGCACTGCTTTACTTGGGTGTTAACACCTTTGGGTGGTGGGAGATGTTAATATTCTACGGCGTGCCGTACCTTTGGCTGAACCACTGGATAGGTCTGTCTGAGCCTTGCCTTACCAGAAACAATTGGTTGACGATGCGAAAGTACTAACTGACCCTCTGACGTCAACAGTCCTTATAACCTTCCTTCAACACACTGACGGGCGGCTTCCACACTTTAGCCATAACAAGTGGACATTTGCCCGAGGTGCTGCAGCCACTATAGACCGCGACTTTGGATTTATCGATACACATCTGTTCCACAACATCGTGGGAACTCATGTGGTTCATCACCTTGTGTCGTCTATTCCATTCTACCATGCCCAAGAGGCAACAGAGGCTGTCAAGAAAGTCATGGGCAAGCATTACCACGCCGATCTGGACACGCCACTGTTCAGCGCGTTCTGGAAGAACCGGAGAGACTGTCAGTACGTCGAAGAGAGCTCGGGGATGGAGGGATCTGGAATATTCATGTATCGCAACCTACATGGGAGGGGAGTGAAGCCAAGCAAAGTCGGAGAAATCCAGCATTGATGGCTCTGCAAGCAGGCAGCAAGGTCCCCGGAAATCCGCTGGGCGACTTCGGAATCTGTTCTTGCATTCAAAGATGGGCCTTTCCAATCACGCTTATTCCATTCCAGATGTCGAACTTGGCGGAAGAGACTCCCTCAAGCGCGTATCTAGTTGTTCAAACATTTGACTCTTTGAGCCCTATTGGAAGGACGGAAGGCACGAGCTGGGGCATCTTCGGGGTGATTCATTTTGTTCAAATTAGACGATGCCATCATTGGCTGGCTTAGCCAAGCGGTACATTTTCAGTATTTCCACCCACCCACCAAGCACTCTTGTCAACGGCTGCTCAGCTGAAAATTCCAGATACATATTAATGCGAAATATTTGAAGGACCAAAAGTAAATGAAGGGGAAGAGAGTATTATCCTTGGGCTCAACCAGCTTTCGATTTCTTCCATGACCGGTCATTATACTTTCGAACCGGAACGGTGACGTGAGGACCCCGAAAATGGTGGACCAGCTGAATCATCGATTGTATCTCTTCACACACTTACCGTTGATGAACACATGACCCATGAGTTCGAACACGAGACTTTCTGTGGACAGCATCTCATGAATAAACCTGTCAGCCTCATGCTCCGACGCAACGACCCTGTGGACCACAGGATTCTCCTTCATCATTTCCGATACCATCCACATGGATGCGACACGTCCGAACACACCAGCTCCCAAAATCAAACATAGAACCGTCAATGCGACAGAGATTGTGATCAGGTTTGCTGAGGCATACACTGCTGTTCCTGCCGCGAAGGTGCCGACGGACATCGCCTTGGAGACCACCCGTAGCGCCGCATGCGAATGGCTGACGCCGGACACTGAGAGTATAACCAAGAATGAGTGCCTGTTGGCAGCCCAGGGTCTATCGCGGCCCAAATGTACCTTTCCTACCGTATTGAACCCATGTTTATTGAGGTTGTGCAGAAAGTCGGAACGGCCACGCACAGTATGCGGGGCCCAAGTTCGATATTCGACGACGACACTTTTCTGAGTCATGTCAGTGTCGGTTCGTTGTACCGGTCCGATTGGAATATCCTGCATCTCAATCGTCTGCATTTCATCAAAGCCAGGCCGACTTCCGGCTCGGCTGTTGATTGTATAATCCGTGTCGAGGTAGGTTGTGCTGAGGAATGGCATCACGGATGGGGCATCTTCGCTGATTTGGAGGCCCGTTGGGGCCCTAGACACGCGTATAGTCCATTGCTTGCGAAGGGAACCAAGGCGACGTTCTCGATGAGGGACGAAACGGCTACTATGAAGTACCAGCCAAGCATCCATCCCCAAGCCTGGAGGTACATGCAACGTCAGCTAAGAGTCAGATCCACTACACTGCAAGGAGATGAAGTATGTTACTAACACTACACCACCATACGATCACGGAACCCTCTTCAGTGAACCAACAGGCGAATATGATGATGCCAACCCAGAAGACTTGACAGAAGATTCCAATGGAGGCTACGAGTCGTTTGCTGCCGCCAATGGGGTTGTCGGCACGGGCTTTGACCACCTGTGCGAAAGTTGCGGCATCGATCGTCTTGACGGAAAGTAGACGGCTTTCTGCCTCGCCTATGTTGGATGTGTTTCCTATTATCCCACCATACGTGTAGCCTTCTTGTTCATAATCGCCAGAAGTGTTGGGGACGATGTTGCCTCCTAGCGAGAGTAACATGGACATAACCCCAGCGAGAGGGACCAGCTTGTAGAGCATCCAAAGTTCTTTTGCCGGGGTACCAATGAGAGCTCCTGCCGTTGGTAACAAGGTTAAGGCGCCTGAGGAAGCACTGCTCGAAGCCGCGGCAATGGGGCCAATTTGTCCGAGAACTAGGGATAGGTTGCCGTAGCACTCGTCATTATTGCCTGATCGGATGCCAGAGCCAACCCTTCGGTAGGCGCCAAAGTTGAGGGGAGTGGTGATCCAGAGAACGTCATTGGCCACAGCAGGGTCGTCTGAGGATGTCGGTGCAAAGGACTCATTCATAACTATGGTGCTATCACTGCCTTGAGCATTAGCCATACTGAGGAACGTGAATGGTATCATAGCTGTCATAAAGCCTCGTAGACTACCGCAAATCCGGAAGCAGACTGTGGACGTTGCCGCCCGAAGGGATTCGAGTGGAGTAGGTGGCATGGCTGCAGACTGCCTTTGGAGGTGACTGAGGTGATTGAGTTGATTGAGGTGATTGAGGAGCCAGGGTCTTAGACAAGAGGGTAGGAAGATCAAGGCGAGTTTTTCCACCAGCCGACAATAAGGTCACAAAACCGATGGAAAGAACAATATCATTATACCTGATCTTAATAATGGAGACTGAGGCTCAAACCACGGCCACAAACAAGTTACAAAGCGGCATGGGCTGGCCCCAAACTCGGCAAGCTTGGACATCCTTTCTCGATTCAATCTCCAGTCTCTCACCGGTAGGTCCAGCTGACAATTTTGTGCATTTTGTGCTGACAACCCAAAGTCTTTGTGGGGGCACAGCATCAATGTGACTTGTTTCTTGTGCAAGCATGTCTTGGTTAGGATGTGGGTTCAGTTTTATGGTTCCAGACCTCTAGATTTAGCTGCTTCGGCTCCAACAGTTCTGCTGACAAACAGACATTTTTCTATAAACAAAGCTAAGAGAACAAAAGAAATAGGAAATTATAGTAGCCTACTTCTATATTTCACACTTCTTTTAAAGTATTTTCGAAATCTAGTACTTAAGAAAATATTTTTTTAAAAAAAAAGGTTTACACTTATTTTTACAACGCGTTTAAACATCGGGGCTTCCAAGGTGATTAGGTCCAAAAACCATACACCTGTTTTTCCGTCCGGCGCCACACAGCGCTTACAAAGACAACCCGTGAGGGAGATACAGGGTGGTGTGCCGCCAAGCCCTGGCACAGAAGCTAGAAACACAATGCTGATAACATTATAGATAAGTATAGTGTGGTTGATGATCCTGGCAGGAGTTAAACCCAGGCCTTCTCTACAGTGAGGCAGTTTAGTGTGTTGACTAATACAATATGAGACTTAAGAAGATATAACTTAATATAATCTTTAAATATAGTAAGAAGTATAAAAAGAATACTAGTTTGCCATTCTTTTAGAATAATCTTTCATCCCATACAATATGCCATTCTTTTAAAATGGTCTTCATCCCGTACAATGTCAAATCCCTCAGTATGCATCTCCCGCCAAAAAATATTAATTCTCTATCTCGCCATGCTACATATATAAAAATAATCTTTAGATTTTTCTATATTTAATAAATATGGTTACTCAGTATCATGACTCTTTAATTATAAGGAAATTAATAAATTAGTTTTAATTAATGGTTGCTTTATCTCTGTTAAACCCTAAAATCCTGGCGTTTTGTTTATAACTCAGATCTTTATATATATAATCTTTTTCTCCAAATCCCTGTACCAGGCTAACTAAGCAGACCCCCCTATAGCCCAAAGGGCCTATATACGGCAAAGGCGCTTTGCGAGAGCAAGCAAGCGGAGCGAGCAAGCAAGGGCAAAGTGCCCCTACCGTTTAACTATTTACAAACTAATACACTAAAAGAATGGCCCTTGTGAGCTTTGAAGAAGCTATCTACACAATATATAAAAAGAAATGTAGCAATAATTCAAAGTAGTATATGGACGACGATCTCTGGCAATAAAAAACACCAAATTCATTTAATTACCAGCAAAATGCATCTTACTTCATTTAAGTTCCTCGCCCCCCCCCCCGGGCCTAGTGTTGTGTGCCAAGTGATCGCGTTCGGTAGCCGACTCTTTGCCTGTTCTGGCAGTCTGGTTACACAACTTCAGATCTCAGGCAGGCTTCCTTGGCAGTAGGTCAGACCCCAGATATCACCGCCAGAGGATCAAATCCTTTATCAGTGCAGGGAAGTTGTCACCATGTCATCAACCTCTTTCAGTGTACAGAGGGTTGCCACACCTCTTTAGGCGCAGGGAAAGCTGTCACAATATGCTGTGTGGCCACTTTCATATCCCCGAATGGCCAGAAAACGGTCAAGGAAATGAAATGCCTCAGACTTCAGCGGCAGCAATTGTGGGAAATTTGATGCAGGCTGCCTTGGCATCAAGTTCAGCCTGATCTATCATGGTCGTCCATTGCTGGTAGCACACTGCACGTGCATGATAAGATGTAGGACTGTTAGTGGCTGTGGTTGAAGAAGGGTAGAAAATTCCACAGACACATGCTGAGGATGGACAAGTTCTCGTCCCAACAAAATGTCCTACCGCACCAAGTTAAGGATGGACAAGTTCTCGTCCCAACAAAATGTCCTACCGCACCAAGTTACTTAAGTCTGTCACAATATTCGACTTCAATCCCCAGTGCAATTTGTCCTTCCCAAGAACCCCACGTATTGGACAACTGACACCCAGGGGTATCGCCTACCATGTCAAATTCATTGATTTCCGTGGACAAAACTCAGGCCTTCTGTGCTGTGAGCACTGACTCCACCACGATTCTGCCCCTCTCATCCCCCGAGGCCATCACAAAGCGCCCAGTCAGCCGTGCACAGATAGATAGCGCCGAGCCACAGAGGTTTGAAAACCTTATTGATGGCCATGGTCAACCATTCTATGTGCCAGACTACACAGTCAACGATATACGCAAGGCTATTCCCAAGGAGTGCTTCGAACAGAGTGCACTTTGCGGCCTGGGCTATGTGGCCAGGGACATCACGCTCGTCATTGGGACCTTCTATTTATTCAACAAATATCTCGACGTTAACAGCATCGAATCGTCGTACTTAAGGTGGTCTCTCTGGTCACTTTATGGATTCTTGAATGGGTTGTTTGGCACCGGAATCTGGGTTCTTGCCCACGAGTGTGGCCATCAAGCCTTTTCGACCTCGAAGGTACTTAACGACACGGTTGGGTTCGCCTTGCATTCATCACTGCTTGTGCCATACTTCTCTTGGAAGATCTCTCATGGGAAACATCACAAGGCAACTGCACATATGGAGCGAGACATGGTCTTTGTTCCACGCACTCGACAAGAGCACTGCGATCGATTTGGTGTCGTCACAGAACATTTACACGAAATTGTACAGGACACCCCTCTGTATGCAGCCTACTACATTTTCACCAGATTATTATTTGGCTGGCCGACATACCTCCTGACAAATAATACCGGTCACGACTTTCACGAGCGACAGGCTGAGGGCCGTGGCAGGGGCAAGCGGAACGGTCTCTTCACAGGGGTGAACCACTTCAATCCATCAAGCCCCTTGTTCGAGAATAGAGACGCCAAATGGGTCTTTGTCAGTGACCTTGGAATACTCGGTGTCGCAACCCTACTTTACTTCATCGGCCTCAATTACGGCTGGTCAAATGTCTTCAAGTGGTATTTTGTACCCTACCTGTGGGTCAACAGTTGGCTTGGTAAGAGATAGACCAAAGTCTCCCTCGCACCTCTTGATCACATGCTAAATGGTCCCAGTGTCCATCACTATACTTCAGCACACAGATCCTTCGCTTCCCCATTACACCGCAGAGACATGGAGTTTCGTAAGAGGAGCTGCTGCAACCATAGACCGAGACTTTGGTTTTATTGGACGGCACCTCTTTCATGGAATTATCGAGACTCATGTCTTACACCACTACGTCTCCACGATACCTTTCTACAAAGCAGATGTGGCCACGGAAGCAATCAAACCGGTGATGAGAGATCACTATCGTTCGGACACAAAAGGAGGCCCTTTGGGATTTCTCACGAGTCTCTGGAAAAATGTCAAGTCTTGTCGGTGGGTTGAGCCTGCTGCTCAAGCCACCGGTGTTTCGGAAGGGGTGCTGTTCTATCGCAACAATGTCGGTCTGGGCCCACCGCCAAAGAAAATTGTGGCAAATGGTCAGTAGGTTATTCAGACTTGGCATAAGACTGGCGCAGTACTATTCAACATCTTCTAGGCGATGTCCACGACAGAGCAATAAAAGTTGTGGACGATAGGCGTTGCTTGGTAACATGAATAAAGTTTAGGATATGGTCACGGGTCGCAAGGTAGACTAGAGCAACGGCATGGAGTTCTAAAACATTGTTGGCATGCGAAATCAAGCGAAAACTTATATCTTCTAGGCTCCTCGGTCAGTACTTTATGTGCGTTCGCCTTTATTCTCTTTCTTTCTTTTCTTTTCCCGCTATAGCAAAATCTGCACCAATATATTCATGGCACACGGCTACCATTGCTAGTTTTGATTTGATGTTCTAGTCGAGCAATAATTACAAAGGCCGATTTTTTCTGGTTCTCGACCTGTGAAGAGAAATTTCGCAATGCATCTGTTTATGGGCGCGTTCTGCATCCGTCCTTATGTGCTTGACCTTTACCCCGTGCTGCAAAATGGCAAGGCATGGGCTACTGGACATTGCTTATTGGAGGTCTCGCTTGTGTGGGCAAGTACTAGTATTGATGCTCCAAAATGAGGTTCATGCGGTCTGTGGCAAGCTCTGTCCCTGGTGGAGCGATCACGGTATGACGTAGTCAGCTGAACGTCATTCCTCAATTTCGGAGCGCGAGGCCGTGACAACACAACGTCGCTACCGAGTGCCGAGAAATACTTTAGCAACAACGCTTTCGATCGAGGCTTTTTGCTTGCCAAGACCTGCAAACCTTTGATGCAGAGCCGATCCATCATCCGTCTCGGCCGGTCTCTAACCTCATCGTCACGCTCCGCCACCATGTCTTCCACCCAACAGACGCAGCAGCGAGACATCACCATCATAGGCGGCGGCATCATCGGCTGCTCTACGGCATACTTTCTCACACGCCACCCATCATATTCGCCCAAAACTCACCGCATCACACTTCTGGAAGCCGCATCCACCAACAGCGGCGGCCGCACCGAGGATAGCATCACCGATCCCGGAACCCTGGTCGATCCGGCACGGGCGCAGAAGATCAACCCCGCACACGACGGCATCGCGGGTGGGTCAAGCGGTAAGGCCGGCGGGCTGCTGGCCAAGTGGGCCTTCCCGCCAAACATCGTGCCGCTCAGCTTCAAGCTGCACGATGAGCTTGCCAAGGAGCACGACGGTGCTGCGCGGTGGGGCTATCGGAGGTGCTATGCCAGCCAGGTCGAGTGCAGGGCGCGGATGCCGGGTGGACTAGGAGGCAAAGATTCCGTTCAGGCGGACCACGACACTGCAAACACCGAGGGGGTGACGAGAGGCCTGCACAAGGACCACAGGAAGACAATCAGCAAGCTCAAGACGCTCGGGGCACCTGAGGACCTCGACTGGCTTGACACGGGGGATTCGCTTGTCGCCTACAACGGCATGGGCACGCCCGACGACACGGCACAGGTTCACCCGGAGCTATTCACGCGGAGCATGGCGCAGCTCGCCGAGGAGAAGGGCGTCAAGATCGTCACCGGGGCGAGGGTCACGGCCATTACGAAGGGTAGCAACGGCCGCGTGGAGAGCGTAACATACACCAAGGACGGGAAGGACGAACAACTCCCAACAACAGACTGCATCGTGGCCGCCGGGCCATGGACCTCACGGCTCCTCCCCAGCATCCCCGTCCAGTCGTCCCGCGCCCACTCGATAGTAATCAAGACGCCCAAGACCGTCTCGCCCTACGCACTCTTCACCTCCATCGCCCTCCCAGCCGGCTTCCCCTCCCCGTCCCAGCAGAAACCCATCAAGCGGTCCCAGACAGTGGAGCCGGAGATCTACGCCCGGCCAGACGGCACAGCCTACGCGTGCGGGCCGACCGACTCCACCGTGCCGCTGCCCCTGACCACCGCCGAGGTCGAGGTCGACCGGGCCCGCTGCGACGACATCGCCGCCCAGGTGGGCGCCATCAGCGACGAGCTGGGAAGCGACGGCGAGGTCCTCGCGCGCCAGGCGTGTTATCTGCCGCAGGGTGGGCCGTTCATTGGCCCTGTGCCTGGCCACCAGGGGGTTGTTGTTGCGGCGGGCCATACGTGCTGGGGCATTCAGAATGCCCCCGGCACGGGGAATCTTGTTAGCGAGATTGTGTTTGATGGGAAGGCTGTCAGTGCGCAGCTTGGTGGCTGTGATCCTTCGCGGGTTCTCTGAGCGTATGTGGCCACCATTGACCGGGTGCTAGAACCTGATTTGATGGTGTGATATGACCACTAGCCGATTTAATTCAGACCTGCAAAACTGATACAGACTCATGTGCTTCAATCCTTACGCAGTTGATAGCCATGCCAGGAAATTACCTCAGGCGAGAGTCAGTGGAAATATGTGGCATTGCACAAGCAATTTGATGCATCCCCATTGAACTCGTTTTTTTCCATTACAAAAGCAAAACTAACAAGCTGTATATCTTGAAACATAGGCATATCAGGAAACATGAAAGCGGCATCATGTGTCTCATGTTCCCAGAATCCTGTTTCTCGGCTGTTATGCAGTGTGCTTGAATATTTCCCTAGGCAGTGTTACTGATGCTATCGGCTTTTTCCAAGTTGGTTCCGTTCGCAAGGCATTCAGTAATTCAGTCACGAGAGGATACTTGTCTGCCAACATCAATAAACTAAGGATACTTATTCATTTTCCTAAAACTGTCTCGTCTAAGATGTGACAGCCACATTACCACAAAACCTGGTTGAAATAACACAAGGTGGTTTGAATACAGCAGTTGCTTAGGCGTCTTTGTAAGATAAGCTACAAATACCTTCGACAACATAAAACAGGCCAACGAAAGAAGATCTTACCCGGCACGTACTTCCGAGCCTCTAACATTCAACGCACTTATCCGGAAGATTGCAGGTGCCCCGACGTGTGCCCCGACGTGCATGTCGGTACGCCAACACCCAAACTGCTTCGGCCCTAGTGCGGTCCCCGAAGGCTCTCAGAGCACAGCTGAGTACGCCACACATATACTTTTTCAGGTCCGCCTTTCTGACCACCCAAGCTGCGCCAAGTCCTGCATGTCTTATACTGTGTAACGGAACACGTGGAGGGGCAGCAAACCCGAGGGGTGGAGACCCCTACTAAGCGGCTCCAAGGGAAAATGGGTTTCCAATGATCCTCCCGTGGATGTGACAGGAACGACTTCGAGTCAGTTTCTGTTACCTAAACTGGGCCAACCTACCCTAGCTGAACGCCGTGCTTGACGTCCGCGTTTCTATAAGCCACATCATGTCCGGGTCTGCCCCCGAGGTTCGGCCTTGTCAGACTTGCGGCGTCACGGACAAGAAGAGGTTTACTTGCGTCCAGGTAGGTCGTCAGCTTGTGCTTACACGAGGATCATTAGGAGTTCCGCAGATGCTAACCTCTCGCAGTGCAACAATCTCGCATTCTGTGAGCCATGTTGGCCGCAATGGGTTCTACATGCCCCAGGCGCTGTTGGATGGTGAGTTTCCGGATAGACGCGAAAGCCAACCCCGCGAAGTCACGACGCCTGATTCTTTTGCCCTCCACAGGAACGGCAAGCCGCATGAGAAGGCGGATCCAGCTGTGGTCCGAACCCTGCGCCAAATACTCGAGCCGTCGCGGACAGAAGCTGAGCATGCGTTTGAGCTGCTGGAAGACGAGGACACCACCTGGTTCGGCTTCGGCCGCGACTCCTCAGGGCAGTCCATGTTCTACGACTATGGCCGGTTCTCTGCCATCATGAGCGAGCTCGTGGCTAATGGGTCGTCGGACATCTATCCGCAACTTGTGTCTGTGATCGGAGAGACGGGTGAGTGTACCTATGGGACAATAAATCACTGACGGTCTCATGAATGGACCACCACATCTGACTTGCATCCAGGTGCGGGCAAGAGCACACTCATAAAGATGCTCATCGACCGCCAGGCTTCGGGCTCCCAAGACGGGTCCAGGTACTACTCCCCAGTGACGTCGTCCAACCACGACCGCACCGCAACCACTGGCGACGTGCACATCTACGCGGACCCATCCAGCGCATACAGCACAACCCCGCTCCTCTTCGTAGACTGCGAGGGCCTCAACGGCGGCGAGGCCATGCCAAAACAACTGAGACACCACCAGTACCAGGACCCAAGGCTCTCGACCCGTCCGTCGTCCTCGGCGGCCCCTCCGCCCTACGAACCAACGACATTGGGCGAGGGCAACCCCGGCAGGCGATACGTCAGGTCCCGCCACAGCTCCAAGCGGGCCATAGCATGGGCCAAGACGCCCCAGACGCGCAAGAGGGAATACGCAGTCTCACAACTATACCCGCGCGTGCTGTATACCTTCTCAGACGTGGTAGTCTTTGTTCTGCGCAACCCGCGCGCCTTCGAGTCAACAGTACTAGAGAAACTAGTCCAGTGGGGCGCCCGGAGCATCGACGCCTCGCTGAACCAGCCTGCCCTCCCACACGCGGTGATCGTCCTGAACGCGACCGAGGGCGGCGTCGACGACGGCGAGTGGGACGTCCGCACGGCGACGGAGCGGCTGCTCTCCGACATCCACGGCGCCGTGCACCGCGAGCCGGCGCTGCAGGCGCACGTGGCGGCGTGGGCGCGGCGGGGCAGGAGGATCACCGACACCTCGGCGCTGCTGGCGTGCTACTATGCCTCTGTCAGCGTGGTGCGCGTGCCGCACAAGGGCGGGTCGTACATGCTCATGGACGAGCAGGCCGGAAAGCTGATGGAGCTCGTGCGCGGGCGGTGCGCCGCCAGCCACGCCGCGAAGAGGCAGCTGCGCATGCTGGCTACCGCGGAGAAGCTGCAGGTCTACCTGCAGGCGGCGTACGACCACTTCACCAAGAGCCTCGATGCCCCGTTTGACTTTGTGCGCGAGGCGTTGCGGAAGTTTCCCATCGCGAGGAACTTCCAGGGTAATGTTTTGAGTCTGGCGCTTGCTATCAGGGACAACTCGACCCAGGAAGCCCTCAAGGAGGATGCCAGGCGGATATTCCTGGCTATGGCCCCGATGATAGCCTCGTGCATCATGCTTGATGCGGTGCGTCAGAACCTGCTCGGGACGGCCACGAGGCTGCTGGACGACAAGTACGCCAAGCCGTGCGCCGCGGCACTTCAGACATTTGCAGACATGTATTGGCCATGCAGCTTCTCGAACCCAGCCTTTGGGGATGCCGGAAGATGCTGCAATGTGAGGTGAGTGTCCAAGTGCCCCCGGGAAAGGGGGATGAGAGTGAGTGCCACTCGTTCTAACGCGCTCACAGATCCGGCCACAACCCCAAAGGCCACCAAAATGCCCAAGGAAAAGTAATAGCCAACGGGAGCTACCAGTCGACCCTCAACCCAGAGACCTTCACCCAAGAATGGATATCCCAGGTCCGCCGCAGCCTCGAGGCCATCGAGGCCACCATGTCAAAGCTAAGCCAGGCCTTCCCGGCCAGGACAGAGCTGGTCACAGCGTCGCTGATGCACCGCGAGCGCCTGAACGACTTCTACCGGGTCCTGGGCGCTGGAGCCAGGAATGGTGCAACCGCCTTCGTCAGCCACTCGGCCTGCCTGTCGTGCCTGCGCGAGCTGCCCGAGTGCGCGCTGCCCTGCGGCCACGTCCTGTGCCTCCCGTGTTTGGAGCTATATGGCATGCGTACTTCACGGACTTGTATTGAGATTAGTCGTTGTCCGTTGCATGTTGGCGATGTCATTGCTGAGCCGCCTTGGATGGTGGCTGTCAAGCCGGCGCGGGCGGGCGTGAGGGTGTTGTGTCTTGATGGTGGTGGTGTCAGGGGGATTGCGCAGTTACGAGTGCTGAGGGAGATTGAGAGGGTGCTTGGGCCGGGGCTGCCGATACAGTTGTTCTTTGACCTGATGGTTGGGACGAAGTAAGTCATGGTTGCGTATCCTCGTATGAATCTTTGGATGGAGAAAAAGATATGGCTAACACTTTGTGTGATATAGCACCGGCGGTATCATCGCGATCGGCCTGGGAGTAAAACGCTGGACCGTCGAGGCAACCATCGAAAAGTTCAGGGACATTTGCAGGGAGGCATTCACGCCACGCGAGATGCGGAAGGTACCCTTGATCGGCACCTTGACCAAGATGTACCACGGCAGCGTGTTCAAAACCCAGCCGCTGGAGAGGATACTGAAGAGATATTTCTCAGACACGCCCTTCTTTGGTGGCGCGCGGTCTCGCCACAACCTGAACACATCGGTCAAGGTCGCTGTGACGGCCACGACTGCGTTTGAGTCTGTTGTCTTCGCCAACTACAATCGGCCGGATCCTGTTGGGAAGGCCGCCCCATATCAGTTCATCCGGTCAGATGTGCCGTCCAAGGAGTTGAATGTCTGGGAAGTGTAAGTCGATTCACTCCATTTTTTTCATTTACTAGGGGATATAAATGAGCTGATATCTGACTTACGTATCCAAAAGAGCCCGGGCAACATCAGCAGCATCGCCTTTCTTCAAGCCATTTATGGCACCAGAGACAAATAGCGAGTACCACGACGGCTCCAAGACTCACGGATGTCCAGCAAAAGTTGCACACAGCGAGACACGATCCATCTGGCCGGATGTGGCAGATCTGCCGCCGGACATAATGCTCTCCATCGGGACTGGAAGAGTCGAGGGCGAGCAAATTGCCTCGGACAACCTAGCAAGACCATCGTCACGCTCCTCCAGATCTATCGCGAGTACGGATGTATCGTCCATAACAGGTTCCCGGCGGCCGAATATGAGCCGAAGTGCCACCATGCCTGTTGTAAGCGGCCAGATCGTCCGGTCAGGCCGCGGCGGGGTGGGCAACTACAAGCGCGTCGAGACCGCACCGATCAGCGCATCCGACAGCAACGGCGTCATCCAGACGGGCATTTTCGTGCGCGACCCAAAGACACCGCTTCTCCTCTCCTTCGCACCCAAACAGTCTTCGCAGGGTAAAGCACACGAGCAAAGCCCAGAACATGCACCGAGTAGAAGCGATGGGTTGTATGACCACAGGAGGTGCGAGGCGACCTGGGATGAATTCGTAGCCGGGAGGGCAGAGAGGCATGACAAGAGCCGGTACAGCCGGATATGCCCCGAGCTGCTGGCCTCGCAGATACCGAGGTTCGAAGACGCGCAGAGGATGGAGGAGCTGGAGCATGATGTCGAGAGGGCGCTCCAGCAGGAGGAGATGGTGGGCAGCATCACGGTGGCTGCGCACCGGTTGGTGGCGAGCACGTTCTTCTTTGAGACGGACGCCGGGTCGATAAAGCAGAGTCCGTCAGGATATGTTTGCACAGGTCGGTTCTACCCGGACTCGCACGTACGTACTTGTTACAGCCAATTGCTGATTTCCCGACAGGGTCCATGTTCTGCCGCTTCCGCCAGTCCTCTCCGGAGCTTACGGCGCTCGGCTCGTTCCTGAGGTCCTGTTGCGTGGGCGACTTCAGGCCCTACTTCGTGATCGAGGACGACGTCGACAGCAGCACAAGACAACGGCGGCAGATAATCCTCTCGGACGCTTTTATCCTCGACATGGAGACGACGGGATATTTCGACATAGATCCCTTGACCATCACCACGGCGGCCGACAAGCAGAGCAAGGCGACGAGTATCTCGCTCACTTTGCAGGTGGCGCCTTACTCATCCGGGTCGATGACAACATGCCCAGCGCTGCCCATCTCAGGCTTCCCCAGGAGGCTGGTCAGCGAGGAAAGTGGGGGCATAGCGGCCAAGGCGGTGGTGACTGTTCCAAGTCCAAGTGCAGGCACGTCGTCTGTTCTCGTGAGCGAACAACGAAACATAGATGAAGTGTCGACCGGCAGGGTGTCGGCAATGTCGTCGTCTCCTAGCCCCCTGTCTCCGGACAGCGTCAGCCCCGTGACAACCTACACCATCGCCTCGCGGAGCTCCACGGGCAGCACGTCGTTCAGCGGCGTTGGGCTCGAGAAGCCCCGGCGGCACGGCGAGGGTTCGATCGCGGAGCTGCCTGACCATGGGAGTCAGGCGGCTGAGCTGCCTTCGAACTGACGGGGATATATCAGTACTGTAATGGGGGTAGTTGACGCCGGGAAGTGGTTGTTTGTCCGTCTTGCAGTGTGAGTGGATGAGTGGGTGGCCAGGCTAGACTGTGTATTCAGCCAGACGAGATGAATCTTACCCGTATGTGTCATTAAAAGTAGGAAATTAATGTAACATGGTCTCCTGTGCATGCACAATGCTGGTCGATGTTTCACCCATTTCCAGTGGCCCCCCTCCCCTTGTTGAAGAACTCGACGTTGTCGCTAAGTGTTACAGTTATGCTCTACCCGGCCGTGTTTGCGGCAGTGACCAGTATAAAACAGTAGCTATCCTGTCAGTTACTTGGTCATTTGTTTACATCCGGCTATAGCCTTCAACTCCGGTAAGATTACTAATGCATGCATCTCATGTGTAATTTGGCATATGGAACAGCAGACCTCTATAACCACCAGGCCTTGGTCTCGTCCGGTTTTACATACAGACTTACACGAGAATTCAAAGTTTGATTATGGTCTTTATGACCTGAAATTGTCCACACGCAATGTTGCCGCCATGGTAGATACAGAACAGTAATCAGCGCAGAAAACAGCAAAACAGCCCGCGTGCAACCAAACAGATCACCACGCTTGTGCCTACCAACACGAACCTTTAGCAGACATCACCCTTAATTGTCAGAATGATGCACTCATGTTCAACCCCATCGGATCGCTCCGCCTTTTTTTCATTGAGTTTCGCAAACTTTGCCATAGTTACCCGAGAACATAAAACGAAATTGAGGGAAACGAGGAAGCAAACCCCAGCCGTGATCCCGGCTGTCTAAGACATGATTAGAAAGATTCATCTAAAGGTGATTAACAGATTTCATCAGAGGCTGGAACATACCAACGGAGTTAGATTCACGTGGGTTCCGTCAAACACTGGTGCAAGGATGAGAATGAAGTAGCCGACGAGAAACAACGCCAACCCGTAACTCATGAGCATCATTGGGGTCTGCCACACCCAAAACATCATACGACCCTGGACCAAAGGGAGGATGATATTCGGGTCTCCCTGCATCTCGGTATCTGTTGTGTCGGCGCTCGGACTTTCACTGGGGAATTCGTCTAGGAGCCTGTCCTGTGCGGAGCTGATGAGGGAGAAGATGGAAGCTGTTAGGCTCCAGTGCCAGAACATGGTCGTGACCCAGTAAGTACGATCAAGAACTGGCCATGTAAAGCCCGCAATAACGGCCGCTGCTGACAGGCCAGCCTTTGGGAGTGTAGGTTAGACAAGCCCCTACCATTTTTGATGGGGGCAAGAGTCTAAAAACTCACGGCTCTCCGAGTGAATGTGAATTCATCATCCTTGCGGCGTCGGAACTCCATGAGGGCCTGAACTAGATCTTGTCGATTGGCGTTTTGTCCGTGTCTGTCGTTGACCTTATCAATTGGATCCGTAGTGTAGTATTTCAGTGACCCTGCATAAGGCGCCGAGGTGACATCAAATAGTTTGGACAACAGCCTTCTTGGAATTTCCAACAGCCATAGGACACGGGGGTTAGGGATATGGGATGAGGAAGCCATCTTGGGAGGCTGGTTGTAACGATGAGTGCACAAGCGAAAGATATTTTCAACCCATCAAATAGGTCTTCAATCTGATGAAAGAAAGCAGATTAGGAGTAACATATTCGATGGAATATCAACCATCAGAGAACTCTGAGGTCCTCGGTTCTTCCCCCCTTTTGCACTCTGCGCGTCTTAATGAAAAAGGGGCCCGCGGCCGGATTTTCGGCGATAGGAAATTACCAGGCAAGCGGCCAACCGAGCAGCCCCCATCGTGGTGCCATCCGTGGTGGCTGGGCAACAACAATGATGGACAGGCCAGGACAGGCTTAAGCGACATGCGCCAGGAACGAAACTCTTCAGCTGGTGAATTCCAATCATATGAAACATTTCTGATTTTTTTCCCCAAGCATAATGCTTGGTTTTGTGGTTGCCTCAGCGCTTATCGGTGTGTGGTTGCACAGGCTCGAAATGCTTTTTTTCTTTCTTCTGTTCCGCCTGTCCTGTCTCTACCGGTGCGTGCCACCCGTTGCAAGCCATACCTAAGTGACCATCGCAGCCAGGAAGCGGTAGACGTCACTTTCACCACAGAATCGCTAGCGTTTGAGAATAACAGAAAGGAAAATGATATCTCTACAGACAATGTCTCCCAACAGCGGACAGATTGCTGGTGCTTGGGGTCGCGGCTGAAGGAAAAAAGGCAGCAAAAGGAAAGGAAAGAGACGGAACCTCGAAGCAGAAACAAAAAGAAATTGCCTGCAGCGGCACAGCCATCTTGCAACGCGCGGCCTCCAAAACTCATATAAATTAATCTTTGCTTTTGTGCGACTCTCCAAACGTTCGTGGTGGTCTGATAGCAAGGGAGGCTGGTCTGGCTGCCTGGCCGCCTAGCTTTCGTGCTCTAGCCCTTGGCATGGAGTAGTCAGGTAGCAAAAGGAAATGTCAGTTGCCTGAGGGTAACTGTGGTGCCATGCTATGCAGTACTCAGGGCGTGGGCTTGCAGGTAGGTATGATCGTCAGGGGCCACCTGCAGGAGAGCAAGCTTGTTCAGCTCTGCAGGGCCATTTGACGTCTTGTCCCAAGTAGGACTTTGTTTCCTGGATCTCATGCCTTCCCCGACGCCAGCTTCCAACAAACAGCCGTCAGAAAGCCGCGTCGCTACATTCCGCTACAGAAAACCGGCTCCAGGCTAACTCATTCCCTCCATATTCCGTCTGACTTCAGCTCTCTCCCGGAACCCACACGCTCTCCAGCATTCTACGACTTGAGAAACTTTCAGCCGAATTTGCACACGTTCCCCAGAGCACATAACCAGGCCACGGGGAACAATACCGGCAAACGATAAACGAACACGGGCGACAAAATGGGACTATCTCAATCTTCCCCGAAGCTTCGATTTCGACAGCTCTGCTGGTATTATGCGCCACTCAAGATGTCACAGAAGCTACGGATCCACATGGCCCCGGATATGGTTTCTCACTGGGCGCTGTGCTGTGATGGCAGGGTGTATGAGTTGATACGAGATCGTGATAGTTTGAAGGAGGAGGGGGAGACACACAGGATATCTATCACGAATGAGATGGAGTGGCGCGCAAGCCACCAGAGCTACAAGTCCAAAATGCTGCAGCGCTGGACAGTATGGTCTGACAAGGAGATTGAGAGATGTGGTAAGTCCTCAACCCCTGACACGTACATCCTTTTTCCTTTTTTCTTTCTTCTTCTTCTCTTCCCCTTTTCTGTGCATTTACTAATTGAAACATGATTAGCCAGAGCCATTTGGGACGACCTCTTCGAACGTGAATACACGCTTAATTTTGGGCAGGAGTGCCAATGTTTCGCCCAGATCCTCCTCAATTGCATAGGAGATCTAGGGCAAGACAGCTGTGGCAGAGGCTTCAAGTTCTTGCGGCGGGCGAAAGAGGTCCCTTCGCAGGGCGCCGGTTGGTGCGCGGGCGTGACACTTATCTGCCTGCCAGATCCCACCTTTATTTGCCAGACTGCCGGGATTTGCACTTTAGTTGCGGGAGCAATGTGCTCTGGGGGTCTCTCTTACATTTCCTATGTCCATAGACGCCAGACAAAAGATTTCGTTGTGACTTGGAGGCACTGGCACGCCAAGCGGGAGAGGCGGACTGGTCGGAGGGGGGGGAGGGGGGCGGTCTCGAGGGGACTGGCAGACTTTCAGATGTCTGTTGAAGACCGGCTGGGCGATACTCGAGTTCTCATGTATATCTAGGCGCAGCGAACGCTGGTTCTGAATCTAAAATCTAATAAATTCACTATATGGCCCGTGTCCGTGGTTGGATTAAGCATTCGCCAAATAGCATCATGATGATGAGCTCGCTTGCGACCGGATCAAGACTCTGAACTCAGAGAGGCTATATCTCTTCAGCCCTTTGACACTGAAAATCTATCGTATCCGCCTGCCATTGTCATTGCCACCACCAAAAAAAAATCTAGTCAGAACCTAGACCAACTCCTGAGGATTGGTATCACTGGCAGCGTTGTTGACCAACCTTTCCAGCCTCTTGTCTATCTGCCTGAAACCCCACCCGGCAGAGTCGTCTCTCCCTGCCCCTAAAAGTACTGCTGCTCCTTCATAAACTCCATCCCCTGCGCAAAGTGCAACAGCTTCGCAGCCACAATATGCCTCTCCTTCCCAGCGTACTCGACAAGGCGCTTGTACAGGTCCGCAAGCGGCACCACAACACGCGTGATGTGCTCCCCGTCCTCGAGCCGCTGCTCGGGCATCCCCTCCCCGCCCTCGGGGAGCTGCACCTCAACCATGACAAGCTGCATGTTGGCGTTGGTCATGCCCGGGTCCGCAGCCTGCGGCGGGCTGACGCTCAGGACCTTGGACACCTCGTACCCCGTCTCCTCATGGAACTCCCGGACGGCGGCGGTCTCGGCGTCCTCGCCGCCGTCGATGAGCCCCGCGGGCCACTCCACAGTGTATGCGTCCAAGGGCGGGCGGGTACTGGATGACCAGCAGCGTGGAGGCTGGTCTCGTGGCTTTTTGGGACGGCGGCGGCAGCAGGATGTTTCCCATGGCCACCGCGTCGACGCCCGCCTTCTCGGAGCGCGTCTTGCGCGTGGCGACCTCCCACGTGCGTGCCTTGCCTGTCTGGTCTGTGTAGGAGATCTTCTTGAGGGTGATCCATCTCGCGTCTGCGAGGGGCAGGTCGTCGATGGAGGTTATGATCGGTTCTTGGGTCTTGGTCGTCATCGTGAAGGGTCGTGAGGGTGGATGGGGGGCGCGGAGGGCGTTGGTTAGGAGGTTGAGGCGCCTAGTAGCGGTGGACGTGAGGGACGAGGGGAGGCGAAGGGGCATCAACGGTTTGCGGGTAGAGTGTTGACTGGCCTGCTTGTGTGGTGCTTGCAGGGACTGCTCGTGGTTTCGATTGAGGTTTGTGGTGTGAGGTTTGTGGTGTGGATTGGGCGGCGTCAACTGTTTGCAAGTGGGAAGGTTCTTAAATGTGGTTGAAGTGGTGATGAAATGATTTGTGTGACGGAGTGAGGCACGGTACAAACGGACATTGTGGCAGGAAACGGTGACGTTGGCGTTGACGGTGACTCGAGCTGTCTACCCCGCCAACCCCGCCAACCCCGCCATCGTGAAGTCCGTCCTTATCGCCCTGAGCTCAAGTTTCAACCAGCTCAGCTCGACCTGAATGGTTCGTCGTGTACATGCCGTCATAAAGCTTCCAGCCTGTCAGTAAGTCGAGGCTGATAAGAAGGTATCACACGCTGTCGTGACTCAAAATAGCTTCAAACAATGATTACGGACACAGATTCAATTGAGGTAGCGGCATCACTTCGAGAACCACCTGTTGACATTGCACTTACAGTCATGCACCACTCTCACGACAGCTTCAGCTCACAACACAGGAGAGACAATTTTGATTTAACTTTTTTGAATTTGTCATATCATATCGCATCAACTCATCCGCTCTTTTTCCCCACCTTTTCCTAGTATCCTAACTATTATACAGGAAATACAACTCTCCTGGCCCATACCGAATTCAACTCAAGGCGCTCGCTCATACGAACGCAATTTACCGGCAGGTGTAGCCACCGTCGATGACCATGTCAGCACCAGTGGTGTACGTGCTGGCGTCAGAGACAAGGTAGACATAGGCGCCCTTGAGCTCCTTGGCGAGGCCGTCGCGGCCCATGGGGATCATGTCGTGCCACAGCTTCTGGACCTTCTTGTCGACAAAGTCGCTGAGCCCCGTGTCGATGTAGCCGGGGGAGATGGAGTTGACGCGGGCAAAGTCGCGCCACTCGTTGGCCAGCGACCGGGCCATGTGGATGCATCCCGCCTTGGCGACGTTGTACGAGGTCTGCTCCTGGGGGAAGTTGGCGATGTGGCCCGACATGGAGGCGGTGATGACCAGGGAGCCGTGGCCCTGCTTCTTGAAGATCGGGCCGATCGCCTTGGCGCAGTAGGCCGTGCCGTTGAGGTCGGTGTTGATCACGCGGTCCCACTCCTCCTTGGAGCCGTCGATGATGCCGGAGTTTGCTGTGGCGCCGGCGCTGTAGAGGTATGAGTGTTAGCTGTGCTCTCTGTTTTTTCTGGTTCCCATATGCATGGGCTAGATATTCGGAAATTGAGATGGGTTGGTGTCACAACATACTTGGCGATAAAGGCATCAATCTTGCCAAAGTCCTTCAGGACCTGCTGGACGAGGTCCTCGCACTGCTGGTACTCGCCGACGTTGCACTTGTAGGCCTTGACCTTGGTGCCGTACTCCTTGGTGAGCTCCTCGACGTTCTTCTCGGCGCCCTCCTTTCGGGAGGCGTATGTGATGGCAACGTCGGCGCCCATCTCGGCACACCCTCGTGCGGCCTCGATGCCCATGCCCTTGGGGCCGGAGGCACCGGTGACGACGATCACCTTCCCCTTGAGGGAGAAGAGGTCCTTGAGGCTGGAGGCGGCGGCGGGTTGCTGAGGCATTTTGGCTGGTGTGGTGGTGTGGATGGATGTTGTTGTTGAGGTGGTTCTCGGTGATGGTGATCTTGGGGTGGTGTGGGCAAATGGTTGTATGGATATCTTTGGTATGGGATTGTTGAGATGGTGTGAGAAGAGTAAAAGTCTACGAGACATGGGAAACAGAAAGGATGGGCGTCCAACTCTAATATACATGTGCAGACTGCAGCCCAGACATTGCCGGGAATCCAAGGATGGAGGGGAGCACCTTGATGGGAAGCGTGCCCACACCTCTCTCTACACCTCCAACCACCCCCCAATGCTCAGCTATCCTGCTAGTCACCTTTGCTTTCAGTCAATTCGGTTCCTGAGAGCCATCCAATCCATTCCTTCCTCTAGTCCTCCGGGAGCTAGTGACATCATTGATGTATGGACCTGACTGACGCCCGCCCGCCGGTCCACAACAGCTTTCAAGCGTCGGTCGGTTGCTCCACTAGGAATGGAGAGTTGACTTCATAACGGAGCTAAAATGGCCCCAGGCCTGACGTATCGACTACCGAACTATGTTTTACTGGTGGCACATGGGGGGGCTAGCAGCAGCAGAACAAATAGTGCAAATTCTTGGTCACAAATTACTGTCGAATATTCCACGATGGAGAATTGAGCGCATGTGCATGCGCGCGGTTGATGCTTCAGGTAAGCAGCAGCGGATATCCCGCACTTC
This sequence comes from Diaporthe sp. PMI_573, assembly GCA_021399435.1. Taxonomy (NCBI): domain Eukaryota; kingdom Fungi; phylum Ascomycota; class Sordariomycetes; order Diaporthales; family Diaporthaceae; genus Diaporthe; species Diaporthe sp. PMI_573. Next base: position 607,101 of record JAJTUP010000007.1, on the reverse strand, counting down.
CGCCGCACTGCAACCACTCCGTCAGCACCCAGCCCGAGCTGGCGCAACAAACTGGGCCGGGTTACACCCGAGAATGACCAACATCCGTCGTCACAAGCTGGGCGAAAATGCCAATTGCAGGCATTGGCACTGACTTGGCACCTTGATGGGCCAGTGGGAAAGTGACATGCGGCACAGTTGGTCTCAAACGCACTGCCTCGAGCCGCTCGGTGAGGATGGAATTCTAAATCCGGAGGAGCATTCCTAATCCTTTTCCGGCAAAAAATAGACCAGCCATTGCTATTTCAGATATTCCTCCAAAACACACCCAATTCTTCACCAGATCTGCGTGCCCAGCATTTATGTCTCAGTGAGCAGCTATGGCCGAATGCAGAGACTTATTTTGAGCTCAGATGCTCACGGGTCTCATCCTCCATCCACGACCAGCAATGGGCCGGGCCGCAGGTGATTTTACCCACGAGCAGCATGCTCTTGCTATCCCGGAAGCGTAGGAGACATGGTCCATTTCTCGTTCCTCGTTCATGACCGGATGAGGGAGATCTAAAGAGATAGATAGGCACAAAAGCGAAGTCGTACAAGATAGCAGGTAGGCTTGAGAAAGAGGCGAGATGCAGCTTGAACCGTCAAGGTGGACGTTAATTGATGTCCCTCTTCACACCAGCATTGATCGATCGTGTAGAGAAACGCACATTGCCAAGTCAATGGCACAGCTGACAGCATGTAGATAGCCTGCCGACGAGCCTGACATTGCAGCATGAGATCGCATCGGACAAGGAGAAGCAGGAGGAGGAGCTGCCAGAGGTGGGGGTGGGGTCAGTGGGGTTCACGGAGCTCCCCCCTGTCGTCGTGGAGCTGTGCCTGGGGCCAGTTGGACGGCCAGGGATAAGAGCCTCTGCCGATCTGGGACAGCAACGCCGATTCCCATTTCCGCCGAGTATTGTCGCAGCTGAGGGTCCGTCTTGGTCATAGCCCCCAGCAGCAGGACAAACCCAAGACTTACTATGATCAATTTAGGCCATGAGTATTCCACAGCATTGCCGTAGTAGCAAGCCCCACGGTGCTCCAGCTCATGACGGCTTCCCTTACGATTGAGGGGCGGGACACCATCGCCCCCCATGTTCCAAGGCTATGCTGAGTGAGCGCCCACTCGAACCCCTCCCCTCCCACATGTCTACCTCCTACATACTAGCTAGCCCAGCTGCCAGTTTGCCAGCCAAGAGCCATTTTAAGCTCCGAGCTATTCCGGTCTTTCCGGGCCTCCATCTCCGTCTTGTCGGCTCGGTGCCTCGGCAGTGCACGGTCCAGCAACGACAATCAACAAACAACGCCAGTGAAACGTCACTCAGCTCGGTGTCTCAACAGGCTAACTGCATCCGTTTGGGTACGTACATACAGAGAGGACTCACCTGAAATCTCTTCAGCTCTTACTGTAATTTCAATGTCAACACCTGGCAGCCTGACTGCTCTCAACAGTTTTTTGTTTTTGTTTCACCACGACATATTCACGTCAACACGAGGTCATATATTGTTGTGGGGCAAAGCCAGGGTGTGACGTCAGAGGGTATTTGACATTGCCGACTGTTGTTCTTCAACTTTCATATGGATGATGAGCACCAGTTCATTATAGTAAAAACAACACAAATTCACTGTTGTCGACAGGTCGTATCAGGCCTCACTTATGCTGCTAACTGTGTGTCATAAAGATTGAGCCGTGGGCGCGGTGGTTCACGTGCAGATCATGGTTGACTTCCCGACAAGTTTAGCCAAGCATGGCACACATGTTGCTCAACATCTCGCCTGTCAACCGGTGTGCTTGATTGTTGAAGGAGGAGTCATTTCAGCATGCATTCACTTGCCATGTTGGGACCTGACTCCCATGACTGTGAGATGTAGCTCAACAACACATGCAGGCCATGGACTAATTATCAAGTGCCGCAGCGGCCTCCTAGTACATGACACAGAAAGGTTTGTTCAATGTTTGACCTCAGCTCGTAATAAGAGAACAGACAGGACTAGAGACGCAGCCATACAACTGCATTGCAAAACGATTCCTGTTGCACGGCAAAATGAAAACATGTCTTAATTGGGACGACCTTAGTGAAGAGAGACACAATTCCATGAGTTATAAATCAAAGTGCTGCCCCTGCTGGTCAATCCCTCCATATTTTGCTAATATCTAGACGTATCGATGCGCCAGCGTTAACACAGACATTGAGCTGAATATATCAGATCCCATTGTGCATCCCTCTCACAGAAGCTAGCGCCTACCCAGACAAATGTATTGTATCAAATGAGCCAGCCCAAGGAGTTCATGACGTTGCAGAATCGAGTGGCACCTATCCATGCTGGCCATTGCTTAGCCGGAGTCGGCGGAGACATGCCCAGTTGGAAGGAGCAGAACTGTGTATTATGTATGTTTACAGTAAATAGACCATGATATACTGAGGGAGTTATCATGTCAACACAGACTGTCACTTGCTCCTGCGATGTTCAGCCACTTTTGTTGCATGCTTTTCTTTCGTCCAGAGATTTGGACGACGTCCCGCAACAGAGCATCATTACTCGGTACCTAGGTACATATTTTGACAGGGACATGGGTGTCTCGGCCTTTTTCTTATCGATTAGCCAGCACGTTATCGCTATCGATACCCGCTTGGAAATTCCACTGGAAACACGCAAGTTGGACCTCTTCAACTACATCTCTCTGCAACAAGATGTCGTTCCACTCGCTTGCCTCTCGGATATGAGGTTCCCCATCGTGAGTTGCTCTGGTCGGTTTCTTCAATGTCTCTCTGACCTGACTTGTCTGACAATGATGATTATTCCCAGGCCAATTGCGCATCTCTGAGGTTGTGCGGCTCGCACTTCAGCTCATTTCGTCCTTTGCCTCGCCCTCCTCTGCATAACGACTCCGATCTCTCGAAGCTATCCTCTGCAGCCACCTTGTTCTCGACCTCATCCACCTGCGGTCAGTTTACAAAGGGCCGCGGCAAGACAGTCAAGAAGCAACAAGCACGCAAGGCGGTCAAAGCACAATCGGCAAGGAATGTGCCAGCGAAAGATGGCAGTGCCAAGGGTGGTGGGGGTCCCTCCCCGAAGACGGACCTGAATAATATTGTTGGGAACCCAGGCAGGAGGGAACTGGAGTTCAGCGAAGAGAAGCTCGGGCTATCGCGGACATTGCAGCTGCCTACTCGTCAGGAATTGTGCCGATTGCCAGGGGGGGACGAAGACGGCTTCCAGAAAGGGATCTTGCGGAAAACTATCTTTGCAGCCGTGGAAGCTCTGGGTGGAACTTGCTCCGTGCGGCATCGCCGGAGGGGCAAGCCATTCTTCCGGACTGAAATCACCATCGAGTGTCCGACCAGCACGATACTGATTGCCACTGGCGATGGCTACTCGCAGGAGGGGGCCATACGCGCTGCGGCTCTACATGCGCTGGCCAAGATGCGTGATAAGGGCTTGCTGACGCTCTCTGGCTCGCCCACCAAAGAAGAGTATCCGGACGAGAAGGGCGGCATGCTGGATGTCTACAACTACGCAGCGCGCTATCGCTGTATCCCCAGTGTCATAATCCGGAAATTCAAAGCCTTCTTTACCATTACCATCGACATGCCTGAACATGGTATCAAAGTCGCAATCATGAACGTGATCTCTATAGCACACGGCGAGGCGGCTGCAGCTCGCGAGTTCAAGAGACAGGCTGAGGTGTACCATCTCAGTAAGGGGAATGACAACGTCGTTGTGAGGGACCGACATGCCCTCAGCACCCGCAACGCCCAGGATTTCTTCACGTTCTGTCGTGATTCGGACGAAACCTCGGCCGGACTCGACGTGAGGATGGAACGGGATAGGGACCTCTGGGTCGGGAGGCCATGCTTTAAAGATCTCGCCGTCGACCCTAAGGTTGAGCTAGAGGTCAGAACAGCGAGCAAATCCCATGCGCTGGACGCTGCAAATCTCGTCGCGGCACTATCAGTCGTCAAGATGAAGCCACATCTTTTCGACGGGTTCAGCAAGGCTTTGCGTACAGGCAACGGCAAGTACCTTGCCACGCTCAGCCCTAAGCATGTGGTCCTGAACACCGAAGTCATGAAGGAATTGAACGTGATACAGACTTTGGAGTGGCCAGACCAGGCACAGCCAAGCTGTAGTCGACCTGCTCAATGGAACAGTGACATCTCACGAGAAATCCGACCCAAGCGTCCTCTCACACCAGAACAACTTGCGACCAAGTCATCTCAATTGCAGACGAAATTGGATGATTACAGGACGCGTGGCGACTTGGAAAGTCTACGCCAGGCACGCTCCGAACTTCCAATGGCCCAATACGCTTCTCGCGTGAGGCAGATTGTGCACGACAATGTCTACTGCGTGATCATTGGGGCGACTGGAAGTGGCAAAACGACACAGGTTCCCCAGATCCTCCTGGACCAGGCTATCGAGAACGGCACCGGCGCCTCTTGTAACGTCATTTGCACACAGCCTCGTCGCATTGCGGCAACGTCGGTGGCTCGAAGGGTGGCGGGCGAGCGAGCTGAGGAGCTCCAGGAGACCGTCGGCTACCAGGTGCGATTTGATGCAAAGCCCCCTAGGCATGGTGGAAGTATACTCTACTGCACAACCGGCATCCTCCTCCTCAAGCTACAGCATGCCCCAGACGACGTTCTTGACCATGTCTCACACTTGGTCATCGATGAAGTCCACGACAGAGACATCACAATCGACTACCTCTTGATCACGCTCAAAAACACGATGGCAGCGCGTGCCGCACAGGGCAAAAAGCTGCCTCGGGTTGTCTTGATGAGTGCGACAATAGACCCGGAGCAATTCGCGGCATACTTCAGGGACAGCCTGCCATCTGAGAAGTCATCTGACTGCCCAACACTGACTGTGCCGGGCAGGACCTTTCCTGTCCAGGAGTATTACCTGAACAATTTCCTTGGGACGATCGAAGGCAAATACGGCGGGCGTCAGCTCGGTCTCTTGCGTACGGATAAGGCGACGGTTCAGTATCTCAGGGCTGAGAACAGCGGCATGGGCGATGCGCCCGCAAGCGCAGACATCTCCACCGAGTCCGTGATTGACTGGAAGAGCCAAACCGCCGCTGTAGGAAGTGAAGATGCCTCTCACGCAGACAGCCTGGATGACGCGCTGGTTCCTTTGGGCCTGGCAGCCATAACAATTGCCCATATTGCCAAAACGTCCGAAAGTGGTGCCATTCTCGTCTTCCTCCCTGGCCTGAACGAAATACTGAAGGTAGACGAGCTGCTACGCGCCGAATTTCCACTCGGCGTTAACTTCAACGACCCCGAACGGTTCCAGATCATCATGCTGCACTCTTCCATACAGGACAGTCAGAAGACCGTGTTCGACGCGGTCCCAACAGGCTGCCGAAAGATCATCCTCAGCACGAACATTGCCGAGACGTCTGTGACGATTCCCGACGTGCGGTTCGTTGTCGACACAGGCAAGAGCCGCGAGAAGCGCTATGACCAGACGCGGCGCATCACCCAGCTCCAGTGCACTTGGATAAGCAAGTCCAATGCCAAACAGCGAGCGGGCCGGGCCGGACGTGTCCAGAATGGAGTGTACTATGCCTTGTTCACCAGGTCTCGGCGAGAGTCCATGAGGGCCGTCGGACTGCCGGAACTATTGCGCTCAGACTTGCAAGAGACTTGCCTGGATATCAAGGCGCAAGCCTTCAAAATGCCGGTGGCCGACTTCCTCGCGGGAGCCATGGAGCCACCATCGCCATCAGCTGTTGACACTGCCATGCAGAATCTCATGTCTCTTGGTGCTATGACTGAAGAAGAAGAGCTGACGCCGTTGGGCCGTCTTCTTGCGTCTTTGCCCGTACACCCGACCCTAGGGAAGATGATAGTGCTGGGGATAATCTTCAGATGTTTGGACCCTATGATTATTCTTGGAGCTGCGGCGCACGAACGTCCACTTCTCGTGAGCCCCATCGAGCAGAGGCCTGTGGTTGATAAAGTCAAGAAGGCACTCGCGGGCCAGTCCGGCAGTGACCACATAATGCTTCTGAAAGCATTTCGGGAGGCTCGTAGAGTCTCAGATCGCGGCGGCTCGGAGAAATATGACTTCTTTAGGGAAAATTTCATCAGCCCTGGCGCGTTCAAGAGTATCGACGGGACGGCGCATGAGATCGTGAACATTCTGGCTGAGGCTGGGCTCATCAAGAGCGAGGATGCCGAGACAACGCTCCAGTACGGCGGCCGCCGGCTGAATGACAACTCGGGCTCCGAACCACTCATCAAGGCTCTTCTAGTTGCTGGACTGTACCCCAACTTTGCTGTGCAGACCAACACAAAGTCCCGGAACTTCCGCACAGCTACCGAGAAGGAAACCACAATGCATCCGGCATCAGTCAACAGCGGGAAAAGTGCAACCAAAAGGTACTACATTTTCAACAGCCTGTCCCTCTCCAACGACGGGAGGTCCATGTTCCTGCGAGATACATCCACCGTCACACCCCTGATGGCACTCCTGTTCGGCGGCCCGCTCGTCCAGCACGGCCCAGTCCTGGAGATGGACGCGTGGCTGCCGATATCCATCGGGTCCCACACCACGCCCGTGGCCACATGCGAAGGTGCACCCGCCGCGGACCAGGTCATGTTCCTGCGCCGCCTCCTGGACCGGATGCTGGCGTCCGCCTTTGACGACCTCGCCTCGCAGACGCCCTTGGCCTCGGGCCGCATGCGCGCGGAGCTCGCGTCCAGGCTGGCCAGGGTGCTGCACTGCGAGTCCGGCACTCTGGGGAGTTGGCGCCGGCGGGGCCTGGAGCGGAGGCATGAGCTGACGAACAAGGCTAGGCAGAAGATGCAGGCTAGGCAGACGGGCAGGAGTACCCAGACTGGGATGTCCCGCCTGAATGCGAATCTGCGCACTGGTGGCCGGATACGGGCGTCACAGGACGAGAGACAATGGAGCGGGGCATCGCAGAGTAAAAAGCCTTGGAGCAGGGCACCGCAGGGCAAGGTCTGGGATCGCCCTGCTGCCAACAGAGCGGATGACCGGGCCTGGTTCTAGGTGCTACTGTACCTAGCTCACTCCCGCTCTAGAGGCAGCGGAGGTACTGCCTGTCGCAGAGAGGAGGTGAGCACCCAAATGGGACCGTCGTGATGGTCAGATTCAAGCACATACACAGGCGTTGGTGTACTTTAAATATCCACACTGCACCATGGGCATCAGGTGGAGTGAATTTTCCCGGCAATGTACTAAATATGCGTTAAAATCATACCCCATAGACACTGTCATACTTTTGTAACTATAAATACATCTCAACACACGGCGGTGCCCCTTATGCTCAATGTGCAAAATTACAGCATTCCATGAGTTTAATTCAATCCACTATCAATATCATCATTGTTCCAGTGCGGTGGGTTGTTTGTTCTGCGACGCTTTCGAGTAGACACATCGGGCATTTCTGAGTTACCAGGACTTAAAAGTGCAACAGGTGCCATGGGCATAGTAATGGTGATTTGTCTCGACTCACAGCAGCGATGGAAGACTTACGCTGCGGACCCAATTACCCGTGGTCCGAGCCTAAAGTTTTTCATCGTCTCGGTCCGAAGTGAATCGTACCAGAGATCTGGTCTTTCTAAACGACCATCTCAAATCTTTTATGCAAGTGGTTAAGGTTTACAAGGAACTATTCGGCTCTGAAAGTTAAATGTTTTTGACATAAAGGGACGGTTGTGGACTTTTCGGCTGTTTCTATCATCGTAAGGTATGGTGTCTATGTATCTCTGCCACGTTTTGCCTAGGATTAATTTATTACAGCAGGTCGATTTCTCGTCAGTGCTCCCATATTCACTCCCCTCCTATTCTCTTACTCGGGGGACACGCTAATTGCGCTCAGTTGGTCATAGACAGATTCAAATCACCCGTCTACCTCATGGGTTCGTTCAGCGAAGACGACATCTTAACCCCTTCCGAAACGGACAAGGCTTTGACTGGACATTTGAAGCAAGAAGCAAGGAAAGGCATACGATCATGGCTTCCAAGCTCGTTCTTCAGGATGTCCGGATACTCGGCGATCCAAGACGCAGAGACGCAGCTCGACAACGAAGTCTCTCTTGCGGCAGAGCTCAGGAAGAAGGACAGCGCAATACGTCGGTGGCGTTGGGTCTCAACGATCTTGACAGCGTCCCTCGTGATTACTTGGCTCGTGTTCCCTCCAAAGTCACCAATCCGTTATCCGCAGCCAGGAGAGGGAATAGAAAACGTCCTCGAGTGGATAAAGCAAGCGGAAGTAGCGCCAGGCCACTACTGATGCGGCCCGACCACCGCCAAGGCAAAAATAGAGGATGCACGTTCAACAAGCTCCACAACAGGTAGATATCACCTCACTGCGCCGCGGACTTTGGACCGGCCGAGGACGCCATCTTTAAAGCCCTTGATGGCGATGTGCCGGAGTTTATATTCTACAGGGACGACGACGGCAAGCCCGGGGCGGAGATAAACGAGGATGAGCTGGACGACCTTGATATTCTGACGCCGGTATGGACTACAGTGGGCCACCACATAACGCACTGCATGTATCTGTTGCTCCAGGCTGCTGCCGCGCTGAACTTGGGGACCAAGGCTGACATGGTTGTGTATGCGTGGGAGCACGCCCGGCATTGTGCTGCTGTTATTATGAACATCACCAAGACGGCGCCGGGGTGGAGCGATGTTGCGAGTTTTGGGCATACCCAGTCAGGAGTTTGCTGGTAGTATTGTTCTCAGCGTTGAGACTTTCAAAGTGGTTCTCCAATGGCATGAAATAGCTATCTTGGATCCTTTTGGACATTCACTATCTATAACCATGATTTAAAGGGTGGGAGCGGCCCCCACATTTTGAGTACTTACGCATTCTCACTGCCTGTCCCTCGAGTGCTCAATTTGACCCTTCACTCTCTCATCTCTTGAAAAGAAAATATGCGAACGTATTGCTGTTCAAACTGTCAATTCAACGACCTGATCAAGCCCTCTTCACTACCTATGCGTCTTTGCAAAGGGCGGCACCTCTCCACTGGGCCTCTGAGGCTGCTGGGAATGGGATTATCATGGCTTGACCGATCAAACTCAGCAGCCTCAGGCCTTGGGTCGTTTGGTGTCGGCTACTTGACCATCTTCGAATGCATTTTCTTGCAAGATGTCCTTTACTCGCTCTTGTATCGGAAACGAGATACTCCGTCCTGGGCGCCTTCAAAATCAATGTCAGGGTGTTCTGCGGCTACGACACACGTGGAGAGAACGACCTAATCCAAAGCTTTCTCATTGTATATCTTACTTCCCCCACGATCGGTCTCACTAAGCAGAGTAATCTGTAATGTGGACTAGCCTTCTCGTACATACTTATTGCGAGCTCGATGACTTCACCGGAGCAAGATGAACGGATCACAAGTAATAACGGTGCCGTGTTTTTATAGTACGACACATAATTTACGCTGTTGTCCAGACCACCCTCGGTCTTCTATATTCACTCTCCTGTCCAACCTTCATCCCGTTCAGCGAGTCTACTTAGCACATGGTTTTTCAGAAGTGAAATGCGAATACTTTGTTTGTTCGAAATTTGATAACTTCACTTTTCGGGTCCTCATTTATATATAAACGGCTCGCAGTCGTGCCTAGCCAAAAGCTTTTACACTTCTTCCATTCAGATCATCATTCATCCTTGTCCCTCTTCAGATCGTTGTCTGACGAGACCAATCCAAGCGTCCCACCAAATAGCACCGCACCTTTCGAGAGTCGTTCCTCTGAGTCCAACCACCATGACTTCGAAAATCGTCCAGACAGCGGAACATCAGCTGGCAGTCACTAGAGCCATCATCGAGCAACAAGCAGCAGAAATTCGTGAGTTGAGGCTTGCATTGAGCCACCTCGCCTCCCGAGTCAAGAAGCAGCCGGCCCTCAGCAAATACACACCACTCCTCCGGAAAGCTCCTCGCAGCAGCGAACACGACAGGTGAGCAAGACCTTGCATCCAGAGGCAATATTTGAGGTGTCTGGAAACCTCTTGTATGTGCTAACCACTTTAGCGGTCACAGGCCTCAGACGCAAGAATTGCCGTCCTTTGCCCGCTCAACGAGAGCGTCTCGACTCCGTCATTCCACATCTCCTGCCTCAAGCTAAACTTCCACCCCCACAACAGACGATGCCTCGTCTTCGGTGTCTTTTGACAGCGCCGGAACTGACCCTCAACGTGTCGTCATTCATGGAAAGCCATACATCTACAAGAATGGCAAGCTCACCCCGAGTAGCTTTGGCTATCTCCTGTCTACCAAGGCCACAACCAACAAATTCGGCAACAATGAGCGCCGAAGAGAGGAAGACTGTCGCATACTACGCGCATCATCTCCAGATGCCCTGGAGTGGTTTGGGCATGAAGCTATGACGGAACCTGTCACGGCAGTCAGCAACGGAGTCATTCAGCCAGAAGAGCCGGCGCAGGTCATGTCAGCGGCAGACCTTGAGGACAGAAGCGAGCGGAAACGGATCGAGATACAGACACGACTGGGGGACAATGCCTGGTTGTCGGACCCCGCCAACAACATCCGTCTTGACGACTACGAGGTATTCGACATTCTATACAGGGGCGAGAAGTTGGCGAAGCGGTGCCTTTGGAGATGGTTGCGAATCAATCGTCCGATGACATCCAGACGCTTCGGATACTTGTCGAACATGGACTTTGGTCGGGACACCCTGAGTCGGTTTTACCGGAGCAGCAGGACCTTTTTTGATTACTGACACACACAGTCAGTCGAAGTCGAATATATAATGGAGCGTTTGATCTGGCTGAGGAACAATGTCCATCACTTCGATGGCTGGGGATCTAGTTTGGCCGTCGTCGAGGAGCATCTGTTTGCTGTCCATAGGTTTGCAGTGCTGCTCTACGACGAGGAAATTGCAGTACGCGCCAGAATCCTGCGGGATCGACTTCATCAAGCGGCTGAAGGGGTGGCTCAAGAAATCGAGACGGTGTGGCTGCTAACAGAGCTCCCTTTTGCTGGAGACCACCCGTGGAAGCACCACCACATTACACTGTTCCGTGAAGTCCTCGAGACCCGTCGATCAGACGAGGACTGGGCTCGCCAGAAATACTCCCCGGCAGCCTTCGAGGGTGCAGTGGAATTTGGCCAGAGAATTCACGTTAACGATATGAGCCGGGACTGTGGGCCTGACATGGAAGAAGCCTGGCCAAGGTTCAGAGACTGGAGAGCAGTGGGTGTGGATGTGCTTATTAATGTGGCTCAGAAAATCAGCAGGGCCGTGTTAGTCGCCAGGCTCTTCCTAATCGTTTGAGAAATACATCCGCAAACGGTTCTCGGATCCTGTCTATGGGCGGCAACTGAGCCCACAAACAGGACACTACACGCCGGGGAAGCTTCAGCTTTAGAGGTGTAGCAGGGGACAGGTCTCTAATATAGATAAAATTGGGTTTTGCCCTTCAATATTTAGAGGCGCTTTTCTTATCGCTCATTCTAATGGATGTTTACAACGTTGCAATCCTCGACAGGCGAATTGAAGCCGAAACATTTGATGTTCTCATTCGACCGCGGAATTGAAACTATGTTTTCTTCGATGTTGTGCTGAGAAGAATTCCAGCTAATACTCCATGTTCACCTGTGAGTCCATCTCAGCGGCGCTCGCTCAGGATGCAGCATCTGCAAAAGGAGGACTGGCGCAGAGTCCGTCTCGATGAGATGCAACACCCTCTTCCTTGAAGCTTCGGGTGTCTCTCCGGCCATCAGCACCGGCTCGACTCGATGATCCCGGAACAGCGTGGCAAGTGTTGATACAAACTCGACTTGCGAGAACTTCCTTCCTGGGCAGTCCCTGGCTCCTCCGGACCAGGCAACGTACGCGCCTCGCCGAGGTGTAATGATCTCCTCGTCGCCCGGCACCGATCTGTCTGCACTATTGTGTGGCCCCTCGATCCAACGAGACGGGAGCCACTGAAGTGAGTCGGTGCCCCACCATTTCGGATCCGTCTGGAGTGCCGCGTAACTAGGAAGGACCATCGTCGAAGGAGGAACAACAATCGTCCTCCCTCCTCCACCCACTTTCAAGGCCTGTGCGCTGGAACCGGTGAACTTGGAAGTCGGAACGGGCGTATAGATGCGCAAGGTCTCCAGCATTACGGCCAGACAACGCTTCAGCCTCGGAAAATCGATCTCGTACTCCATTTCTTGCGTACGCCGCGCACCTGCCACGTGACGGATCTCCTCGTGGATCCAATCCTGCACTTCTGGGAAGGCTGCCAGGAAGTAAAGAGCGAACGTAAAAGTGTGTGCCGTAGTATCATGCCCAGCGAAGTTAAAGGTGAACATGTTGCCATAAATCTCACTCTCCGTGAGGTGACCGTTGCTACCGTTCTGTTGGTCATCACCTTGTGATGCGCGAACAAGCAGCGTCAAGAAGTTTTGGTCTGCGGGTTGAGACTGTCCAGCGCTCAAAACGCGCTTCTCTTCTTCATAGGCTTCTGTCATGTGCTGTTGGAAAGAAGCACATGCTTTGTGTAGAGTCCGGAGCTTTTTCGGAAGCCAAGTCTTGCCCAGAAACTTTGGCCCAAAAACGAAGATCAGAACACAGTTATCCAGGATCATCTTGAGGGAGTCCTTGTAGTTCATAGTCGAGCGGTCTGAGGCATTCGTGTCATCCTTTCCCCCGCCCTGAAACTTGAAAGATCTTCCGAAGCCAGCTCGTGACATGACGTGCAGGGCTAGCGTGCGAGTATCGTCAGCGATCGTCTTCACTGACTTCTCAGATGTCCAGTATTGCAGAACATCGGACGCTACGTCAATGCTCTCAGACCAGACAATACGATTGTTCTGGTCGTTGAAAGAGTTATTCACGAGCCTTCGGTGTCTGCGCCACTGCTCTCCTTGTGACTAAAGCAACCAGTCAGCATGTTGAAATAGCAGGCTGTAGAGGAGGCCACTAGTGATTAGTAAAAAGACTGACTGTGGCTATGTTTTCACCGAACACATCGAGCATCGCTGTGGTCATGCCAGGCCGAAGTCAGTTCAGGCACAGATCATACACTTCCGTTCACAAGAGTGCTCACCAGTCGCCGTAGTCTCTCGTGGGAAATCCCTCCCTCTCTTCCAAATCTCCGTGACAGTTTCAGGGCCCCCTATGTACAACCAGTTCTTCACTGGCGTGACATGCATCCAAACGTCGCCCATCTCGTGATGAGAACGGTACCTGTCTTGAAGCTCCCAGCCACGGAAGTTATATCTGGTGAAGCTATTGTCACCTAGTCCGAATGGGAGTCGCCTGATAAATGCAAGGACGGGACGGTCGAGCAGCATCCATATCGGATTGTTGTGGCTGATTGGGATTACGCGGAGCGGTATGCCGACCTTTAGGGCCTCGAAATAATTCAGAGCCAGACAAAGGCCTGAGTGAAGAACCAGTCCAAGGACGAGGAGCAAGATTGCCAGAGCTGCGGCTGACAGGAAATGCATGGTGGCTTGCGTATCAATTGAGGCAATTGATTAAGAGTTCCCGTTATCAAATATAAGCAGAGTAGATGTAGCGCGAACTTGACCAGTGGAAGCTACTCTGGAAGTGAATTTGTATAAAAAAAAATAGGAGAACAGGAACGGGATAGCACTGGATCAGACGTCCTACGCCGCCAGGGGGAAAAAACAGACCGGCAGCCAACGAGGGCAACGAACCGCATGAAAGGCTAGCACCAACAGGCACGCCGCTATTGAGGTGGATCATACTGTGCAAATTTGTGTCTTGTACAGTGTTATAAGCCATCACTGATACTGTGCACCTCGCCAATTCATTCCACTTATAATGATATGGTACCATCCGAGGTGACCCTTGACGCAAGCAAGGTTACTTTGGCCTAACCCTATCTACGTGGTGTCCACATGAGCTGAGAGATGAGGCATGCACAAGTTCATTGCTGGCTTGCAACCATGGTGTTGAAGCTGCAGGTGAAGCGTTGTGCCCCTAGCAGAGTTCCCACATGTGCAGGGCTTCCAGTCGCTGTGGGCAGACGGAGAGAGAACATGTACGGGATCCACAGCTGTTGTGCCCGAATCAACAAGCCAGTATCACTCTTCAAACCTGTTGGAACTACAGGCTGCCTAGGGTGGTTTCGTTTTTAATCCGTGTACGTACGCTTCTTAAGCAGTATGTAGGCGGTCCCTTCATACAGTGGTAAACGCTTAAACACCCAGCGTTTTAAAAAAAAAAAAAAAAACAATGCCGATAACAGTAGGTTTAGAATGCGATTGTCTGTGGCATGTGGCCCAGAAAACATAGACAGCCTTGTGTCGGCCGCACAGGCAAGGCTAGCGAGAACCGTTTCTGGCGGCGCCATAGACTAGAACCGTCGACACAAGTAGCCCAAGACTAAGTGGATTTATAAACGCTTTGAGCGTGTGAAAACATAGCCGTCTGTCGAGAATCCTGGAAATGGACACAAGGGTCTTCAATACCAGCCATTTCAACTTCATACAGGCATGACGCTAGTTTTATGGCGCAAATTCTAAGTCAGAATGCCCCAGGGTACTTGAAAATTCAGGAAGTAATTGCAGGAAATCACTGTTGTCATAAAAATTGGGCGGAGCAGACAGGTCCCGTGCCAAGCCGTGTTCTTCTCCATCCATTACCAATTCACCTTGAAGCTGAATCAGAACTCCATTCACTGTACGATTCGTTCGCAAGTGAATTTGATTGAACGTGGAATGGTGAACGAAGTACTCAATACTTGTGCCATAAGTTCTAATTACCCGCATCCAAGAGGTTCATCCTCAACTGCCCGTTCGACTACTCCTTCCTACCCATCCGTCGGCTACTAAAATATTTGAGGACACTACCTGAACATTACGCAGAGATTTGACCATCACCGAAGCCCCTATATCCCTCACCGCAACAATGAAGCTCATACAATCAGTCGCTTACAAATTATCGAAGTCGGAGGACAACAATCGGTCTTTGAAAGAAGAGAATCGTGAGCTTCGGCAAGAAGTTCGAGCCCTCCGACTCGAATTGGCTCGAGTTACAGGACAGAAGCTAGGGCAGTCAGTTGCATGGCCCTCAACGTCACCCCTGGCCAGCCGCTCAAGAACATGTGAGAAAACGCCTCCATCATACGCTCAGTCAACGAAGGCATCCCGTCTCCGTAGTTCGTCCTCATCACCACCAAACACCGCAAACACCTCACCGGACCCTGATTGGTCACCAACCATTGGTATAACCCCAAGTCCTACACTTCTCACCGTCAACGGGACGGACTGTACCTATCAATACGGGAAACTCAATGTGATGCAATTTGGATACCTCGGGACCACTGCCTCACGCAACAGTTACGAGATCGCCCAGTTCAGTCTTCGTCCTCACCTTGGCGCACTCAATACCCGAATACGGACTGCCTCATGGGGCTGGTATGATTCCTCAGAACAAACTTACAACGCACACTGTTCGAAAAAGATCAACCATGTCGAAAACTCCAAGCCAGCCAACACGGTTCAAATAATGTCACAAACGGAGTGGGATGATCTGGTCACTCAAAAAGCCATTGCAAAACGCACCCGACTGGCAGACAAAGCTTGGACCAGAGGCTTAATTTTCAAAGTGTACATCCACCACGACTCACTGTTTGACATCCTTTCTGAGGCGCACACTTTGGGCAAGCGATGTCTTTGGCGGTGGACGCGCACTCATCGACCAGACCATTGTTGTGGCTACCGTTCAGACGTCGACTTTGGCCGGGACAGATTAGGTCGCTGGGTCGAACACATGCCGAGCGAGTCCTTCAAATTTCGACACAGTCAATCGTGGCAGATCCAACGCAAGCTCAACGACCTCATCAGATTGCGAAATTTCGTATGCCATTTCAGTGGTGGACGGCAAGATGTATGCCGCATGGACGAATATCTCGAAGATGTTCAGGAACTTGCCGTGTTGCTCTACGACCTGGAGAGTGCATTCCATGCCAGGGCGTTGAGAGACAGGCTCCGCGCAGAGACCGAACGAACGCTGCAGGAGATCGAGACGTTGACGATGTTGACAGCTTTGCCCGAGGCCGGAGACCCGTGGCTAAGGCATCAGAGCGACACAGTTCGGGATGCTGTCGACGAACTTGACAGGGGTTATTATCCTCATCAACATCCAATCCTCGTTACCGCGGCACGGGAATGGGTTTCACACCAGGGGGATCGGGATTATGGCAGGTCTATACCCGAGGCTGAGGGGAGCACGGAGACTGAGGGCAAGTCACCTGATGGGACGAGCCTGTTGAGCGCGGTCGGCAGCGAACAACAGACAGACATCATCGGGAGGAAGGAGGCGGTGCATAGGAGGCGACGAGATAGTCTTTCGGCGGACTTGAGGCGCTCGGCCAATGTTGTTGGAGGGCAGGGACTGGTTGGCCACAGGAGGCGGGCGGCCAGCATGTGATATGAAATCAGCACATCCATTTGCTGGAGATAGGATAAGAGCCTGGCCTGAAGAAGGTTCAATACTCGAGTGGGAGCAAACATCATGTTGGCCACTAGACGCAAATTGAGTAATCACATTCGAGGGCTGGATTCTCTTGTAGACAAAGAGCAACATCGTCAAATGATAACCTCAGAAGTCAGGGCATGTCTGTGACGGTGTTCACAGTGAGGCTGAAGGTTTCTGTGCCGATGTGATGTTGGACAATGCTGCACTGACTATGGCACTCCCTTTCTTGCTGTTTCGTTTATATGATAGGATACTTGGTCCGCTGAATACTGCCGCTCAGAGATGAGTGTGGAAAGAACTTCCGAATCAGGCTGTAACAAATCCACTGTGGGGTGCTCCTTTGGGGATGTCCGGAGGTCCCCAGAAACAAAACTGGCACTGAGCTTGGCGGCGAGGCCAAGCCGTATCAACCATTGCACGAACCTGCGGCCCGCGCGCGAAAGCAGTTGCCCGAACACAGCTATTCATGAATTGCCAGTTCCTGACTAGCGCTCTCCCTGACATCCCAATTATCTCATCCTTGATGGAACTGCGACCAAACTGCCAATCGAGTCATCCAACCGCGGATCAACAGATCAAACGCGTGGATCTGGGTCCTGTCCCTGACAAGCGATGAAGTCTTGATAGGGAAATTTCAGGGCATATGAAGCCAAGCCATGAGACGACACTTCGTGACAGGCTAGATATGATGGACTAACAGCTTCAGACCAAAACGGCGATAAGAACAGCAGCAGGCATCTGGATTTCTACATAGCCCTACCACATGAAGTAAAGAGGACCAGGAGGCGCTAGGAATGTTCATCTCTCCACACCAGGCCTCCCTGGCTGTTCTGAAATACAATTTTTGCCTGGGTGCCACTGGTTGTAGCGGCAAGCAGCAAGCTGGGGCGGGCGCACGGGGTATAATTTGACAGACGTCATATCCCACTTCGTTACGGTGAATAATTCGAGCGTGTTAGTCACTTGGACCTCGGTGTTGGAAACCCCTCTTCCCTTCGATGCAAACAGTGATACCCTGTGATGAGGTGGGTTGAAGATCAGTGATCATAACGTAGGCTACCAGGAACAGTCACAGAGTTACGGCCTAGAATCATCGTCGTCAATAGCAGGTAGTTCATGATTCACGGCGTAGAGGGGAATATTTAAGTTGGCCGTTCGAAATGAACTCACCTCGGCCCCAAAAGAAGGCTCTCAAAGCCGCCAACATACTTCGTCCGAAAAAGTGCAGTAGATCCAGAAAGGAAAACCCGATAACAAAACAAGAAATCCAAGTTCTACGCTTCGCAAGAACCACATCATACCATGCAGCTCCTCCAACTCTTTCTCGCAATAAGTTGTGCGGCTGGCTCGCCCGCCAAGCTCGGCCTGATGCACGCACCTGAGACAAGACAATCGGCACGATCGCTTTCGCTGCCACCCCCCGTTGTTATCAATGGGCTCAGGCCATTTCAATTTCCTACCGATTATAACATGAATTCGAGCTACTTAGATGGAATCCCAGAAATGTGGTTATACTGTAGCAAGACGTCCGAATGGATCACCCCGAGCTATGTGGACGAACTCGTGAATGGAAGTCTCTTGAAAAGCACGTTGGACAACGGGACAATCCCTTCCCAGACTGGATGGGTTTGGTGGGCTCCAGTGGATGAGCACAGCAGCCAGATTTACGCTTGCAATTATAATCGACTTTTCAGTTTTTCTATGAGCGCTGGCGTCTTCCGCAAGGTCAACAGGTGGCTGGATCAGCATTGCGGTTACACCAAAGCAGGATATGTGTACCTGGACACGCCCTGGGACGTCGCGATTGGGCGAGACTCGACGGGCTCACAGGGCTATCCCAAGTCTGAGTGTGGGGGCGTGTTGTCATGGGATTCTATGATGGCACCAATTCATAGTTAGAATGAGCACGGGCTCTACGGTAGCACAATAGAACGAGATCACTTGAACCTTGGTGTCCCTCTGCCCTGTGATGATTAGATCCACGCTCCCAGACCAGCAGGTGGCCTCACCTTGCTGCAAGTTACTTTGTGCCCTGGACTGAGAAAACGTAATCTCAAATCTCATCATTCGGCCAATATGCGTCCGCGTCTTAGAGTTACGTTTTAAACAGCTTGGCAGGATGAACATCGTCACAAGATGGTCCAACCCGTAACAACCCGTTGCTGGGGCGGTACTCGCTCGTCCTGCGCCGGGGTTTATAAACGTTATTTGGATCCCGAAACGACCGGGATACGTCAACAGTATATGACTGGCTACCGATAAAATCCCCGTCGCAGGTCGTTCATGGTTCGTCCTCCAAAAATTAGCGGCAACACCAAGTGCTGTGGGTCTGGATACAAGTAACTATGTCTGTCTCTTCAGAAAGCTAGCATTTAGACCGCGTCAATTAGCCCAGATGAGGTCTATTTCAAGGGTGTGCGTCTGTGCATAAAGGCGAAGACAATACCCGCACGTCATGCGTCGACGCAAGCATTCCAAGAATGTCAAAGTGCGGGCTTGGTGGTACAAGCTATTGCCAACTTGCTTGGTCCTTGGCGCGTACCATCCGGAGGGCGGGCTAGTATCAGTACGGCCAGCCCTACACCTGTTCTAAACCCCAAAGGAGTGTGGAAATTATGCTGTCGGGTGATCGTCCGGAGGATTCTCGAACCCTCGGATTTCAGACATGGGACGGTACAGGGTTTGTGATGTTGCATTGGCCTGGCCTGATGTTTACATCCGATCTTGAAACATTCGGCCGAAGCTCAGAGGAGGCGTTTGGGTGCGCTCGCGGCGCTTTAGCCTACCCTAGGGTACAAGTTTGGGTTTCAAGGCTAAACCGCTCGACCATTGGATGATGCTATGCGGCAACAGTCACGACCTGCCTCCACGTTGGTCCTCGGACATGAGCGCGACTCAGGACGGGACAGAACAGGATTCCGTCAGATGGTCTTAATCCCATCACCTCTTCCCCAGACCTCCGTCGGAAAGGTTCGATCGAGCAATATTCTTTCCTTCTCTTCGTACCCGTTTTCGCTCAAAAGTGGATTCGCACAAAGGCCAGGCGCCTCGACCACTCATTTATGTAATCTCAACCTATCAATTTTAATATTACTTCTTACTACCCTTCGGTACAATGAAGGCCTCTCTTGTTTTGGTCTCGGCCGCGCTGCAGAGCATCGCAGTGACGGCCTTGCCAGTCAACCTCGCCGGGGAGTTGTTGAACACCCGAGACCTCGATGAGCGGTCGCCGGCGAACCCGTTCGCGGCCGCCGCAGCGAAGGCGCTGGGTGGTGGCGGCAACGGCGAGTCTGTTCCGGAAGCATCCAGCGCGTTCGCCGGTGATGTTGCCATCGTGTCGTCGTCCCTCAATGGCAGTGAGTCAATCTTCTTCAGTTCGATGGCTTAAATACTGGACATGTACATGTACTTATCACTGCATGCTTGATAGTGGGCCAAACGACCGACCCACAACAAATCCGTACCATGGCGCGCAAGGCCTTCGTCGCTGAGACAGACGAAGACCAGCACCGTGCTGTGCTTGACGACGCCGCCGGGAGGGACGCGAGGCAGGCGAACCAAAAGATCGTCGACAATACCCCTATCGTCTTGGACGGTCTGAAGTCCATGATGAACAACCCTTCCATGGCGAACGTCATGCGGCAACTATCCAAGGTTGAGTCTGCAAGGTAAGAGCCTCCCAGCCCGAAACATCAAAAAGCTCACATGATGTGAGCCGTAAACACACCCAGTACTAACAATCGCCCGCAGAAACGCCAATATCCTGCCCAGCATCACTCAGCTGTCAAACAGTGCGTTGGAAAACACCGGGAGTAACCAGCAACAAAAAACGTTCCAGCCAACCACCGGAACCCAGGACCTGAAGCAGCTCATGGCAGGCGGTGCCGGGACTGCTACCAACGGAAACGCTGGCACTGCCACAGGAAATACTGCTGCCAAGGGAAGCAACGCCGCCACTACTGGAAAGGGCAAAGGAGCTAGAGCTGGCGCCGCAGCAGGAAGTGCAACCCAGAAGGGAGGCGCTGATGCTACAGGAAACACCGCTGCTAAAGGAAGTTCTCCAGCTGGCACCACAGGAAAGGGAAAGGGTGCTGGTGCCGCCACTGCAGCCGCAGCAGGAAGCGCGACTCAAAAGGGAGGCGCTGACGCCACAGGAAACACAGCAGCTAAAGGAAGTTCTCCCGCCGCCAACACTGGCAAGGGGAAGGGAGCCACCGGCGCCGCCAACGCCGGAAGTGGGACTCAAAAGGGCGGTGCTGATGCCACAGGTGATACTGCGGCCAAGGCAAGCTCTCCTGCCTCAACCACGGCAAAAGGAAAAGGCACTGCGGCCTCAGGAAACGCAGCTTCGAAGGGAGGTGCCGCAGCCAAGGGTGAAGGTAATGCGTCGGCCACGGGGGCAGACACAGCCAACACGAAGGGAGGAGCCGACGCTGGCACAGCCGCGACGACAGGAAATGCAAGCACCAAGGGGGCTGCTGGCAAGGGGAAGACGAATGGAGCAAATAACAATGCTGGTACTGGTGCAGATGCAGGTGCAGGTGCTGCTGCTGATGACGAAGATGAGGCAACTAATTAGATACGAACCTAATTGCAGCTGATCCAGGGGCCCTTTTTGGTCCGAGGGCTGGATTGTACCATCGAGTGTGGACTGGGACGATCGCGGGTCGAGTCCGTAGGTCTTGTGTCAGGCTGACCGTCGACATTGTGTGCGTGCTTATTATATTCACTCGTTATTTGTTTGTTTCCTTTCGTCTGGCATTGCATGGTGACATGTGTAGTACACTTGCCAATTCAAGTCGATATTCATGTTCCCATGGCGTACACCCTCGTAATACCCTTTTTCTTGTCTGGGGATGTCAAGGCCGTAGCTTGTGAAGGCGCTTAGGTCGGAGAAGTGAAAGTCGCCAGTCATCTTGCTGAACGCCAGAAATGCTGCAGAGGACTGGGAACATTTATATGCTGAAGGTGTTCTGGATCGATCATGGTTTGGACACCCGGAGTTTCAAGAGGCTTTTCGGACTAATGTTAATTAAACTCTCGGCAGCTTTTTCGCTTCAAGTAGCCTCAGAGGACAGCTCGGGAGTTGCGGCCATCACTTTGGTGTTTATCGAAACAGTGATTCGTATTATGACTACCAGAAGTAACTCGTGCCGTTGCAATATCTAATATACCCTTCCTCTACTCACGCGCTGCACAACACTGTGCCACTCAATATCATCGAGATCGTCGGCATGTATCGATACGGGAAGGCTGAGTGCTTTGTTCAGCTGCTCCCTTGTACTTGCGTATACCATGCGGGTCTGGGTGTCCTGTTAGGAACCGACGGAAAATTCATCAACATTTGAACATACCTTGATCGATGTACCAGCAGGAACCCAAGAGATAAAGGCAGTTGAAACCCTGAATGATCAGCAGTTGCAACCATTTATTGATATTGAACACCAAACCCACCTCTTGCCTTCTTCACCAAGGTCATATTCGACATCATAAGCAGCATAACGAGGGGCAGGTTTCCCCTTGTCGTCAGTAGCAGATGACAGCTTGCTCAGGAAAGCTTCGTAGTCTTTGTCTGGTGAGGTTTCGTCGACGACGACCTTCTGGCCATCATCAGTGATCTTGTAGATGATGTAGCAGGGCTTGTTTGCGTCTCTTCGAGACCGCAGTTCCCTAACTGCAGTGATGCATTCTTCCTGTATTTGCACGCTACGTAGATCAGCTTTGATGAAGTTTCGAGAAGGAGCAATACAACTTACCCTGAAGGGATCTGGTGGCAATACGTGTTAGAGAAAGCTTTTGTTGGAGAGGATGGACGGAATAAGCACCTACTGACATGGCGTCCCGTCTCCTGTATTGAATAAAAGGCTGAGATGGACACTGAGTTGAAATGTGATGGAGTAAAGCGTTGGCAATGATCAATTGGCTGAGTGATACTTGTGAATAGAAAATATCTCACGGGACGGAGATGCCGAGGAATGTTATCGCAGTCTTCAAATGTTGGCAAAAAACAGCAAAGGACGCACTGAAAAACGCATCTGACACGTTGGGACGACTTGTAGGCCGTATCTATACCCAATGACTGGGTTCTCAGGAGTCATGGTAACTTTCAGGGGCTAGAAGAGTGCCTGCAGAAATAATGGTAGGTGGATAGTACTGCACTCTGTCTTTATTTCCTCGCTACCACGGGCCCGAACTGTCCGTCCTTACTCCATTGTCGACGCTAACGGTCGTCTGCAATACTATTAGTACCGAGCATTGACCTGCCCCTAGCCGGTCTGCCACGGAACGCGCGGGCCCGTGGCTCCGTGGCCCCGTGTCACTTTAAAGCTCCGAAACATCAACCGCTCGCCCAGGACACTGGCGAAAGGGCTTCTCACCGACATCCCACTGATACCTTCGGGCCGGATTGAATGCAGCCCGAGAACGAGAATGGATGCCGAAGAAACCCTTCAGCAGCGCCGAAGGAGGCTGGCCCAGGTCGCTCGAGCGGTATGGAGCAAGCCCAGGACAACCCTAATCCTCGTGCAGCGAGAAGAGGCTGACTGTTGTGTAGTGTGAGGCATGCCGCCTGCGGAAGGTATGGCATGGCATAGATTTGCATCCGCACTACATGTCCTTTCTTTCAATGAGTCTTACTGACCTGTTCAGATCCGATGCGATCGTTCCAATCCTTGCTCCAACTGCCGCAATGCCAACCTCGCATGCCAAACAATCTATCCGAGAGCAGAAGGGGTGCCCAGACGTGATAGAGTAACTCAACTGTATGACGTACGAGGCGTCTGAAGCCCTTCCAGTAGCTAATGTTCACTCAGCGAGGAACGAGTCAAATATCTCTGTGATCGTCTATCAGCAACCGAGACCCAGTCCAACAGCACAGCTCCTACTGTTGTTGATTCGACAGCTCGTCCTGCATCTTCCCCTGCTTCCGTCCTGACTAGTCAGCATGAGTCGTTCACGGTAGATGAGCCGGGGGTTTACCAAGGTGCCTCGTCTTTCAGTGACCAATCTGTCCAGGCGAGCGATATCTCTCAGTCCAGTATCGCCGCCAGCAATGTCTACAACCAATTCAACTTGGACGGCATATCTCAGCAGTTGACGAATCATCTAGAACCCTTGGACAGGCCGGCTCTCTCCGATGATTATCAGTTATCCTCGAGTATCACGTCAAAGCACCATCCAGAAATGGAGTTACTGCCAGTTGGGCTGGTGGTTGCCATACTCCAACAAATCAAGAGTAGGCCGGCCCCGTCCATGTCCCATTTTATGTGCCTGCATGCTCGCTTGCCAGGCAGGCTGCGTGGGGTAACAAGAGGCCCAGTCGCTAAAATCTCCAGCAAAACGACCGATTTTCTTGTGCTCGTTTCTCATCAATGATCCATCATTATTCGAGACCTTGTGTCGACAGGCATATTTCACCGCAACCCCCCTGTCACTTGGCCAAGCTACCAGTATGTACGGAATTTTGTATTACCTCCTCAAGGAATACACTCTCCTACAGAGTCCACTAGCACAGAAGCACGACTTAAAGGTGCACACTTCGATCTGCGAAAGGAACGTCTGTCGTGGGATCGAGACATATCAGACTCTGGCCATGCCTTGCTTTGAGAACGTTCTCAGTCTGGCTCTGGGGGTGGGTAATCAACACCACAACACTTTTACGTCACAAGTCGTGTGCTCATAAACACAATTTAGATCACCAAAGCACAAGAAGTCGGAAAGCCATTCCTATGCTGCACGCTCTTGGCTGCTGCCACCAGCCACTGCCGCATGCTAGGCTATTGCCAAGAGGCAACATATGGAAAGCATCAAGCTCGTAGAGCAGACCAGATGCGTCGTGTCTTCTGGTCTATTTATATCACGGACAAGAACATGTCCCTACTTCAAGGTCGCCCCTCATATCTACAAGACACTGAGGTGGATGCCTGGTATCCGAGGATTTCTCCTGATGTCGCCTTCAAAGGCTGGGACGAGCTGTTCGTCTTCGGTATTAAGTTCGCCCAGCTCCAAGGTCAGGTTTATGACCAGCTGTATTCGGCTGCTGCGCGTCACGTCCCTCGCGCCCAGCAGGATCAGGCGGCGAACCGACTTTCGGACGAGTTGCAATCCTGGTATACTGAACTAGGAAAAGTAAACTCCTTTTTATTACTCATGCAAGAAACCTCGCTAATCTGACCTAGATTGACTCAAGCCAAATGAGAGATCATCAAATATTTGAACTGTCCAAGAAACACTGGGATGTCATGTATTACTCTACACTTACTTTGATTTTGATCAAGGCACCCACTACGGATGAAGAATCTGAGATCAGTCTCAAATGTCTGGAAGCCGCTCGTGCTGGGCTCAACAGTCACCTCGCATGCTTCTCTAGTTATCAGACTGACGACAGCCCTGGTCTGGTCTCAGAGTCCGATTACGCCAGCTGGTTAGTTCCATTGGTATCCTACCATTTGGTATTCCTCACTGACGACCGATGTGTCGGCAGGGTTCTTCACCAATCATCACTTAACCCGTTTATCGCTGTTTTCCTTCACGCTATTGCGTCTGCGCATGATATGGAGGATGTCTCTCTTCTGGACCGTATGGTAGCTGTTTTGGAAAGGATTTCTGGAGTATCAAAAGCCTGCCAGAGCCTTTTCAAGGTCTGCTCCACATTCGCCCGCATAGCGCGAGTCCTGGCCGAAGCACGAATGAATAACGCCAGCTCACAAAGTCAGACGCAGGAAGCACTTCAGGCCTTCAACGAAACAGATTCTGGATTTCAACTTGGTCTGGAGCCGTTTGAGGGGCTCTTTGGAGCACAAATGGTTGAACAGCTCACCAGTTACGAGTCTTTTAGCTTCTCATCTATGCTAGGTAACTGGACTGTTGATGAGACAGGCAGACCAGGAAGTTCCGGGGAGTAGTTGCGGAGACTTCAAAAATGCCTGAATTTTCATCAACGTACTTATAACCTCGACATTTGTTTTGAATTTCTCCACTACTCATTGCCTGTTTCCTCAGACGATGATTTTCAACAGAACGCCATTGATATGCTTATAATCTGGCAAATCATTGAAAATTATTCAAACGTCCAATGTAGCCCTTTGCGGTACCGGGCCGATGTCAAATGGTGGGTGGCCCCTACTCTGTCTGATCGGATCCACGGAAAGCGCGGGTCCGCGCCCTTCCGCTCTGGAGCAGAGGGCAGACGATTTGATGATATCAACGAGGACGAGGAGGTACATATAAGAAGAATACAAGTGACATTGTGTACACGTTAGAACCGAGACGTCAACGTGTAATTACTGTATCTTAGTCCCAATCGCAGCCCCCCAACATGTCGAATCTTGCTGCAGCGCCAAATGTCACCAACTCGGGCTTTGAGCCCCTAACCCCATTGGACCTTCTGATGCCCAAGAATTACATCCGTGTCTTGTTGGCCTTTCGAACTTCGGAGCCTTTCGATGCGGTGTCGAAGCGACTTCAAGCTGGTCTCGACGCCACAACTGAGAAAATACCTTGGGTATCTGGACGAATCCGTTCCGCTGGGGAAAATCACCAACTGGTTGCACATGGTGGAATACAATACCCATTGACCCCAAGTCCTCCGCAAATCGCGGACCGGGGCTCGATCGATGAGCCCATTTCAAGCTTGGCGGCGCATGCGATTCACTCCACTACCATACCAGACGATGTTTGGCCGCTCGGGGCTCTACCTGAACCCGAGGACCCATTGGTTTTTGGAGCCAGCATCTTCCGTTTCAAAGCTCACGAAGGTCTTGGTCTATGTGTTTGCATGCATCACAGTGCTGTTGATGCAACAGCGTTCACCGAAATCCTCAGGGTCTGGGCTCAAGAGACCACCGCGTTGGGATCGACTCGGTCACAATTCACTGCCAGCAGACTTTCTCGTGTTTCTGAGGCACTTGCTTCTGAGATTAGTACGGCCTCGTCAAAGGATGCTGAGGAATTATTCGGATTGCTTCCTGAGTACTCCCGCATACCACCCACAATGCCGTCGAGCTTCCCGTCCTTCGCCTCTCAGATATTTAC
This sequence comes from Diaporthe sp. PMI_573, assembly GCA_021399435.1. Classification (NCBI taxonomy): domain Eukaryota; kingdom Fungi; phylum Ascomycota; class Sordariomycetes; order Diaporthales; family Diaporthaceae; genus Diaporthe; species Diaporthe sp. PMI_573. Next base: position 580,590 of record JAJTUP010000007.1, on the reverse strand, counting down.
GATACCAACTGCGCGTCTGGACACCTACAAAAAAGCCTTGGCCGACCACCTGGAACCGCCTCCTTCCACAAATACTCTACTTTGTGCGCTGTTATGGTCCTCCATCACGCGCATAAGGGCGCGGCACAACGGAACCAACCCGACTCCCACTTCGAGCCGACTGGTCATGGCCGTAAATGGCCGCCGGCGAATCGATCCCAGCTTTTCCCCACCAGACAACCCGTACTTTGGCAACCTGATCCTCTACGCTTCTGCTGAAAGCTCTTTTGACACTCTGCAACGAGCTGTAGATTCTACCCGCGAACAGGCGGAAATCTGCAACGCCGTCACTCAATCGTACGGCCCAGCCAAGATCAACCGCCAGCATATTGCCAATGCCTTCGAGCTAGGCAGGAAGTCCGGGGACTGCAGCACCATATTCCCGGGGTGGGACCTTTTCAACCACAAGGACCTCTCAATCACTAGCTGGGCCGACCTAGATTTGTATCAGATGGACTGGGGCTCAGAGCTCGGGCAGCCCGAGTTTGTCCGCTTCCCTTCCAGTGCGGCGGACGGAGTGTGTATTATCCTACCACGCAGATGGCTTGAATTCGTATCTCAGGATCAGAACGTCATCGAAGTAGTGATCATGCTCAAGGAAGAGCATATGGAGGCCCTCAAGGCGGACAGCGTGTGGCAGAGCCTCACCAAAGCACTCTGAGGCGGCTGTGCTCGTCTTGTAGCAGACGAACGCTTCGTGCTTTTTTGCATCTTATTCCTGTACCGTGTGGAAATTCATAGAATAAGACCTTGTTTAACTGGAAAAAAGTATATGTATTTTGCACTCCCAAAAACTTGATGTCAATGATCGTCAGTAAGGATGGAGAGTTGCTCCTCTCTTGATTATGTATATCTATGGCGATCAAAGCACGCTTTCGCCCTTTTTAAGTTGCAATGATCCAATACCAGACTGCAAAATCTATGTGGTTGGAACCTTCATGACCGATTGTGGGCTCTGGCAGAGGGGTAACACATAATTCAAGCCAATGCTCGCCAGTGATATCGTCGCACCTCTCCACCGATGGCACAGTGATCCTACCCAAGTTCTTTTGAGGCATACAGTCCTAATGCAACGCTAGTCTGTATTTTTCCAAACACCGTGTCTTGAGTCCTGTCCGTATTCGCTCGGCCGGAGTGTTCATTTGGTGCAAGGTTGTTGCCGCGGATCCGCGGTGGCCGACAGTCCGAGATGTGGGTTGGAACCAGTTTGTGATTTGACGTCCTGACTTCCCACTCCGGGCAGAAAAGGGGCTGAGAACAGGAAATGGCCATGATAAAGGTCACATAAGGAACATTGGTTCGGAGTTCGGATCTCTACATGACCAATCTGAGAATACATATCGTACACATTCTCTGTTGTCTGACTGCTGCTTATCTAGACTTCACTTACAAGAAGCCGTGTTGACCAGGCTTACCTTTCGCCCCACTCTCTTATTACTCGTCTTTGCCATGGATGGTGAGTGCAACCACAGATCACATGTGTCCCGTCTAGGTATACGTTGGCCACGGAGTCTTACCGAATGTGACTCATAGATGACATCGCCGCCATCGTTCTCGACAATGGGTATGTTGCTCGTAAACCAGCTACAAGGCATATTGGACGCCCAGAATCTGACCACTCTCCTCCAGGTCGGGTATGTGTAAAGCAGGTTTCGCCGGGGACGATGCGCCGCGTGCCGTGTTTCGTAAGTCGATCACAGATGTGCATCAACAGAGTTGAATATGAGCTCAAAGCGTTCGTGAATGCAACACGAAACATTTGGCTTTTGCTTTGATTAAACACTGAAAATCAAATAGCTTCCATTGTTGGTCGCCCTCGTCACCATGGGTAAGTTTAAATCTCCCATCCACCCCCCCCCCCAACTTCTTGAGTTCAAGATGCCAGAGCGCATGGGCTTCGCACCGACATAAACTCGTTTTGGGAACATGGACATGTGGCTTCCGGAGCTAAAACGTGTTGTTTTCATAGGATCATGATCGGAATGGGCCAGAAAGATTCCTACGTCGGCGACGAAGCAGAGTCTAAGCGCGGCATTCTCTCTCTCCGGTACCCCATTGAACACGGTGTGGTCACCAACTGGGACGATATGGAAAAGATTTGGCATCATACATTTTACAACGAGCTTCGTGTGGCTCCCGAAGAACACCCCGCCCTTCTGACTGAAGCCCCGATTAACCCGAAGTCAAACAGAGAAAAGATGACACAAATAATGTTTGAAACTTTCAACTCGCCGGCGTTCTATGTCTCAATCCAGGCCGTCTTGTCTCTCTACGCTTCGGGACGCACCACCGGCATCGTTCTCGACTCAGGCGACGGTGTTACTCACGTTGTTCCAATTTACGAAGGCTTTGCGATCCCGCATGCTATCATGCGCATCGACATGGCCGGCCGAGACCTGACTGATTATCTCATGAAGCTCTTAACAGAGCGCGGATACTCGTTTTCAACTACTGCCGAGCGCGAGATAGTCCGTGACATCAAGGAGAAACTTTGTTACGTGGCTTTGGATTTTGACCAAGAAATCGGGACGGCAGCCACCAGCTCGGCGGTGGAAAAGACATATGAGCTGCCAGACGGCCAGGTGATTACAATCGGCAATGAGCGTTTCCGAGCTCCCGAGGCCCTCTTTCAGCCTGGAGTTATCGGCCTGGAAACGGGTGGGATCCACGTGACAACCTTCAATTCGATTATGAAGGGCGACGTCGATATTCGGAAAGACCTTTACGGTAACATAATCATGGTACAGACCGCCGCCCCCCACGAACATGAAGCTCAAGATGATCGAGTCACTGACGTCCATTCTTAGTCTGGAGGTACGACCATGTACCCTGGGATCGCGGATCGAATGCAGAAGGAAATCGTCGCCCTGGCGCCTTCATCTATGAAGGTCAAGGTTGTAGCTCCTCCGGAACGAAAATACTCGGTCTGGATCGGAGGGTCTATCCTGGCATCGCTTTCGACGTTCCAACAGATGTGGGTTACCAAGCAGGAATACGACGAGAGTGGCCCGTCCATTGTGCACCGCAAATGCTTTTAGGGTCTATGGAGAGCTTTTCTACGTCTGGCAGCGAACATGATAGGACCTGTTTCTTGTGTCAAAGACTTTGAGTTGAATAGAGACTAGTTCGCACCGGGAGGTTTTCAGCTGGTCTTGCATGCAGCCAGTCAGCTCGTAGTTCATGCAGATGCGGCCAATCACAACGGCCTTACACTCCACGTAGGGAAGCTGGCAAAGTCCAGGGGAACATCGCCCCTTGCCCCTGACCTCGGCAGCAACCTGGGGTTCGTCGTGGGGTCGATCTCGTGCACCCAATAGGCGGGCAACCGCTAGCCAAGTGCGGCAGGTGGCCGAGTCTTGGGGCCTCCCTCTGCACTTATTCAGGTACAAGTCCGCCGCAGGTTTCGGCGGGCGTGGCGGAGGGGGCCTGCTTGATTGGCCTCGCCGCCCTCGACTCGCATTTTACGATGTCGCCGCCCAGAGCTCGACGCTACTAACACGGTGAATAGGTCCGGGGGAACCAATCTATTTCATTGGGGCCAGGCGGAAATTTCACATGCGGGCCGTTTGACACTTGCGGTGCAGCAGTTTGATGGGGATTTTGTCGTGGATAAATAATCGTTCGCCCGCGTGATGTTACCGCTGTCTCCTCGTCGAGTCAGTCGTCACGGAGAGATCGCCACTGCGCCAGCCCTTACATTCGCTTGTATTTGACGCTCCCTCGTGGGACTCGACTTAATCCACGTCCGCCGTAATTCGTCCTCTCCTCGCCCGAACAAGATGGGTTTCCGTTCGTTTTTCTCAAGGGCCGCTGTGGCGGCATTCGCCGTGACAGGATGCCAGGGGATCCGCATCATCCAGTCCAATGACGACGGGTGGGCGGAGCTGTACCTGCGGTCTTTCCACGACTCGCTCCTCAGCGGAGGTCATGATGCCGTGGTCTCCGCTCCGGCAGACAACCAGAGTGGCAGAGGTAAGTCACCTCGGGCGGTGAACAACGAGCCGGTCAGAGAAACGATGGCTTATTTCTCGTCTGAACTCCAACGTCGTGCCTGGACGATGGCTAACGCACCAATCAGGCTCGCTGGACGCAGACCCCAGTCGTCGCACGGCAGCGTGCCAGTATGACAGCTGTCCGGCTAACACCAACACCCCAACTGGCACGAACTCGTCCGATACCCGGCTGAACTGGGTCAACTCGTTCCCGGCCACATCGATCCGCTACGGCATCAACAGCATCGGCCCCAGTCACTGGGGCGGCGCAGCACCCGAGCTGGCCGTCGCGGGACCCAACGTGGGCTCTAACGTGTACCGTAAGCACAAAGACTCCTGCTTCCACCGGTCCCCTTCGAGTGTGTTCTCGAATTGTCCGGAATACATCACCTTAGGCCTCGGAGTGGGACACTAACACATACTAGTCCAAGTCCAATTCTCAGGCACCGTCGGCGCCGCATGCTACGCGGTCGGCGAGGCAGGCATACCCGCCATCGCCTTCTCGGGCCTCACGGACGGCACGCTGCCCTGGAACACGGTGCCCGTGCCCGCCCGGAGCCTGATCTACGCCGACCTGGCGGCGAACCTGACCAACGCCATCATCGACGCGGGGGCCCCCTACCTGCCCCCGGGGATCTTCCTCAACGTCAACTTCCCCGAGGTCACGGGTGCGTGCACCAACGCCGACGCCTTCAAGTTCGTCATGAGCCGCATCAACCCGCGCACCATCTTCTCGGCCCCGGACGTCGACACGTGCGGGAGCACTGCGCTGCCCACGGACAAGAGTGTTGTGGATGCCGCGGGTTGTCACGTCTCGGTTAGTGTTGGCGAGTGCAGGGACAAGTCGACGGCGGATGCGGCAAATCAGAAGATTGTGCTGGACAAACTCGGCAGTTTCTTTACTTGCTTGTCGTGAGTGAGGTTTTCTGAGTACATATTGCTCATGGTCTCTGCATCGAGGGCTGGGAGTTTATCTCTGGACAGGTTTCGGCAGGTCTCATGCGACATCGGTGTATATAACACGGATTATGATATTATCCATGATGCAAAAGACGCATGATCGATCAACATGCTGCATGTATTGTGCGGGCACTGTTGCCGGGTTTGATTCTCGTCACAGCATTTCCGTGCCTTGCTTGGCAGGGCAACCCAATCCGACTTGTCACATATGACCGCACAGTGATGTGTCCTTTGTAGGGACAAAGAGTTGCTCTACGTTGTGACATGTGCAGATAGATAATGTTGATAACCACCGAGGATGATGGACATCGACGTTACTGGCCCACAAGCTTCTGATTATGCCGGCAATAAAGTTCTGACAATACCAACGGATGACAGAAACCAATCGCACATCAACCAGGTTATCTAACCAGATTCACCCACACCTCACAAACTCTATTAGGACTCTTGGCCCGCCCGAGATAGTATTCTGTATACGTAGGTGTCCATCGCATATTTATGATATCCCTATAACCTGTAATTTGGGATGCATTCTAGTGCTACTGGTTGAACTGAGTGTTATTTTGCCGAGGGAAGGCTGCCGTTCACCTGCCAGTTTTGACAGGGTACAACAGCGATCGCGACAAAACTTGCAGCCGCGCATATCCCGCCCATTGTGGTCATTTGCCTGCTCGCAGTGCTCGGATCTGAAAGACGGGCTTGGCTTGATCGGGCCTACTGATTGTTCCCCAGGTCTTGGGAAGGAATTAGCGCGGCAGTCACACACCTGACAGCCTCAACCCGCTAGGCCAGAATGTTAACCCAGCTAGGACATACAAATGTGATCGACGCGTATTCGAGTGCTCCAGCCCGCAGGGACAACGGCCGCCACAAAGTGCACAAACCCGCCTGCCTGACACATGGTAGGATCTTGGCGATGGCGACGGCACCCACTCACGGGGCGGAGGAATACACCCGTCAAATCAAACACCACGTCGGCGATATGCTTGAATGCCGGCAAATATCACCGCTCACAGTACCGTGTCCAGAAAGTGCCAAGCTTCCTGACCCTGTACCCCGCAGATTTGTGTTCTTGGCTTGATCCACAGACTTGGTCCCCTTGGCCTTTCCCGTCCGGGATTCAGAGATTTAATGCCGTTGGGCGGGATGGATCCCCGTTGCTCGCAGGCTCATCACTGCTATAACAAGACTTGTCCTCCTGCGTCGGTCCCCAGATTTTTGTGGGCGGCGTTGCCGGCGGTTACATCGTCACCACTCACTTGCTTAAGTCGCACGCCCGAGACTCGCGGCTAGAAAAACTCGCCCGGTCGACTTCCCATTCACAAACCTACTCATAACCCGCAACTATTTGGGCTGCGTTTGTGCTTTTCAAGATGGAGAAAGCAATCGCAAGTATGAGGCCTCGAAATGAATTTTGGACAACGAAGAAATTTGCTAACCTGACTTCGCAGTCGAGCAAGATGTGCCGCAGAGCCCGTCCGAGTCCAAGTCGGAGCTGGGCAATGGCTTGCAGTGGACAGAAGAGGAGGAAACGATCCTGAGGCACAAGATGGACTGGCGCACCGTGCCATGGGTCACCGTCCTGTACCTGCTGTGCTTCCTCGACCGCATCAACATCGGCAACGCCAGGATCCAGGGCATGCAGGAGGACCTCGGGCTCCAGGGGCTGAGGTTCAACTGGGCCCTGTCCATCTTCTACATCGTCTACCTCACCGTCGAGGTTCCGAGCAACATCATCCTCAAGCGCGTCGGCCCCCGGTTCTACCTCCCCTCCCTGGTCGTCGGCTTCGGCCTCGTGTCGCTCTGCTCCGCCTTCATCACAACCTACCCGGGCCTGCTCGTGGCCCGCGCCATCCTCGGCGCCTTCGAGGGCGGCGCCATGCCGGGCTTCGCATTCTACCTGAGCTCCTTCTACAAGCGCAAGGAGCTCCTCTTCCGCATCGGCATCTACGTCTCCGCGGCGAGCATGGCGGGTGCCTTCGGCGGCCTGCTGGCGACGGGCCTCAGCCGCATCCCGGACTGGGGCGTGGCATCCATGCGCATCCACACGTGGCGCAACATCTTCTTCTTCGAGGGGATCATCACCATGATCATCGGCCTCATCGCCCCCATCTGGCTGCCCGCGTCCCCCGCGACGTGCAAGTTCCTCACCGAGCGCGAGCAGATGATCGCCGCCGAGCGGCTGGTCCGCGAGCACCGCTCCCAGCCCGACGAGCGCGTCACCTTTGCCCACGTCAAGCGCGCCGTCATGTGCATCCACAACTACACCTGCGGCCTGGGCTTCTTCCTCATCAACATCACCGTCCAGGGCCTGTCCGTCTTCCTGCCCACCATCCTGCGCGACCTCCAGTGGACAGACACCAAGGCGCAGCTCTACAGCGTCCCGCCGTATGTCTGTGCCTGCGTCGTCGCCGTTGCTATCGCCTACGCGAGCGACAAGACCCGCCACAGGGGTGCTTTCCTGGCTTCCTTTTCGTTGCTGGCTATCATTGGGTTTGCCATCCTGCGGTGGGAGACTAACCCTAATATTCGGTACATGGGTGTCTACTTCGTCACGATTGGGGCGTTCCCCGGTGGACCGGGTTTCTTGGCCTGGGCGATCAATAACGCTGCGGGACCAGCTGTGCGAGCCGTGACTAGTGGTTACGTCGTGACTGTCGGTACTATTGGTGGGATCGTTGCTACGTAAGTTTCCTCTGTGCTTCAATGAGACCGATTCTCTAGATTCTGACGATACTGTTAGGTGGACATATGTTCCCTCAGACGGCCCGGCCTATCGTACCGGCCACACGATTAACCTCGTCGGACAGATTGTGGTCGTATGCCTGTCACTATTCGGTATATTCTACTGCATCTGGGAGAACAAGCTCCGAGCAGCCGGGAAGCGTGACTACCGACTCGAGGGCCGCACCGAGGAGGAGATCAGCCAGCTGGGTTACAGACACCCTGAGTTCAGGTACATTAAGTAGGGCACATAGCACGTTACTTGAGCTTGCGTTATTGTATGCACATACGAATTTAGATCTGAATTGCCAATTTGACGCTCTGAGCGGCGCTTCTACACTAGTCGTACCACCACTCCTGACCCCCTACGTTTCCCTTCTCGTTGATGCTCCCATTCTGACGTAGTTATACGGCCGTACACACCGTAATATGTGAAACTGCCATTTCCTTGCCATGGACCGCTGCCTTTTCCGTATGTTTGGAGTATTGCTACCCTCTTGGAAGATTATAATGTACAGGATCGATGTCTTAGCCAGCATTCCTCGTTGGGTCCAATAGGTCAGTCAGGATGTTGAGCTTCGTAAATGGGCCGTTGTTGTGAGACGTTGGTGGAACAGACATCCGGCGCGGCGCACGCTTCTTTTTGGCCTCCTTGGAACGATCAGTGCTGGACTCTTTGTCAGCATGTTGATCTCTGTTGGAGTTGCTGTCCCTCCTTTCATCTTCCTCCTCTTCTTGCGACTGGTAACTGATTTCTTCAGGCTTTTTTGGCCACAACTCTCCTTGGTCGACGTCGCAGAGCGGCCAACTGTGGCCGTGGCTGCGACAACGGTCGGCGTCTGAGCCGCCACACCAGCACCGAGCCTCAGCTGCATCGATCAACTCGAAATCTTCTTTGGTCGGGGTTCCGTCTTGTTTGACTATGACCCAATCTGCGTCCTGGTCATGTTGCGAGAGTCGGCCGTTCGGCTCATTGGTTTGCGTGCTACTGGTCGTCATGGTTGATTGTAGAATGAGAATGTAGCGAATGGCAGGTATAGGAAGGAAAATAATCGTGGCGCTGTTGTTTGCCTGGATTTAAATATTCCCTCGGGGCAATGCAGTACGTTTTGGCTCCAATTGTGAATCACGAATGCCAGTCGGTAACAACCAATAGTATGATGATTCGAAGACGTAAGTTACCTTTCATATTGTCCTTGTTCTTCACTCCATGAGGAAAACAATGCTGTGACTCACCTTTGTGATGACTGGATGGGCACTGCACTGCAATTGGCAGCGTTAAGTTGAGCGAGGAGGACAACCAAAGGATATCAGCTGTCAGCGATGGTAAATGCGCACAGCTTGCCTATGAGGCTTCTCTTCCGAGTTTCTCTTGAGAAACGACCCAGTAAATAACAACCACCTCATCTTTCTCAACTTGCTTCTTTCCTCTGACTGGACTCTCCGTTCTCTTCATCCAAGTACACGTACACGTCTTCCTCTTCGTAGTACCTATCCTGAACAACCCTTTTCTCCTTCATCCAAGCCTGGACAGTGTCTGATTTCTCCCATGCCATGACTGCTCTCATTCCGACCTCCACTTGATCATGGTGCTCGTTGTCCTGGAACTTATCCCAGCTCACAAAGCCCCAGTACACGTCGTAGGTATCATTGGGTCTAAAAAGAGTCGATACAACCAACGGGTGGCACCACGTTTCCATCTTGGCCCACTCGTTTGACAATATACCAGGGCTACCACGGGCTTCTTCAACTGTATGAAGTGCTTCACGTAGGAACCCGACTTCTTTTTGTAACGACCCTGGATGCAAAGCTGAGTAACTTGCTGTTGTGTTATCAAGCCAGACCGGGGGCGTCAAAAATTGCAATGGGACGACCTGACTGAATTCCCAGTCGATCACCCCCACGAGTTTAAGGTCCTGGTCCCATAGCATGTTGCTATAATGATTGTGTAGGTCTCCGTGCATCAACACGAAAGGGCCTTCCTCTTTCGACGCATCGAACCACTTTTCGGTCACGAATCGGCGGAAGTCCTGCACAGCGTACAGTAGCCTGGCGCCACCATCAGAGACCCTATCAACATCCGGGTTGGTAGATCTTTCTAGCTCATTGTCTGACAGCCAGAGCAGTGACTGTATGTACTCCGAGGCTGTGGTGAATGTTTTATTGACTGGGAATTTCTCTGCTGGATTTTGTCCCCCGCAATCTTGCATGACGATTTCGATGCTGAGAGGCCGATGACAAACGTGCACACCGGCAAGATTAGATTCAGATGGTCCGCGAGGATCAAACCCAAGTGCACCAATCCTGGGAAACTCTTGTTGTCGTAATTCGACGAATACCTCAGCAAGTTGCTGGTAGATATGTCGTGTTGCGTCAGTCGCCCCTCTATTGTTGATCCACTTCTCACCGTCCTTGAAGCCATGTTCCACCAGGTTCTGGCCGTCGATAAAATCCATGATGATGAAAGCCAGGCCAATCGGACTCGTCCCGGAGAAAGAATAGGCATGGACTTTGGGAACAGGGATTTTGGTCTTGAGGGCCACGTGTCTGGGTATCATGCATGGTCAGCGCTGGGTGTCTTAGATTTACCTCGTGTACTCACCTGTCCCACTCACTTCATAGTCGCAACTTCTACCTCCACCTTCTCATCAATCCAAGCAGCGGGGGTCCATAGTGGAATTGGGATCCGTAAAACCCATCGGTGTTTCTGGGTCTGTGCCTCTGGATCCTCAAATTCCACGAAGAAACACACATTAAATCCGCCATGCTTCAAAGGACTGAAGAACCTGCACGGCGCGTTTTGGTGGTGCGAAGATGCTAGTGCGAGAATCGCAGCTTGATCGATTGATTCGATGAAACGCGCCCTCTCCCTGAGGACACGATCCTGGACCATAGAATTTCTCATAATGGCGTATTGAGTGACTGATCTCTGACGAAAGCAAAGCCCACATTGAAAAGACGGAAGAGAGTTCTCAGAGCTCAGCCCATGGTCTACGAGATGTTGGGCCCCCACCACAGAGCCGCAAATAGCACGGCCAAGAGCGCAGGACAACACTAACCGCTTCTGGTCATCCGACAGACTAACGGACAGGTATGTTTACTCGACAATATGATTTATGCGTCATGTTGGTTGTTCTTTGGACCTTTCAATGCGCTTCTCATTTATGATATGGTCGGCTGGCCGCCCTGTGCCGTCGGACTTTCCCTACATGGCATTGGTCTCCGACGGCACAGGGCGACATGTCCTGCATGAGGCCAAATCATTACGGGCCGATGCCAACCACCGGACCAACCAACTTGACAACAGCTCGAAGCGTTTGCTGGACAGAACCGTTGGCTTTGGTCTTGGACCCCAATGACCGCATTGCCTCTTGACTTATTTGAGAATAACATCTCCACACGAGGCCTTTGTGCCCTTGTCCTGGGTGCTGGCCAGGCCCATCCGGTGATATAATTAGACGCGTTGTGGTGTCCATTGGATGTGGTTCATTGCGATCTGAATTTGACGTTTTCGTTCAGACTTGGTTGTCGCAATGTTGACCTACTGCGATGTTTCAACACCAGCCACGCGATCGGCCCTCTTTTTCTAATATTGGAATACGGTCGAGCTCGTTGGTGGATAACACAACGTGTGGAAGATCGTTGAAACGTGCTACATCACTCACGTCACTGCGACCGGCTCTGGCCCATGGGTGAGGTCCTCATGGGTCGAACCTTTTCTGCAGCCTGACCTATCACCTAGCAAGATAGATGCGTCCTTGTTGCATCAGTTATCAACAAACTTAAATTACGATGGAGTGGTGCTAGGTCAAGTACCCTCGGTGCTTTATTGAAGAATATAAGGTGCTGTACAATATCCACCGCTGAGACTCTGAATTAGACGGCCCTCATGATCACTTCGCTCTCTGTTCTTCTCAAATCGTCAAGTCAAGTACTGCAGCTGGTCTGTCAGACTTCACAGCACCTTTCTTCCAGATTCCACCACAAATCAGCCCCTCGACCTCACGCTCCTCTTTCTTGCACGCCAGAAGATATTCTCAATAAGAGACTTTAAATCAACTTGGGCAAATCTCACGCAGCAGTAATTTCTGACTCTCTGGCAAACTTACAAGTGAGCAGTCTCGGGTCACACTGAATGTGCTAAATAATACACTTACTCATTACGAATTCCTCTTTGAAAATCACACAATGTCTTGGTTCGGCGGAAATAAAGGCTCTGGTAATCCCAGCCGTGGAGGACGGGAAAGCCGATCTCTGTCCCCAGACTCTATGCTACGTGCTTTAGAAGAGCTCGAGTCCGAGTTGGCAAGGCAGCGCGATTCTCTCGAATACCGTCAAACGGAATCAAGATTCAACTCAGTGCGTGCCGCCGAATTCAGCAACCAAATGCGTACCGTCGAAGCGCGGCTGGTGCGCATGCTATCAGATTCCGCAGAAGCAGCAAAACACGCGCGCCGTGGGAGATCACGACGGATGCCAGGTTCTACTCCCGGTGTCGACCCAGACTCGGCTGAACAACGGCACCTGGAAATTGAATCCCAGAGGCAGCACCTGAGGGCCGAGATTGAGCAGCTGCGGCACGCCAGCAACCGTTTCTCGCGTCAGGCCAGGGAGCACGACGAGGAAGCACGGACTATCAGGCAAACCATGGCAGAGATTCAAGACCAGATCAAGCGTCTGAAAAAGGATATCGAGAAAGCACGGCAACAGGAGCGTCGCGACAACAAAAGAGGAGGAGGCCCTCGGGGCGGAGGGTCTGGCGGCGGCGGAGCTTACGGTGGCGGACCGTCTCAACCACATGGCTCATATGATCCACATTATGATGGTGGCTGGTCTGAAGGAAATTATGATACGTATTTGAGCGGCAGCGGTAACGGCCAGCAAGGCTCAAGCTACTCGTCCACTCAAAATCAAGCAGCAGTTAAGGCAGCCGGACATCAGACCAGTCACCGAACTTTGAAGCCAAAGAAAACGAGTCACACGAAGAGGTGACAGCATCCAAGGACTGGGCCGCATCGGTCTGTCGTTGAGGGGTATTGGAGCCTGGGAGGCCTCTTGAGGTCTCCCTGCTTACGAGGGCGATTAGCATTATGCTCCGAATGAGTCCGTGGTCAATGGCATGACCTTTCTGCACGAACTGCTCCTTCTGCGCGCTTGCCAAGGTATTGTGGCTGTGCGTTTTCTGGGCTTCCATCCTCCGTTTTGTATAGCTCAAGTATAGTTCACATCGCCAGTCACTCGTTCAATCATATACTCAAGCCGTCCTGCATGCGATTTGTGATAGCCAAGATCTGCTTTAGATGATACTCAAGTATTGCAACTCACTTGTGCCATATTCTACGCGATGCACCATCGTGACATAGCCTCCGTCATGGGTGCAATACGAGCGTATTGCCAAGAAAGGCCAACCGCTCCAATGAACTTACACCGCCGGTGCTCACGCCCAGACCCGAAAGGACCAAGAGCACTCTCTGAAAGTAACCAAACTTTATAGACCCCACGAGCTGAGCGCGTGATCGTTGTAAGCTGACATCAATTGATACCGAGCGCCTTGGTAGATCAATGCTTGAGGGATTGGGATGCCCTGTGCCGATGTTCCGAGGCTGGCTGGCTCACCGCAGCTTCTTCTCTCGACACTACCATTTCCTGTGTTGTTTGGGAGAATATATATGGAGAATCTCTGTTTGAGTTGTGCGTAGAGCTCGTTAAATCACCAGGCGCCTGGAGGGTTAAGTACATTACAGTTCTTTATAACTTGCCTCGAATTTATTAATTCAACTGTAAACTTGTATATAATAGTGAACCATCCTCATCTGGCGGTGAGAAGACTTCATAGAAACATGAGCCAAGAGAAATGTGGAGTCTCTTTTTCTAATATCGATGTCAATTAAGCAGGCCGCATCCAGTGTTCAGACATCCTCGTTTTTCCGCTGTTCATATTCTTCTTACATTTCTCTGATCATTTGCCAGTGATACTTGGTCGAATATCTTGCAGGTGGGCTGACGAGATGTTTCCACTTGGCGTGATCCATCGGACGGCTAACGGTGAATATTATTCCTTTTTGGGCGGCATCTGAGGATTCCAGTCACGTGCCAAGTGACTCCTTCCGCGGGGTCCAAGCCCCTCACGGGTTTTGTACTACGTTGAAGATGTTGGCAAGAAAGAACTGAACAATGCCATTGGACCCACTGAGCCTCCACCGATACAATGGAAAGAAAGGCTCAGCCACGACAAAGCAAATATAAATAGGGAGATCTCTGCCACCTGGAGACGCACTATCGTACAAAGATCAAGCCGTGAACTTGCATCCACAATCCAGTCAGCAGCAAGAGAATCTCCTATTTCCAGAAACCATTTCCAGAGGTCCTCAAGATGCTTTTCAAACCAACCATCACTCTTCTTTCGGCCACACTGGCCGCTGCTCTTCCCAGCAAGCGACAGTCTCAGCCTAACCTCAGCGTAACGCTCACAAACACGACCCTCGATGTGACCGAGGTGTTCCACGCTTCGACTGACGGGACAGCCGTCATTGTCGACACCACTGTGGCCATCGATTTCGTCAGGATCGAGTGCCTCGAGATCTGTATCCCAGAGTTCCACTGCATTCTTCACGACAAGAACCTCTCCCGCATCACCACCCTAGGCCCGGGAAACACCGGTTTTGCCCCGGGCGTAGAAGTCGGTATGATCATCTGCGGCCCATGGCTACCAGACTTCCATAACGAGTCCCAGCCTCCGGTGGCCGAAGCTACCGCGACAGAGCCCTAAGCAGTCCTCGTCGTCCTTTCCAACACCCAGACGGACTGGCAGACTGGGTTTGACTACCACGTCATCAAGACTGTCAGCCTCGCCGAACGGCAGCGATACTAAATGGGTGCCGCGGTTCAGGAGGTGAACTATCCCGCAAGGTGAGCGGTCGATCTGGGAGGCTTTTGATATGGATGACAAGTCGATTGGGAACTTTGCAGCGAGCTATAGGGTTATTCGCAACTATGCGCCGGGGTTGGAGGCCTCCTTTGTTTGTGAGCAAGATGTGGTCCAAAATCGCCCCCGTGCTGGCTTTGTCCTCGGCAGCTTTCACTGATGCTGCGAGTCTGGCAATGGGGTACTTTTGTCTGTTCATCAAATGATTGGGATTGCTTCCTTTTCTCAGAGTACAGCTGCACTGGTCTGGTCCTAGTACCTAGGTAGTCCTATTTACATCTAGCCTTCTCAACCGTCAATGCAATATTTTATACAAGGCTCCCATACCGACCTAGAGATGCTAAGTCTGAACCTCTTAAACAACACCTTTAGGCATACTTCTCACACGACTTCTACATACCTCAAACTCATTCTCCAACAACTGGAGAAGCTGGACCTCGGTTTGCTGCTGATTTGGAAGTCTGAGAGATGTTTCCGTGCAGGAAATGCTGCAAGATGAGAAAGGGATCTGATATTTTGCACTGAAAACTCAACGCATCATTTCGAGGGGCTGATGCTGGCAATTAGCTTGCCTAGATTTCATCAACGCTCAAGACTTCCCATCCTGGCAGCTTTTGGTGCCCATGTTGGAATTCCCACATTAAGCTGTATTGTGGGCAGTTGGTTATTTAATTGGGTATTGTTGTGCTTATATGTACGCTTAACTACACGAGCCACTCAATCGTTGTCGCATCGGCCTGCGTCCCATTACGTTACTAGCATCATTCTGTAGGAGCTCATTACAGACTTTCACCGCAGAGAAATCAAGGAGATTCAATACCTTCACTTAAATCTGTCTCATAGAGTGGAATGGTAATTCGTTATAAGTCCATATTGATAGCGACAGAGCGTATTTGTTCTTCTATCGCCATCAACATGACCCAACTCTCGTGCTAACTTTGCCATGTGTCTACTGCCTCCGCAAACCCTGGCAATTAAAGTATTGACGGGATGATAGGTAGCGTGATGTAGTTGGAGACTTTGGGACCAAAGTTTATATAATTTTCCGCCTCAAAAACCGATCGAGGTCTAGCACCAGTCAGTATAGGGTATAAATGGAAGATATGGGCTAGCATTATACCGTACCTGTCAACAGCGTTGTTGTGATGAAAAAGGCCAGTACCGGCAGTGTCGCCAGAGCTAACCTCAAAGACCAGTCTGCCACCCACATCAACAACTACATTGGTCGGCCACAACTCTACGTCCACGGCGTAAACATCGCCCGGGATGACTGGTTGAACGTCGCTCGAATCGTAGTCTCGATGGGGTAGCCAGTCTTGATGATCAGGATGAGTCCTATTGACTTTTCGAAGACTGAGGCGGAGGAATCCTTTGGTAACGGGTATGGGATCACCAACGGTTCCTGTGTACAGAACCTCGTTTCCTTTGGGACTGATGTGTCGTAGGGTCACGAAAAGGTCAATGTCCGACGGCGTGGGCCCTTCGTGAAGCCTGGTCATTGACACATTCAGATGCGCAACGATGTGCCCCGTAATCTCGACCTCCTCGGTGAAACATGGTGTTGTGAAGGAGACTAGGCTTGGTGGTTGACCATCTCCTGGGGCCAAATAGCCACACTTGCTGGGTCCATCGAGGCTGGGTTGTCGAGATTCGAGAGTGCCGTCCGGATGCAAGTAGAACCTTGTATACTGTGTCCTTGCAATGGGCCACTCATTTTCGTCCCTCCTTTGGAAGTGATCCTCGGCCTCTGGATCATTGAAGCCAACATCGCCCTTTCGCAAGACCAGACTGACAGGGGGGACTTCGCCTTTTCTTGACCAGCCGACCCGATCGTCGTTTTTGAGGAAGGCGTCCAAGAAGCTTCGCTGCAGCTCGACTTCCTTGGCATAATAGAAAGGCAAATCGTGCCGACCGGCGATAAATCGTAGATACTTCAGCGAGGACCCAGCGTGAATAAAACCTTGAACATTGCCTCTGAGGTGTAGTAGGTATCCACCCCAGTTGGCGACACTCAGAATTGGGATCGTGATGTTTTCCAGGTCTAGGTTCACAGACTCAAACCAATCTTGGTCTCGATATCGAAGTTTGGGAAGCCTGTCCAATAAGTCGACCCGGTTGGCTGCGAGTTCGGCCGGAGAAAGGTCGCCCTCTATGGTGTCGTCACCCCAATTCCGTGCCGCACGTCCGGGAAGTCCGTATTGGTTTGATTCGACTTGACGGGGCCACCAGAAGTCAAAGAATGCGTTGGACAGGATACCTCCATGTCGAGCCCCATCGCGGTATAGGTCTCCAAACCCCTCCCAAGGTATTGCAGCAACTAATCCCTTTGGTTGTCGCGCTGCCACTTTCCACTGTATAGCAGCATAATAGCTGATTCCGAGGAGCCCGACTTTGCCGCTTGACCACTCTTGCTCGGCGGCCCATTCGATGAACTCGCAAAAGTGATCAATGGTGGAAGCCGAGAGCACATCCAGGAGACCAGGTGACTGACCAGTCCCTACCTCATCTGCTCGTACTACAACATAACCGTGGGCTGTCCAGTACTCTGGGGTGGGTGTTTCCCAGGCGGAATTCTCCGTCTGCTGATCTGGATTCAGCTCGGAGAAACTCTGAGGGTGGAATCTAGGTCGATATCAGTTTCCCAATCACGTTGCGAAGAAAAGAAAAAGGGAGAAGAAACTCACTCGGAGTACTTGATGTCTTTGCCATACGGCCCGTAAGTAGCTATTACGGGATACTTCTCTGTTCCAGAAGATGACTTGGGCCGATAGACGTTGCATCGAACCACGCCGCCATTCTTCAATGGAACGGAAACATTCTTCTCGAAGATGAAGGGAAAGGAGTCGTGATCGACCATGTGAATGTCGCGGATTGTGTTCGGCATTTTGGAGGTGGTAACAATCTGAGTGATATTCTCTTTTTTGGTGGGAGTTGGAGTTTGTCTTGGCCTATGACAATGACAGTATTGGCACAGAAAGTCGAGTCTAATCGCGAGTTGTCAGTCCAAACGTGATGATGTTTCTGCGGTCTACATGATGTTTTGTAGATGGAAGTGGGCAGCGAAATCCGGTCAGCAAACTCCAAATCGCGAACCGCGAGCCGCGAAATCCGATCTTGTAACTCGCGAGCAGACACCACCTCGGTTACTTGTTTGTTGTATACCACGTACATGTGACATGAGCCATGTCGTCAATACCAGCGGCCTTGAGAAATTCGGACTGGGGCCACTATCAATACTTTCAGCCGGTGAGAATGCGAACCCGTGGCTCTTGTCTGTCGATATAATTATGATCAAGATCTAATTGGACCCAGATCTCCAGGGTGACTTTATATTAAAAAGGTTCTACGCTTGTATTTGCTGAAATGCTCAACATCGTGAGTACGGCATGTTTGCTGAGGAACCACCGCATTCTGCTTTAGGTTTTAACTTAGGCTATAAGAATGACCACGAAGCCTGAGAGCATTTGACGTGTTTGGATAATTGAAATTCATCTTAATCCAGGATATAATGCGATCACAAGTATCTTACGGGGCACGATACCGCAGGCAGCTCGAATACCCATGTACAACGAGCGGGCAAGTGCAACTTCCGCTCGGAGGTTTATGTACTTCAACGTCACATACACGTGTTCTATTCCCTCATGAGACGAGCCATGACAAAGGTGTGGCGGCCCGCAGCTCCTCTGCGTAACTCAAGGGTGATCACCCTTGTTGGCAGGGTGAGTGCTCGCACCCCGAAACCGGATGCTCCGCGGATACTCCGCGGCTACCGCTTTACTTCGGGACAATCGCATTGGCGTATCCTCTCGGATATCCGCTCTGATCCACGAAGCCGAGGCGATTATAAGAGGTGGTCAAGTGAATGAATGCATCTGTTTGCAAAACTAATTACCACAGAGGCCGCACTGCGATTTCAACCCATCCCGGGTTGAAGCCGTTGCCCCGACATAATGTGGGCGGATCTGCGGGATTCACCCGACAGCGACTTCCCGGCTTTGTTCGGTTGAGCTTGGTTCGTTCCATTGGCTCGCAGAAGATACGCGGTGGCTTTGCTACCAGCGCGAGATGTAACTCGCATCAAGAACATCCATCCGCACGCGAGCATGTCAACACCCTCCCGAACGGTGTATTCACGTCTGCAAATTAATATCAAGCCATTGCTGCCGTCACATCTCGGCGTTACCACTCGTAATCCGGCTCGCGCCTTCTCCCTCACAGCCAAGATGGCCGCGGATCCCATTGCAGAGAAGCTCAAACAGTTCCCGACCTGCGACATCTCAGGCGCACTGATCAAGCTCAAGTACCGCAACGGCGGCTTTCTATCAGGGCTCACGCTCTGGTCTCCAGAACGCCAGGCGGGCGACACGAGGATCGCCGGCCCAGCGTACACAGTCAAGTACGCTCCGCTGTCGGACCCGGCGCCGAAGCACCCGACCCACTACATCGACTCGGTGCCGGCTGGCGCCGTGGTGTTCGTCTCAGCGCCGGCCAAGACACCCAACGCCGTGTACGGAGGGCTGATGAGCGCGCGGGCGAAGGCGCTCGGGGCGGTGGGCAGCGTCATCGACGGGCGGTTCCGCGACCTGCACGAGCAGCGGGAGCAAGGGTGGCCTGTGTTCGGGCGGGACGTGGGCACCGCGCCGCCGCAGGAGCTCCTCAAGGTCGTCGGTGTGAACGTGCCGGTGAAGCTGGCGACGGACGAGCAGGACATGGAGATCAGGCCCGGGGACTACATCATCGGGGACCTGAATGGGGTTGTGGTGTGCCCCAAGGAGCTTGCTGAGGAGGTCATTCCGATAGTGCAGAAGATGGTCGACGCGGACGACAAGGTTATGGCCGAGCTGCAGAAAGGGATGGGCTTTGAGGAGGCTAGCAAGAAGTTCAGAGACTGAGGCTCGCTCTTTGGGGATAGAAATAGGAATGATTTACAACAATTAGATCTCTCCCGGTCTTACAGACTGCCATCAGCATAAGAACCACACAAGACTTGTAGACCTGGATGAATCGCTCAGTGCGATCTGGCGATAATCATGAAGTTGCTTTTTCTCGTGGTAATCCGTTTTATCCCGCGATTACGTCTCCGCATAATTTTCATCTGGCAATCTGCTTTTACCGTTTCCCTTTTCAAAACCCACGCTCCACGAGCCCGGGGAATCCGTTACAAATTTCCCTTGACCAGCTCAAACGAGCCGCCTCTCCCTTGCCCCTCGTGAAATCTGGTTGCGCCTTGAACGCTTTCCTTTGCCACAACCTCGACGCCAGCGTCATGCTCGAACCTCAGAGCATCCTTGAGGCTCGACGCCTCGAAGGTGCTGTAGTACGCCGACCGCCTGTCCAGGTTCATGCATTCCTGCGGGAAGGCCAACAGGCTTCTAGCCAGGGCCATCGCCTCTTCCAACGCTCGGCCCTTCTCGACAACACGGTTCACCAGCCCCATTCCTAATGCCTCCTTCGCATCGACCGGCCGTCCCGTTAGGATCATGTCCAAAGCCCGACCCAAACCAATGATCTTAGGCAGTCGAACAGTCCCACCATCGATGAGGGGAACGCCGAACCGACGACAAAATACCCCCAGCACAGCAGTTGTGTCACAGACACGCATGTCGGCCAGCAGTGCCAACTCAAGGCCGCCAGCTACGGCGTGGCCGGATATTGCGGCTATCACGGGCTTGGAGGTGAGCATGCGCGACGGGCCCACTAGGGAGTGATTGCGAGTTAATCATCTGCTACGGAGCCGTCATGGTAGATTGATATATTTTGAAGGGGAGTTTCAGATGAGAGGTATTCGTGCTTACTCGGTCCGAGGACATCATCCAAGGCGTCTTTAGGGTTTGTCGTTTTCACATGCTTGACACGGGAGAACGCATCTGGGCCAATGTTTGAGGTTGGCGTTGAAGAGGACGCGGCGACCTCGTGGAGGTCATATCCGGCGCAAAAGGCATCGCCCCCGGCTCCGGTGAAGACGCACACCTTTTGCGTACTGTCCTTCTCAAACTTCTGAAATGCTTCCGCGAGCAGGCGCGCCGTGGCTGCATTGACTGCGTTGCGGGATTTGGGCCGGTTGATGGTTATCACCGTGATCCCCTCGGGTGATGGCTCGTAGAGAGCGGTCGGCGACGCCACGGAAGACATGGCTGTGGGTTGGTGCGCTGTGCTGCAATTTATCGTTTAATTTTCCTGGTTGGGCCACAGTCACGATAGAGGTGAGCCAGCATGTCTGCTCAATGCAGTTCCAGTGACATGATGCTTCCTGTAAGACTCGATGCCAAGCTAGTTTTCGGTCCCGACCCCTCAGCTGACAAACAACATGTGATTGCGGTTGAATGGAACGTTTGCACCAAGCCACAACCTTGGATAGAGGGAAAATAAAAAAAACCCTTTAGTTGCTTGATCTAAACTCCATTTTTACCAGGTAATTACCAACAATACGTTCAAGTCTGTCATGGTGAACATGCCTGGGTGGAGTAAGCCGGCGAAAATCATCGATTCCGTCCTGCCAGGCGTGGCCCCCAATAGCCGGTGGGTCTAGACGTTCCAAATGCGTTCTATCAGGCTTCCATATTCATTCTTGACCATAACTGCAACGTTCGCAGTCTATAGCACATGGTTGATTGTCCAGCTTCCGACGGATGAGCCGTATCCACAAAGAGGCCAAACGCTTTCTGAATATTGACAGTGCAACATCCGACGCTCAACTCCTGATCGGATATTGCCCAACAAAGTTGTCCGCGTACCAATGCTTTGGAACGGCACGTGGTTCTTTCTTCTTGTGCAACAGCCGTCAAGACAATGACCACTTAGTATAATTAGCACACTGGGAAATCTATATTCAGCACGCTTTAGGCTCTTCAGCCGAATGGTCTGGCCTATCAAGTCAAAGACGGGCTGTCTCGGAATCATGTTCCTCGGCCACAAGAGCGAACACTATTCATGAGCCGCGCGGGTTTCCTTCTCTACGAGATATAATGTTAACGGACAGCCACATCGTCGTGACTAATTCCATTAGTCCTTCGCTGCCATTGTTGCTCCTTGGCCGGATCGGTGCTACCGAACCTTGGAAGATGTAAACATAGTATCTAACTAAACTTCACGGAAAGAGAAGGCCAAGACATGGCCTATGTGCTGTGGCAGTGTCGTCATATTTTTCTGCTTGCTCATTTCGAGACCTATCCATTGTCTCGGGCCTTGTGAAGAACGTACCTCTGTCTCGCTCAGCCGTCTATGATGCCCTCGAGACGGATTCATGTGGGGCCCTCATTTCTTTCCATGATGATCTCGGAATACCATATCCATGGTCATTGTGCCTTTCGGCCCAAGACGGAGTGCTCACCCCTGATGACCATCAATATCCCCACTGCTTCGCCGAATTATGTCACCTTGCTCTGCCGTGCCTGTCGATCGGTCTCGTACTTCTTGTCACCAACTCGTGATTTGCCTAGCTGGATATAAAGAGAGCTCGCAGGGGTTGGTGCTCGATATCCACCTTCTTAGCCATCGACAAGATCACATTAAGCTGTCATATGAACATCCTTGCCACACTATACTGTAAGACAATTTGTGACTACTCACAGCTATGCACCCTAGTACTCTCCTCTTCAGCCTCGCGGCCCTTGCTAGCGTGGTGGTCTCCACTAAGCACAAGGGCCCTGGCACCGGCTGCCCGGAAGATGAGTATTATAGTAAGATGATGGAAAGCAAGAACCGCAACGCCGCCTACACAGACTGCACTAAGTGGCTGAGCGGCACCATCACTGATGCCAAAAAGATCCCTGAATATCTCAAGGACTGTACAGGAAATAAGGACGAAGAACGTATCAGCCGATGTTCGGCTGCCTGTTCTTGTGTCGCCACCTTCTCTGTCCCCATGACCTTGTCAACGAGGACCGCACCTGTCAGTAGCACACCTTCAAGCACGATCGTTGTGACCACATCTTCCGTGCCTCCTACCCACCAGCCTACGAACTCGGTAATTTCAACGGGCTCCACTAGCCAGACTCACCCAACCACGCCGTCTTCTAGTGTGCACCCATCTACCACGTCTCCAAGACCTACCAATAGCCACCCGCCTTCGAGTTCCTCTACTACCACATTGACTATTCAGCCTCCTTCGTCCTCACGCCCTTCCAGTAACCCGTCTTCATCACCACCGACTTGCACGGGCGCGACCTGCTCCACCGGTGCGGCACAGTCCACGCCTTCTTCTGGCTCACATTCATCTACCATATCATCTACATCTGAACACCCACCTACCACGGCATCGAGCCCTTCTAGCCATCCTTCTTCAACACGTCCGTGCTCCAAGTGCACATTGTCCTCAAATACTGGGTCAGATATCACACCTCAATCTAGCCATTCCGCTACCACATCCTCAAACCATGATGTGTCCTCAACAGCATCGTCGTCTCAGATAACCCGCGGGACTACTTCCTCCACTGGCACCCACAATACTGTGTCTAGCTCTACATCCCCGCCTGGCACATCCAGTGCCAAGTCCGATCATCCGTCATCTTCACAGCCGACCACCACGCCTGGTTCTTCCACTGGCCATACCAGCCATTCATCCACTGTGCCTCACCCAACCCTTTCCTCTACAACGGGAACACACACTACGACAGGCTCTCTGACTACAGATCAGACGAGGACAACCGCATCAGGGATCACAGGCTCACAGACAACAAATACCCATGTCACTTCCAGTCCATCATCATCAGGATCTATCAGCGAAACACAGACTACTAATACTCAGGCTGTCCCGCATACCACACAGCCAAGCTCTGGGACCATTACTGGATCAACTGAGACAGGCTCATCGCGCACCCAGCCAAGCCCTAGCCCCTCGCAGCCAGCTCAATCTACGGTCACCGTCACAGGATCGAGTCTTACTAGTATTGCCCCTTTGCAGGTGCCTACTACTTCTTTCACGACGTCAACTATCTGTGAGTCTCAAGAGACGATGGAGGTGGCCACCTACAAAGCTAATGTTTTCAATAGATACGGAGTCGGTTTATACTGTGACGTCCTGCGCCCCAGGTAAACCTGACTGCCCGGCTGCTAGTACGGTAGCTGTCACTTCCACCATCCCTGTATCTACTACAATCTGCCCCGTGACCGAGACTCCTCGACCGGGTCCTCCCAATGAGAAACCCACCACCGTTCGGGCGACATCCACAATATGTAAGCATGTGAACTTGTTATCTCGTGACATTCAAAACACTAATTCTATGCAGACTCGACGTCTACGTATACGCTGACGAGGTGCCCACCCGGAGCTACCTATTGCCCAGTGGACAACCTTCCCATCACCACCATAATCCCCGTAGGCACAACCGTTTTGACCATCACTGACGCTGTGCCCACTCCCGAGCATAGCAACCAGGGAGGAAGCAACACTGGTAAAGAAGTTTCACCTGCTGAGACCTCACCTGCCAAGAACAATGGATCTCCGCCGGGGGATGAAAACAAAGGAGAGGGAATCCCCACCCAAACTGGCGGTTCAAATGTGGACAGTGGAAAGCCAGGCCAGGCCCCCACCACTTCAACGGTGGTCACCGTCCAAACAACAACCCACACCATCACCAACGGCATCTCTGCCCAGATCCTGACCGTGGTACCAGTCACCAGCACCCTGGCAGCCGGCAACGGCGGCAACTCCCTCCCAATACCCCCATCAACAGCCGAGGCCGGGCCGCACGCCTCACCGACCGACGCGCCGCTCAAAACCACCGCTTGGCAGCCTACCGAGGCCAGCAGGTCGGGTCTTGACTCCCAGCCCACGTTGCCTGCTAGCAGTGACACCGTCACAGCCTCGACGTCGCCTCGCCCGTCAGTCGTCACCGCTGGGGCGCTTGGTCTCGCAGGAAGCAATGGTGTGCAGGCCGCCTTTTTGGTTTTCGCACTTGTAGCGCTTCTTTGAGGTCGGGTCCCTGTTTTCCCTGGTCTCTGCTCGTGCAAAAAACTTCCCACATCCCTTTATTTTAAAGCAAATATTCTCTTCATGATGACCTTAAGCCTCGCATATCGTCATCTTAACCAACGACGATTGTGAACGCTAAGGTGGTGGTGCTTGTAAACGGGAGAGGCTGTTAACTAAAATATTACTTGAATACTTGATCGTACTCAGGTTATATATTACAATCAATCTCTTAATTTATTACCACATTGAACTCTCCTGGTGTGCTACACACTGCCCATTGACAATTAAACCTGTACCCTCAACGCAATGATTATATTTTGAATCCGCAAAAGACTCGTTACTACCCCTTGTTCTGATGCTCTGGTATTTCGCTACCTTTTCCGGCGATCCCATCCAACCATCACAACAAAGAGAATACACCATTGACAGGAAGACCCGCGTCCTCGCGGGCCTTGCTAACCTCAAACCAACGTTTCACACTGTTGTTGACGCTTCTCCTTCCCCGCGGAGTGTATTCCCCCGGTCCGGAAAACGACCCTGCCATCCGACAATGTGGGTTCGGCTGTGAACTGGACTATCCGAGGATTGTCATCTCCACCGGGAATAGTAGCTCCCTGCACTAAGAAATACGAGAATCAAAATATGAGGCTGATATGACCGTCAAGGTACTCTTCATACGCGTCGATGGGTCCCTGCCCTTCTTGGCCAAACTGGTCCTTCCAGTGTCCGGATTCGAGGTCGAGATCGGCCATGCTTGTAAGACACTTGCTGTCCCAACCCTCTTGAAGTCGGTTAGGCTGGGAGATGTTGTCATCAGGGTCAGACCCCAGGAGCGAGCAGACTGGATAGTCATTGCCCATTAGTTCCCTCAGAAGCCCGGACATAATAGCCCTCATCGTGGGCCGAACGAGGATTTACAGGCTGTTATCCAAGGCGTCCGCGCCGATGTAGGGGGGAGCGGGGAGGGAAGTGTCGATGAGCAGGGGAAGCCCGATAGGGATGATGACTTCAAAGACGCATTGGATGTTTGGAGTGACTGGTATAAAGTCAGGGTGATCTGGTAGCCACAATATGACGGGAATCCATGACGTTCAATTTATTCTGCGTCTGACTTAAATGATCAGATGCTTCTTTCTTTTCATGAACGAGAGAGTCATATATACGGGAGAGACGGAGTTGAATTTCGAATGCCTCCATCCATGGAAACATGTTGTGGCTTTTTATAAAGATCGTGGTCCTGCTTGCGCGCACGAGCCACTTGGGAGAAATCCAATGAGAGGAAGCACTTGCTTTGCTTAAGGAACCAACAGTCTGAGTGGCGTCTGCAGGCACTGCCTTCTCGACGGTCATGCTGCCAAGGCTCAGACAGTGGCCGAAACAAAAGAAAGCGAAATCCATAGATTCACAGCTCCGAAATTGAAGCAATCGAGGAAACCATTGCCTCAACGCAATATCAGCCTCGATACGGAAACAATTAGCGTAGGTCAGCTTGTCATGCCGATGTTGACCACTGTCCATCACGTATAACTGCAGGTAACTAGCGGAGTGAACGCTATAGATATACCCATGGAATCACCGCCAGCCCCCTATGTATTAATTATGTAAGTGAAAACAGGTGGGCGCTTGTTCGTAGCCTGCCAAGTCGATAGAAGACTAGTAGTAGCTTTAGACAAGTGCAGCCCTGTGCTTTAGCCGGGGACTTTTTACATTGTGTACCGACGGGTAACTCATAATTGAAGAAAGCCGCCAACAGCATTGATGTGCCGTATATCTCCAGACGGTGAGGTCGCGCACGATGTGTTACTGCGGCCGTAAAGGCCATGGTTCTCGCTTTATCCAGTCACAAAACAGGCGGCTCGGGCTCCCGGAAGGCTTCCGGCATGCAAGCGCGCCTTTCCAGTCTAGATAATGCAAGGACACAAGCAGGGATATCATCTCTGTTCCCCGGAGTATTGTCTCCGGCCACGGTATACAATGGTAATAAAGACGACCAAAGGCCATAGAGTGGAGACTTCAGGGCTTTACGAATTTTGCGCCATAGTCAAAGTCTTGACGTCGACCATCACGATGAGGAAATTCGAACATGCAGTAATTCGAGTTTGGAATTAAGCGATTCTCGATATCCCTCAGCTCAGAAACCTTTGATGTGAAGTCTAACTAATACACGCAGACGGGATGTCCCGCGGGATACAGACCCCGCCATACTCAGCCACTCCCCTTCAACACCTCGCCAAAACCCTATAGCACGCCGTCACAATCGTAAGCAAAGGACTATCCCTAGGAAGCTCACGCAGACGGTGCTGAGCCAGCTTCTCCACCCTGAGCCCATGAAGCCTATCACTACTCCTATCAGCAAGCAGGCTGAACGCGCGCTGCGTAGGCGAGCCCTCCCCATGCCGAGCCGGGTCAAACACCCTGAGCGTATCCACGCTCCTCCCCAGGGCCTCAACCAGCGTCTGCGTGGAATCGAGTACCTCACGAGCCGCCGCGGTCCTCCCCCTGATCGTCATCTGCAGCGAGCCGGAACCCCCCGTGGGCGGGAGCGGGCCCAGGAGCAGAGACATCGTCAGCTGCAGCTCCGCGACGGTCGCGGTGGCGGAAGTTAGCACGGGCTTGAACTTGCGCTCGATCCTGGCGGCGGCGCCGTCCAGGAACCTCTTGAGCCTCGCCCTGCCGTCGTGTTCGAGCCGCGCGCACTCGCTCACGCCGAACTGCAGCACCGAGATCTCCCAGCCCAGGAGCCGGGCGATGTCGAGGCCCGCGGTGGCGATGAGGCTCGCCTGCTGGAAGTACACCACGGCGCGGGCCGCCTGGTCGTCCCCGGCGCTGCCGGAGCGGTACTCGGCGAGCCTCGCCCGCGCCACGCCGCGCAGCCGGCTCATCTCCTGCGCCACGGCGTCGATGGCCGCGTCGCTCGTCCGCCACCTCTTGCGCTCGTAGTGCAGCCTCCTCCGGACGACGTCGGGCCCCGCGGCCTTGATGGTGCGGAGGTATATATACTCCGAGAGGGCCTCCTCGCCCACGGTGGAGAGCACTTCGACCGCGGACCCGAGGAAGGGCCACGCGGCCCTGGCGAGGAAGGACCGCCGCAGGACCTCCACGGGGATGTGGGTGAAGAGGAACACGGACTTGAGCGGCTTGCCCCCCCACTCATGCACGGGGAACTTGAGCGCCTGGTGGCTGAACTTGCCCACCTCCGTGGACCAGAACTCCTCGTTGTACAGCCGGCTCATCATGGTGACAGGGAGGGCCGTGTGCCGGCGGACCATGGTCGGCGGGGGGTCGAGGAGCCAGTTGGGCCAGCCGGCGCCGTCGGTCTCGCCGCAGCTCTGCACGCCGGCTCGGAAGTACGGCCGGGGCGCGGTCATGGAGTAGGGCCATTGTGGGAGCCAGCTTACGATCTGGGGGTAGCCGTCTTTGACTCCTAGTTCCGGTACGGTGTTTGCCACGCCTCCCCATAGCTTGGAAACTGCATGTTAGCAAAAGTTGTGTCTTGCAGGGTGATTATGTGGGGTTTTACCTGGTTCTCAAATGCCCAGCCCTCTTCAGCTCGGAACTCGTTTTGAAAACTGTGAAGCACGATTAGTATAGATGCTTTGGGGTGGCTATGATGCTTAGCAGCCAATATCTGTTGTTGCCGTAAGACCCATGCCCCCAACGCTGCGGTCAAACGTGATCTTGCAGGGGAGCCTACAAGAATTGAGGCCATTGGGTCCCCCGATTAATTGCTCCTATCTTTGTGCCAAGTTGCAATAGTAAATCTTGATGCTGCTGTGGCAGCTGGCTGAGGTCGAGTTGGACAGGACCGTCATCGTCTGGTCTTGGTGTGACCAAGGCGGCATTCGTGTGCCAGTCCTTGACTTCGGTCATGATAGCTATGGCATCCCTCACACAATGCTGCGCTGTTGGTCAGTATATGAAAATCCAGTGCAAGTTCCAATCACCTGGGCATCGACGGGGCATGGAGCCTTACCGCCAACTCATGCAGCATGATCGAGGCGAGTGTTGTGGCGCTGACGATCTTTTCCGACTTGGAGTACGTGGGAAGTAGCAGTGGCCAAACATTTTCTGGTGTGATGCTAAGTACTATTTCCGTGCGGTCCCTTGGTAGGGTTGGGTTTAAAAAGACGCCTGTGGTGGCGTAGGCACCCTTCCCGATGGTGTCTCCGAATGTAAACCTTATGTAGGATCTCAGTATGTGCTCAACGACTTTTGTTGATTCGAACCCACTGTCGCGGAGGGCAATTGCTTCTGGATACATATTGCTGTCGTCGAGCTCGTAGTGGAGGGCTGCTGGCGAGTTAGCAAATGGGGTGGGGTTTTAGGTATGAAAATATCACAGCAGTCACTTACTGGACATATTACCCCACATGTCCTCAGGGAGGACACCGGCTTGCTCTGGTTGAGGACATGGTCAGACTTTGTTCACGAAGGTTTTGGATGCATTGAAACATATCCAAGTAATACATCCGGGAAGGTTCCCGATGATAAAAGGTCATACGGCCAATCTCATTGTGTGTCGCAATTTGAGGAATGCTTACTATCCTGTGGCACCACAGGGATCCGCGACTTGTCCATAGGTGAAATCTTGCATATGTCCATTATGGAAAGCCAAAAGGGATGATTTGAATAAAGGACCTTGGACATGAGTTGCAACACCGGTTGTAACGCCTCCCAAACTTCATCATTTGTGGCCTGTAATCGAAAAGAATAATCAGTGGTCTGAAAGGGTCCATATTCTTTCTGGGGATGACGCCGCATACCGCATCCCATCTTCGATCTTCGCCAGTATAATTGTACCACAGTTTTGAATTTTCGAACGAGTTTCCTTCGTTTCGGGCCTGGCCCCAATTACCGCGGCGGACTAACCTGGATCCCACTTCAAGTTAGCAATTATGGTTGACAATTAATTGGACAAGAATGGGTTTGATAGAGGATCATCCATACGGGTGGAGAGGCGATGTGAGACCGTCCAGTGAGTCGTCGATATGCATTCCAGGATCGAATGCTCCTTGTGCTTTAAGCTATAGGTACAGGATGTTAGACCGCATATCATTTGGAGCCCAGCAAGGCTAGATCGGCAGGGCTATCCCGGTACCTCGTCAGCAGTGTATCCATGGAAGACTATGGCCTGGAAGTCTTCGATCCAATCCAGGGACGGATCTTGGTTGTTCGGCGACAGCATGGACCGGCCAGGGTTGTCAGCCGGTGCTCTTTTGTCTGCTCCAAAACGCCTGATCAATAATTCAGTCAGTACAAGGCCATGGCTTTCGATTTGCATGTAACGCAAGTGCAAGGTGATCCGGATGAACTGCAGCTTACTTTGCGTACTCGCTCGGGAGTATCCACTCGTCTTCTACTCTCCACACGTCGTCTGGGCGGAGGGCAGGGTGCCTGGGAGGGTACAACTTGAGCTTTGGATTTATCCAGAAGGGGATATATTTATTGAAGAACCCTTGCCGATCTTTAAAGTAGTTGAGAACACTGTCATCCTGGATGTCGTTCAACACTTGTGCTTCGATGGCATCAAGGTTGATACTCTGAGTGATGTCGCGGATGTCCTCCTCGTCATCACCTCTTTCGTCATCCGATGTGTCGCTAATATTGTAGTAGTCCTCGTCCAATGGTTGTGACATACTGAAGAGAGCCGTAGAGGTAATATCGAATTATGTTTATTACCGGGAAGGATCGCGCTGAAATTGTAGTGTACGGAGTTCTTAGCATTTCCCACGAAAGAGCCCTCCCTAAGTCTCTCAATGTGACGGTAGGAGCTCAACTCGCCTGCTTTGTCATTTGTTGTTGAGTGTTTGTGGGTGGCCGGATCCGGACAACCGAGTTGGATTGTGACAACTACACACGAACACTGAAGAAAGCAAAGGCGAGGAATCATTGTAAACGTCTTTTAAATATTTTGAGAAAAAAGCAATTCCATTAATGCCATGCTGGAAACACACTCAATCGACCGGCTGTAATATTGACAGCCTCTATCTCATCCGCTCGGGGGCCCTCTCCTCCGTGGCCTCGGCTTCCGGTTCCGTTGCCTTGCCCCGGCCCGGAGCGGACTCGAACTTTGTCCTCCACTTGTCATCCTGCTTGAACATGACGATGCACTGGAGGGCTGATGGTGTACCGTAGTCGGGATCAGCGCCACCCTCTACGAGAACCTGTTCATCATGTCAGCGGGGATTGAAGTCCACAACCTCCAGCATAAAACGATCATGGCGATGCCACCAAAATGGGGGCTCAAAGAAAATAATGGAATCAAAAAAACAAAAAAATAAGAAATAGCATTGCCTGTCTTACCTCCACGACATCATCCAGTCTCTTGAAAACAGCACCAGCCAGCGGACTCTGGCGCTTGTCATTCAGCCTATTCGGGTCGGCCCCGTTCTGAATGAGAAACTTGACGACGTCTGCATGACCATAGTACGCCGCCAGCATAAGCTAATCACCCATGTAATGCCCTGTCAGCATTCTGTAGACTGCACCCAACCAGAAGCAAGCTGCTGACCGCCTCCCGCCTGGGTGCGGGGGCTGGCTGGCTGGCCCTGGGCCCTGACTCGGGAGTCGGGGTCATCCAAGGGGGACCCGCTTGCTCGCCCCCAGGGCTCAACTCACCAGTGTGTCACCCTTCTCGTTTGTGAGATTGGCCGGCAGACCCGTAGCGATGGCCTCCTCGAGCACCTGCTTGTTTCCCTCCCGGGCCGCATTGTACATCGATGCAGCCAGGCGGATGGCCTCCAGCGACGGCGAGAATGCCGTCGCCGACGTGAGTTCCTGGGTCATCTTGTCTTTGGTCTTGGGCGGGTGCGGTGCGGGAGGACTCGAGTAGGATGGTCGGTATTGGCAATGCGGATAGGTTGTGTGGACGTTTGGTATTCAGCAGATAGATACGGTAGCTAGACTACATCAAGGGAGGACTAAAGGGAGCTTGAGGTGTGTGTGTGACCCACTCAAGCAAGGTGAGGAGCTGTCTGTCGATTGAGTGCTGTTTCTCTCAGTGCAGCTGCCACTTATTAATAAGCCCGCCTCGGTGATTGGCGAACTCCCGGGCGAAGATTCCAGAAACGCTCGCTGCGCCGTGGTGCCCGGCGAGCCGACCAGCTGGTGTCAGCTGGCCCTGCGTGAGGAGGGACTCTGAAGCTTGCACGACTCGGTCAACATTGAGTAAGGCTATTGGCAAAGTAATTATTGTATCGATCAGAGAGCCGCTCGAATAATTGATGCTCTCAGCTGGGTATGAGTTTCAAGAATCACAATAATGGAGATTGCCAGGGCACTTCCTGCCAACTGCAACCTGGGGTTACTTGCAACCAGTGTTTCAGAAACCCGAACCCAGCATTTAGCGATCCCTCTTCTCCTTCTCTAATCAAGCAATCATTGTATATTCAGTCATGAAATGTTATACCCGTACCAATATGAACGCCAAATTTGATCATCTTGACGTGCTTCATTGGACTGTAAACCACCCTCTATTCGAACTGAATCCAATCCCGAATATCAAGTTTGGCCTATTTCCTGGAAGGTGTTAAGTGGAGACTGAAAACTATGCCCTGTTTTATACCTCGCTGCTACGAATCAGTCTCGAGCTGGAGAACGCATGTGCATCTGATTGATTCGGGGATTACTGATCGAGCTCCGCCGGAGGGCGCGGGTCCCCGAATTGAGGTGCATGTGAAGGGAATGTGCGCTGGAGCCCCGGGCCAGGACTCGGTATTCGATGTACCTGTCAGCCAGCAGCGATCTTAATGACCGTACTCCACTCGGGTAATATGAGACGCCAGAGTAGGTAACGTTAAGATGGGTTCATATAATCATGTATGTCATTAATTTATATACTGCCAACCATCAACACCGGCGGGCAAGTGGCGTGTGTCATCCTCGATGCACCGACCGACCGCAGATCGATCACCAAGCAACGGCAAAGAACGAGAAGAGCTTCCATTAATAGATGAGCTGGTCATCATAAGCCCTCACGCCCTCCAGGTACTCCAGGACCTGATCATAATCCTTGCAGACGTGCGTGGCGTCCCAGCCGTCGCTGCCAGAGTTGTCATCGGGAAAGGTGGTGGCGTGGCCCTCGAGAGCGGTGTCGGCGGCGCAGGTGATTGCCTGCCTCATGTATGCGATGCAGTGGATCATGTGCCAGTGGTGGTCGTCCGGGATGGGGTGCCCGGACGACAGTCCCGAGTAGGTCTGGGCCATGGCGAAGAGGCAGTGGATCTGGTGGGTGACCGAGGTGGTGAAGACGGTCATGCCGTCGTACCAGTCGATGGGCTTGGGGAGGTCGTGGTACTTGTGGGTGTCGTTTACCCATTGGAAGCCCATGCCCTCTGTGGTGGTGGTGTTAGCATTTGGTGACAAGGGAGATGAAAAGTAGACGGAGGGAAGGAAAAAGGACATACTTGGCATCAGGTTGTTCCACTTGTCCAGAGTCTCATTGGTAAAGAACTCGGACGTGTTCATAGGCGCATAGGACGTGTCATACTCGAACCGGGCGAGCTTCTGGGGGAACCGCGGCCCCACGCCCGTCATGTCGCCGAGCAGCTGCCACTGGTCCTGGACGGGCTCCCGGATCTCGTTGCGCACCAGCAGGGCGACGATGATGAGCAGCAGCGTGGTGTCGAGCATCCACCGCGACGACCTCAGGATGCTGTACAGCTGTGACCTTTTCGATTTACACCTCCTCTCGTTGTGCTCGTGCTGGTGTGCGCGCCATGACTTCTCGTCGCCGATCAGGGACTCGACCTCGGTGCTGGACCTCGAGTCGTCGTGGTCGTGGTCGTGGTCGTGCTCGTGGCCCCCTGTGAGCGGCACGTTGTCGTACTTGTGTGATGCCATGGCGGTTGACGGTGGGGGTGTGTGTGTGTTTGAATGAGCGTCGTCAGGCAAGTCCAGTTGCCTTGTCACCGTCCAGCGAGTGGTTCGAGAAGAGAAGGAAAGGGAGGAGAGGAGGAGAGGCTGACTACCGTCGAGGTGCTGCTGTGTCACTCAATCGATTGATCGGGGATGGGATGGATGGGATGGTGTATCTTTTGGGGCAGCACGAGGAGTGATGGAAGAGAAGGAAGTAGAATGCTTATTGGCGCCCATTTTGAAAACAAACGAGAGCGAGACGCAGGCACAATGTGGATCACAGCAGAGGCAAATCATTAGCAGGGCAGAAACGCAAGTCCAGGAAGGGGTGGCCTCTGAGACGAGGTTTGGATGAGGCTCAAACAACATCTGTCACACTAAGGGGGGGTCCTCTTCGCCCTGTCGCCCCGGACAGTCCCAAAACGGCATGGTCCTCCACAGACTCAGGCGAACCGGCCGTCTCGAGGCCTTGTCTTTGGGGGGATGCTGCTACGTGTTGGACCCGGGTGACCCAGCAGCACATCAGGCCAAGAGGATCGTGACAGGTCGATCATATCGAATGGTCAAGAGCTTGTCTCCTCAGATCCCGGTGGAACTCGCTCTGCATTGTGGGTTGAGATCTGATTGACGAGGAGCAAAGGACAAAAGACAGCAAAAAGTGGAGGTGGGGGTGCAACCGGGGTAGGGTGAGGATTACCCGCAGGGTTCAGGTTCCAGATGTCCAGCCAGGCGCTTATTAAGGTGGAGGACGACCCCTTTGGTCGCTACCATGTTACAATGTCTACTGAGACCAGCTGGCGGCCCGAAACCCGACTCCCGGAAATGGCTTCCCACCAGTTGGCAGCCACGAACCTCGGTCTTGGCTCCTGAGCCTCTTTTTGACCACATTCCTGGGCCACATAGTCCTCGACAACAATATTCATGCTACGTAGGAATGACTTTAATGATTTTTGCAGTTGCACAACACGTTCTGGGAACACATTCGTCAAGTGCTTGGAGGCCATGGCAATCCGCATCGAAATGATTGCTCATGTTTGTACAGTTATTGAACAACCAACATCACATTGATGACTACCCTACAGTCTCATCATTCAATTAGTCATGTAAAGCATGCTGGATATTAGTCAATAAATCTTGCATGCAGAGTATCCTATAAATGTAGCCCTTTCTCTCACGTTGCTCCGCTCAAAATCGGGCCATGCGGCCATCCACAGTCCTTGGTCCGCCGGCTAGGGACCTATGTGTTGGAGCACTTCCGACAAGGAATTGGCATTGCTTGGCTCCGTCCGCTATAACAGTCATAATGAGTTTCCAGACGTCAAAATTCCCCAGATCATATACCAATTGGTCTAGCAGTTATAAGACAGCTCAAGCTTCCCAGCCATTGCCAGCGAACAACACACCGCTCAAACTGCCCAACATCGTTGAAACCTCACAACCACTTTACTCTCTGGCACCCATAGCATTGGTATTCGGACAAATTTCAGTCTTCTGGTCGGTCGTCAGCTTGGATTACTTCAGCCAGCTCCAGATCGCGTCCGCGGAGACTGCCCCCGGACACTAAATGTGTGGATTAGTAACGGCATGTTTCGAGAACGCACGTTCGAGAGTTCCCAATCTCAGAAACAACTGCAGGTGCTGCCTTACAGCAGACCCGAAGTACGGAATCCCGCGTACGGCGCTTTTTATCGCACAGAGGAATTTCTTCTTCGAGACCTGGTGTGCCACCAGATACTGGATCACGTTTTGTACCATCTATGACCAGACGACAACATCAGTAGCTTGCATATGACGTTCGAGCATGTTTGCTGTGGCTATTAAAAGGCTCCGGTGACAATGATGAAGGAGCCTGAGGCAAGAGCACCGATGTTGCGGCCTCATCCTGTTCTTCTTAGTACTCCATTTCTGATATAGTCTCCATCTTGTTATCTGCTGGCTGTGGACTAACTCGATATCAGACGCCGGACGTTGAATCTTCACATGTGTCCAGTCTTTTCGTCAAGAGCGTCGAGTCTGATGACATACGTATTCCTACGTAGTATTTGTATCAGGCGCGCATGCATCCAGCTTGCAAACATTGACTGTGACGCGTGATGGTGTCTGTCACTGTCCCCATTCATGTTCTCGGCCTTTCACTATGATAAAGCAATACTCTCACCATGACGATCACAGGTGAAGTCTTTCGGGTCTGATGAATTGTGTCCCTCGCAATATTTAAACCCACAGTCTTTGGAATTGCACGACCGATCTATCTTGCCCTTTCTCTTTCTTTACATCCTTCGGCCATCTCTTTGACACAGGAATCCTGATGGATTCAAGCAACAAGTCTGAGGCCGACATGGCTTCGCCGGCCCCTTCCCTCCGTCCACCCATCTTCTGCCCCCTGTGTGGCAGTGCACACCGATTCTATACCAGTTTCGCAGAGCAGACCTTCATCATCGACCGTTTGGTATACCTCCAGAGTGGGTACCGGTGTTCGACTGAGGCGGTGTCTTTGGTCATTCCGGGCACCCCAAGGTCTGCGGCACATCACCTGAGCTCCCGCTGACCTGCCCCCGCGCTGTGCTGGTCAATGTCTTGGAGTTCTTGGGGTCCTCTACCCGTCAGACCGACCACGCAAGCTTGGATGAAGTCGAAAGCCCTCGCAACGATTCTGGATCCGATAGAACTCATCCAGATGAAGAGGACCCAATCCAAGCTCAAGTGCCTGCCGAAGAAAGCCCCAGGCTCACCGAAGCCAGCTTGGAGCGCATGAATAAATTGAGCACTTCCTCCGACCCTAGGGAGGAACACATCCAAGCCCAATTACTTGCGCAAAATAGCCCCAACCTCAGCAAAGTCAGCTTGGAGCACCTAGATGAATTCAGCACTTTTCCAAACCAGCCCCCACAACGCAGAGACTCGGTGCCCGCCGAAAGCAATATCGCCCGCCTGGTTCTTGAATCCCGACACGTCCTCGCCCCCGAATCGACGTCACACCAAGTCCCTGCCCGCCGATCGCAATGATTGGGACGAGTACCAGGAGAGGCTTGACTAGGAGGACTTCTCTTCGAACGCCAGCAAATGTGGCAGTCCAGTTGAGAGCCGCACGATCGACAACGACGCTGATGAGGTCTCCAACGTGAGTCCTAACAGGAGCGTGACGCCGTCTGTTCTGGAAAATCGCAGTACCGAACCCCCTCAGGTTCCCTCCAGCGTGGGCTCGGCCAGGGCCGCATCACCTGCTACTGTCGCGCGGGGTATGGCGATAGCGTTGGCTCAGATTGATCAGATGGTTGAGGAGGCCAAGGGTAGGGAAGCTGCTGAGAGCCGTGGAGAGCTACAGGTCACAACATTATTCTCTCATAGCCTGGCTTAAATGATGCATATTATCCAGGGCAAAGGGTAACTTGATCACAAGTATCTATGATTCGATTTGGGCATTTTTACTACATTTTCTTGTGTCTAGAGTATTTCCCTAGCCTCGTTCCCATCTGGTCTGGCTGCTGTGTTTACAACCGAGACTTACCTGGGCAGGCTTCATATGCCATGCAGCGATAATCGATCCCCTGAAAGACGCTTGTACAACTGGATCACTTTGAGAAAAGTGAATTTAATATTTACTCTTTCTAGAAATTGGAATCGGAGAAGACAAGATCACCTCCCCCATCCACAATATCCACTCAGCACCATACCTGCAAGCCCATAAGAGCCAGGCTCCTCTCAGCTGCCTGCCTCGCGAGCCGGTGCGTCTTTACTCCCCCCTGTGGTCACAATCTCATCCTCCCGCCCTTCCTTTTGCTGCACTTGTGCCACCACTTGGTCGGATACACTAGAGGGGGTCTCGCGCACCGGTACCTCATTGATCCCCGCTGCAGTTATACTCTCATCCTCCCGTCCTTCTTGTTGCTGGCCTTGGGCTACCGCTGGGTGAGATACAGCATGACCTACTCCTTCATCACCATCACCCTCTCCGTCAGGTGCAACGGTCGATGACTTCTGGAAGCTGCCGACCAGCGTCAGGTCCAAGGGGGCCGACAGCCTGGGGTGGCTCGGGTCCAATAAGTCGAGCAGCGCTAGGTTCTGACCGGCCTCGGTCACGGGCACGTATTCGTTCGTGCGCGACCACTTCCCGCAAGTCCCTGCTTCCTCGTAGGCGAGCCTTTGGAGCTGGAGTGTCTGGTTGATGGACCACTCGGAGCATGAGTAGTGATACACGCCGGCCCGTTTCTGTAGGCACCCAAGGATGGGCTCCAGGCTGAATGATATGGCAACGGCCAAGACGCCGAAGACGAGCAAAAAGAGTAACCCGAACATGCTGAAGGAAACGTAGCCTTTGGTTATGATTTTCTACATGTCAACCCAATGTTAGTAAAACCCAGACAGACAATCATGCCATTCAAAGTTATGCGTACCTGACTTCGACAAAGTTGTACCTCTTGCGCATTACTGGGTTTCACAGCATACTCGTGGACCTTAGGGTCGTTTGGCCCTGTTGCGGTTTCGACGAATGATGCCTGCATAAGAGCAAGAGAGGTCTCGTGCCAGTGCTGAACTTCCAGCTGCCACTGGTTATCTGGAAGCGGTCCCTGCATATTTCCCGACAAGCTGTTTCGGGCGGTGAGGGACTGTGAGCCCAGAGTAAAGATAACATCACTGATGCTGTCAGTGTTGAACCATGCGTCATAAGCCCATAAGGCTCGATTTCGATCCTGATCCGACGCATTTCGATAAAGGGCACTGTATGCGTCCTGCGTATCGTATGACGCGCCCAAAGGTGTGCATCGAGATCCCTCGGGGAGACTAGGATTGCACAATTGCTCCTGCAAAGCGCAAGCCATGGGCGACGCTGGCTCTTCTGGATAATAAACCGCAACGCGTCCGCTGCCGGAATTGTTATCCCAAGATTTATGACCAACCATCTCTGTGGCCCGGAACCAAGGGTCATTCGTTTCTGCAGCGAAAGTTATTTCGTTCGCCGAGAGGAAAATGAGAACGACATCAGCGTCAAGTCTTTGAATCTCGGGAATGGGGACGAATGAAGAGTAGGGCGTGAGAAGAGATCCGTTGTAAGGGTATGAATCGTGCACCCTATTGATCGTTTCTGTCAGTCATTTATGATTCTTCGCTTTTGGGACCAATGCATGTTCCTTTGTTGGGACTGACCGTAAGCTGTAGTCCGGCGCTCTAGCCCCACCGCTTTTAAGTTGTTTGGACAACCAAAGGTCATCATTTGAGTACTCATATGTGAAGTTCTCATTTGCGCTCATGGTCCGCGCACCATACCAGTATTGGGTGTAAGATCGGTCACTTGTTAAGTTGTATAGAGTCTTGCGTCCTTCCGTTACAAGTGGTGCACAGTGGGTGACTTCGCGGTACTGGAATCGTTGATCCGGAGGAGTGTTTAGTCCAAAGTGATTGTAGCTGTCTAAGTAGCCGGTATCTATGAGCAAATTTGTATCTGAGCTGCGGCAGACTGTGTCTGCAAATGGACAGGTTGCGGCGGTGTTGATCATTGAGTGAATCCGTTTCTTGACGAAAGTTCCACACTCGAGGGCACCAGAGACATCAGGTGAATAACACTGCTGGGCATAGCTGGCTGCGCTTTGAGTTCTTTTCGACCAGTAAGGTTGAATTAAGGTTGCGACTTTAGTGATGTTGGTCTCTGGCAAGCCGCCCCTGAATCACTCAAGTTAGCCGTTTGAGTGTGGTTTCGAGCTGGAATCATGATACAGAAGACCTACCAGCGTCCACAGTTTGAACCTGAAATCAGTACTTCGGAGCCCATTGACGTTGAGAGCTGTGAGGAGAAACCAGCAGCTGCGGTCCAAGCAGCCACCCAAAAGAGGGAAAAGGCGAGGACGGGTAAGACTCGGGCCCATAACCCGGGTAGGTTCTTGACAGATCTCCATGCCAGTGTAAGCCTAGTGAGGTCGATAAGTCCGTCCACTGCATCCGCAGCATTGCGAAGGATAGCTTGTCGCTGATGGTGAAGGGCATCTCGTGGTGAGGGGGCAGTATAGTTAAAGTGCCAAATGAGACAAGCTACTTTCCAAAGACGCGTTCCGACCATGGTAACAAAATAAGCGAGGAACGCAGTCAAAAGATTGGCGTCACTCTGGGTGAGGGTGAGTGTTAAGCCCAAGGTCGAGCCACGGGACCAGTTGGTCCAGGTTCCGGTGTATACATTGGAGTAATTATGAGAAGACATTTTGTAGTTGTAACACCGTGCGCCGACGAACAGTTGAAGTCTGCGTAGAGTTTGTAGATATGAATAGGAGAATAATGTGAAATCCTTTCGGGCCTTGTAAGGATTCTGGCTTGACAGAGAGTCTCTTCATAAGGGAATGGGCACATTGGAGCGCCTTAACCAGCAGTCCAGCCTTACAGGAATAGCTATTTTAAGATGCCTCTCATGGTTGCACCGTTGGGTAGCGGGTCACTCTGGGCTATGTCTGTTGTGTAACCATACTAGACCTCCCGCTTCTCCCCCAAAGCTACATTCTGCTGCTGGGTAACGTACCTATGCATTATTGGCATTGAGATTTTCATGGTTGGTAAGTTAGCTGGCTTCAAAGTTGTGGTAAAGATTGAGATAGTGGCAGTGCTGAGCTGCATGCAACCCACTCCACCCGCCCTTATGAAGAGAAGGAAAATATATTAAACGCCTGAAATAGAATCTCGAGCCTTGTAGAGTTGCACCTATGCGATGCGGCGCGGCTGAGAGCTACACTAGACGAGCAGCCTTTTGCAATCTGCTGCCCACCCGCATGATCACAGCCTCCATTTAGATCTTGTATACTTTGAATGAGTGGACAGCACTCACCTGTCCTGTCGGCCTGCTGTGACACCTCATCTTCCTTCCATCGTGCAGAGGGTTAAAAGCATACTACAAAAGAACTCGGTCGATGTATCTCATTCGGGAGGAAAGCTGGACACCCCAAGATTGCGAGCAACATGACGATGTTTCTTCTTCACACAGTAGGGTACCTTCGGTTGGAATACTTGTGTGGGAACCACCCCCCCAGAAAATCATCTCGCCCTTCCCGCTCATGTCCCTACACCTTCCTTCCCACTGGGGATCCCACC
Organism: Diaporthe sp. PMI_573; assembly: GCA_021399435.1. Lineage (NCBI taxonomy): Eukaryota > Fungi > Ascomycota > Sordariomycetes > Diaporthales > Diaporthaceae > Diaporthe > Diaporthe sp. PMI_573. Next base: position 540,113 of record JAJTUP010000007.1, on the reverse strand, counting down.
GGGTCTAACAGATGACCTCCAAGTGATGTGACCATGCCATCAGACTCATATTTGGAGATCGCGCCGGCCGACAAGGAAAGTGGCAAACACCAGGCTTTTTCCTTCTTTCCTTCCTTTTTCTCGTGTGCTTCGCTCAGGAATTGATTCAACGGCCAGCTTTGCGGCATCTCCTAGCTGGTGTCTTTGTAAGTAATTGGGTGGACCTTGAGTAATGATGCATCACTTAATGGACAGGAACTTGTTTCCAGAATTGAATTGGATTAGGTAGTGTTGGCTGAAGTTTGGCTTGATGCATCATGTTTATCAACACTTCTTTGCACGGCGCCAATACGGTGGCTGCGCTCATGCGTCACGCCCGAGGGCAAAGAGACGGATCCAAACGCTACTCATCGGCATCAGATGAATTAGTGTGGGTCTCATGAGCACCGGGCTGGGTTTCTTGCTATGCATTCTGGCAATTTTCTCATCTTACTGTCCACGAATCCAGCAACAGTCAACGCCGTTTCACTAAGAATTTCGCTCGTCAAGTTCATTCTGTCTTCTTGCTATGATCCCCAAAATACAGTAGAAGGCTGTGATAATGACAAAAGTATTATCAGCAGAGTGAAGGAACATATGCAGCATGGGCACGAAGTATCCATTGCGTGGAGGCAATTGGTGCAATAACGCAGAACAACTCAACACTGATGAGTTTCTACTCTCCTTTCGGCTGCCGTCTGCAAGCTCCCTTCTGCCATTGCATCTATATAATTAACACACATAGGCCTTCGTTCGTACTCCCTGGGACGCTTCGTGAACAGGCTTAGATCGTGTTGTGGTCTGTGTGATGTTTGAGGACACAACGGCGGTCTCGAAGTGAAGAAAAGTTGTTTATGAAAGATTAGAGACCCGAGAATGAGTAGACTGTATATTTGACTACAATATTCTATGACGGCTTTATTATTCAAGGAGATATTCGAATCAGCCATAGTCGAGCAATGTTGGATATTTCACATGTGCCATAGATGCTAGCATGTTCGCATTCCCTACAGTAGAGCATTTGTCGCTGTTTTGCATAGTTTACATGCATATTCTATATATTTGGGCAGTCTGCTCAAGAAGAAGAGCCTACAAGCAAAGTAAACTATGGACCAGCCGACTTACTCCGTTCTTGAAGCCCTCGTGAAGATTTGAGATGAGAACTTCAATCTCTCCATCTCTCTCTGGATATTGTCACCTTTCAAAGACTTCTACTGCCAATTCTGGCAGTACTTAATGAGTTCGGCTCTTGCCGCGGCGTTCCACCTGAACCCGAAGTTGCCTTGAAGAGCGTCGAGTGCCTCACTGTAGCAATTTAGTTGTAGTATTCGTCAAACCCTTCAAAAAGCCGCCCTGGATCCGATATCCGAGATCCATATATTCAGCAAAGTACCCAGACCAGGATATGTCGGCCATCATTGCGACTTAAAAGTTGTGGACAATAAAGAGAACAGATAAAGATTATCACATTACCTTAACCAGGACTAATATCACTTGCTTGAAGAATTTCCCCGTAGAAGACCTCTACCCTGGAATGAGCTCCACGAGCCATGCTGCGGGTCGGAGGGCCAAAATGTGAGTGTCAGTGCTACTTATTTTGTGGTCTAGTATATGTAAACGCACTGATTAGGGCCAAGATTAGTAATAAAATGAAATAGGAAATACTCGCCGTTCTGCTAAGGTCCTGCACTGGTGGTCTCATCAAATAGGTCAGCCTCCTGTAGTAGCTAGATCCTGGCGAACCAGGGCTTCTCAGCATCTAGTCGAAGCTCTGCTTGTGGAGGTGAGTCCAGCAGTGGAGCTGCAAGCCACAGTAAGTCATCAAGTAGCTTTGCTCATTATCTGACGTTTCAGGAGCCTCCTCTTTCTAGCCGAATGGAAGAATGAGCAATGCAGATTCTGGCAAAGCACAAATAATTGGTCGGGAAGATTGTTACTGCGCCCGCAAAACATTATCACTTTATCCCATCCCAAACAAGACTGCCCAATGACATGGTACAATGTTTGCGAATACAATCCATAGATGTGGAATACAATTTGTGTATATACTTGAAACTTATTATAGCTGAGAAGAGAAACATCAGCAGGGAGAATGTCCTTTCCCACTCCAAGTGCGCCCTGCTGCGCCCTTGTTATGCTGATCAGCGGAGCAGTCAGGCTGCACTTGGTAGGATGAAGAATATGACGATCTGTCTTCACTGTTCGCAGCTTGTTGCAATGGATCGCCAACCCCTCCAGCCAACCAAAAGCCCTACGAATCCAAAAGCCAACCCAGCAGCTCCCGGTGAAACTCAGCCGGCTCCTCAATGTGCGGCGCATGTCCCAGCTCAGGGAACTGGATCAACGTGCTATTCGGAATCATCGCCGCCGCCGCGGGGCCCAGCACGCTGTACTTGCCAATCACGGCCTGCACCGCCGGGGGCGACCAGGCCTTCCCGATGGCCGTGTTATCCTTGTCCCCGATGACCAGCAACGTGCGCACCTGCTGCCCCAGCAGGCCAAACTCGTAAATGACCGGCTGGGTGTAGATCATGTCCGTGGTCTGCGCCTGGTTGTAGGTGAACTCGGCGCGGCGCGTGCCCGTGTAGACGTTGTAGAGCATGCCGACCCAGACGTCGTACTGCGGCTGCCACCGGCCGACGTAGTAGGTCGTGTTTTCGTAGGTCTTGATCGAGGCGTAGGTGGTTGCGTTCTCGGTGGCCCAGCTGCGGTCGACGCTTTGATAGGGCACGCCTTTGGTCTTCCAATCCTCCAGACCGAGGGGGTTCACCATTACCATGGCAGTCGTATTGCTGGGGTACATGCTGTAGGAAGTGGTCAGCGAACTGTGTGGGATGATCTCGGCCCCACCGTGGTCCCGGCCCACGAGACTTACAGGGCATATCGAGCTGCTAGCATCCCGCCCGTGCTGTGCCCAATAATAGTAGCATTGTAGATGCCCAACAGCTTCAGCAAGCTATTTGTGTTCAACGCAAGCTGCTGGAACGTGAACTGGTATCCCACCGGCTTGGTCGACTTACACCACCCCACCTGATCAGGCGCAATCACACGGTACCCGGCACCGGTCAACTGGACGATGGTCTCGTTCCAAGTCGCCCCGCAAAAGTTCTTGCCGTGCAACAAGACGGCCACTGGTGCGTTTGTCGATGTGTTTGCGGTGGCTGCGGGGGGCACGTCCATAAATGCCATTTGCATATTCAGGCGCTGCGAAGGGAAGTTGTAGACTTTGACCGGATAGGGATAGGTGAAGTTGGAGCCGTTTAGGTCATCTGGCTGTGGGCCATCATCGATGTAGCCATCTCCACCGCCAATCGAGCCTTGAGCAGTAACGACAGAAGTGGCCGCAAGGAAGATGAGCGACAATATGCGGAGTAACGTCCCCGGCCCGGCTTCCGCCCCCCCCCTGATTCCGCCCCCCCCCACATCCGCGTTCACGCGTGTACGCGTCTGCCCCCACCCTATATAAACTCAACCATATCTTTCCGAGAGAATTTTTTCTGGTCACCAAACTTCTTCCAAGCATCAACCTAGTCATCATGAAGCCCTATGGGGAAGCCGAGATCCATGACGCCCTTGTTGCGTGCAGGGATGGAATGCCCGTCAAGCAGGCTTGCAGGACCTGGCATATCCCCCGTTCCACACTTCGCGATCGCCTCGCCGGCGCGCAAAGTCAGCGCGTTTCTCACGAACCTCAGAGGCCTCTTTCTGATGATCAGGAGGATCGATTGGCCCTATTCCTTATCAACCAAAGCAGCTTGGGCCATGCGTTAACTCGCTGGGAAACGAGGGCTCTGGCAGCCCGAATGGCCTCGTCGGGGAAGGAGGTCGCTCCTCTCGGAAGGAAGTGGCTGAGGGCCTTCCTCCTTCGTCACCCTATCCTCCAAAGCCGTAAGTACCAGCGCGTTGAGGCTAAACGGCTAAGGGCAGCTACCAAAAAGAACGTTGGGTCGTGGTTTGACTTCATGCAGTTGCCTATCGTGAAGGCAATTAAGCCGGCCAACCGATGGAATGCCGACGAGGGCGGGCTGATGGAGGGCAAGTCCGAGAAGGCGCTCACGATCGGCTATTCGGAAGGAAGCCAGCTTCTTCAGAAGGACTTTAATTCGAGAGCGTGGACCTCCTTCCTTGAGTGTATCTCCGCCACGGGCAAGTTCCTCGTCCCACTCGTTATTTTTAAGGGACTCAGCATTCAGCAGCAGTGGTTTCCTATCGCCCTTGAAGATCACGAGGGCTGGCAGTTCACGGCGACGAAGAAGGGGTGGATGGAGGAACCTATTGCTATCCACTGGCTTCGGAAGGTCTTCCTTCCTCAAACAGTACCAGAGGACCCATTAGAATGGCGCCTTCTCGTAATCGATGGGCACCATACACATACAACGGTCGAGTTTATGTGGGAATGCTTCTCGAATAAGGTGTATATCGTTTTTTTGCCCGCCCATACTTCGCATATGCTGCAACCGCTCGATGTGGCGATCTTCGGCCCTCTAAAGCTCGCATTTAAGAAGCATCTCGATCACCAGGGAGGGCACGATTCGTCAACAGTCGTGGCAAAGAAACGGTTTCTTTATTGCTATCACAAGGCTCGAATTAACACTTTAACGGAAGCAAATATACGTTCTGGCTGGCGGGCGACTGGTCTCTGGCCAGTGTCTAAGCATAGGGCACTCGGAAGCCACTTTATCGCCGATAATCGCGAGAAGGAAGCGAGATCGTTGGAATCTGGCGGTACCAATAGCTCCAGCAGCCATTTCTGCACTGATAAGTGTTTTTGTCGGCCTCGAGGGACCATTTTTGCGACCCCTAAGCGATCTCAAGACCTAAGGGGTATGGTGGCTCGGTATGCCCGTCAGAAGAATCTCAGCCCCACATCACGACTCCTCTTCAGGAAAATCCTCAAAAGTTGGGACCAGATAGACGTCGATCTGACGATGTCCTCACAAAAAGCCCGAGAGTTGGAAGCCCAGATTGAAGCCAGTAGGGTAGTCCGAAGGAAGAAGGTTCAACTTGACCCGAATGAACTTTTCGCCGATATCGAGGCCATTCGGAGGACTCAGATTGAAGCGGGGGTGGTATCAGAAGAAAGCGACGCTTCAGAAGAGTCGGAAACACCATCGGAAGCGAGGTCAACTATCGTGGTGGCGGCGTCGTCGGCGACGAGGCGAAGGGGGCGGTCGTGAGGGAAGGGGGCGGAATCAGGGGGGGGCGGAAGCCGGGCCGGGGACGTTACGCTTCTCATTGTACTGTTTTGTTTAACCTACCCACACCCAATAAGAAGGACTGGTACAGATAATGTCCTAGTAGCAGAGTAATTATATTTGGCTAGTATAATCGAAGCCACGCTGTGATGGCTTCCGGGCACGATTGGCGGTCAAAATAGGATTTCATGTAGAATTCGTTGGGAAAGCCAGTTCTCGTGAAATGCACGAAGGATTCTATATGACAGTAATTGATTGATAAGACAGGTCTATCGATTACAGCGTCACATTGGAGGCTTGGAGGCGTTCGGCTCAATTTCATTCTTGGATATGCCTAATAACGGCTGTGCGGGGATGGTCCTGCTCATCATTCACTCAGTCTAAAATTGAATAGAAGATGTTTCTAGTCCCGGTTTCTGTTGGCGAGTTTGATCGCAGTCGGTGTAGTAGGCCGCGATGTGCCCGCCATATTGTGGTGTTACTTTACCCCCTGGTACTTCTTCTGCACCTTCACTGAGAGTAATTATAATACCCTGCATTGCGTCCACAGCCCCCGTCAGCCTGCGTGCCTCAACACCCTCCAACCAACGCACGCTCGGCTATTTTGAGCACAGGCGAGTGAAAGGCGGTCTTCGAGTCTTCGAGACCTATCGCTTCATGCTACATGAGACTATGCCGGCCCCCACCCGCCTTCATGCTGGCTCTGAACCGCCTCATTCGCTCGCCCCCAGTGGGCGATCGTCCAATGAAATCCGCATCAGCTGGGAATCAGCATTATTTCTTACTAGAAGAGGGAACGATACTTCCTTTCAAGATCCAAAGTCGCTTCATTACTCAGCAAAAGGTTGTTGGGCCCATGTCGTGAAACACGAACGCTGCCCTGCCTCTCGAATGACAATCGGGGCTGTGTGGGTGTTTGTGCTGTCACATTATAAATTTTCCTGAATTCCCCATGCTCCACTTCACGGCTCAACATTGCTGACCTCAACCTCAATTTCTACTCAAAAATAACTAAGATCTTACTTTGATTCACGGCTCGGACCGCGCATTGACAAATATTGAAAACTTTCATAGCGCTTGGTTTTGTCGCCGGTACGCACAGCGTTGCTCACATGATGTATGCTGGCGTTCTGGACACCGAGTCGACCCAACAATCAGCCCCCCAGTATCACATTCAATCAAACGACCTTCTGAGGAGAGCTGGAGATTGCGATGCCGCCCAACATCCATGTGGTACGTCTTTCTACGCCGCCTATGAAGCAGTGCTGCCGGCCTCTTCGGAACGCTCACATTGTGTTTGAGCCCAGGAACTGATTTTAACAGTACGCTGTGCTGTGATAATCTGAGTTACTGCATTGTCAACGAGACCTCGTTAGCCGTCCAGTGCTGTTCCTTGGGCTCGAGATGCGGGTCAGGATGCGACCAGAACTACTTTTACTCGCCCGTTGCCGCCACGACCGTCCAGAACACAGCTGCCGCCACGCTGCCTATAGTCGGGACCTCTGGCGTGTGTCTAAAGCGGAAGTGTACGGGAACCACTTATCAGTGCCCCGAGGATCTTGGCGGCCAGTGCTGCCCATTCGGAAGCGACTGCGCAAGCGGAGGTCTTTGTGCGTGGTCAGATTATGAAGTGACCGCTGCACCATCGACTACAGCAACAACCACCGACATGCTCCAAACATCGACGACCGGAAGCATATTGCCTACATCAACTGAGTTGGACGCCCCAACAATGGCTGATGATATGAAACTGAAGATCGGCCTTGGGGTCGGGATTCCCTTAGCGATTATCTGCGTCACTGTCTTGGCCATAGTGTGGCGGTTTCGGCGGGTTCGAAGGCGAGGTGATGCATCCAAGGTCGAAGATCAGGAGGAATACAGGAAGCCCGAGCTGCATGGGCATGAATTCATTCCTCCTGCTGAGCTCGAGACTCACGCCCCAGAGCTGCCAGCCCAGATTCTGGAAGCTGAACTACCGGAGCAGGGTATTGTGGCTGAACTTCCTGTACCAGCACTGCTTGACAGTCGCTCAGACTCCAAGTTGACTGAAATCACAGTTACAGACAGCGAGAGGCCGAGCAGGTGAATAGATTTCAGGGAGACGCGATCCTGGCTCATTCTTCTGCCGACAAGTCTGGAGTTCTTGATCCACCGGCGGCACTCTGTATGTAATTCTACCAACCGAAAGACCTGCGCGATATAATTTGTGCAACTCTCAAAGTTGCCAGAAAAGTCCAGAAAAATTGTATTAAGACACATTACAGTGCACGAGGAACTACTCCTATGGCCATGTGGCCAAAATTTCTAGATGATGTAATTCTGCCATAGACGGGATTGATTTTGCATAGAGCTTTTGCGAGGAAATGAACGTTCCAACCCCGCCAATTATAATGAAATCGATCTCGTTGCAAAATCCAAAATCTCGGCCGTCCAGTATCTCTTTGCGTCATCCAAAAACTCAGGCTCACGCTGTGGCTTCTCTCCCTTCCCCCTTTTCATACGCTGCTCCTCTCGAGAAGGGTTCCGCTCGACTAGCCACCACACCCTGCTCTCATCTCCCTCCGCCCACCAGCCCCGACCTCCCCTAGCGTAGAAATAGCTACGAAGTCGCCACGAGGCCTCTTGCTCCTGCTGTGTTAGGGACGAAGATTATGGCCGCGGGTTGGCGGCTGGTTGACAAGGCGGCGACAAGTGGACGGCGCCTTGTCGATCCAGATCGTGTAGCCGCGCGTGGTCCCGGAGCAAATATCCCCAGCGACGGGAGACCCAGTCATGCCGTTTGAAGAGAGCGAGCAAGGATCCGTCGTGTGGGTAGGACAGGCGCCACATGGTCTCCGGGCCTCGGTCGGGATCTGCGTAGACGGGCAACACGGGCAACACGGGCAACACGGACAACACGGTGTTATACAAGCTCTCGTCAACGGTAGGCCCGCACGGTAGTTGATATCAGAGCCGAATGGAGGAAATCATCGTTCTCGGGCGAGATGCCGTGATCCGGGTTGAAGAATTTCTCACTCTTACTGTAATGGGCGTCTTTTAAGCATGCAATGGCGAGGACCCAGTCCAGGCCAAGGGTAAGGAGATGCTGAATAGTGCCATCAGCGGGATCGGCGTCAAACATGACCCCGAACTTGCCCTTAGTGATATGGACTATCATCCTTTTTAAATTCCTCTTCTAAGCTGGAATTACAGTGGATAAAGCAAGGGCTATAGTGGTGGTGAGAACACTAAGTCCGACTTTTGTAGACCTTAATTTAATTTGCACTATGCCTGCCGGCAAAGTGGCTTTAACAGTGGGGGGTTGGGCATTTGCACGCTGTCTGCCCTTAGTGATATAATGACACGCAACATCATTGATGACTGAGGCTTCCATTCATTAGCTAATGGACAATAGTGGCGCTGGTATGAGAAACTGAAACAAGTGCCAGTGTGTGTCAGAGCTGACATAGGGATTTGCGATTGCGTCAGAGAGTTCGTTCAAGATTACCCAGGGCGACTTGTCCCGATGAGTGCAACTACTGGTGCAAAGAGTGAAAACAGGAGACGGTGAACTGATGGCTCGGTTGGATTAAACATGGATATTCCGAGCAAACAAACAAGACTGATGTCGTCACTGGTGCGGCTGGCTCACATCGTAGACCATTGCCCATCCTTTGTCATTGGGTCATCTGATGACTGGCACTCGGCACCGTCAGACACGGATTGGAACAGAACACACGGGACCGACCTAATCAGTTGTATACCTACTTAAGTAGGTATGGATGAGGAACAGAATCACCTAAGGAAGAAACCACCGAAACCGCTGAGATACACGCAGTGTACTATACAAGGGTTCCAGTAAACGGCGTCCCTAATGGGACAAAGTTGCACCGAAGCGACCCTGTGAAATATGCCCCAGAACACTCCCACACCAGAACGCTGATGTGACCGATCACACCCTTAGCACAGTGTTCTACGCGGATAAGAGCGTGTTCCCTGCACCGGTAGGTCGGGTGGGAGGTCCGGTGCGGCAGAGGTGGCCCACCTCGCTGAAGCTTGACCAACGGTACAAAGGCTTGTATGGGTCTGAAGTATTGAAGGGTACGAAAAGCGCGGACCTGGCCCGAGGGATGGTTGAAAAATCTCCATCGGAGGCCACCGGGAATATCGAAATTCGACAAGCTCCGGCAGGCCGCAGAGGTCGACAGCGCTCATTGCGGAAAGGTCAAATCCACCACAAATTCGCTGGTAGCCTCGCTTCGCAGGTACTTTCGACCCATGTCACCGGTGTAGGCTGCCACCGGCGTGGGGAACACGCTCTAAGGACAGGGGTTCGGATCCTTCCCGCCGAGGGTGCCTTCATTCAGCAGGAGAGAGAACACGGACAGGAGAGAGCGGAAAGCTTTCGGGCTGCCAGCTCAGCAGCTGCCTACTCAAGTAAGCGCTGGTGATTGCAGGGGTCAGGATAATCCGCAGATTTCAATCCAATTTGTTCAGTCTGGCCTGAAATCGCGCAGCCTCATTGTTTTTGCCCTTCAGCTGCGACTCCATCGTTTTCGGTACCTCCAGGGCCCCAAACCGCCTTTTTACCACATGGCCTAGCCACGACACCTTTCCATTCATCCCTCTGTTGTTTACTTTGGCTGAGATACAACCTCTTGAACTTCAGAGACTTGGGCAACAACTCTTATCAAAATGGTTGACTCCGAGCCTCCACCTAAACTCTCCTTGAGCGACGTCAACACCGAGGCCATAGCCTCTGAAGATGCGCCCTCTGCCGAGGATCCCCAAATCTCCCCTATCGAGAACAGTTCACAAGCTGATGGAGATGAGTACCTCACTGGATACAAGCTCGCTGTTGTTCTTGCCAGCATCATTCTCTGCTGTTTTTTAATGCTTTTGGACAACTTGATTGTCAGCACTGTAAGTCACCTGCACGCGTCCTGCCATCGCTAGTTTACGCGTACTTGAGCTGATCGCGCCGTTTCACATTAGATAATTCCTCGCATTACCGACACATTCCATTCACTTCCAGACATTGGTTGGTATGCCAGTGCCTATCAGTTTGGCAGGTAAGCTGGGGATCCGATTCTGGAGGATATAGGCGCCAATGTTTTGACACGAAATCAAGTGCGGCCCCTTCACTTCTAACGGGAAAGATATACACCCACTTTGACACAAAGGTTCGTCACAGGCTGAGCTTTTTGGACTGCACGTGTTTCTGATCGGGGAATAGTGGACGTTTCTCGCCTTCTTTGGTATCTTCGAGCTTGGTTCTTTGCTTTGCGGGGCAGCTGTCTCCTCGTCTATGCTGATAGTTGGGCGTGCTGTGGCCGGCTTCGGCGCGTCAGGAATCGTAACTGGCGCACTCACTATCCTTTCTAGCTGTGTACCAAAGAAAAGGCGTCCAGGTAAGTTGACCCGCGGGGGGGGGGGCGGATTCCCTATACTTGACAATAACCACTGACATTTGGTACATAGCTCTACTGGGCATGGCAATGGGATGTGAGTGTACTAGACAAAATAGGTGCATTCCAAGTCTGAGTTAACCAAATTTAGTCAATCAACTCGGACTGGTAACTGGACCACTTATAGGGGGTGCGTTAACGTCCTACAGCAACTGGCGTTGGTGTAAGTTGGGCTTCTATACACATCGAGTTCGCAACATTACCTTGACTAATGATTCAAGCTTTTTACATGAACCTTCCCATCGGTGCTGTTGCAGCCGTTGCTATCATTCTGCTCCGCATTCCTCAACAGACGGCAAAACCACCTGCTATGTCGGTGTTACGCCAGCTGCATCGTCACTTGGACCTCATAGGTTTTGTTCTGTTTGCACCAGCACTTCTGCAGCTGCTTCTTGCCCTACAATACGGTGGTAATCGATATGCATGGAACTCCTCACGCGTCATTGGTCTCTTCTGCGGCTCCGCTGCTAACTTTGTTGTCTGGTTCCTTTGGAATCGGCACAAGGGGGACGCGGCTTTGTTACCCTATACAATGATAGGTCGGACCGCTGTCTGGGCATCAGGGGTCTATCAAGGGCTTCTGTCGGCAGCGATATACGGAGGGATCTATTTCCTTCCAATCTACTTCCAAGCTGTCAATGCCGCGGGTCCCTTGCTGAGCGGTGTCTATCTTTTGCCAACCATCTTGCCACAACTTGTCACGGCAGCCTCCTCAGGACTGATAAGTACGCTTCAATCGATTTTACCTAGTTAGCTGGAGGCTAACATAGGTATATTACAGTATCCAAGTTCGGCTACGTGATGCCTTTCGGCTTCTTTTCATCAACCCTATTATCAGTTGCCAGCGGCTTGTACTCATTGCTTCAACCTGGCAGTCCAACTGGAGAGTGGGTTGGATTTCAAATCATAGGTGGCATTGGCTCAGGTGCAGGACTGCAAGTGGTTCGTAAACACCTATGGAAACGCCTGTCTGTACCTTCTTGCTGACCTAAATTCGTAGGCTGTCAACGCTATCCAAGCCGTAACCACCGGGCAGGAATTATCCTCCGGCATAGCTTTCATGGTTTTTTGCCAGGCACTTGGACCCTCTATTGCTCTTGTGTTGTACAACGTCATTTTCGGCGCGAGCTTGAAGATGGAACTCGCGCAGAGAGCACCGAATGTCGATGCACAAGCCATTATCGATGCGGGGGCAACGGGCTTTCGCAGTCTTGTCCAGCCCGGAGACTTGAATGCTGTTCTGAAAGCTTACGCTAATAGCATTGATCATGTGTTCTTCCTAGTCGCTGCTCTGGCGGCTTTGTGCAGCATTTTCGTATGGCCTATGGGCTGGTATGATATTAGGAAGAAGGGCGGGCCAGAAGATGTAACGAAGTCGACGGGAGCAGCGCAGAATGAGAAGAGAACTAGCATCCGGAAGCAGTAGGGCAGGGAAGTATAAGTGGCTCGTATTGGAAGCTTGGAGTGTAATAATCCTCAACGTACCAGTAACATGTATTTCATTCCTAGATATTTTCTTGCGATGATGAATGGCTTGGAATGGAAACAAACCGAATATCTATAAAACCCATTCTCCGGATGTGATTATAGTCTACAAAGAATATAACCTGAGTACCTAGGTAGATTCGCCGTGGCTGGATATGACGTCCCAAGTCCATCATCCGCTCCCGTCGCTACTGTCCCGCCGTCCTTTGCACAATGCAATGCACTTCCGGGCGGTAGAGCAGACCATGTTAACAATAGTAGGACACCACGGCCTAAGATTCAGGGCACCACGGCCTATAAGTATCTTGGCAAGTACGTACCACTTGTACTGTACATAAATTTTAGCGGCGGCAAGGCTCAGGCCACGCTCGATATTCAGTCAATTTCAACACTAATTTTATTGTCTGTACTATATCTAGCACATACAATGGAAGCCTAATCAACATTATGTTTAGTTGAAATAACCTCATTGCAAATTTCGATAGAACAGCCGACTGCCAAATCTCCATCATAATCTCACAGGATTAACAGACCCCTTGTGATGTGGCTTTTTATCATTCTGTAGAAGTTGAAATAGCGGAGGAGAAGTTAGCTTGTGGGAATGCATAGAGATTTGACAGATCTCGACATTGATGTACAACGCCCCATCCGTTTGGACGCGTCCATGCGGCATCTCCAACATATGATGGTGTTTCAAGAGTTAGATCACCAGAGCACATAACTGCCTATCAGTAGAAAAGAGTCAACGAATGATCTCACGAGTTTATCAGTTTGTAAGAGAGATTCAGACATACCTGACGTAAGTATTCTATACAGTGGTTTACATGCTCACTAGCTGGCAGTGCTCTGCCGTTTTGGAGTTCGATGAATGCATGCTTGATTTCGCCCTGGACGAATATGCTAGGTCAGCCTCATAGCCGGTCTCACTAAACTGGAATCCACCCGGGCAACCCTAGAAGAAAGACTTACAACACAGTGAATTTGGTGAAACACGGAGGGTACATAAGCTTCACTTTCCGGTGACACGTTGTCATAATAGTATTTGTTCATGGGCAAGCCCCCCTTTAAACCATACTTGGTAGGGTGTGCAATCTCAATCCAGGCACCTTCAAACAACGATCATCAGTTCTTATACTGCCAGCGAGCAAGTTCGAAGAGTGGGTTATACCAGCGAATATCTCGTCCCATGGTGTGGTCGGCTCTGCAGAGTTGCCCTCGAAGTTCCAAAAACCATCGTGGGGATCGGAGTTCACAAATCGGGGATCCTGCGAAAACATTCGACTGAAGGTAGGAGCTGAATGGTCATTAATTATTGAGCTGCCGCTGGTCGTTTATCTGAGATCAATGTCTGCTTACTGGGTATGAACTGATCTTGAGGTCTCGAGTCGAGACGGCAAGAGTCGAGTCCGAATAGCGCATATCCACCGAGAAGGAGACCGATGAACCCTAAGGCCACCGCCAGGAAGTGTAGTCGTGCAGGACGAGAAGAGGCTGGTTTCTCGCAAGTCGAACAGAGAGGCGAGTGTTCAGTCTGGTCCATGATAGGTTGATAGAAGCGAGACTGGAAGATTGACCAAACGTTGACGCCCTTCGAGGACGGCATTTTGCTCATTGCAAAGGAACTGAATGTTTCTTTTCCTGAGAGACTTTCCACAGTCGGCTGTCTCTGAACAATGTCTTTGGACGCGGATGCAGTATGTCCAAGTCCGTGGCATTCTACCGCATGCTATCTCAACTCGGGGACGGTACAACTTTGGCGAGCTCAGCTGGCGTAAGACCCCATGTTTGAACTTCGTCGGGCGGGCAGCCGCCTGAGCCGCTCGGCTTCATTGCTGCAGCGGGCTGTGGAGCCGAGTTCGTCCCTGCACATGTGCTGACTACGCCTCCATTGCGCATTGAGGGGTAAATCACGATGGGCACTTGAGCGATAGTCTGTCTGAGTTTGATTTGACGATATTGCCAACCGACTGAGTCTCGTGTGGGAAAGGCTGCCACGTCGCCGGGGTGGGTCAATGTCAGCCTCCGGTTGACCGTTACGCTATTCCTAGATAGGACAAGCGCCCGGTCAAAAGCGGGAGGCGCTGCTTGGGTGGGTCAGCAGGGGGTTTGTCCCGTCACTTCGCTCCACTTACAAGGCTGTGGCAGTGTGGTAGCAGCCAAGCAGGGGAGTTGTAGTGTCGCTGTATCCCCGAAAGCTTGATACAAAGCTTCGACATGTACTATGCAGAGGTGGTAATGACCTACTACTACCGCATACAGAGTGCAGTAGTGCTGACGTTCAGCCGCAGGTCCGCACCAGCTGGAACGGTTGGCTGACGCGCGCCTATCACCATTCCTCCATCCTACTAGGCGCCGCAAATACCCCCTCTGCCCCTCACGTGCCCCTGACCGGCGTGAGAGTCAGGGCAGGAAATTATTTGGTTGTGTTCGGTTTCTTGTTACCAACACCTGCACCAACACCTGCCTACTCGTTGACATATCATAAACACCTGCACCAACACCTGCCTACTCGTTGACATATCATAAACACCTGCAGCCGACGGTCGACCTGTAACGTTAATTACATGATAAGCTATAGCCAATACTTGCATACCACTCTTTGTCTTCCTGTGGCTGGCCCGTTTGGGACTTTATTCGCGAAAGACTAGCGCCCAGACGCCGCTCCGATGCGTCAACGCTCCGGGGGCCCAGTCCGCGAGGACGAGTCGCTTCCGCGAGCTTTTGCTGCATGATGGCTTCAAGGTAGGCCGCGTTCCGGATAATCATTTTCCTGCACTTGACAATCACGCAAGGTACCCCAGTCGTCAAGAGAGCGAGATCTCTCCGAAGCGTCGCGGAACGCCGGAACCTAAGGCGAGTCCTATAGATCGCCTGGACCGCTTCATCTGACCCCAGCTGAATACAGTCCGATTGGTCTAGTGTGGAACTTGTCAGCGTTGCTCTCGAGGATCTCTGCACACTCATGGATCCAATCCTCCCATTTAGGCAGGTAAGGACGCTTCTTGCATTGTCGTGCTTTGGTAGTCAGGCAGTCGAACTTGTCATATTCACTAAGCTAAGAGTTGTCTCGTTGGCACCGAGGTCGGCGAGATTCAGCATGTCGTTCGTGCAGGAAGCGCTTCCTGGGTGGTTCGAGGGCTATCCTAGTAGGATCCATCCGCTTGTACCCAGCGTCTAGAGCTCAGCTCTCGTCAACTGGTGGTCCAGTGCGGGAGGTCTTTTGACCGTATGGCCTCTGCGTCACCTTGTGTTATGCGAAGAACTAGCTATACCGGCTTCAGGTAAATCGTTTGGAGAAGAATTGGAATTATCACAATTTGAGTCAGGATAGTATGGCAGTATAGTATCAGCATATTGCAAAACTGACTCTTGGCTCTTTTATGGAATACGGAGGAAGCCCCATCCATACGTAGACCATACGTCCCGTGCGTGCGCCTGTGATGAAAAGAAACCATTTCAAGCAGTCTTAGCTACGTGTCGCGGAATTCATCCCCGGATACTTGATTTACTAGTATACGGCAAGTACCGTTGTTCGCACACTACACGTGCACCAGGTCACAGAATTCATTCATACTTTCACGGTTCTCAAAATTAGTCCCCAATTAAACTATTGGCCGAAATAATGCACGCCACGGAACATTGGTCAAGAAACAGTTAGCATCACAGCATCGTCCCATGTCATGAGACTGAATGCAGAATGCGATCAAGGGGAAGCTTATTTACAGAGATCAGAAAGATTGGTAAGCTCCAACGCTATTTTGTATCCAGAGCTGGAATCGGTTTTGCACCAAACCCGTCTCCTGTTAGTGCCGGACTGAAGGATTTTGCATAACCTGGTCGGTGGAAAATCCTTGAGCTAATCGAGAAATGGATACCCTAGTATGAAAGTTTTACACCATCTCCCGGTCAGAAGGTCTCTCACGACTGGAATTTTATCAGTTTGGCGATTGAACGATGGAAAGGATGACTGAGACGTGTGAGCGAGGAGTGAGAAGCCAATCCAATGTGGCCAGGTTTCCGAAGTGTCAACCTGTGCATAGATTCACTTGTATAATTCAGAAATAGACCGGCCCTAGAGACTCAGTCTTCGTGCTCCTCCAGGCTCAAGTCAAGGCATCGTTTTGTTGTTGCTCGTTTTGGGTCGTCTCGTAACGCAGTTTTGCACTAAGAAATTCGAAGAGAGTTTGAAAAGAGGAAGCTGTTTATGCTCCGAACTGTATAAGCCAAGCAAGGCTCTATCTACCCACTCTTCTCCGTCTGGCATGGTCTGCAGCTTTGGCGGCCTCCCCGCTCTCTATTGTCACACCTACTCAAAAAGCCTCCCGATCTGCCCCTGCTCAGCCAACCGGCGCCACGTTCGTGCAGGAGGAATGAAGACTGCATATATGAGTTGCACTTTTCCTGTGAGGTAAGCGCTAGTCAGATGCAGATGCGGTGTTACCAATTCCCTTTCCAGCTTGATTCCAGCAAGTGTCGCAAGCCACATGATTGGCGAGCCAGTGGTCGTTTGCCCGCGTGGATCCTACCATAGCGGCACCCCATTACCTTTCAGTCTTAGGTGGGCGACCATGCCACGCTGAGCTGCTTGCTGGGTACCGAGGCCCTGTTCCGTGTGACCTGGCCCTCGCTTATGTTTCCATGGCGTAATGAGACATGAATGGTTTTGGTTAAATTGTTTCGTTTAGTAAGAGAAGAAGCCAGATTCAGCGTAGGCATGGTTCGGGAGAGCAACAACTGCTCGGTTTTCGCACGCGTGAGGAAAGTGGCCAGGGCAACTCTTGGGACGCGCTTACTCCTGTAGTGACACCTCATGACGAGTAACACAATAATGGTAAGGCGTTCTCAGGGTCTGCTGGCAGGGATGGGTGTCCTGCCATTGGCTTATGTGCATCTTACTGCATCTTGCTGACGGGCATCGCCACCGGACATAGCCACTAATCATTAGGAGGCCTCACAAAGGCCCCGTTGTATTAATTCCACCACGAGGATTTTTGCATCAACGACGACCTCATTGACCCTGAACACCAGACGAACCGTGATGAGTATGAGGCCATGGCGCTGCTGCCTGGATCCCTGGCAACTAGGCTTAACCCTGTCGGCAGGGCAATCCGGCGCGTCAACCGACTCTGCGCGCTCATCCTCCTCCTGCCATACCACCTGCTACTTATGGTAGCCATCTACATCTCCGAACGTCTTTTTCTAAACCAGAACGAGCTTATCGAGCAGCCATGGCCGGCGAAATTCTTTCGCGCCTTTGCCCGATTCCTCAATGGCTTCCAGAAGGACACCATCAAAAACTACTACGAATTCGACCATTACAGGCTCTGGGGCGCGGGACCATGGATGTACTATCCCTTCGCGCTCATCTACGTCATATTCAAAGCCTATGGGTGGGCTGTTGGCTCGACGGGTGAGAGTAAGCCAGGCGTGGATGGTAGGCGATGGCTCTGGATACCATACATGTGGAATGGCAACCTTTTCACCCACATGGTCTGGTCCGAGCTCTGCGGCGGAGACTACGGTCTGGTTTGGGAGCCACTATTAGAAGTTATAATACCTTTCTTGTACGGCCGCTGGAACGGGCGCTCGTACAGTGACTTGGGAGGGGACTCGTCGCTCATCCGGCTGCTCACGTTGTTACCCGGGAGCGAGACGGATCCAGTCAGGTGTGAGCTGAACGCGGTGAACTTATACTACGCAAACTACGAGGCGCTTTCGTACTCGTGGGGAGGTCATTTGGTCTTGCGTCGGTCCATCACCGTCAATGGGCGCTCGTTCCTTGTCACAGACAGCGTTCTGAAGGCTTTGCTATCGCTCAGATACGAGACCAGTCCTCGGGTGCTCTGGATCGATCAGATCTGCATTAACCAGGCGAACAACTTCGAGAAGGGAGACCAAGTCGACAAGATGCAACTCATTTACAGCACTGCCAGCAGTGTTATTGTCTGGCTTGGCGCCGCGCCAAAGGAACCACCACCGCTCAGACTGGAAGAGTCGTTGGGTCTTTTTGAAGGGGACGAAGACCAAAGCCCGGGACGAAGAAAGTTACTAGAGGCCCTATCGACCACGGTTTGGGATCTCATGAGCCGGCGGTGGTGGAGCAGGGTCTGGGTCGTCCAGGAGGTCGTCCTTGCGCAACACGTCGTCTTCAGGTCGGGTAACTTGGAGGTCGAGATGACGACCCTTCGGCGACTCCTAGGCGAAATGCAACGTCGCAATCTAAGGAACGTGCCGCCAGGTGCGTGGGGACTTATAGGGTTTTTACCATTCGCCGAAACCCACCTCTGGTCCTTGTCCGCCGATAGTCGCCGGTCTGTTCAGTGGCTAGTCGCCGTCGCCGACTGGTTTCGGGAGTCCCAAGCGACTGACCCCCGTGACAAGCTTTATGGATTCCTCGGGCTGGTGAATGTGTTGGTCGAGCCAGACTACTCGTTAGAGGCACACGAGCTTCTCGGGGCGATCACCCTGCAGTGCATACAGGAGCATGGAAATCTGGAAATCCTGGGACTCGCTCAAGGAACTGTCGGTGGTTCTCTGCCAACCTGGAGCGTTCGTCTCTATGAGAAGGACCCAATCATGCCGCTCTGGACGGTTTCATTAAGCCTTCGAAAGCAAGCAAAACCTCGGAGACCATACTCAGCGTCTGGGGACACGCTTGCCAACGATTCCCACGCTGATATATCGCGAGGATTGTTGAGGCTTATGGGATGGCAAGAGGACACAGTTCTCAATCGGTCAGTGTTTCCTCAGAAACGAAAAGAGATGCTTCCTGCTTTTAACGAGTGGGTATGGCTTTACACTTTGTATTACCCGTCTGTGAGACGGCGTGATGGCCGCCACGCTACATACACGACGGAGGAAACCATGCGCTTAGCCAAGCAATTTATGGGCACGATATCTGCCGACCAGATAGATCTCGAGCACCGTGATACTTTGGATGCCTGGTGGGAAATACTCTCAACTGGAAACAAGATATACAGCGTATCGAATAAACCCGGGGCCCGCGAAAAAACAGATTCGGAGCTCGAAAGCTTATTTAGTTCCCCCCCCTGGACCACAATCGTACAGGCATGCATATCGCGTGCGTTTTTCATCACTAAAGGAGGGAACATGGGGATAGGGCCCAGCAATATAAAGAGGGGCGATGGGGTAAATATCTTCCTCGGCTCTGCCGTCCCAATAATAACGCGGGATGGATACTTTGGAAGGAGACTGGTAGGCCAGGCCTATGTAGATGGCCTTATGCACTTGGGGGACAGTAGTGGTAAAGATAGGGGATTTAGAGTAGAGGAATTTGAACTCTGCTAATTCTATATGCTTTCAAATAAATATTCATTAAAAGATGTGAATGGACTGCCTGCCGAGCCCCTCAACCATAAAACAGCTGTTCCCCTCCATATCGTGCGTCCGGCAAACCGTCTCACCTACATCTTAGTTCATCACAATGGTGCTATTAGTGCGAACTTGATAGGCCTGGCGCGAAGCCGTTCATGTCGTTGTGATGCTCCGGATCTATCTAACTCATTTTGTCAGTCTTCGATAATTAAAAGTACGGAAAGAACTGCTGAAATTCGGCATAGTTAGCAGAAAAATAATAATTCCGACTGATTGGTGATATAATTTGCATCATGGGAATCTTGGTCAAGACAAGATTAATGTAGATCTCTTCTAACTTAGGTATTTCCTCCCAGACTTCCGCCAAACATTTCCTGCCTTTGCAAGTAACAATTTTCCACCTTTTCAATTGACATTTAGACACAAGTGTTTACAAATGTTTAGCTGCCAACATTGCTTTGCAGGGCCGTCATCGCATAGGTACTCTTCTTCCGAAGTTTTGGACCATAAGCCCAGAATAGCAACGGCGCTGGAGCAAGAAGAGCAGCGATACATCCCAGCAGGGTCAATGTCCAATGAACTCCGATCCCGTCATACATTGGCCGTGCGGTTATAACCATACTCCCTGCAATGAAGTATCGGATCATAGTGATACTTGCTAGAGCAGAAGCTGCATGATCTAGGTAGCTGTCGATAATGTACTCATAACTGCTGATATAGATAGCGATCAGCACCATTCCAAATACAAAGCATGCAGCGAGGCCGCTCCAAATCGATATGCTCGGGTAGTTGGTCCAGCCCAGCCAGAACAAGGATATAGGTGTTGGAATATTCTAGACTAAGTGTATTATTAATGTATTAATAATAGGGAATATCTTTATCCCTATAAGTCGAATATATATAGGGGGCCTCTGGCCCACTTACACGAAGCTAGAATAGTCTGAAAAATAAGCATCTTCACATGCAATTCAACAGGTTATGACCTCCGGCTGCTCCGAAAGCCCCTGAGCACATACCATCTGCCCCACTTTTTCAACGCTGCACCCAATCAGAAGAATCTCTAGTCACGTGACACCCTTGACTTACACCACTTCTCGAACCTTCTACGAAACACTCAACCGTTTCTCAACGAATATTCACCCTACACACACAAAAACTACACCATTCGAAAGCCCTTCTTCTGCTCTTTATCCTTCTATTTTCAAATCTCGAAAAGTACCATCCTCCGATTTTTCAAGCCACTACAAACACTACCTACCTCTATCCTCCTCAAAACCTCCACTATGGCTACCCCTGACAAGTTTGGTGTCCCTATCCTTTCTGGGGCCGATAACTATGTCTATTGGAGTATTAAACTCCTTGCCTGGATGGAGAGGGATAACGCTACCTCTGGAAATACAGATTCGCCTTTTATAGGCTTAAATGTTACCCAGAATAAGCGTGCTATCAGCAATATTAAGCTGATGTGCGGGCCTGGTCCTATTATGTTTATTAAGGACCTTAATAGTGCCCAAGAAGCCTGGGAGGCTCTAAAATCCTACTATAACCTCAAGAATTTCTCTTTTGAGGCCATGAAATCCATGGAAATAAACAATAATAACCATAACATATACACCCCATATATATATACAATAACAGCTCATAAGCCTACAGAATATCCAGAGTATCTGAATTCTGTTCAGAAAAATACTCAGACTGTAGAATTAGCTATAGATACTGCTGCGAATATAATCAGTTTCTCTGATATAACACTCTTTAATAACCTTCGCTCAGTAAATAAACAAGTCAAATGGGGCAATGCCAGCTCTATTCGAGTCAATAAAATAGGAGACTCTATAATAAAATGCCTAGACACAAACACTATAGTCAACTTAGACAATATATACTATATTCCTACTTTAGGGATCAATATCCTAGGCTATAAAACTATCTCCCACTATATAAGACTTGAGCTAGAAGGAAATACTATAAAACTATACTCAAGAACAACCAATAAGCTTATAACTCGAGGATATCAAAAGAATGGTCTATATTATATAAAAGTCTCTATAGAAAAAGAGACCATAAGACCTAAATATCAACCTCAAAATATACTAGCCACACAAAAGGCTACTATACAAAACAACAATAAACAGTATAAACAGAAGGACGAAGCATATAAGTGGCACTGCCGCTTAGGGCATATAAATATACAAGCCCTTGAAATATTCCTTCAAACAAACCATATACACACTACACTAAATAAGTCTATAAAAGACTATATAGCCAAGTGTGATGCTTGCCTTCAAAGCAAGTATATAACCAAGGTCAATAAGGAAAGCCTAACTATAAACAAGGTCTACAATATACTCGAAAGAGTTCATAGCGATATAGGCGGACCACTTAAACCTACACATGATAAATACAAATACTACATACTGTTTCTTGATAAGCATACTAGATACCTTGAGGTAACGCTATTAAGAAACAAAGACGAAGCACTAGAAGCCTTTGAGAACTATAAAAACAAGGCAGAAAACAAATAC
The DNA here is from genome assembly GCA_021399435.1 of Diaporthe sp. PMI_573. Classification (NCBI taxonomy): domain Eukaryota; kingdom Fungi; phylum Ascomycota; class Sordariomycetes; order Diaporthales; family Diaporthaceae; genus Diaporthe; species Diaporthe sp. PMI_573. The sequence continues at coordinate 518,108 of JAJTUP010000007.1, read as the reverse complement.
AATAAGAGAATAAAAGAGTTCTTTACAGATAATGGAGGTGAATATATAAACAAGAGATTTAAAATCCTTGCTGCCAAATATGGTATAGAACACCATACTACACCCCCATATACAAAAGAGCCTAATGGGCTAATAGAGAGACTTAACCTAACTATAATTAATAAAGTCAGAAGTCTCTTATATACTGCAAAACTCCCTATATATCTCTGGGGAGAAGCAATAAAATATGCAGTACACTTATACAATATAACACCACATAGAGGGCTAAGCTATAAAAGCCCCTATGAGATGATAAATAAAAGAAAGCCCTATACTAATAACTTAAAGATATGGGGTTCACTAGTCTATTTTCAAGATAATAAGGAAAAGACAAAGCTTGAACCAAGAAATAAAAAGGGTATTCTTTTAAACACTATACCAGAATCACAAATATACAGGGTCTGGGACATAGATAACAGAAAGCCGTTACTTGTGAGGGATATTCGAATAATAGAGGGTGAATTTATTCAACCTCAAGAACCAAATAACACCCTTACTCAAGAAAACGACTTATATGTACAACCCCAAATAGACCCTATACTAGAACAAGAACCAGAACAAGTACCAGAGGAGCAAAACCAAGTACAAAATCATAGACAAGAGTCTCCTCCTATACTTGATGAGATTGTAGTCCAGGGAAATCCTGAGGACTACATATATAGTGTACAAGACACACTATTAAACACAATAGCCTCTATACTAGGAAATATAAATAATAACTCACCAACTATAAAATACTGCTTAACAGCAGCAAATAACGGTGAACCAACTAGTATAAGAAATATACTAAATAGCCCTAATAGGGACAACTGGATACGAGCTATGCTCGATGAGGATAATAGTTTCTACGAGCAAGGAAGCTATATAATAGTCGACTTACCTCCCAACTGCACGGCTTTAGGGGGGAAGTGGGTCTTTAAAGAAAAATTCATTAATAACCCTGATATAATAAAGCCTAGTTGGATAATAAACAACGAAAATAATATAAGATATAAAGCCCGCTGGGTTATTCAAGGGTATAATCAAAGGTTAGGCATAGACTATTTGGAAACATTTTCTACAGTCTGCCGGCCAGAAACATATACTATACTGCTTATTATAGCAGTTAATAAAGGATGGCTTATATATAGCTACGACGTTAAAAACGCCTTTCTACACTCAGAAATAGACTACGAGATATATATGAAATTACCCTCGTATCTATATAGGGACCCAAAATATAAAAATAAGGTAGCTAAGCTTAAAAAGGCTATATATGGTCTTAAGCAAGCACCTCTGCTATGGTATAAATACCTATCTGGCGTCCTAAAAAATGCTGGGTTTATAGTATGTCCCTATGATGAAGGAGTATTTATACACCCAGAATTCCAAATAACCTTTATATGCCACGTGGACGATATAATAGTCCTAGGGCCAAATAAGTCTAATATAGACTCTATAATAAATAAGCTGAGCAAACAAATAAACCTTGACTTTCAAGGCGAGTTAACTAGTTTCCTCGGAAATGATATTCAAATAGACCGAGAAACTAAAACAATAACTATAAGCCAGCATAGATATATAGACAAGATACTCAATAAGTTTAATATACCTGAAAAGGTAGCTAAGCATGAGATTATCCCTCAGCTTACACCATATACCCCTAATAGAAAACTTGAAAAGAATAAAGGGGAAGCAGATAAAGGTACTATAGAGCTGTACCAACAACAAATAGGTAGCCTACTATATGCTAGCCTAAAGACCAGAGTAGATCTCACTTATACAATAAACGAATTAGCTCGCTATATGGCTAATCCAAGCCAAGAGCATATAAACGAGCTAAATAAGGTATGGGGATACCTATATAAGTTCCCCTATATATCAAAACAATATAACTGCTCTGGAGATAATATCCAAATAATAGGATATACAGATTCCAACTGGGGTAACGATATAAATAATGGAAAAAGCACCTCAGGATATATATTCAGCCTATTCGATAAGGATAATAATAACAATAAAATAAATCCAGTCAGCTGGAATTCACAATTGCAAAAGACCCAAGCCCTCTCTTCTTGTGAGGCAGAATATATGGGTCTAAAAGAGGCAGTAAAAGAGGCTGAATATCTATATAACTTAACAGAGTACTTTAATAACACTCTAAAGATAGGCTATAGTCTAAACCGGCCACAGCTTTATATAGATAATAAAGCCGCAAAAGACTTAGCCCATAATACACTATACCATAAACGAACAAAACATATTAATATAATATACCACTATAGTCGAGACTCGATTCAGGAAGGACGAGTTAAATTAGACTATATAGATACTAAGTCTAACTTAGCAGACTGGCTTACAAAACCAATAGACAGGCACACTTATAAAGAGTCAAAAAACAAGTGTAGTCTAATAGAAAATACTATACCAGAAGCCAGAGAATAGAGAGATTTTTCACCAAATAAACAAATAAGCGCGCGCAATAACAAAATAAAACTATTGGTGTTTGCTCTCTAATAACTAGGGTCAAGATTTTTTCCTCCTCATAAAACAATATGCATTAAATTCTATAGACTCACTTATATATACAGCCAAGTTGGCTTATAAACAGGAGGTTTTCCCCTAGAGAAATAAACGATAATAGGTTTTACCCTCATAAAAGGCACGGTACACACTGGGCATATACGGCTTATACAGTCAACGGGCATATATACTATATACACATACATAGAAGCAGGCATATAGTCAACGGAATTCACTAGGAAACATAGATTCCGTAGACACTATAGTATAAATAAACAAGCGCCTGACTTCAAATGTGATAAATGCCTATGACACGCTGTAGATTGTAACAAATATGACATGTCCATACAAATGCCCATACAAACAGAAACTCGAAACAATATCCTATGTGAATACACTATACAAAGCCAAAGGGTTCGAGTTCAAATCCACCGTGGACCAAAGTTTTTGGGTTTTTTGCCTACATACTGGAAAGTCTTTTTCCTACAGGGTTTTTTGACTTCCAGCCATACTTTCCTTCCTATAACTTATACTATAACTAGTGTCTTTTGCCCTATTTTAATAGGTTTTTACACTAGAATATCCCTTATATCTAATCTATCTTAAAGGACTAGATTAAGGGGGGATGTTGGAATATTCTAGACTAAGTGTATTATTAATGTATTAATAATAGGGAATATCTTTATCCCTATAAGTCGAATATATATAGGGGGCCTCTGGCCCACTTACACGAAGCTAGAATAGTCTGAAAAATAAGCATCTTCACATGCAATTCAACAATAGGAAGAAGCAGAGAGGTGGCTATGGCAGGCCATAGTCGGAACTCCGGCTTAATAGGCGCCCCGGTGACATATTCTGTTTGCCAGCGAGCCCAAGCATATAGAGCAGGGGTGCAAAGCATAAATGCGCTTGCCCCGGCGGCTATGGAGGCAAAGCATGACCCTTCGAGCCCATCCGTCAACTGGTAGGTCCGCTTGAAGATATAATCGAACCCCGATAAGAATGTGAAGAGCAAGGTGTAGTAGAGTAACACCAGGTAGAATCCAAGAACGACTGGATTTGCGCGAGAGAAGTGGTTGGAATGCTAGGTTTTTCAGTGTATTTATTTCAAGCGTTCGGTGTGTGTCGGTTGGTCTTCTATACGTACGTATAGGGAAAGCAATGAACGATAAATATCACGAAGATATGGTCTGAATAGGGGTTGGATAGCTGATGTATTGTACAAGTTAGATGGGCTAAACAACGTTTGGCCCAAGGGACCATATATAGTGTTGTTTCTGGGATGACTAAGCCAACAGTGTGTAGGCAGTAGTTTAGTTAGAAACTCGACCCCTAATCAATTCACAGAGGTCAAGGCCCTCGTCCTCCTCGTCCTCCTCGATGATCGAGCCCACGGCTTCTGCACAGAAACCCTCTGACGCTTGCTAGACTTGGTCACCAACACTGTGCTCACTGAACCTGAACAGGAGGCTATTTTTCAATACATATATGGAAAGACACTTAGGTTTTGCTATGTTTGGTCAATTTCTAACCCGATTCCTCAGCCATCTACGCTTGTTACATTGACAGACGAAGTGACCTATCTCAGATGTGAAAGCCTCCACTGGTAACATAATGCACCACTTAAAGATACCAACATCGTGAACAAGACGATTCCCAAAGTAGCCCATGCCGTTGGTGACCATATCCCTTTCCGAGCGGTATAGACATTTGTGAGCACGGTAAACAAACCGCTGAGACAATTAAGGCAACTCGGTCTATTTGTGTAAGCTTCAGATAGATCCTTTTAAAATGCGAGCGGTGACTACTTACAATAGAATATGTTGTGTCACCCAGATGTAATTTGTACGAAATCTCCGCCAGAGTGTACACAGTCCCCCAACTGCTACTATATAGCAAAGGCCCGCAATAGGCAACGGTGGTACATTTTGAACAGCGCTCTGGACTCGGCGACCGTCTTCCGAGGAACTAAGAAAAGTCGACCGCTTGATCGAAGTGAAAGTGCCGGGCAGTATGAAGAACCCGGCGAGCAAAAACCAGGATGCTGCTGCCGCCGCGACGTTATACCTAAGACCTACCTCGTTCGACTCGAGGACCATGCGGGAGTATGATTGTGCCATAATTCAATCATTCTCTTTCCTTGATTTCGATGTTGTCTTAGACTTTTGGTAGGATAGCATGAATCGTATCTACTTGACTTGCGGGAAACATTGCCTGAATATTCAAGTCTATAATAGGTTGAAAACGTTTTTATGCTTGGCTTTGATTAAAATAAGCATTTAGATATTAATATTTACACTGATTAAGACCAGTTCTCAATATTTAAAATAGGCATTTCAAAATAAATACCGCGTTGTCTTATTCTTTCAAAATAATCTTGGGATTTAATATAGTTATAACATCTATATTTGGAAGCGAGGTAATTAGTTAACGTATTGTGTTTTTATAAACAAACAGTCTATGTGTCAGGGATTAAAATATATACTTTACCGTTGTAACCACTTGTCGACGAGGACTCCAGCTTTGAGAGCTATTGGAAAAGTCTACACTGGCTGCCATCTATTACTATATGGCTTCGGCCACACTGTGTTTTTTTATTAACTGTTTATTGGTCTGTCTACTGTCTGCTCAGCCTTCCGACTGCTATTTCCTAAGCTTGTTTACAAGGTCAATAATGGATTTGTATGTCTGCTTATAGTCTTCCTTTGACGGCACCTCAAACTTTCCCCATAGCCTTGTGCCCTTCAATATTCCTTCTACCTATTAAAACACGTCGGATTAATTGTTAACAACAAACCAATATATCCAGACTAGGATAAGGCAGGTTTGAGGTTTAAGCCCTGCTATTTGAGCTTTAAATAGGCTATGTCTGCGGGTTTGGCTGTAAATAAGTTCCTTTTTGCTCTCTGCCAGCTTAGTAGTAGCTTTGTAGAAGTCTGTTAGATATTGGTTGAATCTCTTAACTATTTTGACTTCTACTAAAGTTAGCTGTGTGCTTGGATGTAGGCTATGGTATTACTCTGCAGGCTTACTTGGCGAGGGTTTTCTTGGGATCTTGTGTAAGTGTGTGTTGATGTGGATATTAAGGGAAAGAGGTATTGACTGAGACTATAGCTGTGGGATTTATTTTATATAGGGACCGCGTCGAGACGATTTAGTCTTTGCCGTATAACTAATTGCCCTACTATTAGTCTTGGGCTACTTGTGTCGACGGTCTATAGCGCCGCCAGAAGCGGTTTTCACTAGCCTTGTCTGTACGGCTGTCACAAGGCTGTCTATATTTTCTAGGCTACGTGCCACAATTATATTCTAAACCCACTGTTATCGGCATTATTTTGTTTTTTTTAAAAAAAAACGCTAGGGTGTTCTGAAGGTTGGTGCCTTCAGCAGTGTGTATTCGGCAGGGTCGTAGTAAGGTGCACTGAGGCGAATTGGGACGGCATGTGAGTGGTCTGGACAACTTTGTATTGAATTTGAGTGGGCTTCTGTCAGCCCTCCTCACAGTCCCTCCGACATCGTCTTACCCGCGGGCACATGTGGGTTGGCTCTGGTGTATAGATAGTAAGGCCCGAAAATTCGCCCTTCAGACCTACTATCTTTGACTTTAAATAACTAGCCAACCCTAACCTTGACAGTAACCAAGCTAAATACAGATAAACTTCAGAAATCAGGCTATCTAATAAACTAAGTTACATGCTTTTTAGGTAAGAAATAAGGGGAATGCAGAGGTACGAAGTTAGGGTCTTAAAACAGCCCAAAAAATCGACTTACGGCCACCAAACTCATCTTTTGCCGCGCACGCCACATAGGCACATAGTGAAAATCTAGTGCCAAGTCTAGGGTAACTCCATAGGTGAAGTCTAGGGTAACTCCCTACGTGTAGCGCCCACGCCTACTAATAAGCGTTTCCGTTTAATAGGTGTTTAAGCGTTTACCACTATATAAAGGGACCGCCTACATACTGCTTAAGAAGCATACATACACGGATTAAAAAACGAAACTACCTAAGTATATAGCTAACTTTAATAAAAATTAAAATAATTAAAAGATTTAACTAATATCTAACAAACTTTTATAAAGCTACTACTAAGTTAGTAGAAAGTAAAAAAAAACTTATTTATAGCTAAACTTACAAAAATAGCTTATTTAAAGCTTAAATAATAAGGCTTAAATCTTAAACCTACCTTATTTTAGTCTAGATATAGTAGTTTATTATTAATAATTAATCTAATATATTTTAATAAATAGAAGAAATATTAAAGGGTATAAGGCCATAGGGAAAGTTTAAAGTACTGTTAAAGAAGGACTATAAGTAGACATATAAAGCCATTATTGACCTTATATACAAGCTTAGGGCTGCTGAAGAGCAGTCGGAAGGCTGAGCAGACAGCAGATAGACCAATAAACAGTTAATAAAAAAAAACACAGTGTGGCCAAAGCCTCTTTTTTACTAAGTAATTCTAGTTTTAAATTAACTATTCTTTGTAAGCATATTATACCTTCATTACCTTTTAGGTGTGAGGACCATCTTAATAATAGAGCATGGAAACAAATATTACCCCGAAGAAGTCTATGCTCTAGAGAAACTTTTATTCTCTGTTTAATACTGCTACAGTGCTGCTCTCTCCCCTAACACTGCTCCCCTATATGAAAGCCAGCTTCACCAGGGGATTGCAGCTTTTCATCTGTCCCCTCCTCAGGCAACAACAAGTTGCCGCTAAGGCCCTCTCACTAAAAACTGTCCCATCAAAGAACCCCTGAGACGGCTGAATAAATACGTGTTGTGAACAACGGCTTTGCTCAAATGGACAGCATCGCCGCCTTTACAAAAACGGAGTCCTGTCGTGTGCCTCTGCCAGAAACCCTAACAGAGCTGGTCACATATGAGCCTGATTGGTAGTGACCGTTGTTTGACACCAATTGCCCACACCGTCTTTTATCATGTCCTTCTGGGACTTCACTTTTCCCGTAGTACTGTCAAAAAGCCCCATCTCTTGGAACCTCACAAGTACCAGTGTATCCCCTGCGTCATCAGAAGTCAGCCTCGGATGGATGTATGTGGACAGAGATCAAGTCGCTCAGAAACATTCTGAGCCGAGTTCTACTTACAGTCAAACAATGCAACATACTTCGTGCGATGTCCTGTAGCGTAAGCAGAGGCCTGCTTCATTAACTTGAGGGAATAATCCTTGTAGAATGTGTTGTTGTCTGGATCGCTCTTCGCAGCCAAGGGGTTCAATGTGGCTGCCTTATTTATGGCATCGTCTTCGGTTTGGTTATGATTAATCTTTTCCGCGTTAACGAACTCCTGCTCATTAATGAGTCCGCGCCTTTTAAATTCGACGACGGCGAATGCACGTTTCTCTGTGCCCTGAGCTGGGGTTTTGAAGTATGTGACGTCGGCGCGCAGCGAGCCTGACTGCAGCGATGACTCTGACTGACACGTCACAGTCTTTGCGAAGTACGGGTGAGCTTGGAAGGCCCTGTTCAGAGGATGCAGGACATAGATCGCCGCGCTGCGAACCACATCTCCCTCGCTAGCGTGATAGACTGCCAAATCTTTGGCATAGAGATAGTCGTCTTTCAGCGCAGTTGGAGGCAGAAGTGGCAGATTTGGCGCCGCCTGAACTCCGGGTATACCCATGAAGACGTGGCACATGCGTGTCCATTCATAGTACATAAATTTGTGCGCGAATTTCGGTGGCGTAGTTTCTGCAGTGGTTGCACTCGATGAACTCGGATTGAGGTTGGTTGGGGGCAAATAATTGAAGTCGTCAAGACTGAGTGTGTGGGGCTGCTCAAAGCACTTTCGTAGAGTAATCAATGGGGCCGCCATTTCGAAAATAGAGGGTGGCAGAGATGAAACTTGAATAGAATAGCAGAATGCAACTGAGGAAGTTGGGCAAGGTAAGACTTAAATTCTTGAGGGCAGACAAGGAGGCTGTGAAGATGAAGAAAACTGAACACACTTTCCGAGGAGGCAGGCTGTTCGATGAAAGTACATGTATTTATCTTCATATTGTACCACTCCGACTTATTTACAAGTTGACCGATCCACCACGGCCAACAGAATACAGGCCCAACGGAGTAGGCAACTGCCCAAATAGCATGTCCCAGCCACCCAAGTCGGCAGGATACCGAGATTCATGATCCCCCAAGTTTATACGTAGTTCAATATACAAGTCTACCCATGAAGCTAGCTTATCCAAAGGGGCACTCGACTTAACCAGACCCAGCAGCTGTGTTAGAGTAAGGTAAATTTGGGATCACATGGATAGGCTCCTCTTTGCCCCATTTTGTACAAACGCGATACAAGTTTGACCGCGGGTCTCTGTTGGCGTTGGCCTAACACTTGCAACCAGCTGTTCCCCACGAGCCCAAAACCTCACCTTGGCCTGGCCCAACTAAGGCTCAAGCAGACACAAGGCCGGTCCTACTTACTTGGACGAGGCCTGATACGGCCCATCTTCGGGTGACACGGACAGCATCCGAAGCAGATCCGCCTGTTTCCATAGCAACAGTCATGGTGCCTTAGGTTCTTATTTGCCCCACATCCAGCTTGATGAGAAGACTAGCTCTACCAAAGCATCACAAGACTTGTCCAACTGCTGCACAATAGAGTTCATCTGATTCCGCACAAGTGGCCTTGACTTGATCAATTGGCTTGTTGTCATCACTCTTTTCTTCGCCCCATAGCCACGTCGTCTCATCACATCCGCTCAGCCTCTGTGAGAGAAGCTGCTTTGCTGCCTCAGAGCCACTGCAATCGTCAACTATTTCTACCAAATGTCTCAACCGTGGGAGCCACTGCCAGATCCAGACAAACCTAACTGCCCGTATCTCCTGGGGTTTGAAGTCGATATCAGAAATCACGTCGCTCCACCACCCTTTGGCAACCGTCTCTACCCCTCGCAACCGCGACCGCCGATAACTGACGAGTGGTTACGATCCGCCACGCAGACCAAGCAAGTCTTGACGTATCCGCCACTCGAGACACCTCCGCCATTGCAATATGAGGTTGCGCGGCTGACTATAACGAAAGTACTGGCCAGTGGCAATTCTCGAGGCGCCCAAGTACTGCTCTGCTCAATTCGGAAACCAAATGCAGAACCTTTTACAGCTATTGCTAAGATTTTCGACCCACTTTACTATTCATCTGTAACCGACATTGCCTGCTCACCTATCGAAGTTGTTGATCTTGCCGATGGGCATTACAGTCGAGAAGCAGCTGCATATGACTTTCTCCGAAGTATTGGCCAAACTGGGTCCTTTGCACCCAAATATTTCGGCTCGTGGACTTTCAGCCTTCCTATATCTTACGAGGGACAAGAACGACAAAGGCCTATTCGCCTTATTCTCATCGAGTATCTTGCGGGTGCGTGCGTGAGAGACTTGTTTGTTGAAAACGGGCCCGGTCAAATTGATGCTTCACACCTCAGTGTGCAGTATCGTTTGCGGACTCTAGCAATGCTGCTGGAAGGCGTTGTCAGGCAGCATCACGCAGGCCTCAGCCAGCGCGACCTTGCACCACGAAACGTGATCATCCTGCCTCATCCTGATGAGTTTCCAGATGATACGGGCCCAAAGCGAGTGGTACTTATAGATTATAACATCTCGCTCATCTGGGAACTGTCAACATATGGGAAACTACCTTTTCAGCTCGCCAAGCTGCCACAGAACCCAATGCAGCAGTACTGGGAAGATTCACTAATTGACTTTGAAGGCTGGACTCCGCCAGAGTGGTACCGAAACCTTCGGCTTCGTCAAGAGTGGTTGGTTCGGGAATTTGGAGGGGATAAAGCCGTCTTGTATGAGCCTGTCGAGGAACAGCTTGAGTTTTCAGAGTAGCTAGATACCTAAAATGAATTATCTTGTCCTCCGTATGCCACGCCAATGCCGGTCTCGTTGGGCTCCATGGTGACTTTGTCCTGCTAGCGAGTTCAGAGCGACAGATGTTGCCAGCAAGGGTGGCAGCCACGGCAACAAGTGCGGTCCCAGATGTCACTCTTGCCAGGTATCCTGGGAGTACTATTTCCGAACGGCACATCTGGACCCGCACCACGCGTGCAAGCAGTTAAACGCCGTCATCCTCCGTAAACATGGGGACTGGCCGGTCGGTCCTCACCACCAACAATGAGCACCGCCCTGACGACTCCACTTCAGCATGAGAGAGACTCAGAATAGATTCCGATCCACGCCAGGTTGACTTCTGCGGCTGGTCCCAAATGCCAGACCCGAAAGTACTATAAATAAATATCAGATAGATCATCTTTCCCTACCTGGGGTCATTTACTTGAATCTCCTCACCAGATATAAATATATGTACATCTGTGTATCTACGACACCTTGAAGTAAAGCTCATAACTCTTTAACTCCTAAGAAAGAAACAAATTCCCGTGCATATTCTTCGACTGCTCAACAACAAAGTGCCGCCTCGACAAGTTCTCAATCCGCACTTTCACCCCAAGCACACCGTTACACCATAAAATCGCCTCACAATTCCAACCCAAAACTCAACCGCCAACTTTGAGCACTGTTGTAAACCCAGTGCCGGGGACAGCGGCACGCATTCACTATCCTGGCCTCGGGCTTTAGATGTGCTGCATTCCGCAGCTTAGGTATAACGGCACTTGCAGAAGTGGATATCCTAAATGTAGCGTGTTAAGTATAAATTGTGCCATACTATCCCTATTGCGCGACCTCTCCTATCCCGTTCTTCTTCCTTCAAGTTTCCCACATGCTGACATCTCACAAATACATTACTAAGCTAGCCCATACTGTAATGGCTAACGACTCGACTCAAGCTCTGACCCTGGACGACCGGTTGAGAATACATGGCTACAATAATGGATAGGCTAAGAGACGTGATTGTTCTGCCGCTAAACATTACCCTGAATTGGATAGCGTTAGTAGCGACGATGAGTTCAGGGAGCTACATCGCCGCTGGCGCGAGTGTAAGAGTCTCCTACCCAGCACGGTCACCTCCATTCCCACCCGCGCTGTTTGCTCATCAGGACACAGCGCATCGGCTGCAGAAGGCTAAGAGGCTGACATTTCAGCGGTTACCACGCACTAAGATAACCATCAACAACGGCAAGAGTCGAACACCTGGCGTGAGACATTCGGCTCGTATCGCGGCCAAAGCGCGAGATGCTGGCAGAGCGGGAGGTCGCTGAGGGTAGATCGATTGCGAGCCTCGATGGTGCACGGCATGTATGATATTTGATGTTTGATGGTTCTTATCACGTAGGCAGCTGGCAAGTGAAGTGAATAATGTTCCTTGATGCTGATTGAACCAACTTAACTTTAGTCGTGAAAACCGTGATTACAGTGACTGGTCAAGTACCAAAGCGTGTGCGTGTCGTGATCAGTCAGTATTCAAGACGTGTGAACGTTTCACCAGTCATCCTCAATTCCGGATGTTGCAACTATGACCAGTCAGGGGCCCGGAGTTTTGGCAAGGCAGACCAGTCAAATATGAACGCACGGTGACCAGTCACAAGGCAGCACAAAGCGCCTAAACCCCCATTAACTAGTCACATAGCCCATAAACCTTTAGTCAGAGGCGCCGGTTTCGAGGCCGCCTCCTGACGGGAACTCGTCATCTCCCTGCCCGTTGATACCGGCCACGCCCCCTCCTGTCAGCTATAGATACTGGTCACTATCGTTTGCAGAGTGCATCATTGACCAGTAACAGACTTGCGACTGGTCTCAACACTATTTAAAGCACCCCTTTTTTGTCCTAGAAACTTTTGCCTGGACTCCACTGGCTTTCAATAACTAGGTCTTTTTACACTAATTCCTGCTGTATGAAGCACATCACCCTACAGAATAATCAAATCGGAAAACTTCAAGCCTCGACAAACATCATGGATTCAGCAAGGGGAACCGAAGGACGATACGGCTACACTTGTGATAAGTGTGGATATGACCGTAGAAATTGCTGTTGCAATAAGTAGTGGGTGTCAAGTACGTGCGTGCCAAAGTGGAGGGCATGGCTGAACATGGTGTAGTTAGACAATCATCAATGCGAAATTGAAAATTCACTTTCAAACCCTCCTGTGGCTTTAATGACTAGTCTCAAATATTTATATCAAAGTCCCAAGCTGTGATCCTAACCTCACTCACAGGTACGATTAAAAGAACGAAATGTCCTTAAACGGTCTGGCAAGCTCGTCCAAAGAGTATTTGTCCCTTCTGCAATAGGTCAGGAGGCCAGCTCGTGGGTCTTACTGACCAAAGTACCCTGAAGGGAATGAGCCATAAAGTAACCTCATGCATGCACTTTTTTCGTGCGGGAACTGAAATAGCCAAAACATAATCATTTCCAACTAGATCCGGAAGCGACGAAGGTGAGGTACACCACACAGATCACGGCCGCCATTATGTTGAACAATCTAACCGTCATCTCCATCTCTGTACTCATCTCCGTAGACGACATCGACCGCCCTCAAGCAGCCCTCTTGAACCTTTCACCAGAATGCCAGTCCTCGATAGAATCCCAGTGATGCGCCCGCTTGCCTAGAGGCTTGTTCTTCTCAACGAGTATCTCCGCCTCGGCGTCGAAGCAGTCGTGAGAGATCCCAACGGCGCTGTCGCAGAAGGGCCACAGCGTCTTGTCGGTCATGCGGCAGAAGAAGCGCTCCCGGTGATTTGCGTAGCTGGGGCCAACCGAGTCAGGGCTCTCGCATAGTTTCTTGGTGCTGCTGCCGTCGCTGCGATGGTTCTGGTCATTGACAAGAGTGCGAGCGTGACGTTCGTGCAAGGGCAGTACTGGTAGGTTAGCACCGGTGTCTTTGTCGAGCGCTCGAGGATTTTTTGGCCTCCACTTGTCGCGACATCGCTTAGGTGGGCCGCGCTGCATGAAGGTACATCGACGATCGGCCCCCGGTTCGACGAGTTTGCCGTTCGCATCGTAGTACCAGTCGGTCATACAATCAATGGGAATATCCTGTTTAGACGCGTCTTCCCAGACTAGTTCGGGGTTTCTGTCGGAGAGATTGGCCCGAGGGTGCTGTACGGTTGAAGACAGATGAGCTAGTGGAATCCCATTTGGCATAACAACTCATATTGTACTTACCAGAATGGGAAGAACCGGATTACCACCTCGTACATTCTCTCGTGTAGGTTCCATAATCCAACGCAACTTACCCGGGTTATCGACGAAGTCGGATACGGTGAAGTTGTCATAGTCATATGACCCAGCTACGAATGCAGGGGCGTGGAATTTGACCCCAAGCGGGACCTTGTATTTATGCACCCCATTCTCCCGCATGCCGTCGATGAGTTTGTCCCCTTCTGGGATCCCAGTCTCTGGAAGGACGTTGGCGGCCCAGAGATAATCGGGATAATCCTCCCGTGGCTTCCTACCCAGGTCGTCAAGAGGTGCACCAATGTATTCCTCCTCCAGATCTTTCGTATACTTCAAGTCTCCACGGTAGTCTAGCCAGAAGCATGCTCCGTCATCCTTCCGACCGGATCCGAAGATGTAGCTATAATACCACGACATATTGGATGACTGGGCCCAAGTACCGTCACTATATCCACATAGGAGTCAGATCATCATAAGCGAGAAGATTATTTCGGACTTGGTATGGACGCACAATACCCATGTCTGGTCGTCAAACCATTTGAGAAACACAGATGCCACACAAATAGCGTCAAAATGTCGCTTGACCATGGTCACGTAGGTTGCCTGTTGCTCCCTCAGATTTTCGTGACCTGGTGCTGGCCAAATTCCCACTGTCATCAAGCCACCGTTCAGAATTTCAGGCATATCCTGACGTGAGCTCTCGAAGTTGTATTCACGGGCTCTGTCGAGTGTTTTGTCGATAAAATGAATGGTTTGGTCGTTGTAGCCTATAAGCTCGCCGTGCCTGTTCCACAAACAGATTTGAGGAAACTCCCCCCCAGCTCCCTGATGAAAGTAACAAAATTAGCCAGGTGTTGATCCATGGCAGACCTCGCGCAGATACGAGTTTGAGGCATTGTTTTCAAGTTTCATTTGACTTCCAGGTGCGATCAAAAATGGGAATCGTCTTACCTGTAGGCCTGCGCCGTCCAGCCCGACCTGGATCGCCACCATCCAGGGCGGATCACCATCCTTTTTGGGGCGACTTGCTACATATCCATAGTGCTTGTCCTCAGTCTTCTTCCAAAAATCGTAATCATGAACTTCAACAGGCGCGGGAGGCGGGGGAGGCTTGGGAGGGCCTTTAATAGCCTTCACCAGCCTTGTAATGTAATGCTCCGTGAACGAGATAATTCCTAGAATAAATCGACTCCTGGGAAGTGGTCGGGCTCGGGAATGAGCTGCGGGACAGCATCGGGCTGAGGATTCAGCTGCGGTACGGGGTCGGGCTGAGGGTCCGGAGACGAATCCGGAGCCGGAGATAATTCAGGGCCCAGGGCTGCCTGCACCACAGCAAAACGCGCCAAGTGGAACCAAGCCCGGAACAGGGTCCTGGCGTTGAAAAAGTACATTGGGATTTTGGTGTAGTCTGCCACAAGTGAACGATGCGAAAGAAGACTGGAGTGAGCGATGGCAAGTTGGTGGGTGATGGAAGTGAAGGGAATGAAACAAACTGCAGGGCGTGAATGGCGCATCAATCCCCTTTTGTAGTAATGAAGTAGCCTCACGTGGATAGGATGCGTGAAGATCTAGTCTTTCGCATCTACCATAGTGGGAAGCCGGAACGAGCACGAAGCACTTAAGGCCTGCAAAACTTTCCTGTGGAACCATAATCCGAGGTTTAATTTAAACTATTCGAGAGAAACGGCTGGTTGCTGCCTCTGGCGGAAGCTGAACCGAATAACTATTTAACCAGTTGAGTGTTCGGCAAGAACTAACCTCGATTTGCGGCTTTTAGTACTCTATCGGCACCTCCCTGTCGAACGAAGTCTTGGGCCAAAGAGCGGAAATGGCCGGGTCCTCCAAAATATAGACACAGTTTGAAGTTATCCGCGATAGTGTGCTTGTAGGCCCAAAAGCATTCGAATGAGACCCGAGTGTGCAGCCACGTGGACACATTAGTGCCGTAGCCTTGGTGGTGCCTAGTTGCACATGACAGGTTTCTTTTTATTAGTGGTATGCTTAGACACCGTGCTATTTATCGCCCAACCTTTCATGCCACAAAAACATTTTCGAAATATGTGTTCGAGAATGAGCTTCCCACCATGTGGAGCTGTAATGATCAGACAGCTACAAGTACCTGTAGCGCTGCGGGCGTGGGGCCATAACTTCGAGTATGAGAAAGTCACTTGGAACCGGTCAAATAGATGATCACTTCATTCCGACCCGTCCAGTCATGACACATGAGACAGTAAGTTATTGAAACACTAGTATTGCTGAAACAATATTATTAGCGGGGCTCGTTTTCGTCCCTAGATACCAGGTGCAGAACCAGCAAGACAGCCACAATTCACCCAATGTGAGAGTGAATGTAGGGGATGGTCAATTCAACAGCCTGTGAGTATGGTACTTCGATGGGCATTTACCGACGAGGCTGGGGCGTGGGTAGTCATGAACAGAAGTAAAAGTTGAGCTACCGTGATTTGGGAAAGGGTCAACACGAAATTTGTCGCGAGGATGTGAACGGACTGAATTTTGCAAAGCGCGAGCTTCAGGTGGACAGAAAGACAGCACCGGGGGAGGAAGTCGCTCAGATATGGACCATGGTCGCTCCTAGTAACCGTGATTAGTGTTGATCACCTCAAAGGCCGTGTGCAAGCGAGGTTGACATGGGACCTTCGAGTGGCCCATAGCTTCTCAACATACGGTACCCGCATAAGCCATAAGAATTTTCTTCGGGGTGATTCTGTACGCGAGAGAAGTCAACCGCGCAACTATCTCGATCCATAGACAGATGAAAGTGACGCGCATCAAGCTACGCTACTGAGAATACTGGAATATGACACCGTGCTAAATGTTCCTCGATAACTGCCATGGAGGCGTTGACTTCATGCACAAAACGATCAGGCGCACTTTAACACTCCTCTTGAGATGGTTCATGTGCTAAGCACAGCAGTCACTACTGGTGGAGAGCGTCAAGCGTGAGATGTGACTTGGAAAATTGCGCTTTCATTTCTTATGAGACATCGAAGAGCCTCTATACTATTTACAAAGAACTGCCTGTCACGTCCCATACACCAAGAGCGACTCCCCTCAAGCCAACTCAATCCACATGTTGAAGTTGTCGCCCGTCTTCTTGACAATGACGGTGTCCTTGCCGCCAGAAGGGGGCAAGATCTTCTCCGCGAGGGTCACGCCGCCGTAGGAGATGCGGAACCGCAGGTTGCCCGCGTTCGCAGGGGCCGAGGTCCAGAGGGTGAACTGGTAGTTGCCGTTGTTGAGGTTCTTGGCCTCGTACTGGGCGGACAGGCCGCCGCCTGTGTAAGTGGTCGCGGGCCATGCCACCGTCTGGTCGATCGGGTTCATGCCGACTTGCCTCTCGGAGAGGTCATCGCGGGCGGCGACGCTGAGGTCGAGGTTGTCTCCGCGGACGGCCACGGATGTGCCTTGCTCCGCGGGGGCGGCGGCTGGGAGTGCGACCGCGAGGGACGAGAAGAGGGCGGCGATGGTAATGAAACGCATGGTGGGCTGTTTGTAGTGTTTCTTGTTTATATGATAAAAGCAAGTACAAATCGGTGGCAGTTACTTGAAAAAGACAGGATGTGATTGCCCCTCAAAGAGAATAGGGAGGGAAAAGGCTGAGGGAAAAGGATCGGACAACACTGGCGATGCTGCTGCTTTATACCCCGATATTGTCTATTTTCTGCTCGATCATGCGATGGGCAAGACCCAGAAGCTGGGACCGTTCATGAAAGGGGATGGGATCTTCCATGTTACTTCGTGCCGTTCCTTGCATACAGACTGATAGAGTTAGAAATGACGTCTGACTCGTCTGGCTATGCGTTTTCCCGTGGGGTCGTTTTCGGAAACGTGTCTGTCGACGGTATATGGCCCGATGGGTGGCAGTGTATTTGTGGATACAACATGGCATCAGCCGAACATGTAGCCCTATGTCTGCGGAAATAGGGGGCTGCCAAGCACTGCGGTGCCCAGATTCCCCTCACTACCCATCCCTTTGGACAGTCTGGCATTGAGTGGCTTCCCGTGATTCGACAATGCACCTAGGGGCTAAGTCCGAATACGCGTACTCGGAAGGGTCTGTGCCTGTCCACGGGTTCTTCCGGCCATACAATAATGGCTCTGCTCAGCGGGACCACATTGTCGGATGTTGGCAGTATGAAAGAGGCTGTTCGCGCCGAATATTATTCTGGTGTTGATTTGTTTTGTTAAGTGAATACTAATCATTTGGCAGTTATCACAGCCACAATTTGTGTGTTCGCCAGCAAGGTCTCCCAGGTCTGGTTGAAGAGATGCAGATGGTTGACCAGCCGTAATCCACTGCAACCATAACCGCCCACTCACTGGGGCACCATCAAGGGAGCTTGCTTTGTCATTTGTGGACTGATATCAGGCAAGTATTTGTTGCGCTTTGAATTTATGGCCTGTGGTGGATGCCGCTCGCTCGCGGTTGGGAGACTCGGGCTCTGAGAGCGAGCCCCACCCACTGGTAGCCCTCAAGGGCAGATCTCCGGCAATACTTCTATACTCCCGAGGTCCAGATGCTCGCCCGAGAGCGTGCGGGACCAGCTGACAGACCGCGACTCTGCGCTTATCAATCAGACATCTCCACGAACGATCCCGCTTGCGGAATGTGACAATTCGCCGCGGGTCGAACGACATAGATGGCGAATGCAAACATTGAGCCACTGCGTGCACCTCGAGAGCAACCCCGGCCCACCACCTTCCGCTTATGTGCCCTCCCGAGGTCCCGCGCGCCTCCGCCAGGATCTGCTAGGTCGCATCGGCCCATACATCCATGAACCATTCGGCCGAAGAACACCGCTTGGGTAGGTTTTGTCAGGCGAGGAGGGCTGCCAAGGACCAACTCACTTCTGGCGTACCAAGCATTTAATTAATTTGGTCCCGACGGACCAAGACCAAAGCTACACTAGACACTGAATGGCCAGAGCCTGCATAAACTTTGGAGGCGGATGTTGATGCAGCGCATGCGCAAAGGGTTTATCCGAGAGGTTGCCTCAATGGACGGCTTTGCCTGAGGGCGGCTCTATTTAGGGGGAAGTCAAGTGTTGCGGGGGCTGGTGACATAGGAGTGGGATGGAAAACAATGGCTTCAAGAGAGGGCTGAGGCTGAGGTGTTAACGATTTGCCCGCCTCTAGATGTTTTGTGCCGTAACGAAGCAAAATGAGATTACACAGACCGACGAACAATACACACCACCAGTATTCAATGTTGGTAAGTCGGGCCCAGCACATTCGGCCCGCCCAAATCGCCCACCCGCCATCACTACACAGTACCCTTCGACCTCGTCCTCGTCTGCAAGGCCCCCCGTCGCTACTATGATACATTGCTCCGTTTCTGTGGTATTTTCAGATCCTTCTTCATTTGCCAACTTGACCTTAATCTCTCCGGCTGCAACTTCTGCACTCCGAATCGCCATAATGTTGCCAAAGCTTGAGGTGGGTGTCGTCTCGACCTGCCTTGTCTTCAGGATTTTTGAGCACTTTGGTTTCCTCGAGGCCATTTTCGGTTGCCAGTCTTGCTCATTATATGTGTTTTCAACCTTTTTGAAGAAAAGCCGTCGCGTGGCATCCGAGTGAATGCTCTTGTCAAAATCACGGTGTAACACCCGGAGATCTCAGGATGACCTCGGCGTCAACAAATAGTCCACATCACTCCGTCTTTATGCTGTTGGGTACTGAGGTGAATATTTCGAGCCTCTGATTTCTCGAGACTTTCTTAATTCTCGCCTCCATCCCGTCGACTGCACCTGCGACATCGCTTGAGGCACAGGGCAAGGCGCTTGATCTTGGGGTAGGGGATTTGGACGGTCAGCACTTTGCATTGTAGGAACTGCAGGATCCACTTCAGCCTCGCGTCGCAGAGCCTAGGACCAACAGCCTACATTCTGCTTAAGAAGCGTACATACACGGATTAAAAACGAAACCACCTAGGACCAACGCCGGAAGGTAGTGCGAGGGGCAAAAAAACGCCAGTGATTTCGAGCCGTCAATATCAGAGGAGCCGGTATAGCCTTGGACTAACGATAAGTTCATGCGGGACTCCCTTAAGCATATCGGAATGTCTACGAACATTCATCGCAGGCGGTACTAGATTCCAAATGCACCCTCGGGGTTGGCGGTGAGGTGCAGTAGAGGGAGCTGCAGCAGCTAGAGCAAGAGGAGCGGGATGATGATGATGATGAGAGTCACATCATTGCCGCCCACTGGGCTTCTTTGAGTGCCTCAGTGTAGGTTGCGCCCGATATTGAAGTGTAATAGACTTCCTAAACTTGCGGTGATAGCAATTAGGTGCGCCGCTGGATCACAAGCGATATATGCGTCGATATCAACGTGTTGACATTATGAAGTTGGCGCATATTCCTATTCGGAAACTAGGCGCAGCTCTGACTGGTAAGTGTGAACTGGAACCACAGGAAGTAATTTAGCATGTTGGTGCGCTATGCTGTCTCCGTCGGTCCCACCTGCGCCGAGAAATATCCGTTGATCTATCAGGGCATGTAATAGGTTTCCAACTTTGGCATGCCAACTTGGAGAAATTGGAAAAATTTCTGCTGACAGTGAATATCCAGTAGCCCCCGTCCACCCCGCGACGATGGGCATGCCGCTGCACACGATGAAACTCACGCCGTGCTCCCCGAGGCTCCTGATGTCGCGCCCTCAGCCGGTAGAGGTTGCACCCATGGCACATATCATGGGGGAAGCCGGAGGCGGCCAAGGCGGATTCTGAAATAATGCACGACATCTGAGGCGTTTGGGAGAGAGTTTCGGTCTTGGTAGGCTTCGAATGCACCTGCACACCGGCCGGCCGGAGACATGGACAGGGTGATGGAGGACCTGCTTGCCGTGCCTGACTGAGATCGTCGGCAGGGCCTTGGAGGATATGTTGGAAAGACTGCTTTTTTCAAGTCTCGACTTGTCTTGGGGAAGAGGTTTGCATGCTTATTAGGCGAATTACAAACAACTACCTAATGTAGTTACGCGATGCTGTCCTGATCTTTGAAGGATTTGCTAGTGCTTGAGACCCCAATAATACCTACACTCCTCGTGCTTTGATTTGCTATCTTATGCTCACAAGGATGAGCCGCTGACATGCCAACACCTCCGCAGAATCAACACAGTACCCGTAGAGGCTCACGTGGTAGCGCTGTGCACTACTGTACAGGATCTGCAAGGTACAGTGGGCAGGGGGCTGGGCTGACAGGACGCCCCACCAGAAGACTCAGCTACTCTCACTCCTATTCATTGAATTCTCTCACTCCTCATACGCATCTTCATCTGCAAAAGAAAAAACACCAGATCCTCACCATGCCCCTCAAAACAGTCCTTATCACAGGCTGCAGCGATGGCGGTCTGGGTGCTGCCCTCGCCAAAGCCTTCCAGGAGCAGGGCTACCGCGTCTTCGCGACCCTCCGCAATCCCGCCAAAGCGGGCTCCCTAGTCGGTGAGCACGGCACGAACATCGATGTCTTGACACTCGATACCACTTCCAAAGAGTCCATAGATGCCTGCCTAGAAACAGTGAGAGCAAAGACGGGCGGCAAGCTTGATGTGCTTGTTAATAATGCAGGGTTTGGGAGCACTATGCCAATGCTCCACGCGTCGATCGAAGAAGCAAGGGCAATCTACGATGTCAATGTTTGGGGCACTCTCAGCCTGGTCCAGGCTTTCTCCCCGCTACTTCTGGAGTCCAAGGGCGTTATTATGAACATTTGCTCTATTGTTGGCGCGGCGAATGTGGCGTGGCAAGGTAAGCGATATCGATGCATTCTCAGCATTAGATTGGATCGCGGACGACTGACAGAGAGCGCTAATTTAGGAATCTACAACAGCTCCAAGGCCGCAGAGACAATGATCTCAGAGTCACTACGCATCGAGCTGGAGCCCCTTGGGGTACGCGTGATGACAGTCATGCTGGGCCAGGTCAGCACCCAGATGTACGCAAACACCGTGGCCTTTCAGCTGCCCGAGGGTTCGCCGTACGAGAAGATCGCCAGTGCTATCAAAAGCTCAAGCAAGGGCGACTTGAATCATAACAACGAGCCGGCCGATGTCGTGGCGAGGAACCTGGTGAGGGATACGATCAGCGGCCGCCGTGGCCAGATCTGGCGCGGTGGCCTGGCCCGCACCGTTTATCTGGCGCTATGGCTATTGCCGACGAGGCTGTTCGAATGGATTGTGCATCTGAAGAGGGGTGTTTATGACCTTTAGCTGGCCGACATTGTAGTAATTCACGCCTGATATCGCTGAGTCGGGCCTGCTCGATGCCCACGCCCGGGCCCTGTCGTTTGAAGCCAGGTCTAGCAGCTTGAAACCGGGTTCCCAAAGATTATCGAAATGTATTAATAAGAGGATTTCCTATCTCATTACGTTGGAAACTATGCCATTGTATTTTCGCAAGCGCGTCGCATTTTTTTACATTGTATGTCGTTACTTCACGATTACTCTAGCCTACGATTATTTTCTCTAGCGGCGAACACGTATGCGTTATTTACTTGGGGCCTGATTTCAAATGGCGAAGGCTGCCGGTTAAGCTTTATTACCATCAAAAATGAGAATCAAGAACGTGTGGGACTATCTGCTTCTACCAATGGAATCTGCTGCTCTGCCTGCATGTATTCAATGTCCACTATTTCTTGCAGAACGTCGATTACAAGTCATGCAAAAGCCCGCCACCGCCGGTTTCTGAAGCTTAGGCCTGTGCCGCCGCTTTAATGGTTTCAACCAGCTTGGGCAGAACTTTGGGGTTCAAGTGCACGCAATGACCAGCCGGGACTCGCACGACACTGACGTCGCTGAGAGCCTTAATCATCCCCTCCTGCGCATCCACAGGCAAAGCATGGTCCTCTTCGGCGACAACATATGTTTTAGGCACGCCAACGTCTGCGGCGGCGAATGTTTGGGGAGTCTCGAAACTCGCCGCACTTTGTTGGACATTTGCAGCGAGTAGCTGATTTGCGAGTTCGGGCTCAGTGTCGTTGTACAGAGCATCTTTGGCACCTTCACCCAAAGCAATAACATCTCCCTATATTAGTGCATTAACGTCAGCCATCCTGATTTGGAACCGTCTCGCGCAATTCTGGTTAGGACAACTGACCTTTTTGTTCATGAAAGGAGCATAGTCTCCGCCCAGAGCCATCAAGAGGGAGATATCTTTGGCTGGGAACGCGAATGCCGCCAGATAGACTACGTGCTTGATGCCCCCAGACAAGCCAAGTGCACGACGCTCGTGCACCTGGTAGCCCTCTGCAGCTGCAGAGGCAGGAACGCCGCCATAGCTGTGGCAGACGAGGATTATCTCTTTGCCGGCCGCAAGATGCGACTCAATGGCAAGGCGAATGACTTCCACATCGTCTCGATAAGTCTTGCCGCGGATGGCGGCAGCGTCGGTGCCGCTGGAGGCGTTCTGGGGCTGCAAAACGGTGAAGCCATTGCTCGTTAAGCCCTCTGCCAGAGGCTGCCATTGGGCAGCTGTCTGCCACGCGCCGTGAATGAGGACGATGATGGGCTTATCTGTGGCCATGATGTGCAAGCAGTAACGAGTTCAGGTATCAGCTTTAATTTTGGGGTTTGGTTTGATAGTAGTCTTCTTCCCTTGGCTGGCACACAGCAAAATTCTTTGGAACATGCTTGGTTCTATATGTTTTCTGAGGGCGCCATCTAGGAAAAAAGAGAGGCCTCAAATCTAACGGGGTATGCTGTTTTGCATTCGCCGGTTGTCCTTCTTGTGACGACAGCAGGGGAGGGGGGGCAAGAAGCGCCTGAGACCAGCATGGTATCCGCTCCTAGTTCGAACTTGTTTTCACATCGGATATTTGTGCACCCATTTTCAGATACCGCGCACCCTTTTTTTGACTAAGCAGCACTGCAGAGAATCGGTGTTTGTCGAGCACTTCAGAGAATCGGCGTTTGCTGAGCACCGCGGAGAATCGGCGTTTGCGGTCACCCCACCACCGGTGTCTGTATGGGCTTTGTAAGCGCTAGGCCTGAAATTTTTTGAAAGCTTTGGATTGTTAATACCAAAACCAAAGGACGTGGCAATTAAACTGTGGGTAGTACCCCTATCCATGATGCTGCACAAGGGTACCCTTATTCTGAGACTTTATCTCAACTACTCGAGATATTCCATCTCTCCTTCTATAACCCTGAAGTCTGCGTTATATGATAAGAACCTCTATGGCGAGATCCGCGACCTGCCTGTACCGACACCGGGTCCCGGACAGGTTCTGATCCGCACTATTGTCTCTGGCACGAACCCCAAGGATTGGAAACCTCCATATACTGGGCTCCTGAAGCTGAGCCTCTTAACTATGGTGATGATGTTGCCGGTGTTGTGGAAGTTATCTGAGACGGTGTCCTTTGTTTCAAGGTAGGAGACCATGTCGCCGCTTTCCACGAGCTGCGTGCTAGCCATGGCAGTTTCGTCGAGTTTGCAGTTACTGAGGCAAATTCTACGACCCCTTTTGATTTGATGATCCCCATTGTAGCCCAACTTCGCCAATCAAGATTTCTGAAACTTTTCATAAAATAAATACGGAAGCCGCCACCATCCCGCTCGCCTCGACGACTCAAGCCGCCAGTCTCTACTAGGTGCTTAAGCTACCTTTCCCGTGGCAGGCGGCTACCGGGCGACGACCTCTTACCGTCTACAGGGAGGCCAGTGCCGTTGGAGCATTACGAACTCGTTCTCAGGACCATCGGTCTCTTATTTGTGTATATCAATCCTGATTAAGGACGGCACCCTCAGGCTGCTGATGCACTGGGCTTACGGGTTATATAAAGTTGCACTTTCAGGTGGTAAATATTATTGTAAGTCCATTACAAGATTCTTTTGCTTCTGGACCCAATCATGAATTGCTGGTTCTATGATTCAGATAGTCTTCTTCAGATTCTGTACCTCCTCTTTCTTCTGCTCCTCCACAAACCATTGACCAGCAATTTCAAGACCTTCACGGATGCTGACCTTGGGCTGATACCCAGTCGCCCGTCGAAAACGATCGCCGTTCAGGGTACGTGTGATAGTGGTTAGACGAACAGCCTCCCACGTAATGGCTGGACGGCCCTTGCCAAAAGTTCGAACCCACGTAATCCACTCGATGATCGAGGCCCCAAGCAATGCAACCCACGCTGGAACTACTTTGATTTCTTCAGGCTTTACTGGCAGCCCGATAGATGCGGAGATACCTCGCTGAAAGTCCCAGAAGAGGATGCGTTCGTGATTTGTGACGTTGAAACACTGCCCATCGACACGTTTGCTTTCTTCTGGCACAGGCTTGCCATAAGCGTCATGTAGTGCCTGTGCCGCGAGAATGTGCGCATCGACAAGGTTCGACACGTACATAAAGTCGTACTCGTTGGTGCCTGGACCTATCTGAATGTTGCCCTTGCCAGCTCGGCAGGTTGCCACAATCTTCCCTATGCAGATGGTATCACGTTCGCCGAAAGCAGTGGCCGGGCGCAGTGATACCACCAACATCGATGAATCCCCGCCGCTACGGTTTGCAGCAATCAGGTCGGCTTCCGCCTCCGCCTTGGTCAGCGTGTAGACTCGCTTCTGTGCTGGATACTTCAACACGGGCGTCGAGTCATCCGCGTCGATGAGGTCGCTGATGTTATCGTGGATAACCGAGGAGGTGGATGTGTTGACCAACGCTCGAACTGTTCCGACCTTCTGAGCCGCCGCGAGGATGTTCTTGGCACCGCCCACGTTGATCTGTCTAAAGACGTCGGGTTGCTGCACCATGGAGTCCGGGCAGGCGACATGAAAGACGGTCCGGGGTTTAGCTTGCTGAAATACTGCCTCGACATCTGCGGCTGAGGCGATGTCACATTCGTGGTACTTGACTCCGGCATGTGTGTTGCGCCCAGTGTCGATGTCGATGACGTGAATCTCGCTTTGGGGCTCATGAGCCAGGAGACCTTTCACGAGGTGGTAGCCGATGAAGCCGCAGCCTCCCGTCACGAGAATCGGGCCAAGTGAAGAGGCCATGATGTTAAATTTGGTAAAGTGTTGTATCAAACAGTGTAAAGTGACCGACTTGCTACGCTATTGCAGTGAGCGGAAGCTTGTTTTCATGAACAATGGAAACGGATCGTGACCAAGGAGTAGGGGATTGAAGCTATATTATCCGGCTACAACCAACACGGCATGCAGGCGCCGAGCTCGCTCAGCCGCACCGTTGGCGGCACCTGCAGGGTTAGCGCTATGGGGCAGTGGACCTGGTCCCCGCCGGAACACCTTTCCATAGTCCGTCCATTGGCGACCTGGATGGTTGTAGTGACTTAGAGTATCCATCGAGGAACAATGTTGGCGGCACAACTGTCTGATTTCGGTGTTGGCTCAATTTTGTGCGTTATACTCGTGTGGATCCGGAGAACATCAGAGTTATGGAGTTGCAACAATTCGACACATGATTACAACCATGTGCGGTGCACAGTGTTTCCATGCGTAACAGATAGGGCAAAAAGTCCACCGGCAATCAGGACTGAGTCTCGATCATATTGTCTCATGCCAGACTTGCAGGTGCAGAACGCTCGATAATATTGGAATCTATCTCGACCTCGATCAAATCTGAGGAGTTAAGAAGGCAAAAGCTGAGATCTATTGCAGGGATTGGGGGTGTCGCTTGGGACCTGAACAATGGGACTCCGTGGAAAAGGCCCGTTACATTACTCTGTAGTTGCTGTTGGCGCTATTTACGATGGTAATGTTGGCGGCATTGCCAAGTCCGTCGCCCCATAAATCCATCATCCAATGCTCGCTCATCTTTTGGGCCACCAAGGTGCACAGCTCCGAGTCTCAACAACCTGCAGGATCTTGCTCGTCGCGTTCAGCTAGAAGGGTTGACTTCAGCCGGAACCCCAACCTAGCCAACATCACCAATGACCTGGAGCTGATTTGCTGGGAACCTACGCTCACGCTCAACAGCGTGCGAATGGTCTCGGTCGACCTAGAAGCTATTGCACAGTCGAGGGCAGTTTCGCCCTTGCGCGACTTGTAATGAACGTCGGCTAAATTGTTCCTCACAAGGTATTCAACGATCTTGGAGGCTCCACGGGTCGCCGCTCTGTGTAGGAAGGGCTGCTGACCGCTGTTCTCGGCCACCTTGACAGACGCCCCCAATTTTGTGAGGGCCATCAGAGCATGTACACTGTCGCGATCCAAGGTACATGAGATAGGAGACCTCCGCGATCCCGGTTTCTTGTACTCGTCACAATAGTTGGGGTTCATACCGGAACGGACGAGTTCAACGATTGCCTCAGCTTGATCCGCCTCTGCGGCGCAGTGAAGCGCATTGCCATACCAATTAGTAATGTAGGGATCGGCGCCGTGCTGAAGAAGTAACCTGACAAGTTTGGTGTGACCGGATGCAGCGGCTAATATGATCGGTGTGGACCCCACAACCTCGGTTTTGTGGTTGACAGTTGCAGAAGCATCTGGGCTCTCCAGTATCGTCGCCAGAAGTCCCTCGAGACCGAACGAGCTTGCATGGTGCATCGGTGTGCGGCTTAGACATTCCCTGGGGTCAACGTAGATGGAGCGTAATCCACGTTTGAAATGTTCAATCTGAACTGAAGAGCCTATCGACCCACTATCATAAACAAAATCAAGCAAGTCGGAGTAGCTGGACTCGGTGGTTTGGATGTGTTTGTTGTGCTTGCCCCAGAAGTGCGTAGCGTAGGATGCGAAAGGATAATTGACTAGACGTCTCTCAATCAAGTCGTAGTCAATCGAGCCATCATCGTCATGAATACCCTCAGGTCCGCGTTTGAAATCATCGAGCATGAGATACCCCAAGCAGGTGGATGCCATTTTCTGCTCGAAGGAAGGAAACAGACTCGGCGTGTTGCTCTCGAGATATTCCTGAATCGAGTAGTGCGCCAATTCAATGTATGCTGTGTCGGCGCCCAGAACGACAAGACCATGACAACACTCCAAGATCATGCTCGTTGAAGGCCGGTACTTGTCCAGCTTCGAACCTTGGCCCTTCCAAAAGGCCAGAGCATCGCTGACCTCCGCTGTGCTCAGGGCCCGTTTCGCATGACACAGCCACATGAGGACATCCATTCCGAGCTGAGCTTTGCTCTTCGGAAGGCTCTTGACCCGAGAGATTGTTTCCTCAAAGGCTTCATTGAGGTCTCCAGATATTCTTTCCAAGGCATCTTCCATTTCGCCTGGAGTCGGTTCATTGATTATAAAGCGGAGCTGCAGTACCGCGAGGAGAAACCTATCCAGTGTCAGCTATTCGCAAAACGTATCCTAGACTGATAGTCGCGCGTATAGACCTACATGCCCTTGGCTCTTTCTTTTATTTGCGAACGTATTTTTGCAGTCAGCTCCTCGTCCAGATCATCTGAGCCTGGTGACGCACTCAGTTCCACCAACAAATATTTTTCCAGGTCTTCGTCGTGGGCCTCAATGAATATCTGCGGAATTCCGTGAAAGCTCTTCGCGATGTCCTGGATGTGTGATCTACTCGTAACCAAGACTCTAGTTTGGGGTAGCCGTGCTAGATCATGTAAAGTCTGCAGAAAGAGTTTTCGATGTTTCGCCAGGCCACATTCGTCCAGGGCATCAAGGACGAAGTAAGTACGCTCTGTCTTTGCCAGACATATTTCCATCATCTGTTTGCATTCTGAAATGTCCAGGCGCCCTGAGATCCCTTTGCTGAGCCTCATCTGCATGAGCTCTGGTGGGATCTCGTCCAGTGTGGCGGTGAGTTGACGAAGAAGACAAGACAAGACCGTTTGTGGGTCTTGTTCGCTTGCATCACGATAATTGAAGTAGAAGAATGCGACGGGACAGCTATTTCCCGATTCATTCAACAAGTCATCCACGGCTAGGGAACTAGTGCTAGTCAGGATAGAATTCAAGACGTAAATAATGATGGTAGTGTGACTTACGTCAACACAGTCTTGCCTGAGCCTGGATGTCCATGACACCAGAGAACATGAGATTCGGCCTTACCACATCGCCATCGAAGGAAGGTTTCATCCTGAAGAAACCATGAACCGGTATCTTCCGTGCGATCACCTTGGACCTTTCCATGCTGGGCATGCACGTTCAAGCCCGACAGCCAGTCGAGCAAGCCCTGTCTCTCGCGTGCCCGGTCCTGGAAAGTGTCCCGCCGTTGTTCAAGGTCCCGCCGTAGTTCAGATTGGTTGTCTCTGAGCTCCTCAAAATGGCTTAGCTGTTTGCCCAAGATGTTCAGGACCTCCGCAGAGGAGGAGGATAAAAGTCGGTAACTTCCGATCGACAGGCTGAATTGCATCCACGCTGTCAGACTGCGAAGTTCTGATAGGGTCTCCTGGTGTTCCTTTTCTTCGAACGGCCACTTCAGGACATGCATCTTTCCTTTGGCCAAGCCCGGCCGTTCGAGTCTCTGGACCAGGTCCTCTAGCTTGACCCGACATGCTGCAGAGCAGGTCATGAGGACGGAGGACTGCTCGCATGGACCGCCTCCAGATACGTGGCTGTTGCTGTCCAAAAGAGACTGTAAGGCATTGAGGTTGGACTGCAATGCCTCCAACTCGGTCATCAGTGTCGCGACCTTCTCCTTCGCACCTCGAACACCCGTCCAGTAGTTTCGGGCAAGCTTGATAGCATTTGCCACTAGAGGCACAAGTCCAGCGATGCCAAAGCTGATAGAGAGGGGATCCATATCTCGCCTATGGAGGACTGGTGCCTGGCGTTCGAGCCTAGGAATGGATAAAGAGACCCCGCTCAGCTCGTGGAATGATCAGGCTTTGGGGAGTTGGAGGCTGAGGACTGCGGAGAGGACCGAAGGCCCTTTAATTTTAGCAGCACTCAGAGGTTGGTAGAGCCATTAAGGGTGTGATTACCCAATCAATTACTTTATGCACACGTCGAGCAGACTGGTGCCAGAACGTTGGTGGGTGAAGGTCAGCTGGAGGTTGCTCTAGGGAGTTTCCGATTCACGTTCCGCCAGTAAAGAAAAGAGCCGTTATCGACCAATCGGGGGTTTGTTCATTGATTTGGTGCAGCATTCTTATCGTTTGCACCATGTGCACAGGTGCCTCCTCGGGCGACGAAAGCCTGACTGTAGGATTGCGACGTACCTACCTTTGTTTACCTGCTTCATTGGAAAAGAATGGCAATTGATGTGCTAGTGGTCTAAAAGCTTACTCAAGTACATACTTCCCGCCGTGAGATCCTAGGCCCGCTCCAGGATGAACCCAAGCGCTAACAATTCCGACCAGCTATATTGTGTGCCCTGAGTGGCTGAACTGATTGAATGGATATGGCTTGCTCATTTGTACCATCAGTTACACTGAGAGCTTCCTACATTAAGCCGCAGCGTTTCCTGCCCGAAGAAGTCAAAGCACCAAACCTGGGCTGTGATGCCGGATGGCGATCCTCCACGGGACCAGGTGACTGAGCAGGTCTCTTTGAGGTCATTGCGCCACGGCAGCAGGGTACCTTGGATCATGGTCAGGATACTCCCTAGATCAAGCTGGAGGAGGTCATTTGCTAGAGGCGCCAGGGATGGATCTAGTATGTCATCCCAGGCCACAACATAACACCACACCGATTCCGAGTATAATTCCCCGTGGCTGACCCTATCTTGGTGGGTAGACGGTGGAGGTCTTCGTCTCAGTCCCCAGAGAACCAGATATGTTTCATGTCTCTCTTCGGTATCAGCAGCGACGTGGCTTGAGAATCCCGGGCCCATTGGGAGCCTGTCGATGCAAATGAGGCCATTGAGGAGTAGCGTACGGCCAAAACAATCTCTGACAGACTTCAGCTCTGCTCCGTCTGGATCGTAATCACTTGTGGCACCAAGCCATAGCGGTGCACTGGCAGGTGGGTGCTTTTCATTGGAACTGCGGCTCGATGGTGCGGTCCCTGGTGGTCTCGGCCATGTAAACCGGACCGCGTACTCTTCTCCAATAACCATCTGCGTGGGTGCAGTGATGACGTATAGCGGTCCATAGTCCAAAGCGATCAAACTTTCTAGCATGAGCTTGATGTTTATCAGAGATGCTTTGTTGACGTCGAATTCCACATATCTTTCGTCTGAGCCTTCTCCTGTTTTTGCGTTTTGATTAGCATCTAGGTCCTGACTATTTGTAGGGCTAAACGCGATGCATAGGATGTCACGTCCTTGAAGACGCATTATGAGAGTGGTTTCACTCACCTAGCCATGGCATATCCAGCTGAATTAGCTCAGAGTTCAACAAGTGTCTGGCACTGATCCTGCACAGAGTAGAATGCTCTATGCGACGATAGGAACAACCGGGTCCATCTACCCGCCTCAAAACAAGCGCTGGTCGACTTAGGGGTTCATCCGAATAGCCGCAATCCAAAATTCCGAGAGCATACTTTTGGCCTTGTCCCAAGCTCGAGCATAAGTATATTTGCAGATCAATGTGTCTCCAAGAATATGAGAAAAGCTCTTGTAGAGTTTTCGGAATGCTGCGCTGCGATCTCGGGATATGGATAATGTTAGAGTAGGCGAAGACAGCAGGGTCGCTTGCCAGAGGGCCATGGAGCTGCCATTGTACGTCCTTTTGCCTTGTGAAAGCCAATAGTGTCTGGTCGTGATATCTGTTCATGATCTGCTGTTGCAGCCGGAGGAAAGCCTCCTTGCCCTCACCATATAATAGCGGCATCTTGACGTCGAAGAGCCCAAGAAGAGAATACGCCTGATCCTCAAGCCTAGCCGTCTGGCGGTTGGCTGCCCACGAAAGGCGCTGAGCTGCAGAGAAGCGCGATAAGAGTCTTCCGATAGGTCTTTGCTTGAGAGTGAGGACCTCGATTGGAATGCGTGTGATGCTCTCGACGCGGTACACAAGATTTCCTTCGTAATCTCCAGGCTCCGTGAAGTCCACGTCTAAGGTTGCTTCAAGACCATGAGACCCATCCGCTTGATCAGATTTAGAACAAATCCATTCTCGAGAACCCGTTCCTTTGTCGCCTAAGGGCATCCACATGTGGTCATAGAACTCGACGTGAACTGGGGCGATCAGTTCTTGAAGCGTCCAGCCCCGCCTAAACCACCTGCTCTCTTCGAAGGAGATGTCTGGATGATTTGGGCGGTTCAAGTCGAAGAGATAAACATAACAGCGGCTGGCTGTCTCATACCAGTTAAACATGGCGTTTATGGCTTCTGAGAGCTCTGCACTGCTGCTTTTGTTGATACAGCAGGTGTCAATCCAAATGTATTCCAATCCGTCACGCTGTGCCTGGTCGCAACTGTACTTTATTTTTGTATAGCCCTGCTTGTCTGTGGGCATTGCCTGGGTGGATTGGCCAGAGAAGACATCTTCGAAGCGCACCTCATCACCTTCCCACGTGTGTGATAGTATGGCGTAAGGCGGCACCGGTCTTCCGTCAAATGACTCCAGCAACAGTGATTTGGTGTTCAGAAGTCGCATTTTTGTATGAGACTGCGGTATAGTCTCTCCGTGAAAACTTCAAAAGCGACTGTTGTCGATTGAGGGCGGCTTGAATGGTCGAAGGCGGGGAAGCACACTCGGTCGCCGTAGCACAGGTCTTAACCCGGCACCACTTGCAAACGTTGATCAGCCGCCAGTCAGGTGCTTCCCTTTCTTTACTGGAGCGCTGTGCTTTTCAGCTTTTCAAGCGATGCGAGCTGAAAGAGTGACCAATACAGTCTAGCGTAATACTTAGCTTATATACCTCCAATCTGTCTCGGATGCAGACACAAGGGAGTGGTGCCAAAATGCCTAGCGAGACAGCGGCACAATTCAGCGGAATATTAATAATAGGTATTCTTGACTAGATTTACAATTTCTCTGCTTCATGTCTCTGGCTTCCAATCGCGTACCTCATCTCGTGGCAGGCTGGGCGCTTCAATAATGGTACGGTACGGAGGTGCCGAACAACAAGGTAGCTGACTGCTACGACTGAGAGCTTACCAATGCCCCCCCTCCTTTCCTACTCCGGTCTCATCAGCCCACATCGTAAAAAAATATCGTGACCCTGGATAGTACACATTCATATGCCCTTACTCAGTCTAGGCGATTTAGCTAACCCAAGCATATCATGTGCAAGCTTGATGTAACAAGCGATGGGAATGGCTCAAAAGTCAGACATTTTCTTCCCTTAACAAAAGATACACATTTCCGGCCGATGCTACCTCAGGCTTATCATGTCTGTCAAAACACTGGGGAGTGGCCAGCCACTCACGACATTTAATACAAGCGATTATTAATCCAAAGACAGCTTTACCGTGACACAGCATACGAATGTAAAATTTCAAAACCAATCACTGCAAGCTTCTCCTGGGCTAGTTGATCTCGACATGAATGGCGGCCTCTATGGGGGGGAAATCCGCCTCTAGGGATTCAGCTCCTCACTACCCCACATGGCTGAGATGCTTGTGATGCTGGAACTTCAGCTCATGTCTATCTTTCCCAAGACCCACCCCTGCACAGGGCTGCTACTCTTATGCATTTTCCGGCAGCTCACGATTATCCTATAAGATATCCAATGAGTCAGTCTACTGAAGGGGGGGCTCTGTGGTTGGAAGGGTGTTTGGGTGAAAAGAACAGGGTGAGTGTTCAGGTGGGGCTTGAAAGTCCCAGTTACGTACAGGTCCACGCTGCCGAAGCTCAGGCGGGATATATGTCTGCTCGTCAGTAATGACGACATAGACCGCATTCTGGTATCGTGTATCGTCGGCAAGAGACTCGGCCCCGTCGGCGTACGACAGGATCTCCCTCCGTAGGTCCTCGAAGCCCGGGGAAGGGGTGTCTGCAAAGTGCTCGGAGCCCAGCCTACGCTGCGCGAAGACTACTGTCCAGTCATAGGCAATATAGACAGAGGTTGCAAATTCAAAGCCGATACGTGATGGTACAAAGATGCGTGTTTTGTCATCTCCGTTACCGAGCTTGTTGCGTAGGAGTGTAGTAACCTGGTCGTCCTTGTTGTAGAGGGGTGGGATACCAAAACAGATCATCTTAGATTCGTTGATGTCATTAGCGAGCAGGAAGGCGTTGAGGATAGGGAGCGGGACCTTAAAGCCGCGTAAGATGGTTGTGGTACTCATTGTTGGGGGTCTAGGTCGAATGGTGGTTGACTAAAGCGGCTTGGAATACTTGTGGATGCAAAGGCTAGTTTACGCGGGCCGCTAGGCAACGGCCCAGCGTGGCGGCTTCAAAACGCCACCCGTTTTCTAATAACTAATCACTTACAGACAACCTCCGTCGCCATTCGGGACTTGTATTGTGATTTGTAAAGGCTCATGTACGGGAAACTCTCTAATATAAAACATTCCCCAGAGATTAGAACTCCTCCAGAGAATAGAACTCCTCTACGGTCTTCCATCCACAACACGAGTATCTGATCCGGGTCACAGTAACACACACACACAACTTGAACCCCACTAGCAACAATGTCTCAACCAGCAATCCTCCGTGATATTCCTGAGTTTCGAGTGGAGGTTCCACCTTCAAGCTCAATTGCATCTGCATTGGCTTTCGCTCAACAGCATCTCACTGAAGGAGTCTTCAACCATGTGGCCCGCACCGCATACTGGGCTCTTATTCTTGCCGCAAAGGTGCCTCCATTCGCCGACTCCACGCTAGACAAGGAATCTCTAGTGCTTATTTGCATCCTCCACGACATGGGACTATCATTCGAAACATCCCAGGAACTGGAAGGGTTAACGACCGATAAGCGCTTCGAGATAGACGGAGCAAACATTGCGAGGGATTTCATCCGTTCTCATGTCGACAGAGACTCATGGGATGACGCTAAGATCGAACGCCTGTGGTTTGCTATAGCACTGCACACCACTCCATCCATTGCGCGCCATGCAGCTCCTGAGATCGCTTTGGCCCGGATGGCCGTCGAGGCAGACTTTGCGGGCCCGTTTTGGTCACCTTCTCCGGGGCGTGCAACAGAAGCTTGGATCACTGTCGACGAATATCGAGCTGTCACAGCGCTGTTCCCAAGAGTGGACTTCAACCGCGACGGTGTGAAGAAACTGATGTGCGGTCTGTGCCAGAGGAAGCCCGACACAACCTATGACAATTTCGTGGGGCTGTTTGGTGTGAAGTACGGGGTTGATGGTGAAGGAGGTGGGAGAATTGAGTATGCAAGGCACTGGGAGGAGAATCAGGCTTATCTACACCTGCTTGGTGGACTGGATGCTCTTGAAACTCTTGACAGCTCTTCGTGAGCAGTTAATTGCATACAATCCAGCCAAATGATGAGACTGCACTATCTATAGTCTTTGGTTTAGATTCATATGTCGCATGGGTGTTCAGTTTGAATATGTACGTTCGCTAGATAATATTGTCTTGAATTAAGGATGAGGAAGTATTGCAAACCTTTTTTGTTCGACGTCTAGACTTCCATTTAATAAGCACCGACGCTCTGAATGGAATTGCCCGGATCTTGAGGCAGCTGACCAGACGCTCTCAGAGAGCGGGGTAAAGATTTCATCCCACTCACACACAAATCAGTGGAATCACTAAGCCCACCTAGAACTCTTTTCCATCATCAGTTTGTAGAGGCAAACACAAAGCATTCATCGAAAATGTCTATTCCAGATACTAGTCCGCTGTGTGCTACTTGCACTCAGGCGCTTCAACCTGCACAGGCGATGGGTGACTATTACGACCCCTGGCTCAGAGGACAGAGCCTTGAAATGTTTCGTGAAGCTGCCTCTGGCTCATGCTTCATCTGCTCTTCCTTGTGGTGGATTGCGAAAGCACCTGCTCGTGCTTGGAGGAACATAGATGAAGCCTCATGGAGCCGATTGAACTTTCAAATAGAGAGGGAAGACTCAGAAGGCGAATCGTCAACATTTACGGTGTACGTTAATTACGCTTATCCGTCGGACGAAAACAAATGGAGCCTTGCTTCTTCTACTTACAGGCTGATTCGCTTTGACGGTATGGTTGCTGTTTACATAACTGTTACTTCCGGAGCCCCGTCGACCTGGGCAGCAGTGGCTCACAGCAACCTTTAGACAGCCGGTACAGCTCTCTGTTCTCCTTTCCCGATTTCGACGAAAGCACCGGCTCCTCGAGGACATTGGACTTGGCCCATTCCTGGTTTCAGAACTGTCTGTCGTGCCACAGTAAATGCAGAGATCGGCCTACGTCGACTTCAGGTTGGCTTCCCACTCGGCTCGTCGACGTCGGACCCCCTGGCCGCGAGGACTGGAAACTGTGCATAACTTCGCAAGACCTCGCAGCACAGTCGCCCACTCCCCTCTACATGACGTTGAGCTACCGTTGGGGCCCGAACCCGCAGCTCCTTCTCCTGACCTCGAATGTAGAGAGCTTCCGCCGTCATGGCAGCCCAATCGCGGATCTGCCCCAGACATTCAAGGACCTGGTCGCTGTGGCGCGGAGCTTCGGCGTCCGCTATGTGTGGATTGACTGCCTTTGCATCGTCCAGGACTCCACAGAAGATTGGGAGGCCGAGGCTCCGACTATGAGAAATGTCTACGCCAACTCCGTCTGCAATGTTGTTGCGTCTGCCTCCAATGAGCCGGAGGGTGGCCTCTTCCGAAGGCGCCAAGCAGCGGATCTTCGGGCACCGGGGGTCATAGAGACGACTCTGGCGGCGGGTCGCCCCGAAAAACACTTCATCTTCGAAGATCGATATTTCTATATACAGATGTACAGAACCGATGAGACCTTATACGGCCGGGGATGGGTCTACCAAGAGACCTTCCTGGCGCCTCGGCTACTTTACTTCACCCAATACCAGATCATGTGGGAGTGTCTCGAAAGAAACAGGTGTGAGGCTTTCCCAGAAGGCGTGCCGTTTCACGAGTCACGCAAATTTCTCAATCGATTGTTGAAACGGCCACTAGGTAGACCAGAAACTGGGCTCGAGAAGGACAGAAAGTTGATCAACAACCAGAATGGTCAGCCCGCGCCTTTATCCGACGAAACGTTGAGCCTGTGGCAGGACACGACGGGATACTATGGTGGCCTAGAGTTTACAAGGCCCAGCGACAAGCTCCACGCGTTCTCTGGTATTGCCAAACTCTTTCAGGAAGTCATTGGCCAAGAATACCTCGCCGGGCTGTGGAAATCTCGGATTATAGAACAGCTCGACTGGCAAGTTTCGTGGCCGGCGGCGGCATCAACCACTTACCGAGCCCCATCGTGGTCCTGGGCTTCGATAGACGGCAAATTGACCTACTATACCTGGCACCCCGCTCACAAGGTGCTAGCTGAACTTCTGGACGCCGAAGTCACCACGAAAGGAGAGGACCGGACGGTCAATGTCACCGGTGGCTTCTTAAAATTGAGAGGGGCTGTCATCCCCGCCTCCTATCGCCGGAAACCGGAGAAGAACCAGGCAACATGTTTGGAAGTTAAACCGCACAGTGAACACATAGATGCGTTCGAGGTTTGGAGTCCTTCCCCGGATACCACGGAGGCTCAGTTTTCAGACAGTGGCGAGTTTCACTTCTTGCCCGTAAAAGTGGAACCATCCAAGTGGATTGGTACCAAAGAACTCGTCCATCAGCTCAAATGCCTCATATTATCTTCCATTAGCGACTCAGACAGTATCTATAAAAGGATTGGCTGGTTTTCAATATCTAACGCTAGTCAGGAGCAAACACAACAGCAAATAGTGTATTTTTGCAATACAGAGAAACGGGAGATAATTTTACTTTAATTGTTCAAACATTTCAAACTCGCACAACAAATGTCTTGACAAGTGTGTTCTTCGTTCGATGCCATGTAGTGTAAGATTGAAGTGGGCGTTTGGGAGATCAAAGCATCCTAGCCTCGCCTCTGCCTGTGCCGTGTTTGCCTGGCCAACACAACCAAGACCTTCAACAAGTCGAGGACCTGTTGTCTATTGATGTAACCGTATTATGACCAACCAGTTAACTTTTCAATGATCTTATCATGCATTGAAAATCAGGCAGCAGAGACCCAGCATTGTTATTGGTGTGTCGCCCACACTCCGAGTTTCAGAAAAGACGACCAACATTACCAGCTTATTGTGTGACATTGCATCTGCTTCTCTGAAACTCCAACATGAGCAAATGGGTGCTATGTAAGCATTGTAAGGGCGACGTCTCCAAGGGCAGGCAGAGGTAGAATGGCTGGGAAATCCGTCACCAATTGAGTATTTTGCTAGGCACCTATGACTCTTAAGAC
Source organism: Diaporthe sp. PMI_573 (assembly GCA_021399435.1). Lineage (NCBI taxonomy): Eukaryota > Fungi > Ascomycota > Sordariomycetes > Diaporthales > Diaporthaceae > Diaporthe > Diaporthe sp. PMI_573. The sequence continues at coordinate 480,328 of JAJTUP010000007.1, read as the reverse complement.
ACCCTCCCAACCTGTAATACCTGTGATGCGGTCCGCGATGCGGCTTTCGTGATTAGCTAAGTCAGCCGCGCCGTACTAGCAGCCTCGTAGGTCCTAAGCGGTACCTAGTCGATAAGCCTTATGGTACCTTTCCCAACTGCCGAATAGTAATTAGGCAGTCGTGCGTACTATAGCCCCTGACTGAGAGGCAGCGCCGTAATGGCGTGCTGGGCGCCTTTATGCGTGCTGGAACTATTTCGCCCTGTAGCGTGCCTTTGGCTAACTATAACCGGCGGTTACCAGAATCTTCTTATAACCCAATTTGGTTTATGCTGCTTCACTCGGGGTCGTACTCGGGGTTGTACTCAAGGTTAGTATAAGTTCGTAGAATATATAATCCCTTTTCACCAATGCCTGAGACAGCTACGATATCTGAAAGCAATGCGATACTGGTATGCGGCGTCTTTGCGGTGACTGGTATTAGGCGGGGGCCGAGTAACGCTGGCTTGCCTGTGTGAGCCTCCGGACGGCCCACTTGGACGCGCTGTAGTGGGAGAGCAGGGTAAATGGCTTAAAGCCTACGATAGAGGATGCCCTAATGATCTTGCTCGGTACATCTGGCTTATATATCCCTTAGCTAATTATCTGCTTAGTGGTTTTAGTGTAATAGTTTTAGACTCTATATATATATTAATAGTAAATATATATAAGAAGTCCTCTTCTATAAGGCCTAGTAGGACTTTAACTTAAGTAATACCTATATTAGTGATCCTAATCTCTAGTATTAGCTGCTATAAAACCTCGCTAAGGTCTAAGTATATATAGCTTAAATTATATAAAGAGGACTAAGTTCCTTAATAATCTTTTAGATTACTTCTTTAGTATTACCTCTATTTATTATATTACTAGCTTCAGCCACACTATGTTTTTTACTTTAACTATTTATTTTATTTCTTATTAGATAATTATCTATTTATCTATCTACTTAGTCTTTTAACTTATCTCTAGCCCTTAGCTCTTCTAAAAACCTCTTAATAAACTTATACTTTACCTTATATATTCTGAAGGTTGGTGCCTTCAGCAGTGTGTGTGTGGCAGGGTCGTAGTAAGGTGCACTGAGGCGAATTGGGACGGCATGTGAGTGGTCTGGACAACTTTGTATTGAATTTGAGTGGGCTTCTGTCAGCCCTCCTCACAGTCCCTCCGACATCGTCTCATCCGCGGGCACGCGGGGGTTGGCTCTGGTGCACAGATAGGGAGGCCGGAAAATTCGCCCTTCAGACCCACTATCTTTGACTTTAAATAACCAGCCAACCCTAACCCTGACAGTAACCAAACTAAATACAGATAAACTTCAGAAATCAGGCTATTTAATGAATCAAGTTACATGCTTTTTTGGATAAGAAATAAGGGGAATGCAGAGGTACGAAGTTAGGGTCTTAAAACAGCTCAAAAAATCGACTCACGGCCACCAAACTCATCTTTTGCCGTGCACGCCACAGAGGCACAGTGTGAAAATCTAGTGCCAAGTCTAGGGTAACTCCCTACGTGAAGTCTAGGGTAACTCCCTACGTGTAGCGCCCACGCCTACTAATAAGCGTTTCCGTTTAACAATACTACTTAAAAGCTAAACTAATTATTATAATGGCAATGCTTTTTATAATAGTTGGTAGTACTAGTAGTTAGAAACTACTCCTTATTATTATTATTATTAGTATAGTCGCCCTTTACTAGATCTAGAAAAGAGTTTTGGTTTAGGAAATAACCAGGGAGGAATAGAGATAATAAAAGAGTACCGCGGCCTAAACTAGAGCTAGACTTAAAATAATTAGTAAGCACTGCGAGAATATTTACTACCGCCTCAGACTTATAATACTACTACTACTTAAAGGCATCTTGGCGGGCCTCTAAATGGTTAATACTCTTCTAGACCTCTATTAACGCATTATAGTACTAGAGTAGGCCTGCCAGCAGGGTTGCTACTTATTAACATGTCTATTAAAGTACTAGTAACACCCTATATAAAGATATTAAACTAAAAGATAAAATAGTTTACATCTAGGCCGCCGCCGCTATAATAAATAACTATATTAGTAGTTTATAGGCTAAACATTATTACTAGATCCTACAGGGTATAAGGCATAGTAGTACTAAAGCAGGAGTAGATAAAGGCTACATTATTACTAGTTAGATTAATAGTCTCTATAGGAGCACATATACTTGTAGCTAAATAGATAGCAGGGTAGGCTAAGGCAGGCTCCTATATAATAATGTCTAGGGTATTAGTAAAGTTTTTAACAGTATAGTTAAAATCGCGTAAAAACTATATATTATAGCTAGAAACATAACCTATTTTCTTATGCTTTAGGGTTAGGATATACTTATAGCCAGGCAGTATAGTTTCCATTATATGGTAGTAAGCTGCCCTAAGTAGAGCTAAGAAGGTAAAGTAATATATAAGCTAGATATATTTCTTCTTACTTTTTTAGTACTTACTATAAGACAAGCTGTAGTTATTAACCTTATAAATAAAAAGATAGCTGGTATTAAAGAGGGTATAGAGGTATATCTTATAGGGGTACTTAATCTTTTAAGGAGGCTTGTTAACCTTATTATTAAAATTGCCTATTACTATATAATTACTAATAGTATAGTATTTCTATACTAATTAGTACCTAATATAGCTATAGTATCCTATTATAAAGGAAATATACCTTGGAGCCTTTACCTTTAGATAGGTAACAATATAGGTTATTACTACTATTAGTAATAGCTATACTCTAGTAACTATAGTTACTATTAAAACCTCTAATAGTAGCGGCTATATTATTATATAATAAGACTAGGATAGAAGCAATATAAAGAAGAAGGGTATATAACTAGGTAATATATAATAAGGGTAAGAATATATAGTGTTTCTAAAAGGTAGATAGGTAGTAACTAAGAAGGGTATAAGTTAAGAGAAAGATAGGATATAAAATAGTATTACTTAAAGACTAAGAGAGTATAAGTATAATAAGAAAGTATCTCTTATTATAACTACCTAAAGGTAGTATTACTTAAAGACTAAGAAGATATAAGCGTGATAAGAAAGTATCTCTTATTATAGCTACCTAGGAGGATAGCTAGGTATATAATACATAGGTAGCGAGATCTTGTTGCTTAAAGAAGGAGCTAGCGCAAGAGGCGACAAGGGGATAAGCTAGGAACACCACAATGACGGGCAAGCAGCAAGTAGGCAATAAATAGAATACTTAACAATTACACAACAAGGGTAATTAGTATAAAAATAGGCAACAAAGTAGTAATATTTAGGGAGGAAGATAGTTGTAATAAGGGTATAAAGTAAATAATAAAGGAAAGATCTAGTAGAGAAAGCTATAACTTGCTAGGAACTAACAAGCTAAGGAAAGGTAGCCTATATATAGCACGGCCCGGCAACAATAGGGTCCCCAAATAGGCACAGACAAGAGGCGCTACATTAACTATACTGTCACGATCTGACTATATCTAGGTGGTTGGGATAGAATTCCACAGGTAGTGTGGATATTCGCTGATCTTTTGGTCTATGGCGCAGCGGTCATTCCCAGCCGTTTGTAACATATACAGATACAGCAGGGTCCCTATTTAGGCACAAACAATAGACACCATACCCATTATACAGGCACACATAGGCTACTTAATAACTTATGCATATAATATAACTAATCTACCATATACCCTAAGCAGCAATATAACTACTGTAACAATAGATTACCTATAAGACCGCCTTAAGGCTACTATAGAAGGAGGGCTATATGATAGGCTTGGGCTTTGGCCCAAGCCTGGGGCATACTGGCCTATGGCCAATATGCTATCTTGGCCTTACTTGGGCCCAGATTATAGTTTATCCAGAGGCACATAGTGTTAAACGGAAACGCTTATGTGGGCGCTGCACGTAAGGGGTTACCCTAGACTTCACATAGGGAGTTACCCTAGACTTGGCACTTTTTCGGCTAAGTGCCTATGTGGCGTGCGCGCCGGCAGATGAGTTTGGTGGCCGTGAGTCGATTTTTTGGGCTATTGTAAGACCCTAACTTCGAACCTCTGCATTCCCCTTATTTCTTACCCAAAAAGCATGTAACTTAGTTTGTTAGATAGTCTGATTTCTGAAGTTTATCTGTATTTAGTTTGGTTACTGTCAGGGTTAGGGTTGGCTGGTTATTTAAAGCCAAAGATAGTGGGTCCGAGGGCCGAATTTTCCGGCCTCCCTATCTGCGCACCAGAGCCAACCGCAGCGTGCCCAGGGTTGAGACGATGTCGGAGGGACTGTGAGGAGGGCTGACAGAAGCCCACTCAAATTCAATGCAAAGTTGTCCAAACCATTCTCAAGCGTCCCAACAAGACCTCAGTGCACCCTACTGCTACCTGACCCATTCGATCCACCAACCTTCAGACATAGCTATATAGATAAAGCCAGAAAGGAGCCTTTTGGGCTCCATTCTGGCCTCTTAAGTATTGCAATTTATAACTCCTATTAGGCACCTCTTTGGCAGCAGCCCGGGGCCAGCCCACAACAATCTAATAAACTAAGTTATATGCTTTTTAGGTAAAAAATAAGGAAAATGCAGAAATATAAATTTAGGGTCTTAAAATAGCCTAAAAAATCGACTTACGGCTACTAAACTTATCTGCCGGCATGCATGCCCTATAGGCACTTAGAGGAAATCCAGTGTCAAGTCTAGGGTAACTCTCTACATATAGCGCCCACACAAGCGTTTCCGTTTAACAGGTGTTTATAATGCTAGTCTACCTCTAACGTTAGCACTATTAATATATAATAATTAGTATACCTACTGTTATAAAGTTATTAACTATAGATTACCGAATATATATTTTATAATAAGTTATTACTCTCTCTATATTATTAAGTTATTACCTTATTTCCTTCCTACTTCTACTTACTCTTATTTTATTAGGGTACTTAGATAAGCCTTATTATATAACGTAGGATCTTCTCTATATAAACTTATAGAGATGTAAACTAAACTAAATACTAACATATGCAACGTTATGGATCTACTCCAGACCAAATCTCTAGATCTGGTATTTCTATATCTTTTCCAAGCCTACATTCCCTAATTCTATAGGCAATAACAGCGGTAGCCACATGATAGTCTTATTCCGTGCCGCGGTCTGGCCTGATGCGGGTATCATGCAGCTTTGACAAAAAGGCACCTCGTTCGATCCTGGAAACTTGGCCACAATGACCTCCTTATATTAAAGAGTAGTCTATATTTCTTTTCCCTTTCCTTACAGGCAATGAGGATCTTCTGCAATGGCCGTATATACTCGAGTAGATTTCGTCGCATCCAATGTCTAAACAGAGCCCTTGACAATGTAGCTGGTGACAGTGACACTAATTTATGCAACCCATCTTCTATTGACATCTATGCCTGAGTGATAAGAGTCTGGGCCTAATGAAATAATCATAAATTCTGCAAGAAGAACTTATGACTTACTCATCCAACAAATGTGTCATTTGCCAGTCTTTTAGATCAAAGCTACCGTCTTTCAAATCATCCATATCTCCAGCCCACTCGAAAGTTGTGCCGGATACCTGAGCCCCTTCCTCAAGACGTATGGTGCATGTGTGCTCTTTATAATTGTCCGTCTCATAATCAGCCAACTTGGTTTTGGCTTTCTCACCCTCAACCTCATATGCCATGCCCTTAACCACATTTCCGGGGGGTCCATCGATCAGCGCTGGGTACGGTCCCCACATCCGAATGTGATACCCAACGATCTCGGCCGGTACCAAACTCCTTGGTCGGTCCTTGAGGCCGAGAACACGTTGCAGCTGCGTTGGATCCATGAGAGAGCCATAGAAGAAGTATAACTCCTTGCGCTCGCGTTCCTCCTTCATTCCCTCTTGAATAGCAGCTGCGCGCCGGTCCCAGTCTGCTTTTGATTTTTCTTCGGCTAAATCAGCGGCCATAAACTTCCGCTGCATCAGCGAAGGCGGCGGGTTTCGAGATGACTGGTTGGCTGCTCTTGCCTGGCTGTTGTCTTGCGGCCCGGCATGCAGTTTCGGTGATTCTGGAGGTTCCATGTTTGGCTAGGAAACTTTTTTCTGCTCGGATGAGCCCTGAACGATAAGCAGCTCGAGATGTGGTAGATTTTAAACTTTCAGTAGTTGAAAAACGCTGGTAGAGGCGGCGACATTTGTGCGGGCAGTGAGTGTTGAGAGCTAGAAAAGGTGTTCAGGAAAGCTGGGTAGATGATGGATGCCTTGGAGTTGTAGTGGGGCTTATCTCGCATTTTCAGACCACTTTCGTTTATTTTTAGCCGAAGGGTGGGTGGATACCTGAGAGCCTGGCCATTGCAGCAGGGCCAACGGTACTTAGGTACACGGCCGACTTCAAACGGTCATGTCTGCTTCGTAAAATGAAAATTTTACACTATGCTTTAAGCCTTCATTCCGCCCAGCATGGATTTACTATAACACCTCTAATGTCGACGTCGATGGAGAAATTGACACGTGCAACTCTGCTCTTGCCGTTACGAGGGTCGGCTTGGTCAGCTGAGATCAACCACGGGCAGTTGTTGAACATCCGGCTCCACAATGTTGCCAACAGCGGTGGATTTGTCTATGGATGCAACCAATTCCTATTTTGAGGAAGGGTCCCTCCTCGAGCCTGGGCTCATGGAGACGGACCAGACCAAAGCGGCAAACGAGGTCGCCTGTTTCAAAATAGTAAGTCATATTTTGTTAGCTTTACTATAATTAATCTAAAAAGATAAAATCCAGTCAGAGGTTTCAGCTCCGAATACAACGCCACTTCGCTCCTTGAATGCGGCAATGCGGCGTGAATAATGGAACTATTGGGTTGAAGGCGCCTGCGCCGTTCAGTGCCTCCACCGGTGTGCCTCAAAGGTCAGATACTGGGCCGGGTGTGTTTCGGTATGCCAAATATGGTGCCAACCGACACTTCTTTATTACTGGAATCCTGCTGCAAACCACATGTCAGATGCAAGCAACGGGTGCAGAATAGTCACATTTTGATCATCACATTGCGCCAGAGGTATTCTCCTTTCTGTTATCGCTACGCCTCCGAAAATAGCACAGAGCAGGACTAACATCTGTCCCGGGCTGACCACAGGGCCGTTTCAGAGACAGCCCGTCGTAGAATGGGCCATCACGGTAATGCTCTGAGATTTCAACCAGCTCTTGTGCTGTTGTATGAGTATATATTTCACCAATTTGAGCCGCCTTCTGACACTTCAACACCGAGATGCCAACATCATCTCAGCTTCATTCATCATTCAGCATCGGTCTCAGTTGATATCCTTCTATCAAAGATTGATCTTTTTAAATTGTTGGTTCTTGTTCTGCGATTCGTTCCACACTCAATACAGTACCTCAGCGTACTTTTAACTATCATATTAGACACGAAAACATTCGACTTTATTCTCATACGACAGTAGCAATTAGCCTATACTATCCACCGAAGGACAGATTCTGTATTTCTTTTGACTGCTCGACTGAAGAGGTTTTGTACAAGGAATCCCCGCAATTTCCAACATGTCGACTCCCGAAATGAAAATTGGCCTTGAAATTGAAACTCTCCTCGTACAGAGAGATGCCAACGCCAAAGAGTTGTCTCTCGAGAACTTTGCAAAGGTGGCGGCCAAGTCTTACAACGCGAAGATCGACCGTAAGAAGTACTTGACAATGCATCCCGACATCGATGGGACATGGGACGGAGACGAGTATAAAGACTGGTCCTTGACAGACGATGCCACTATTGCCGGAGCTACGAAGACTAAGTGTACGTCAGATAACTCTCATATTGCCCTGTTCTATTGGATTGACACCTATTCAACTTCTTAGACCCCGTTGAGTTTGTCTCTCCGATCTTGCATTATGACTCTACTGGATTGTGGCGTGCCCACGTTCAGAATTTGTTCAAAACCATGCGCGAATTATACCTTCTCGAGTCGAACAGGAGCTGTGGCTTCCACGTTCATGTTTCACCTGCGGCGGGTGCATGGTCTCTTCAGGAACTGAAAAGCATCTGCATGGCTGTCGTCTACTTCGAAGACGCTTTTGAAGCTATCGTCCCTGAACATCGCCGAGGTAATCAATGGATCAAAAGCAACAGAATCGACAACCCTGAGCTAGCGAGTCTCCCAATTGCTCAGATATTCGAACGAATCAAGGCTTGTAAGAATGCTGTCGAGATTTCCGATCTCATGCATTCCGACAGGTATTACGCCTGGAACTTCACTAATCTGTACTACGGTGGAAAGGCTACCATTGAGTGGCGCCGCGCTCCCGGAGTGACCACCACTGAGGGCTGCCTCGTATGGGCTGAGCTCGCCATCGACTTTTTACAGTCTGCTCGACGGCCCGGTGTGCAGTTTGGACAGTATAGCCGAGATGTTGCAGGACTCAGGGCTTTTGTTGGAGATGGCCTTGTTGCTGGAATGAGTGATGAACGGTATTTGAAGCCTATCTTTGAGGGCAAATCGGGCAGTCTGAAACCTCTCAAACTGAAGGAGATGGATAAGGACTTGCTGCAGAAGAAGGCAAAGCAAGACAAGAAGAAGAATCTGATGATGAAAAAGCTCAGGGAGGAGCTGGCGAAGAACCCGCATCCAAATTAGACAACCTAAGTGGAAAGACCCCGGTGGTGATTGAACTTGCATTTATTCCCGATCAGAACAGAATCTTGGATCTCAGTTAACTCCGTTACGCTTTACACATGAAGGCGTGACTGATTCTATGATGGATTTCACAGGTGACATCAATCAGCTAGCAGCATATCTGATATAAATTTGCCGTGCAGATTCAAGACACGGATCTGTGGCGCATTCATGACTACCTAGATAACCTCTCATATAAATTCAAGGTAAGGAGATTAAAGATATATGAGCAGATTGCACATATGTCTCTATATCTTGTCATTTAGTATAAGCATACATTAACATTGTACTTGTATGGCGACATTGTAGAAAGGCCTAAGGTGAAGTTGCTTGTTTTAAGGGTCTACATGAACCTTCCTACATGGAACCTGTGGAGTAACATAATGTCCTGCCCAAAGAGGGGAGATGCTTAAAGTATGCCCGCCCGACAGCCTGACAGCCTGAGCGGCTTGGGAAAGGTGGGGTGGGGGGGGGGTTGTGGTTGGACCTATAAATGTGTCCTTGGACTCTATACTGTCTAGCAGCCTGGTTGCTACAAGTTACCCCACTTTACTATACCTGAGTTATAAATAGGGTACAAAATAAACGGTATAAAGGTACTTTAGGCCCGTTAATGCGGCCGGTTCTGGGTGTATTTCTCTTTAGGGGCTTACCTATCGGAAAACGCACCTAGAACTGGCTCACACCTCTTAATGTTGTAATATCTTCCACAATGAAGGCGTGCACTAAGGTCTGTTCTTTGTTGGCTTCACGGTAGCAAGTAGCAAGGGGTTGCTGATAGGCACCAGTGCCGTTACCAAGACCACCAACTCGACGGCCTCCACCACCAGGCTGCGCATAAAGTCTTCCTCCTCCCGACATGCTTTCGCAGACCCAAGATACACTTGACTTTTGGTTCTACATTGAATTCGTGGCGCTTCTGAACTTACTCTATGTTACTACTTTGACTTACAGAACATTACGGTACGAAACTCTCCATCAGAGACCTTGGCTGCCTTACTGAACGGCACATGAGGTAATGGCCGGTCCATCTGAAGGGTGCAGATGCCCAGAAACCGCACATGGTCCGAGAATCATGAGTGCGGACAAGAGAATCGAGACGACTGCTGACACCAAGGAGATCGCAACCACTGCGTTGCATTCCTTGGAGCCAGTTGAAAAAGACATCCGCACTGGTCATTGGCATAATGGTGCGCAGGAGCATCAAGAACAAGTGGATCAAACAGGTGGTCGGAATCTGGTGACTAACCCTGAGGCATCACAAGGAGGGCGGCAGTCTCTTCCTTTTGAGGGTGAGATCGAGAAAGTCTGCAGCTGGGAACTTGGAGACGATAGCGAAGGAATGCCCGCTCTCGAGTCTCCTGAATCCTTGATTCTGGTAGAAGGGGAAGAGCCCGAAGGCATGCTCGACGACTCGCCATCGAGGCTCGAATGGCTACGACAGAAGCGAGATGAGTCTGAGCGGAATGAGCACCTCGACCGAGTGATGGCTATGATTGGCCATGAGCGGGTGAAAGAGCACTTCCTGGCCGTCAAAGACCGAGTGGCCATAGCACGAAAATGGAATGAGGATCCAAGAAGCCTCAACTTGAACCTTGTTCTTCATGAGGGTCAAGCCACCGGTTGGTTCACTCATCGCATTTCTCCTTGTTGAGTAATAGACGGCTAACCACTCCCAACAGTTGTCAAAAGAATCGCATACTTATACTCCAAGTTTCTGTTTTCGGTGGGCGCCATCCCTCGAATCCACTTTGAACGGACGGAAGCAGGGCCTGTGCCCAATAATACTGGAGGTGGTCCAACGGTATGTCATTGCTATCTTCACGATAGAATCAAGGAAACCAAATGGCTTACAAATTCCTGTAATTCAGGTTATCCACTTGTCAAGAACCAGCATCAAGGAGGACTCGGATTCGGATAGCACAAGCGATGCTTCGACAGTCGACACCACAGACCAGGATCAAGATATTCAGTATATGATCAAAGAGACCCAACAAAGCCGAGATCACGTCGTTCTGGTATTGTCCTTTGACATGCTCGACCAGAGATACTCTCGCGCCCTCAAATGGAACTTAGAGGCAAAGCGAGAATTTCCAGAAAAGATTCGCTTGGGTGGCTACAGTGAGGACGAGTTCGTACAGCTTCTGGTCAGGATGTTGAAAAGACGATCACTGCAGGTCGAGGGTGGTTTCGAAGATCCGAGCCTGCGAGTACTAGTCAGGCGCGTCTTGAGACGTCATGAGTCCAGCAGCACATCCCGCAAACTCCGTGCTCTCGAGTTCGAGCTCGATACTGTGTGCTATCGATGTGAAAAGCGACAAGAGCAGGAGTACCTTGACTGGGCGAGATCCCATGTTCCTGGCGATGAGGTCACCCATGGGAGAGGTGAGATGAATAGCCTGTCAAGACCAATATGGGCAAGAAAAAATGCACTTATCAAGAGAAAGGACATTTTTGGACCAGAGCCAGAGGACATCCGAGACGAAAGTGAGGCATGGAGGGAAATCCAGCAGTTGGTCGGGCTCGAAAGCGTCAAAAAGAACATATCCCAGCTATTCGACCGGGCGAAGATCAACTATCGGCGAGAGATTCGAGGCCTCGATCCCATCCCTGTCACTCTGAACCGCGTGTTTGTGGGAGAGCCAGGTGTTGGAAAGACAACGGTGGCAAAGCTCTACGGTGAGATACTCTCCGAGCTTGACCTCTTGTCAAGAGGCGGTGTTGGCGAGACGGATCCATCAGATCTGATCGCCAAGCATGTCGGAGAATCAGAGCTGAGGACGAAAAGGCTGCTAGAAGCTGCCATGGGGAACGTGTTGATCATCGACGACGCCGACATGCTCTACCACAGCAGCGGTCATGGGACTAGCAATACCGACGGGTTTCGTGCTGGCGTTATCGATACAATTGTTGCGAACGTCTCTGGGAAACCAGGCGAGGACCGTTGTGTGATCCTCATAGGCAACAAGGATCGCATGGAACAAATGTTCCGGAACAGCAACCCCGGGCTCCAAAGACGTTTTCCAATCGAGGATGCGGTGCATTTCGAAAACTACAATGTCGACCAGCTGTGCCGGATTCTCGACCTGAAGATGGCCGAAGACGGCAACACGAAAGCGACAGAACATGCGAAGCAGGTGGCGCGGGAGGTGCTCAGCACGAGCGAACGACCAAAGTTTGGAAATGCAGGCGAGGTGGAGAATGTACTGGCTCGCGCCAGACTGAGACATGCTGAGAGGCTCGAGGCAACGGGCGGAACGGCCGACGCCTGTGAAGACGAAGAATACGTTGTTACTCTCGAGCCTGAAGATTTCGATCCAGATTACGACCGAGCGTCCCATGCTGACCAGAACCGAGATTGCCTGTTTTCCGGGTTTGTTGGATTCGAAAAGATCGTCAACCAGTTCCGGCAATACCAGTTGATGGCCGACGGGATGCGCAAGCATCAAATAGATCCTCGGCCCCACATTCCTTGGGCCTTCATCTTCAAAGGCCCTCCAGGCACTGGTAAAACGTAAGTGACAGTGCGCTTCTCACTTCTTCACCGTGTCCTAACGTCTGTGTGTGTGTGTAGATCCACGGCGAAAAAAGTCGGAAAGCTCTTCTACGACATGGGACTCCTGTCAAGCGACGAGGTCGTAGTTTGCTCCGCGTCGGACCTTGTTGGCGAATACCAGGGGCACACTGGGCCGAAGGTCATCAATCTCTTTGAGACTTCGCTCGGCAAAGTGCTCTTCATTGACGAGGCGTATCGATTGACAGCAAAACGTGGTTCTTCTAGTTTCACAAATCAAGCCGTCGGAGAGCTTGTCGACGCAATGACAAAGCCACGATACGCCGGTAAGATGATTGTAGTCCTCGCCGGCTACACTGAGGACATGGAGGAGCTATTGCGATCCAACCCAGGCCTTCGGAGCCGTTTTCCTGTGCACGTCGACTTCCCATGCATGGAGCCGCAACAATGCGTACAGCTTCTCACGCAAGAGCTCGGCAAGCTCAAAATTGAGATCACCGGCGGCAACTTCGGCCCAAAAGATGCTGAGAAGTGGGACAATGTCCATAGAATTTTAACGAAACTCAGCGCAACCAAGGGGTGGGCGAACGGACGCGACATCGAGACATTGGCGAAGACGCTCATCGCTCATGTCTTCGTGAAGGCTGGCACCACAAGCCAAGCAGGTGCTAAAAAAGGGAAAGTGCAGTTGACGATCTCCTTGGATGAACTGATCAAGTCTTTGCAATATTTGTTGCGTGAACGGAAAGGGCTCCCGAACAACACAGAATACTCAGTTCCGCGCTAGACTGTTAAAGGGGCCGTCCCCTTCGATCTGCCACAATGGACAGATTATTTGATAGATTGTTGCTTCTCACCTCCACAATCACTTTGGCACCACATATTCTGCGTGTCGTTAGAACCGGGTACTACGAGAGCAACTGAAGAAGCTTGTGGTGTGTCTGTCGGCACAGAGCTGTAGAAACGTAAGGCTCATCCGATAACCTGGTTCACCAGCAGCGGTTGATTCAATATCCATAGTATGTGAATGGGAAGCTTTCTAGATGTCTTCAGCCAGGCATCAGCTACTTCGTACGTTTTCTAGTTCGTGACCGCCTCTTGTACCGCAAAGAGCCTTCCCAAGGTCTCTGAGCCAAATCTACGACACCAAACAATCCAAAAATCCGGGACTATAGGCACCGGTAAACATGGATACGCTGAAGCAGTGCACAATAGTATATATATTGAAGTACATTTAACGTGATAGAGCGTTAGGACGTAAGTATTGTGTCGTCGTATGTATTAGGAACGTTATTTACATAAGAGAGACAGAAATGTACAGGTGACCTGGGAGGCTTCTCGGACAAGACCGCAAACAGTAGTTACACGCTTAGCAGCCGACACGAATAGCTTGGGCGAACTGAGCATAGGTGTCGGCATGGTTCAAGTTCCGGGCTGCGGTCAGCCCCCGGACACAGGTATATCCGTAGCAGCTGTAGTCGTCGGTGCCCTTGACCTGGGTCAGGTGCGAGGCCTCGTGGACGACGACATAGGGGCGGTCGGTGCCGTGGCAGGTGCTGGTCGAGGCCGGGTACGAGTACCAGCTCGGGCAGTAGTGCATGTAGCTCTGGCTGGGCACCGTGTAGGCCACGACGGACCCCTGGCACGCGCCGGCCGAGTCGGTGCAGCGGATCTGCGTGTTGCCGCTCGTGGTGCTGCTGCACTGCGTCCTCATGTTGTTGAACGCCTGCGCCACGGTGCTGCGCGTGCTCGAGGACGAGCTCTTGAAGTACTCCTCTGCTCCGCGTTAGCCACCCGCCACGGAGCTTCTAAAGTGATGTGTATAGGGAGAAGGGTTGTGCTTACCGAGCTTGGCCGCCGACCCCGAGGTGGCCGCCGTCGCCGCACTCGTCGCGTACTGCACGCATCCGGCCACTGCTGAGGCCAGTGTGCTCCTCTGCGATGAGCTGCAGTCCGACGCGATGACGGTACGTCTCAGCGGCGAGTTCTCGTGCACGCTAGAAGCCTGCGCGCCGTCCACGGTCGCCTTGATGGTGGTGGACTCGATGCTGGCTTCTCCGATGATTTCGGTGCTGTCGGCCGCCGCATACTTGAGGGACCCCGTGGTCGAGATGTCGAAGTCGCCACCGGCGCTGAGGTCGTGCATTTCGGCTACGTCCCACTGAGCCTCGACGGTCTCGCCGGCGCCCAGAGTCTGGAACTCATCGGCGTCGACGAGGGTGGAGTCCACAAAGATTTTCAAGCCGCTGAATGCGATGTCCTCACCTGTAGACTGGGTTAGTTCGGCTTGGGAAAAGTCATGGCAGGCTTGAGGTCTGTCTTACCGCCCACAGACACGGCAGTCTTCTCAATAGGGCGTGAGTCAAGAATGCTTCCGGTCTTGAAAATATTCAGGGCCTCGCTGCCGGTGTTTGTGATCTTCGCCTTGACCTCGCTGTTGCTGACCATCTCGATTTCGACATTGATGGGAGAGTCACGCTTGCTGATGTCAACAGCAAGAGCGTTGGCCAGAGCGGCGAGGTAGGGAAGGCTGGCGACGAACTTCATTCTGAATATTTGACCGGATAATCAACTTGACAGTGAGTGATAACGACTAGTTATAACGACTAGTTAGGAGATGCAGTGTAAGACATGGCCATAATCGAATGGTCAGCGATTATATATATTCATTTTGCTGTTGCTATCTCATATCCGTGGAGTGTGAGACTCCTCTGAAGACGAACTCGCCCGAGTTCCGAAGAGCGTAAGAACGGGAGTATACAAAAAAGGAAGGTCACCTCTGTTTGTCAAGGGTGCCGTACTGAGCTTGGCAGAGATCTGGTAACAGTTGTACTGTACAATTGACGGTCATTAGATCGGAAACAGTTCCTCCTCTGGCATTCGATCGCTGTTTAGCTGCTCCCAAATAGGGAGGTGGAGCTCCGGGACACCTCCTATACGAGAAACCCTCGAATTGTAGTCGTTCTTTCTATGGGGAAAATCGCTCTCTACTTGAACTTGAGCTGCCAAGATTTCTGGTTATCCAGCTAGCCCCTCTAGCCTTCTGTTTCCTGGAGTTGCCATACGTAGTGTATGGATATTACGATCTGGTAGTATGCTGTCTTATAAACTAGACTGAGGTGTCTAAAGTAAGGAAGGCAGCTGGGTACCTAGTACGGTAAAGAAGAATTCTGGCCGGATATCGAACTAGCAATCTAAATACGCTATAGAGCAACCGTTGCCAAAGAAGGAACCGTTATGACCCCAGAACCGTTAATGTTGAGGCTTCCATCACCCTCCAGATCCAAGCGTTGCAGACACTCCGGACCAGAAAGCCTAAGAGCCCAAATACGAGAGTACAAAAAAGGAAGGTTGCCTCTATCATGGGTCTACATCTTGTAATAGCGTGCTGGGCGCCCGGTGTTCTGTTGCTTGGCTTTGTTGAAGACTTAACCCACCAATTAAGCTTATCTGATCCTGAGTGCTGGAGAGAGGAGTCAATTTGAGCTTTCTACCCCTGACCAGGCTCGCCAAGGTCTTGGATGCGCTCCTCCTGTCAAATGTAGCTAGGCCAGTACGGTACTGCGCGACTCGGTACTGTCAAGCACCACAAATGGGACGCTTGGCAAGCTTGGCTCGGCATATCTCCCTGTTTGCATATGCACACTGACCACAAAGTGACGGCGGGATATGTCTCCGACTTCACCAGCGTCGATGAGTGACGTCTTCTGGTCAGTTACCAAACAAAAAAAAAAAGTGCACAGTCTCCTAACGTGTAAAGAATCGAATGAGAGGAACATAAACATATGCGATAATTCCAGGCTTACTCGTCACACTTTATGCGCATCTTGGTCACACTTTATGCGCATCTTGGATTGTAGCCGTCGTGGCTCTGGCATTTCCTGAAAGCTCAAGCACTCAAAAGCTGCGCACCATCGACTACTTGGACAGTGCCCAAGATTTAATTGAAGACACAGGACCGTACATGATCTCTTACATGATCTCTCACAGCAACCGAGTCTTGCTCATTGTCCTAGGCCTATTCGCCCTAGGCTTCATCTTGTTCCCGGGCTTCTCATCAACAGGACCGCTAAGCCAGCGCTACCATCTCTACATGATGTCCGACTTCTCGCTAGTAAACAACCTCGAGATCTCGCTCTCGCAGGCGTCAGCCACAGCCACCCCCAGCCTCTCCGTCTCCGTCAAGAACACACACCCGTCGACGCCCGTGACCCTGCTGAGGTGGGACTCGCCACTGGACCCCCTCGCGCTGCAGCTGGGGCTCATAACCGTGGTGCCGGCCGGGGGCTCGGCCCCGATCGACATGCCCACCATCAAGATCAGCCGCGCCATGCCTCCCGACACCGACTCGCTCGTGACGCTGCAGCCGGGCGAGTCCGCGAGCGGCGTCGTCGAGCTGCGCGACTCCTTCGTGCCCGGGGACACGTGGGCAAAGGGCAAAGCGAAGGTCAGTATGAAGGGTCGCTGGGGGGCCGTGTGGCCGGGGTTGGGCAAGGACGACCTGTTGGGAGATCTGGAGAAACTCGGTGCCCTGGGCGGAGGTGGGGACGGCGTCCTGACTGGTGAGTGGGAGTCGCTGACGATTGGAGTTGGGGTTTAATTTGTGTAACCTGTGAAAAGCCCTACTGTGCTGAGCGACGTGCATTTTACCTGTCGTGTCTCGTCTTGGGCGGAGAAACGAGCTCGCACTAGCTCGGAATGATCGGATTCCACTGTGCAATAACTACTCTGTAGTTGATCGTTAGCCGAATGTGGAATTAATGTGATCCTGAGATCATATGAGTGGCTATATATCGACTCTAACTTGAATTATACGATATCAACAGAGTCTTGAATCGCCAGTTTTCAGGCCTTCCCACATGGCATTCCTTCAGATCCCTTGCGAAGCTGCCAAGGTCGCCGCGAAGGCTGAATAGCTGATTCTATCTTGACAACATTAATGATCATGTCGCTTGACAACCCATCTCCATCCTGCAGCAAACTTCTGAGTGCACTGCATAATTAACACTAGCCTGGATTATCTGCACGTGTCAAATGGGCTGTAGACATGAACTTCTGATGGAAGGCTGAACTAGTCGCTCGGCTAGAGACAGATCCGGCGGATGAGGTCTAGGCCGGAGCGTACCCCATATCTAGCCCCAACTGAACCTCTTCCCCGTGAACGTCAAAGACGAAGAGGTAAATGATTGGCAGTACGCTAATCTCGCAGTACTAATCTCCACGTTTGCAATTGGAGCACACTGGCAGTTCCGCCTAAATGCCGACACAAAAGCCTCGCCCATCTACTGCTGACTCCAGCTCAAAAGGGAGCGATCGCCTATGATCTGTATACTTTTGACTATTGATGGATGAAGGCGCTTCCGGCATTGGCTCCACGCCACGAAGAAATACGACGGCCATCAGCCTCTCGGTATTCACGGAGCATTGGAACCTCACCATGATGATGTTCACGATCATCACCATGCACATGAATTTTACTCTAAAATATATCTGTTGTTGTGACTAGACCTGGGACAAAGCGCCTTTAGCGGCAGCCGGATCAGAGCCTCGTAAGTGGCTCGACTTTGTCGCTCAAAGTACCCTCAAATGGCACCGGATCTCGATGACGGAACGATGCTCATGGCAAAGAAGCTAAGAGCTGGGTAATGCTGCATCCGAGCCCGAAAAGGATGTCTATCTCGTGAGATGGACTTTGTGTTGGGTTGCGGCCAGGAGCCTTGACGATTGATCCTCACTGTCATACTGCTATTTCTATAAGATGTCGTCGTTTCCTGCACGATACTGGCTCGGAGAGTCGAAACACCTTCTTCAATAATAACTAGTTCCTGAGTAGCATAGTCCAGATCAGAACAGTTTGACACATCATGCAATACTCTACAGCCCTTATGGTCCTCGCGACCTTGTCATCGCCTTCTGTCTCCGCTCCTCTCCAGCCACGTACCAATTTCGATGCGCCTCCCGGAGGTGACGTTACCATTCTCAATTATGCCTTGACGCTCGAGTATCTAGAGCGAAAGTTCTATCAGCAGGGCTTAGCGAACTACACCGAAGCTGATTTCTGTAAGGCCGGGTTCTCCCGCGAATTTTACAAGAATCTGAAGGAGGTATATTTTGATGAGCAGGTGAGCCGCAGTCATTCTTCACTACCAAAACAGATAGCCCTGCAGGTCTTTGTCTAATCGCTTATAGACACACGTCACATTTCTCGCCGGTGCCCTAGGCACAGCCGCCATCAAGGAACCCACTTTTGCCTTTCTCAGCAAGGATGCCAAATCCTTCGTGCAGCTTGCGTCAGTGCTCGAAGGAGTCGGCGTTTCTGCGTACCTGGGAGCAGCAGCGGCCATCGCCAACAAGGCCTATTCGACCGCAGCAGGCTCGATCCTGACGGTTGAATCGCGCCATTCGTCCTATATTCGGGATGCTCTGGACCAGGCACCCTTCCCCAAACCCTTTGACACACCGCTGGACTTCAATGCGGTCTACAGCCTTGCTGCTGGGTTTATTACCGGTTTCGCGCCTGGGACTCCGACACTGCCGTTCAAGGCGTTCCCACCTCTGACGGTCCAGCCCAGCAAGAAGCCTTACGTCGCGGGAAAGTCGCCCGTGACTTTCACTGATGCGTATGCCAATGCGAAGCAGGCTGGGCTCGTGCAGGAGAAGACGCCCGTATACGCTGTGCTCTACTCCGGGTTGGACACATATTATGTGCCTGTGACAGTTGCTCAAGGAGGAAAGGACGTAAGTTGTGATGAGATCCACACCTTCATGTCTTTGTTGTGTTGTCTGAATCCCAAGAACCAAGCTGACTTGGCCACTTTGCAGTACCAGATCGCTTCCCTGCCCGCCGGTAACGCCGCGCAGGCGCTGCTACCTCCTTCTGGACAGGTCTATGTTGTGCTCAGCACTGCCGATGGTACGAAGGTTAAGGCCGCCGACGAGAATACTATTTCTGGCGTTGGTGTGTTGGAGATCAGTTCAAAGTAGTGTCAAAAGCGTGACGGTGGAGAAAAGCATTGAATAATAAACACCGAAGGGACATGTGAGAGGCAATGCTCTCAGGTCTTACTTGTCAGGGCTGTGGGGCTTGGGACCTGTCACTGAGTACATTACATAGTGAAGCTTCCAAGGTTAATTGCCCAAGCAGCCGAACATTATCATATGTTGGCCTATTTCGACTGGGCCCTAATATGAGGATTTAAACGATTCCAAGTTTTGCGAAGCGTCTCGCATTCCAAGAGGGCTAGAATTATCAAACCAGTAAATATCAGCCGGGAACTATGAGATGACTTATTCTTCCAACATCTGCCTTAATTTAACCTTCAGTGGCAAAGCTTTTCCTAACATAGTCCCGGACAGTGGTCATGCGAATGTCTCGTTGGCCGTTCAAAGTCTTAGTCATATCCCACGATATTCCCTTCCCGTCCCCGAATATGCACTGATACTTGTACCAAAGATTGCCTGGGCTCCCTGCCAACCTGTCCTTCAGAAACGGCAAATCCCACTCCTCTCGTTTGAAGGTCTCGCCGAAAGCCTCGTCTAGGATACCTGCCACTTGCCCATACGAGACTGTGTCGCCTCCAATGTAGACCACCTCATTGAGTGTTCTTTCCGGGACAAATACCATCTCGGCTGTCAGACGGCCAATATCCTCCGGAGTTGAGACTGTGACCTTGTTATCCCATGTGCCGAGGGCGCGCACAGTCCTCTTGTCAAGATCAACCACTCCGAAGTCGGCAATGAACAAGTAACTCATGAACAGCCCCGTCGATATAATGGTCCATGTCGTGCGTGTCTGTGACCGCAGCAGCCGCCGGACCTGCAACATCTCGTCAAACAGATCCTGGGCACTGCCCTCCCCGATTTCCTCGTAGTCCACCCCGAACTGCCAAGGGAAATACCGCGGAACGCCTGCCTGCAGCGCAGCATTTGCGGACTTCAGCTGCGTCCCTTTAGGTAGGCCATATCCGCCTGCTTGAATAACGATGTCGTAGGCCTTGAAAACACGTGACAGTTCGGAGACGTCATCGTCGACAAAGTTCCCGGGCACAAGCTTTGCGCCCAGGGCCTGTAGTTCGGCATTGGAACGTTGCTTCTCAGGATTGGGGGAGGTGATCGAGTCTGGACGAAGTAAGACTGAGAAGCTGGCGTGCGGAGGCTTGGAAGGGTGGCTCGCGAGTGCTGAGAGAATGGCTGTTCCGAGCTCGCCGGCTCCGACTATAAGGATCGAATTCTCAGCTGCCATCTCGCCTTCGTATCCTGCACTACGTGTTGTTGATAGACGGATGTCGCCTTTCCCAGAATTGGTCAAATATAATGGGCTGTTTTTTATAGTAAACGTACTGCTTGGACGTCAGCTGTAGCTTGCCAAGCAATCGGACGTAGGTGTTAATTCCATCCACTGCCGAGACTATTATTAATGCTCCCTGCTTTAGCGTTTTGTAAGCAAGATCCCCACAAGAAGGATTCTCGTGTTCCGCTAACGATCACAAAGTCCACCAGAATTCCCGAGTCCAATCATTGCCTGTCGTATCACGGGATGACAATCCTCATGTGGAAAGATTGTTTGCTACACGGATTCGCTGACTTGTCCCGTCATTTTCAACAAGGGCACCAATTCGTGGAATCCTGCTTTGCTTGACGATGTCGAGGAAAGCGATAAGCTACAATTCCTACTCGTTTCGGCGAAAGAGACCATGACAGAGAGTAGATATGAAGTCAGTATTAGCATAGATCTCATCAGGCATGATCTCATTATCGTAGTTGGAATATCGATGTTGCGACGCCTGTGTGACAACGATTCGTCAAATTTCGGGTGTAATGGACACAAGGTCACAGAAACGGGTGCCACTCGCCTAGATATGGCCGGTGGAAGGACAGATGGTCATGCACATTCAAGATCTTGGTTAAAAAGATCATATCAGACTGCATCCACGACACGGCAGAAGGTATGGGCGCCTAGGTATATATACCGAGCTGGACTTTACTCGTGTTTCTCTGGAGGAAACAAGTTCCAGTCCCAGTCATGGTTTTTTCGACAACTACTAGTATCTCCAGAACGACGGGTGCCACCATGAAGACCACCCTCATGCTCCTCGCCGCCACTCTGGCCGCTGCCGACATGGGAACGGTCCCAACCGTCCCGGCCAGAGTCTTGGATACTACTACGACCATACCCACCTGGGGAGTAAGAATACTCACGCATTGGTCCATCACAGTAGCAGCTGAGCCACGATACTAACGAGCAATGACTTCATAGGTGACCTGCATGACCAGCGCCGTATCAGCAATTGGCTGTGACCCGGCCGACGTTGGCTGTCTATGCAGCAGACCCGACGACCTGGTCTCAGCCGCCAGAGAATGTATGGTTTCCGCCTGCGGGACTGCAACAGCATCGCCGGTGGTTCCTGCGGCTACGCCAATCTGCACGACTTGTGTCTGAGCGATCACATTGATGGGAGGCATGTCCTCTTTGGGGGGAGGTGTGGTTGACCATCGGTAGCTAGCGAGAACGAGCATTCATTGCCTGATTTCGCCATGGTTGGAGGAGGAGGTTTCAACTCCGGGCCGTGGGACATGTTGTGGCTTATACGTTTGACCCACCCTGAATTCAAGTCCAGGATACAGCATCAAGTGGATTGCTGCGGCCGGTTGTTAGTGGAGACATTCGTTGAGGCAGCCCGGGTAGCAGTTGACCGGGTCACTTTTTACAAAAGCTTATAAGGCAAGGCCCGAGTCAGCTCTGCTTGTTAATTCAGTCCACATTTAACATCAAACAAAAAGCCAGCCTCTTTCGTGAAAAACGACCTCCGAGCGTCAGATTTAAGCAAAGTAACAAGAACGACAAAACTAATCGCCCCGACTTTTTGATAATCAGCTAGACAAGATGAGGTGGTGGGGTAAAACAGCAAAGATCAGCATTGACCTTCGCGATCAGTCAATACCAAGACAATGGCTCTTGGAACCAGAACACCTACCATCAGAAGAACAACGCTGCGTGCTGAACATTCCCAATGAGGCCGGCAGGTTAACAGCGGAGGAAATCGAGATCACAAACTCCGATGTCGATTCGCTGTTGGAGGCATATCGAACTCGCAAATGGACAGTGAGACAGGTCACCACGGCTTTCCTGAAAAAGGCAGTCATAATGAATCAGTTGGTGAGTAACACACCCCACGACGCCATCTCATCTCTTATTTGCAGTCGAGATCCTAACAACATCCGCTGAAAAGACAAACTTCGTAACCGAGTTCCTCGAACAAGAAGCCCTAAACCAGGCAGACGCCTTAGACGCCCACCTAGCAAAAACAGGCACCCTAATAGGTCCCCTCCACGGCATCCCAACCTCACTAGCAGAACCCATCCCCCTAGCAGGCCGCATAACCCACACAGGCATAGTCTCGCGCATCACCAACCCGCCACCCACGGAAGACGCACCCCTCGTCCACCTGCTAAAGCAGGCCGGCGCAGTGATCTACCTCCGCACGAACGTGAACCAGGCGATGATCGGGATGGGGTGCGAGAACAACATCATGGGCCGCACGCTTAACCCTCTCGACCGCCGCCTGTCGCCGGGCGGGCCGTGTGGCGGCGAGGGTGTCAGTGTTGGGGCTGGGTGTGCGGTTCTCGGCGTTGGTGTGGATGTTGGGGTCCCTGCTGCGTTTGGTGGGTGTTATGGGTTCAGACCTACAGCGACGAGGGTCCCTGAGGACTGGGCTGGCGGATCGGTCCGGGTCGAGGAGGGTATGGGCTGGGGGGTAGGGCCAGTGGCTCGGAGCGTGGATGGGTTGCAGGCCTGGATGAAGACCGTGCTGGGCCAGAACCTCACCGCATCCCCTGCGTCCGCACCGTGGAGGTCGGACGTCGACTTGGGCAACATCACCGTGGGGGTGATGCAGGACGACGGGATCGTCAAGCCCCATCCGCCCGTGCTGCGAGCCCTGCGAACCGCAGCCGACAAGCTCCGGGCAGCCGGCGTGAAAGTCGTGGAGTGGGAAGCCTACGACCACACCCGGGGCCATGTCATGCTCGGGCCCCTCCGCTTCCCCGGCGGCAGCGGCAAGAAGTACCTCGACGAGTTCGACAGGTCGGGCGAGCGCCCGCTCCCAACCGTGGTGCATGCGCTGGGGGAGACGGACAGGTTCTGCGGCGGCATGCCCGTCACCGGCCTCGAAACCACCCCCCTCGCAGCCCTGGGCCAGGCGCGTGAGAGCTACGCGCAAGAGCACGACGTGTTGATGGGGAAGCTAGGGGTGGACTTCATCCTCGGGCCGGCGTGCGTGGGCGCGGGGGCGCTGCACGATGATGCGAAGTATTCTCACTACACGTCTATCTGGAACATCTTCGATCTTCCTTCTGTGGTTGTGCCTAGTGGGCTCAGGTGTGACAAAGTCATGGACGTCAGGGACGAGACTTACGTTCCCAGGAGTGACATTGAAGAGGAAGAATGGAGGTCTTGTAAGCACTTTCATCATCCCATTGATTCCGCCACCATGCTGACAACTCGATTAGATGACCCCGACTTGTTTCACGGATTTCCCATTGCTTTACAGCTCGCTGGCAGACGGTCCAAGGATGAGGAGGTCCTCGCCGCTGCGGGGGTGTTGGACAATATCTTGATGGGAGGCAGGTAGTCGTAGAACGAAATGCCGTTGAATAGTGCGATGATCACGCTTAACAACTCTATGCGGATGTCCGTTTCTTCGTCCCGGTGAGAGACGATGCGGGTACAGTGGGAGCGCCACGAGAATGGCAGCGTGAGCTACATGCGGCTTACATGTGGCGGCGCGTGGGAAACCGTCCGAACTTTACATAGCCCTGTGCATGCCTATTTTAACCAGATCATACACTCGTATACTGTCGGCGCGACATGGAGACATGCGCCCATGCTAGGCATAATGTATCCTACCTCTAGCCACATTGACAAACAAGATACACCACTACGTTGCCGGTCCCATCATTCACACGTGACGAAATATTCGAAACGAGCCCACACATCATTCAAGACTCGCCAGCAAAGCCTCAGCAGACTCTCTAAGCCTCACCTTAGCACTCTCAACATCCTTCAGGCTAGGCGGCAGGCCCGTCAGGCTCTCCGGGAGCGGCCTCGCCTCCGTCCTTGCCATCAGGTACTGCATACACTCGAAGCTGGCCTTCTGGTGCTTTAATATGACATTGTAGCTGGCCTTGTGCCTTTCGACCTCCTCGGGCGGGACGACTAGAGGGGGCGCAGGGATCCTGCTGGACATTGGTGGAGCTGGGGATGGCATAGCATCGCGGCTGGCTGTATGTCTTGACACGTCCTCCGGCGGGACGGCTTGTGGCCGCGCAGGGATGGTGCTAGGCATTCGTGGGGTTGATGACGGCGCCATGGTTGCTTCGGGTTGGGATGTGTTCGGCGGGCCGTGGGGCGCTGAATTATTTTGGGTCAGCTGGGGGCGGCTTGGGTATTGCGACTATTGCAATTGTTGTCCTTGTTGTTGTTGTTGTTGTTGTTGTTGTTGTTGTTGTTGTTGTTGTTGTTGTTGTTGTTGTTGTTGTTGTTGTTGTTGTTGTTGTTGTTGTTGTTGTTGTTGTTGTTGCTGTTGTTGCTGCTGCTGCTGCTGCGGCATTTCTCCGGTTGCAAGGGATTCCGGCTGTAAACGGCGAACCTGGGCAAGCGGGAGGTATTCGTGACCTTCTGTCGTAATGGGTCCAAAGGGGGTTTGATATCTCAGAATGCTGTTCTTGGATGTCGCGGCAGGATACAAGCCATACCTAGCCATGATCTGAGCCTCGGTTGGCGGGATGGTGACGACAGGAGGGCAGGGCGCGGAAGGTCGAAAGACGGACTCAGAGTAGACTGGCCGGGGCGCAATGGGCCTATGACTTGTCGTTGATGCGCCGGACTGTCGAGGCTGGACCCGGCCTTGCGAGGATGACTGGGAGGAAGGAGGTAGGGTAGTAGCGGTGTTGTAGTTTTGCGCAGACGGATGCTGTTGTTGTGTCGGGGCAGGTTGGCCCTGGGCGATGCCCGTGGGACACGTCGTCCTTTCTTGCATGTTGGCTCCTGCCCCATACTGCGGGTGAGGAACACCATTTTGCAAGCTCGAGATAGTGGTGGTGTCATGACCTGGAGGATATGGCACAACAACTTGGCTCCTTTGGGGGTTGCGGAAGGCATGATCTGTAATTGCTGGTGGGGGTTGAAGCGAATGGTCACTTGCAGCACCGGCCGAGCTGGGTTGCGATGGACTGGGCTCATAGCGGTCGATATGTGTACCCATCGGCGGCAGCTGGGGCTGGGTGTCCTCAGCTGGCCCCTGATCATCGTCGCTCCCTTCACAGTCCTCGTCCTCTTCGCTCTCCATTGCAGTTTCATCGTCGGAGAGCTCGACAGGATCATGGGCTGCCCCCGGTCCGGATGGAGTATCACTCTCCTCGGACGTCGCCTGCTGGTCGTTGGGAGGTTCGATATGCTCTTGTCCTGCGGTAGATCCCTGGGCCCTGTTCTTCCTCTTAGCTGGGTAAGGGCGAGTGGGCCTGAAATCGCCCATGAGCTTGTGCGCGCGCTCTCGCCGGGCGACTATGAAACACTTCTCATCCATCTTGCTCTTGGTCCACGCCTCCACGTCCTCGATTCCCAGCTCGGAAGCGATGTTCTCGAACTGTTCCCTCTGCTGCTTCTGCGCTTGTCTGTAGCAGTGACTGCGCAAGTACTTCACGCTGCCGCTTGGGTCGGGAGGGAGGCCCATTCTGTAACGAATCGTCCTGAGCGCGCCGCCTTTGAGGATGACGCCACGGCCGCGCAGGTTCTCGGCGATCTCTTCATTCGACATTCCTTCCTCTGTCATGCGGAGGATCTCCGCGTGGCGCATCTTGCGTATCCGCTGTTTCTTCTGGAGCTTCGGGACGCGGACGGTGTTGGCCTTGCGGGCTTTCCGTTCGAGGTGGGCATTTCTGATGTTGGCAATGGCTTGTTGTGTCACCTTCCGAGGTGCCTGCGAGCACAAGGAAGTAGATACGTCAGTAAATAATTCAATGACTGCTGGAGCTGTTCCCCATCCTGGTGTAAAGGAAGGCCTACCTTCTCTCTGACTCCCCATTTCAGCCTTTGCGCGGACACGGACTTGGAGTTTGTGTCGACGCCCTTCTCGATGAGGGCCGCGGCGATTGCCTTGCATCCCTGGCCATTTCTTGTCCTCTCTGTGATCTCTTCCTTGAATTCTTCGAGGTTCGACGGCCCATACTTGCCTCTCTTCTTGGGGTACAGCCATCTCTCGCCGGTTCTTGGATTGATGTCGTCTGGTCCGGGAGCGTCCCAGCTAGGTCGGCCTCGGTTCTGTCGACGCCGTCGAAAAGATGGTCTGGGTCCTACATGGTGGCACTGTTGTCATTATTCTGGCCGTTGCTGCTGATCGACTGTGGGCATGTCGGAGGATAACAGGTAGCTGACGCGTCGTGACGCGTCCCGGCGTCTGTGGCGGTGGTGGCATGGGTTCCTTATTTGTCTTGAGACATACGTTTGTTGACATGCGTCATCGCCCATAGCTTAGACTGGGGTCTAGGGGAGCTTGGAGCTGGGCTTGCCCGCAGCCCCCACTTCGGAACGCGCATGCCTCGGCAACGCGCACCTCAACCAACCCTGCATTGCAAACGTCCATCCGACCTCACATGTTTCCCTTACAGCATGTTCCTTATCATGTCATTACGAGAGCCCCTCCCACTTCAGTCATGACCTCCAAATCCCCTCCACCACATCCCTTCGTCCACGGCGTCGACGTCTCTCCCACAACAAAATGCGCCCATTGGCACTCCGACCTGGACATCATCGCCATCAAACACAAGTGCTGCCTTGAGTACTACGCCTGCATTAGCTGCCACGAAGCATTGGCCGGGCATCCCCCACAAGTATGGGCACGCCACGAACGCCACGAAAAAGCCGTGCTCTGCGGCAGCTGCCGCCGGGAACTGTCCATCGACGAGTACCTGAGCTGTGGGAGCAAGTGCCCAGGCTGCGACTCGGGCTTCAACCCTGGTTGTGCCAGGCACTACGAGCTGTATTTTGAGGTGTGAATACATAAGGGTCGCCTTGCGTGGGCGTAAGAGCTCATGCGGCCCGTCACTGCATGAGCCTCCGTTGCCTCCGTCTTGAAGTCTCACACTTGCAAAGTAGTGTATCAAGTCTCGTGACGATGACTCGTCTCTTTTGACGTGAGCTCCGTCCTGACGACCGGCATTCATTGCGTGAGGGACGTCCATATGATACAGTCTCTCAAGCACAGAAATTACAGGCCCTCGCCCGGCTTGGATTGTCAGGACTCTTCACGAGGGTTTATCGCGCAGTCCCAAGGCACAGCTGACGGCTACGTGTGCTCAATTGTTGCTACCATGGTGGTGCACATTTGGTCAGGTTGCGCACCTCTGTCCCAGTCCTTGTTGACCTACCGCCACGACTCCTGTTTAAGCAGGGTTGAGTGCTTAGGTCCATTGTCAAAGAGAACCCCGGTATCGACATCAAGCTCGTATTTCTACAAGCCAATGGCACGTCACAAAAGATGAAGCGGTATAACATGTGTCCCGTGTCACACCTACGATACGTGTGTCCCGCGTTGTCGGCTCTAGCTCGTGCTCTGCGAAATTACAAACCACCCAAATTTTCTCTACTCAAATGGTACCTCTATATGCATCCTGAGAGGTGAACCCTAAAGCTGGCTAACAGGTGCATCTTCGGAACTCGTCAACTGCACCTCGGCCACAACACCCAGATGATCCGTCACCCAAGGCTTCTCAAAGCCCAGCTCGACAATCTGCCTGCCCTCATCCTCCCCCTCGGCCAGGACATCCGCGCCAAACCTCTCAAACCTCAGCAGCTTGACACCCCCGCAGAAGTAGACCTTGTCCATACGTGAACAGCCAAACTGCTCCCGCAATTTCGTCGCAGCCTGCTGGCCCCACGTGAAGCCCTCATCGGAGTCCTCCTTCCCGCCCAGCTCCAGATACGCATCCTTAAGATTATTGTCGGCGTGCAAGGTGCGATCGAACGGCTGAATGGCGTTGAAATCACCCGCGGCCAGCGCAGCATGCAGGTGGCCCTCGTGCATGTACTTCGCCACGAGCTCAACCTGGGGCGGGCGGAAGGGAGGATCGAAGGCCATCGACTCGAGGTGGCTGTTGCAGAGACGGATGGTCTTGCCATTGAGAGAAACGTCCACGAAGAAGGCGTCGCGGTCCATGCGTGTCTTGGAATAGTGGACGCGGAAAGCCGACACGATGGGCAGGCGGATATCGACCAGTGTGGTGGTTCCGTAGTGGGTGGTTGCCCAGTTGGTGGGGTCCGTGTCGAGCAGGTGGTACCGCTCTCTGACCCACGGCGTATTGGCGATGGTGGTGAGGTCCTCGGGTGTGCATTCCTGGAGGTAGATGACGGACGCGGTGGTGGGCGGGAGCCCCTTCGTCAAGCTGCCCAGATGGGCCAGCGCCGGCTTCATGCGTGCCTCTGCAAAAGGCAGCATGAAATCCACATTCCACGTGTAGAGAGTTAGGTTGCTGATTCCTTGAGATCCATGACTCCCGTTTTGGACGGCGGCAGGGGACTTGGGGACCCAGGAAGAAGTCACAGAATCAAAAGCACAATAGCCCTGTGCATGTGGTTTATCTGCTTCCCATGGCACCAAGGTCTTTCTCAAGACTGCACTGTCTTTGATGGCCTGGGCAATGATGGCTTCCATGACTGATAATTACTTCCGGATTCAAAGGATTCAAAAACGATCTTGAAATGGAGAATCGGTCGGAGGTAGGGAGGTCAACTTGATGAGGATTCAGTGGGCGTTGAGTGCACTGCGGTAGGCTCGGGGCGATATTTGTACAGAATACTGCAGCTGTAGCCGGGTTGTTGGCCCTCAGCTCAGGTGCGGGG
This sequence comes from Diaporthe sp. PMI_573, assembly GCA_021399435.1. Lineage (NCBI taxonomy): Eukaryota > Fungi > Ascomycota > Sordariomycetes > Diaporthales > Diaporthaceae > Diaporthe > Diaporthe sp. PMI_573. The sequence continues at coordinate 451,253 of JAJTUP010000007.1, read as the reverse complement.
ATACCCGCAACGGCGGCGTTGGTCCTTTTGTGCTGACACGGTGGAGCGCTGCTGGTTATTTAGCACACCAGTAAATACTCGCTCCCCACTCCGTGGTATGCACGCATCACACACATCATAAGCCCCCAACACCCACTGTGAAAATAATGACCTGATTTGATATATAAATAGAAACATACACTGTATATCAATGAGCCTTAGTATGCCAAATGGTAGACAAGATATGTGGGAAAGGACTAGTTGCGTCCCAAGGGAATTTAGAGTGAAGGACCTAAGGCCATCCAGGTACATGTACATGCGTCTCCACTTACACCCGTCCCAGGCTCAGACTTTGGGTCTAGAAATGCTGCAGCTACTAGAAATTTGCAAACATATTTACAGCACCGAATATTTCCATATACCTCCCGGAATGACCAAATATCCATATGATGACCTATACCGATAAATCGAAATTATTGCGGCTACGGCGTATAATTACAAAGTCACCAAGTCACAGAAGTTCATACTTCCCACAAGGGTCTCATCTTGGCGCAAGACCCTCTGCATATTTGGCAACTGCAGTGTCAGTTACAAGTCGTGCTCTTTTCCGTGTGCTGATTTTTACACCAGGGCATCTCGTGGCATCGTGACCGACACGCACTCAGGATCAATAGGAATCAGACATGACTCTAGGCAGTGGCTCAGTGGACGCCAGGTCGACAGAGTCCATAGTGCCGTCTTGAAGCGAATGTGTCTTGTCACTGACATCAAAGATGACGATTCCGGAAGAACCAGAGTCCTTCGCTTTTTGACTAGTGATCAACGTCCTCTTTAGCTTTGCGACATATATTGCTCTTGGATCAGAGGTGGGACTCCAAGCTGCTTTGATTTGATGGCGAAGTGAAGATGGTTGAGGTTGATCTTGAACGGTGGCTCTCAGCGCGTCAATTTGAACATGGCTTGAGGCTGTCTCAGCATGAATGGGACGGGCTTCCGCGTTTCAATTGGGCAATTGGCGTTCGTATCATATCAACGTGAGCAAATAGAAGAATAATTGCAACGGTAGAATTTCGTACCAACTCGACGCATTTGCTCAAAAGCTCATATTGACTGCCTCCCCCCCCCCCTTGGAGCACGCACCACAGTCAAAATCGACTTCGAACATACCAGTATCCTCTCCACCTGAAGGCATCGCCCCAATTCACTTTCCAAGTCCTCCTCACATGCCTACTTCACATCGAGCACATGCTCCTACTGCGTCCGGCTCTGTACCACGTCTCCACCCATGATTTCATGCGGAACTGTTTTCTCTCTCAGTTGCTTTACGTGTTCGAGTTCGCATGTTCAAGACCCTCCCACCCTGATCATACCCTAATCAAACCCAATCCAAACTCTGGGCCTCCTACTCGTCCCTTGTCCACTCCCACTGATCCTAAGCGTCCTACCATCTCCTTGCGCTGGCTGCGGCTGCCGACCCTGACGCGGTTGGTATTGTGCCAGGAGCTGTGCTTGTGCCTCATATTCTTCGATGGTAAATCTCGCGCGCGAGCTAGCATCCGAGGTCTCATCTTCTGCCGCAGTCGGGCCCGTTGCAGCAACCTGCCCAGTGACAGGCTCACCACCGACAAGGATCCATTCCCGGGTGAAGGTTTCCCTGAGGGTGACGTTCGAGTTGCTCAAGGTGCCTGCCGAGATGATCTCTCGCTCGCCCTCATTGGCGTTCGAGGGGTTGAGTGCCTCGATCGCCCTTGTCTCGGGCGCGGCAGGCTGGGCCGTTCTTTGCTGGATGGGCCCTGGTGGCGCAGGGAATGGCGGATGGAAACGGCAGCTGGGGTTGTGGCAGCAGTATCTGTCCCGATGAGTTGCCAGGCACGGACCGCTGCAGGTACATTGGTAGCAGCCGACGCAGTGCCGCTCTGGGATGGTGCGTATGCTCATCATGGTTGTTCTTAGGAGTGTGCCGCTTGAAGGCGTGGATATGGTCTGAGGGTAAGTACGTGTAGTGCGTGCAGGTGGTGGTGAAGCGAGGGTTTAGAGAGATAATTGACTCTAGAAGAGCACAGAGCTGCGGAATTCGCTCAGGAGGTGTTGCAGGCTTCTTGCAGAAGGGCATATCACAAAGTGTGTGTTCAAATGGGGTCGGTGTGGACCTTTGCAGTGCTCAGTTTGCAGGACTACAGAAGCTGAGTGCGTCACTGGCTGCAGAAAATCACGTTGCCATTCTGGGTAGTCTACTTACTCGTCACGGCAATTTGTGAGAAGTGTGATGGGGAAGCATCTAACACGAGCCCTACTTTTGAACGTATCGGAAGTTGGTACTTGCAGTCCTTCTCGGTTTGTCTGCAGACTGTGATATTTCAGGCAGCTCACTGTTACCGTTATGAAGCACTCTTGCATTGTATATACATATGTCCTTGGCCGAGATCAACCACTAGAGTACACCTCACATAATTCAGACAGTGAGCTGGTCCCTTGTTGAGGCCTCAGGATCCCGTACATGCACCTTTAAGTGCTCGTGAAGGACTCAACCTTGACGGAGCCACCAAGAGCCTTCGTGGCAAAATTGAAGATGCCATATCGGTAACCCATGAAAAACTCCCATTCATTGTTCAGAGTCAGCTGCGAGCCAAACGTCACAAATGTGCTGCCGTCGAGGCTGTATGAGAACGACCCCTTCTTCCCCGACCCAGGACTGATGTCGACTGTAGTACGAAGCCAAACACGACGCTGCGAGATGGGCGTGGTGGCCGCCTGAGAACCCGTTGAGGACGTGACCCACGTGCTCTTGACCATGCTTAGACCGTTGTACATCACGATGGCGTAGGATGAGCCAGACCGCTGGACGGCGATGTAGGCGGAGGCCTGCCGCAGCAACGAAAGGCCGGCACGATCGCCGTCGCCCAGGGAGGTGAAGTCGATAACGACCGTGCCGACTCCCTGAGAGCCGTGGATCCGCTTTGTCAATGTGTTCCGGGCCGCGTAAAGGTCGCTCGTCACCGTCGCGGTGCTAAGAGTCAGGCCGTTCGAGACTGTGAACTTGGAAGTGTCGGGGTTATGGTTCCATTCCCATGCTGGTCCGAGGGATGTCCCAGAAAATGTGTCGGTTCCGAGCGTGGATTGGACCGGTCTCTGAGTCGCCGGGTATGGGTATGACTTGCCCCATGCTCCGTTGGACAAGGTGACGGCTGGGAACCCGTCTGAGCCCCAAGTCACGGGGGCAAGGACCGGGACTCTGCCGCCGGGGTAGTTGTCGATGAACGCCATATAGTACCAATTCCCACCGGGGGTATCGACCAAGCTACCCTGATGAGGGTTTCCGGCTCCCGACACAGGGGCGGCCACGCTCTGGGCGAATGCTTTGACGGTGTACGGACCCCATGGGCTGCTTGCCTGGAGCACATACTGACTGGTCGCCGGCTTCGTCACGAAGATGTAGTATTTTCCATTGCGTTTATACATCCGGCTGCCCTCCAGGACCCCGATGCTGGACGGCGTGGAGTACACCTCCTGCTTGCGAACCTCCGAGAGGCCGTCGGCGGATAGTTGTGCGACGCTGATCTGGGTGTTCCCGTACGCGACGTACATCGTGTCATCGTCGTCGATGAGGAGACCTGCATCGTAGTAACAAGTTGCGATCTTGGCCTTCTGAGACCAAGGCCCCGTCGGCGACGGAGCAGTGAAGACGTATGTTGTCGAGTACTCGATGCAGCCGATCCAGTACCAAAGGTTGTTACTTTTGCGGTACTTGAAGGTAGACGCGTAGATACCCTTGACGTAAGCTTGTTGGCCTCCAGTCAAGTCATATTTGGTGCCCCAACCCAGCGTAGGGACTGCATGGCTGAGGTACTCCCAATTGACAAGATCATAAGAGCGAAGGATCGGGGCACCGGGCGAATAATGCATCGTCGATGCTGTGTAGTAGTATGTGTCGTTGACTCGAATAACCTCATTGTCAGCGAGGTCTTCCCAGAGGACAGGGTTGTTGAAATTTTGGCCGCGTATCAAGGCCACCAGGCTGAAGACCACAAGACTAAAGTGCCAAAGGATTGCCATATTGCAGTGGGGTTTGGGAATTTGCAGCTGTTGAAGATTGTAGCAAGACAAGTCTGTGGCAAGCAGAAGCTAGTTGCCAGCTGTTGTGCACTTTAAATATCCGTTCGGTTTCGTCGTTAGACACTGGCAGATCTATGACAGTGAAATCTTCGTTTCCATTCGAATACCAGTACCAGCTGACGTCTGGAGTTGAGAATTGGGGCGTGATGTGAGGTGACAGCATGTGCTGCGGATCGTAATTGGAGCGCAACGAAAGTGCACGCATTGATACCTTGTCCCTACTCCATTTTACCGCGTGGGTTGATGTAAAGGGTAAATTGACAAGAGCTTTACCCGGTTAGATCCCGCTGTTTGTCATGTCTTGTGTTACAGCGCTACAACCTCGGCTTCTTCCTCCCGCTATAGTTTCAAGGCATAGTTGGGGGACTCGGGTACTGCTCTAGCGACAGACATCAAACGAACTGTACCCGAGCGAATGGCGGCGGAATTTTTGGAGGCAGGTTGCGAAATAATATATCCGGTGCTGTCGCCAGACTAGTAGCAAAAGAATATCCACCAACATAGGCACGCCCATATTGGGGACTACGGCAGCGCACTGAGGGTGACTGCGCCCAACGCACAAGCACCCAATATTCAGGCGTCGTGTCACGTTGTGGTACGTTGTATTCAGGCTGACTAGCTTTCGCATAGCGCCTGTTTCGACGTTGTGTTCAGCTGTCACTTACTATGCGATCACGACGCCCAATTTAAAGCTGCCGAGAAAAGACTTCTAAATACATTAAAGCGTCGAGATTGATCCCCATGCTAGCAATTTTCAATCGGTTTGAACCGTTTCCAGATGAATCGAAAACAAAGGCATATAATACCTGCCGATATTGCGAAGTATGCAATGGCAGAGCCGAGAATGATGCCCCCTATCCGAACATCTTGTGTCATTCCGATGACAAAGGAGGCGAGGATAGCACCCCAGGACTGGAAGACAAGCAAGGCCGAGACGAATATGAGACATTTTGTTGCAAATGGGCTCCAACTCGAAGCTGTTGTTTTGAGCCATTCGCGGATTCCCATGGACAGCCGGACGAATAGAAGAAGTAGAGCCGCCAAAGTCACCAAGAGGACCGCGACACCGCAGAAATCGTACAAGAGAAGGTTAAGGTCATTCAGTCGTGTCTGCATGCTCAAAATACCACAGGCGAGGCTCAGTGGCAGGAAGAGGCTCGCCAAAACCGTTAATACCCATAGACCGCTAGATTCCTGGACGTTGCGCCGCAACTCAAGAAATTTGAGATGATGCGTCAAGGTATCGGGCACTTCTTTTGCCTTGCGTCGAAGATCAGAAACAAGGCCTCGCAAATCGGCTCCAATAACACGAAATTCATGGGGCTCTAGAGTTGTTGCGTCTTCATGATAGATTTGCGGGGCAAATGCAGATTAGTCCGTGGTTGGTTGGGGATGACTGTCGGAACTTGGCAAGTTGCGCAACGTGACCAATATTGCCAGCCCAGAACTAATGCTGGATATGTGTCAGCATGTCAGACCTGCCTAGATTAAGTACTTAGGTTTGCGATTAGTTGGTTGCAATTCAGGGAGGCAATTCGGGCAGGTCTCCCGTGCAATTCACAACGATATCTTCCCTGCGTCCCGACGTCACTGCGGGATCAAAGACGAAGTTCTTCCATTTCTGACTCTTGACACTCGGGGGTGGCACGGCCTTGGCTCCTCGCTGCAACAGCCTTTGGACCATCTCGAAGTGCCCACCCACGCTGCGCTGCTGTTGAAACGACCCCTGATCCATCTGTCAGAGCATTAGAATCGGAGCCTACGCCGAGGACAACTTGACAGACATCGTTGTTGCCACGATGTGCCGGAATTATTTTGGACGAGAACAATTACGGCATTGTTAACTTTAGCTGAGTTGAACGATGAAGATGGAATTGGTCGGTGTTCGATTGGTCAAAAGGATCGTGATGAAGATCGATTGGGCTGTCATCTGAATGTAAAGTAGGGTCTTTAATTTGTGTACTCATAGTCTTTCTATAAGAATCAAACCTTTCCGTACATACTCCAATACTTCTAGATAAACATTGTACTGCGGACGGGCGCATCATGGGTCCCAAGTTGCCTCAGGAAGAAAAGAATGTAGCAATTCGAGTGCCAAGCTTCTTATGCACATGTGCTCCCTTCGCGGCCGATCTGGAAGACATGTATGCAAGATGCCCATGGGGCACCCACCCCGACACGTGCAAATTCACAAGGCGCGAGAACACTAAGATCTCAGGACACATGTAACCCACGGTATTGAATCAAGCAATAGGGAGGACGCTTATGATGCAGCAGTACTACCAGTAGTCACAAAGTTGTGCCAGCTTTCAACATGAATTAAAATCCATCATTTCGCAGCTGAGTCTAGACCACTGGTGTTACGCCCCAGGATCTACTCGTATCCGCCTGACCCACCAGATTGACTGACCGAAGATGATTTACGAAACCTTATTTCCTTTCCAACTCCAGACTTAGGTTCAACACCGCCTTTATCGACAATTCCATCCATTTCCACATAGGGCTATAAGCTTGGTATCCTCTCTTCCGTTGTTGAGCTGTCAAGTCTCAGTAAGTATGGTAATTCGCTATCATCTGCCCACATCGTATTCGGCCGTGCCTTTGATTCCGATACTTCATCTTTCCGCCCATTTTCCACTATCACGGCTACCTCTCAATAAGTTGAAAATCCTTTGCTACCCGCGTGGTTTGATCAATGTTGAAAAGAGAGAAATCAAACAGCAGTCCAGAGCAGCTCGTATTTGTTGACTGAATCAGACCACCTCGGTAAAATCGACCCGAGTCATGCATACCTCGGTGTACTCGCATAAGTGAATAGCCTCTTTGGTCGTCCGAACCGAAGTTCATCCCAGCATTGCGAACGCAGGGGCTCGATAGTCTTATCTCCACTGCAGGCACGCTGCTTGCATATACCCTACCCTGGGCTGCCCACCTTGTTGGGCTCACACTATCCCGCATGAAGAAGCTGCGTGGGACCGATGATACCCGCCAGTTCCCCGAGCGGCAGGCCCAGTGCCGTGGTCTGTGAGCATTGCCGCCGTCGCCGTAGGCCCTCATAGCCGCCGGTTGTAATGACATTTTTACCAAGACTCCATAGAGTGCCCAGGCGGCGCAGGCAATATTGAAGAAAGAAAAAAAAATATGCCTTGGTCAATAATGTAGACCTCTGCTGCTACTTCGAGATGTTTTTACGTCTGGGCCAAAACCGTGACCGCCCCAGTTATCACGCTCTCTCTCACCGCAGATCATTGAGACCTAATCGAGAAGGTGATCGGGAAGGGCCCGCTTTGCCGAAGGCTTGATATCAGACCAATCCCAGGCGTACTGGCATAGTCCCTGCCCCGTTCCTGTTCGCGTCTACAACGTAGCACTCCCAGCTGCAATTCTATCACGCCACCACCGACTTCACGAGAATTGCCCAGGCGCCCCGTTCATCTCTGCTCTCGCCCTTTTCCGGGGGGTTTCCGGGGGAACTCTAACAAGCTTTTCTGATATGCGGCCGCCACTGCAGTTCTCTGCAATGCAACGGCAACGCCAAGTCTTCCCCACCACACCTTGCCTGCCACCCAAGCCTCTGTGTGTGATTTTTGTCCAGTTTATTGTACGCAGTAGAGTGTAATTGTACAGATTCCACAAGGCACAAACATTTGTTCTGAGCCGGCCCGTCCTGTGTTACCCGCATCAGCAGAGGTTCGGCCGAGTATCAGCTTGTACAGTTACTAGTATCCCAGCCATACCTACCTGACCAATGGCAACGGAAATATTGTGGGCACCGTCTCGCCCGTTGGGGCTCCACCCTCATGCACCCGGTTGGCGGTCACGATGCCACCTCGCATCGCACCCGTAGCGTCACATCTGCACCCCATTCTGGAAGGTTGATTGCCGATGCTCGCGGCGAGTTTCCTGTTCCTGTTCCCGATGTTCCTGTTCCTCGCCCTGCTGGTACGTTGCGACGCGTCCTGCGTCCGTGACCTTCGCGTCCTGTCCTGCTTAAAAGCTGTGGTTATCCGCCTTTAGTCGTTGCCAGGCTGATCTCCATCCCTTCTCTCACCCCCGTCTCTCCTTGTCAGTGAGCCAGTCCTTGCCACTTAGGCCTGTCAAGTCGACGACGCCAAGATGAAGGTGCCAGCTCTCCTCACCACCGGGAGCGCCCTGCTCACCGCAGGCGTCTCAGCCATCAAGCCCGTCAACTTCATGCACCTGGTCCCCCCTCCCCTCGATATCGCCGATACCGAGTTCGCCAGCAAGCTTGTGCAAAGCCGCGACACCAACTCGGTGGCAACCCTGGGGACCGGTACCTTCCAGCAGATCCTCGACCACTCGGATCCCTCAAAGGGCACCTTCAGCCAGGCCTTCTGGTGGAGCACCGAGTACTGGCAGGGCCCTGGCTCTCCCGTCGTCTTCTTCACCCCGGGCGAGGTCGCCGCCGCCGGGTACACCGGCTACCTGACCAACAGGACGCTCACTGGTATTCTGGCGCAGGAGCTCGGTGCGGCAGCGGTCATCCTCGAGCACAGGTACTGGGGCGTCTCGAGCCCGTTCGACGCTCTGACGACTGAGAATCTGGCCTATCTGACGTTGAATAACTCTATCTACGACACGACTTACTTCGCCAACAACGTCAAGTTCCCCTTCGCCACCAACGCCAGCAGCAATGCGGACAGTGTGCCCTGGGTATTCTCCGGCGGTAGCTACAGTGGAGCCCTTGCGGCGTGGGTCGAGAGCGTCGACCCGGGCACGTTCTGGGCTTACCACGCGTCTAGCGCTGTGGTCGAGGTGATCTACGACTTTGTAAGTTCTGCCAGTGAATATCCCGCACAAAAGCATGTCTTGACGGAGAATTAACGCATTTTCGGCATTAGTGGCAATATTTCGCGCCCGTGCAAGAGGGCATGCCCGCCAACTGCAGCGCGGATGTGTCCAAGGTCATCGAGCACGTCGACAGCATCCTGCTTGGTGATGACGACGAGGCGAAGCAGGCCATCAAGGAGAAGTTCGGCCTCGGCGCTATCGAGCACGACGACGACTTCGCCAGCGCTCTGGAAAATGGGCCTTGGCAGTGGCAGGGACATGACTTTAACTCCAACTACTCCAGCTTCTGTATGTCCCCCTTGAGGTAGCAGCACTTGAGGGTTTCTGTAAGGCTTTGCTAACCACCTTTGTAGTCAAGTTCTGCGACAGTGTTGAGAACGTCGGCCCTCTGTATCCCAACTCCACCGTTGTCCCTGGAGCTGAGGGCGTCGGCCTTGAAAAGGCTTTGGAGGGTTACGCCAACTGGGTCAAGACCGAACTTCTCCCTGGCTGTAAGTCATTCACTCGTGGGATATAATCTTCATGAGCTTTGGCTAACCTGTGAATAGACTGCTCCGGCTACGGTTATGACGAGTGGTCCGATGACGACAGCATCGGTTGCTTCGACTCGTACAACGAGACAAGCCCCATCTACACTGACGTGACAGTCAGCAACCCGCTCGACCGCCAATGGACGTGGATGCTCTGCAACGACCCGTAAGCTCCCACAAGCAATAGGCCAATGCCAGTCACGCAAAACCTAACATGACTATTCTAGCTTTGCCTTTTGGCAAGACGGAGCCCCCGAGGGCACACCAACCATCGTCTCGCGCCTCGTGACGGCAGAGTACTGGCAGCGGCAGTGCGGCCTCTACTTCACCCCACCAGGCACCTTCGGCAGCGCAGAGGGCAAGACGGTCGAGGACACCAACGTCTTCACGGGCGGCTGGGACCGTGCGGGCGAGACGACGCGCCTCATCTTCGTCAACGGCGAGTGGGACCCTTGGAGGGACGCCACCGTCTCGAGCAGCTTCAGGCCCGGCGGGCCCTATGAGGGCACTAAGGATGCGCCTGTACTGCTCATCCCTGGTGGCATCCACTGCAGTGACTTGTCTGCTGCGAACGGCAGGGTCAATGCTGGTGTCAAGGCCGTGCAGGATGGTGTGGTTGACAAGATTGTGGAGTGGGTTGGGGAGTTTGATTCTGAGAAGGCCAAGGCGGAGCGGGCTGCTTTGAGGAGGCGGTCATGATTGATTGTGTAGCGTCTTTATATACATGCACAATCCGCATGGTGTCAGTTGATACCGAATTTCACTCAGTGAATTGAATGAGTTCTTAGTATGTCCAAGTTGTGATGAAGTAAGTGACACAAGTGGTGGGCGGCGTACTTTTTGAGACGTTATCACGGGAGCGCGCAAGCGGTCGAAGACCTGCCCCAGATCAAACCGAATGTCACCGTCGCTATACCACTGACTGGGAGACACAAGCTTTTGACGTCATGCATCATTCACAGGTAGGATAACCCCGCATGTATCAACAAAAACACTCTGCTGTTGGGCCTCCGCGCAATTTGACTGCCCGTTCGTCATCCTGCGCGAGCCTGGTTCTCTCGGCAATCTATCGAGATCCAGTCCCTCGGCGGCTGTAGTCTTCTTGGGTAGTTTATTGCTCGAATTATTTCGTTTGAGAATCACGAAACGAAGTTGTCGTATTGTGAGACTGGCCAGTGCTGACATGGTCTCGGGAGAATGCATTTCAAGTTGGCGTTGGCGCCACCCCTGCATACGCAGATACAAATACTCAGGCGTGCGTTTGCGTGCCAAGTGAATATTAACCCCTTCATTCACCAAGGCTATTCACGGACCTTAGTCACTGTGATTCCATATTTTTTCTAGCGTAAAGAGTGTGCAGACTGCGTCTCGCCTGTCTTCTTCCTTGGCCCGTAATGCTGCCACAGCTTGCTTGTTGCACTGCCCACTCGTTTGCTGCGCGTCATTCCACCGCAGTGTGATCTTTACCGCCAATTCAAAATCCAACAAGGGCAGTGGTCTAAAACCTTGTAGGTGTCTCAGTCCCATACAATGCTTGATTATCACCAGACTGGCACCTACGACCAGCTTCTTCATGCCTTTCTTCACTGCTCTAGAACAGCAAGATCAACGACAACATTTGACCTTTGGCATCCAACTTCCCTTCAGGATCTCAAATCTCTGAAACTATCACTCTCAAAGTCCGAGTGCTAACAAGAACTTGATTACTGACTGTTGTTTACTCAGACCTCTTTACAAAACCTGCCTTAGCTCTTCCAGTAACAATCTGACGACAGAGGGGAAGACGCTTCACGAGACAAACAACACACGAACCGTTCGTCTTACGACAAATCAATCATTGCGATCCAACATGTCCCAGCCTCCAGCACAGACTGATGCAAAATGCCAGCGACCACCTCGCTACGCAGGCGAGCAGTCGATGCCGCAGCGAACAATTCGCAACGATGAGGCCGCTCTGAAGATGGCGAAGCTGGCGTTGGACGCGAAGAATAGGCTGCGAGAAAAGAGACAGGGAACTTCGTGGACCGAGCAGGAGCAAAGCAAAGATAGTGCCGTCGGGGAGCATGAGGAGGCACAACCCCGGAAGGCCGAGGCGGAGCAGCAGGATGCTCACATCGATGCCACGGGAGCCGGAACAAACATCCAAGAAGGCGCTCAACAAGAACCTTCTCATCCCAGCCAGGAGAGCGCCGACTCCCCCGTCTCGTGGCCGGATCAACCATTCGTGGACGCGGACTACGAAGGGCTTCGACTTCCATTGAAGTCTATGTATGATGGAAGGGGAGAGTGGCCAAAGAGAGTTGCTCATGGTGGCAAGCAATGTTCCTGGAGCAACATTGGCTTCCCCCGTGACAGGTCACTGGTTGTTCCGGACTTCGAGGAGGATACCCACATCGACGAAGACCAGCCGCACATCGTGGACTTAGCCACCGATGTCAGCAACATCCGGTCCAAGGCTGCGGAGGAGATCGCTGACGGAGCCGTGGACACTATACAGGAGGACAACCGTACCATAGAGACATTCAAGGTTCATGGGCGCAGTGTCTGTCGTGTCAGGTTCAGCGACGTCGACGCCTTTGGAGATGGGTCCCCGTACAGCCTGTCCAAAGTGTCCAAGCTACTTGAACGGAAGATTGACGAGGAATTCGGCACCCAACCTGAGACGCAGATCGAGCGTTGGGTGACGGCCCATGTTCTCCAGTCCATGGCTGGGCAGATTGGGGGTAGAACTGACGACTACTGGCAAAAGGCTCGCAGCCTCGCCCAACAACAGCTCTATCTCAACCCCGACCTTGAAGGTCAAGTCAGACAGCAGATTGAGGCTTTTGACCCCGAGAAGGACCCAGCCTTCTCAAAGATGATGAGTTACGTGAGGAAGGGTTGTCGCAACAAGAACTACAACCCTTATCACCAGTCAAGGAGAAACGAGTACGCGGTCGACAACGGTCTGCTCCACAAGGTGGAAGGTGTCGATATTGTCCTGGTCCTGGACCAGTCCGACAACATAATCCTCTTCCAGTGCACGAATGTCTTCGACCATCTGCTCACAAAGGCCATCCAAAAGCTGACTGTTCAATCATTCGAGACGTACAGCACACGCACGCCCGTGCCATTTCCAGACATGACCCGACATGGCCTACATTGGATGTCGTTCCTTGCAGAGAGGCCGGACCTGGATTTTCGAAACCCAGATAACGACCCGCGCGTCGCAAAATCAGGTAAATACGCCAGCTCATGGCTTGTACTCTCAGAACTGGGCTAAATTTGCATTCCAGGTGTTTTCCATATCGGAGGCCGCTGTGCAGTGGGCGATCCAAACGGACGCAACAGGCCGGGTAACACCAAAGACGTCTTGGAACAGAGATTGCCTGAGAAAGGCTTCGATATTGGTGAAGCCTCTTACCAACAGGTAAGAATGCGTTACAGCGCATTCGGGGCATGCACCGAGGTCTCCAAATTCTTCTTCCGACTCCTCGATCCTGGCCTGCTGGAGAAGTACATCTGCGTGGCAGACGAGGTCGCCAAGGGCAGGAATGTCTACTTCCAAACGAGGGAGTCCGGAGAGCCCTTCGTGATGAGGGCCCTTCTAGTCAACCTGATGACATATGAGCACAGGGACACCGGAGACTGGCACCACGGATACGCATTCCTCATCCCCGTCGGCGACTACAGCGGCGGCGACCTCGTGCTCCGGGAGCTGGGCCTGCAGGTCGAAGCTCCTCCGGGCTGCCTGCAGATGTTCCGGGGCCGCGAGCTCAGGCACTCGATCACCAAGTGGACGGGGAGACGCTTCGTCTGCGTCAGCGTCACCCACGAGGCCGTGCGCAGATGGGCCCTCCGCTCCCTCGGCGAGGACGTGTCCGAGACTCTGACGTCAAAGGCGTCTTCAGTCATGGCGGATTGTATCGACAAGGAGCCCGAGGATATCAGGCCGGAGGACCAGCGGGTGCTTTCCGAGAGGGAGATGTTCCCCGAGACGTACGCCAGTGAGGAGGAGCTGGAGGGATCGGAGCATGGCGGCTCTGAGGCATCGCTGCCATCGAATACTGAGCGAAAGCGCACTTCTGGAACCAAACATCGGGCGGCAAGCTCCTCTGATGCCTCGGCTGAGGCTAGTGAGGACGGCGCTTCGGCTGCGAAGCGGCAGAAGAAGGCCTGAGCTGGGTTGGACGTGACGACGGAGATATGAAGAGAAAACAGAATCGACAATCAAGCGATGTGTAACTACTATCGCCCTAAGTATTGGGTCAGTGTACTACTTGAATTCCGTACAAAGCAGGGTCAGTGTTGTATGACTATTGCCACAAGCTTTAGACTCAACGTATCGGTATGTTCCTTGTGTGATTGAAGCATGGCCTGTTACCAGTTGTTTACAGTCTAGTCATCTATTCGTCTGACGTATAGTACTTGCTAGCTATGGGCTGCTGTATCTGATTGGAATCAACGGGAATCAATCGCCTCGACTTCTCTTTGAACGCCTCGTATCCTCTATACCACGCCTCATCGACACCTTTCATCGGCTCAGTCCCTCGTTCCTTAACGCCCTCGTTTACCCAAGCCAGAACCTCTTCCATATACGGGACCTGGTTCTGGATCAGGCTGTGGAACGCCTTGCCCTTGTCCCCCTTCGCCTTGCGGGCAGCATACTCGCTGCGCATGGCTTCCTCGGACGGCAGTGTCGCTAGGCCCGCGTAGACGCGCGCGACGACCTCGGCTTGAAATTCGAACATTGAAAATGTGGAGGTGTAGTATGGCACGCCGACGAATGTCAGCGTGGGATCTGGCATGTAGAACTTTTGTGGAGACCAGTGTTAGCATGGATACCAGATTTGACGCGAAGAATTCGAAATGATCGTTAAGGGCACTGACTATGTCTTTGTGAAGATTGTGCGTGACACATTTGTCCGCCGTGATGATGATCCTCTCGTCTGCGTCGTCTTCAGCCATGCTTTCTGACTCGAGGCCCGTGAGAAATGGATATGTGGTCTGATAGCCCGAGGCAATGATGACATGATGAATGTCATGCAGAACGCGCCCATCGGTGAGATGCACCGTGCCTGGGATCGGTGCACCGGGAGTTTCCGACCCAGAGGATAGGCTCTTGCCCTCGTCGAGCTTGAATGATCTCAGGCCTGCCACTCGCTCCGAGTTAGGGGGCAGGAAGGACTTGTCGAGGTCGAACTTCCCGCCGCGGGAGGACTGGTAGGTCCTGTTGGCGAGTCCGTCGAGCTCCTTGGCGATATCGAGAGACGAGACGCCCGCGCCGATGAGCAGGACATTTTGGTCCTTGTAGTGATGCGGGTAACGGTAGCTTTTCGAGTGCCTCACCCTGTCAGGGTACTTCCTCTTCCACTCAGCCAGCCCAGAGACTTCCGGGATCAGCGGGACGTGGTAATGTCCCGCGGCGACGACAAAGGCATCAAACGTCCAGTTCCTTTCCTGGAAAGAGTATCTGCCGTCGTCATTCTTCAATAGTGTTTTGGTGCGGACCTCCCACTTGCCAGTCCCGGCATTCTTGACGGCTTCCTCGACGCGGGTGTCAAACAGCGTCACGTCGTGGGCACCGGTTTCTCGTGACAGACGCTGCACGTATGTCTCGATCTCGTGGTGGGTGACGTGATCCGGGGTTCCCTCGGGCCACTGCAGCAGAGTGGTCCTCATCATTGTTGTTGGGACGTTGTTCATGAGTCCCTCATAACAGGGCCCTGGTGGCGCGTGGAGAAGTGCAATGTCATCTTCGTCCTGGGAAACCCGACCCGCGACATCCTTGGTTTTCGCGTCGGTATCGGGTGTGTGGTTGCCCTCGTGTGACTCCGTGCTTGGGTAGTCAGGATCCCGATCTGGTCGTGGGTCGAAGTGCCAAACGCCGCCGGTGACACTGGAGCGCTCGAACACGACGACCTCGAAGCCGTGGCGTAGAAGGTGGGCTGCCGATGAGACCCCGCTGATTCCGGCGCCAACGACAGCTACTGACTTGATTGGAGCCATGGTCGATCCAGCATAGAGCAGTAGCAATTCGACCTCTTTTAGGAGTCGGGACGGCGCCAAGACCCTCGAGCTTGAGTAGCTGGGATGAGTCTGGATGATCTCACTAGGCTGAACTTCAATGACAGGGTACTGGCTATACAATGTTGATTGAGCTGTTTTTAAATCAGTATGCCAGATGAGAGGTCCTCGAAAGATAGGACAACCAACCGTGAGACCCGAGTTGATGCCGCGGTCGGGGCCGAGGTGACGCTTCGCTAGAGCACGCCATCTACACAGGTGAATTGCGTTATAGAGGGGTGCCAACCCCAAACACCGTTTGGATCTATAGCGGCTGAGAAATGATTAGAAACCCAGCACAGTACCGGTACTCCGTAACGAAACCTAAACCAATTGGCCTCCCGACCTAACCTTATCCACAACAGGAGGCCGGGAGAATCCCTCGCTGCAAGTGGGTTGAGAATTTTGGTCCACACCCGCAGTGGTAGATGGCGTCATTCGCGATATCATGTCGTATTAGCAACAGGACTGGCGTGCAATGGGAATATCCTGCGCCTTCAGATATGCCTTCAAATCTAGGCCCGATGTTCCACGACCAAGTGGTGTGTTACTTAAAAGTAACTGTCAACAAAGCCAGCCCACGCAGAGCCCCCCCTTCCGCCGCAGTTCAGTGTGTCAAACGTAGTTTGGTTAGTAAAACTTTACATAGCGACATTCACATTATTATGGTTAGTGACACGGACAAGTCTGCAGACTTGGTCCGATATACCTTGCAGGAATGAAACTCAAATTCTCTGTCAATGCACTTAGCGAAGGGCTCAGCGTCGACCTCGGCTTGAATCCACAATTCCAGTGCAAAATTACCACTCTTAAAGTTCTTTCACTGAACCCATGTGCTGCACAATTTATGGATAATAGCTAGAGCCAGGTATGACTCTCGGAAGACGGGGTGAAGTTTGGTTGGTTGCGCCACGGCGTACTTGGGTACTAGCTTTCGTGCAGTTACAACTGTGACTGTGCATTATGTCTAAGCAAGAATTGAGGAATGAATATGCGAGCTTCCTATTCTATATAGAATACGTTGATTACAATGCTGGAACTAAGGTTTAGCCATGTGTCACACATCTTCAACCCCTTTCAATCGTTGATATCGAGGCCCTACCCACCCCGAGAAGCTGGCACGAGTTCAGTAGGGACAAGTCGATGAGTACAGCCAGACTAGCTTAATGTGACTACTGCCAACTATCGGCGTCTGATAGTGAGCAGGCCGGAATGTCCTCGCTCTGAGTTACATGAAAACCAATCAATGTCCCACGGCACTCTCTTGTAAGTCATCTGACCGGCCATTACACTCTCGACTGTTGTCACCATGTTGATTCCTCATTTCCTTGGTTATAATCACATCAAGGACTACGAGGGATGTACCAGTCGATTGCCATTTTATTCGCCTGCAGTAAGAGAATTTCCATATCATGGCTTAAGGTTGTTGGCATTTTGGGAAGCCAGAATCATGATGAATAGGTTCTACACCTTCGTCATAGATTACAAAGGAATGCCAGAAAGACGAGTGACGCGCCGTATTTCAAAGTAGGACAATCGGTCAGAATGATCAGGAAAAGTCGCGTAAGCATCTTGCTATCTGATCATGCAACCTGCTCGACCCTGCCCTTCTCGTCCCCTGTACTAAACGAGGTCGTGTAGGCATCCACGTGAGTTGAGGCAAATTGCCGCGCAGGAACTTTGTTCGTGAACAGAATATCCAGCTCTTCATATGTACGGCCTTTCACCTCCGGCAGCCGGAAGTATGCCCAAATGAAGACACAGAGGGAGGTCGCGCCCCAGAAGAAGCCGGTTCGGCCCTGGAGATTCCATTCGGTCGGATTCCTAGATCATCATCAGCATGTGATCGCGTTTGTACTGGCGTCCAGAGACCTACATCATATATGCCTGCAAAACTTGAGAAACGATGTTGGTCAGCTGGTATGCGTTGCGCGCCAGGACCACCGACAGAGGGCGGAGCCGGACAGAGGATGTCTCGGAGATGATGCTATACTTTAGGTTCGTTAGCGCCTGCGAACGACATTCACGGAAGTATCACTTACAGCAATAGGCCCGATGGTTAGGGAGTAGATAAAAAGCCAGAAGACACATAAGCCTCCTGATGGCCAGAGAGCGTTGTCACCAGCTGAGACATCAAGGATTCCGATAATTAGAAGAAGCCCGCAAAGGATACCCATGCCTACGACGTAGATCGGACGGCGTCCCCAGTAAGAGATGAGCCACCAAGATCTGGAGAATTCAGAGTCAGTACATTTCGGAACCAAGATAGAATCGGTATGAAAGACTTACAGAACCGTTCCAATAAACGCCATCCCCTTTGCACCCAAGCTTAACTCAAAGGCCTTAGCGGTAGGCATGCCAGCTGTTGTGAAGAAGTATGTCGGTGTGTAGGCGAAACTGCTTCCGGAGAGAATCTGACCCATGAATGCGACCATGACGACCTCGCTGCGGCGCAGGTCGACACCTTTGAAACAATCGATATAGCTTGCACCCTTGGTGACCTCGGATTCGATCTTGGTCGTGTGCAGCATCATGGCCAACTGAGCCGTGACTTGCTCCTCTGTCTTCTCCGGCCCGCTCAGCCGAAGGATGGACTCCCGTGCCTCTTCCAGCCGGTCCTGGCGGACGAGGAACCAGGGAGACTCAGGGGCCAGGTAGGCGACCAACATCAGGGGGGTAGGCCAAAGCCATTGGATCGCGAAGGGGATCCGGTACCCCATCTCGCCTTCGATGTTAAGGCATCCTCGCAGAACGCCTGCAGCGATCAGCTGACCGATGGCCCAGCAGAGGTTAACGTATGTTGTCATGTAGCCACGCAGATTTGTAGGGCAGACCTCGGAGGCGTATGCTGGGCTGAGCGTGGCAAACACGCCCCAGGAGAGACCGCACATGATCTGTCCGACGAGCAGCACCTCAGGCCCAGGGGCGAAAAACGTCAAAAGATGAAGCCGTTGAGGAATGCCATTGCGATGATCAAGACCCATCGGTATCCGTACTTTGAAGCGAAATAGCCGTTCATAAGACCTCCAAAAATGCCGCCGACCGTGCTGCCCATGTTCAGGCCAGTTTGCCAGGGGCCGGAGACTTGCCAGCCGATCTCATCGCCGTACCAGTTCCCGAACTTCTTCTGGAACTCTGGGTACGCGAAGAAGTTTCCCATGAGAATGGTGTCGTATCTTTCGGGGCATACTGTCAGCGAGGATGATTGTACTACCGCCTAACCCCGCTGCCACCCTCCGGCGTTTTGAGGACAGGAGCGCAAGGGACTCACCCTTCCATAACGATGGACAGAGATATCAACACGGACCACAACACTGCCCGGCGATTAAGGCTGAAAGCCTGGCGCAGAGTCTGCGCATGTTCCTCGTCCGTTGCCTGCTTTGCTTCGAAGACAGCGGTGTGTCCGAGCTTTTCCTCAAGCTCGTGGTCGGCCGCCTTCTGCGCGCCGCTCACATACACATTCTTCTCCATTCTGGACTTACCCCAGAATATGGAGTGCTCTCGTGCAAATTATGTATTAGTGAACAAAACAGCTGATGTCGGGGCGGAAATAGGGACAGTCCTCATGCAAGGCCATGAGGTAACATTGGAGTTGTCGACCGCGGGGATTATATATATTGTGCCGTGGCATGTTGCCCCTTGTGCGCTGAATGCATCTCCCGTCGGGTATTGGGGTATGTTGACCGGGGATGGGGCCAGCCACAAGCGCGGGATAGGCTGCTCGAGGTCACTTGTGATCAATAGTCATTCGACCGGTTGGAGAAGACCTGTGGAACGAACGCTCCCCGCACTTTGATGTCTTGGTAAAGGTCCTAACTGGCTTGGCCACGGATCCTGCAGCCGGGGCTGTCAATTTATCCACCATTCAAACACCTTTTCTGTGAGCAAAAAGAGTTCTGAAGTCGTTCCAACACTCGTTGATAAAAGCCGGAGGCCCGACATCCGACAAGCTATCAGCTCACAACAACAACCGACCCGTATCCCCAGCTCAGCGCGGCAACCGAAGCAATTTTAGGTCGAATCACGAACTATCCAACACTTATGGACTACATACCAACCTTTTGATCCTGCTCGAGAATGTGAATTACCTGTGGATCCTAATAATTAGCCTCAAAGGAGTTCTGGTTTCATGTCTTGCAATGTCTGCAAGTCTCATGACGCAGCGACTCTGGTGT
This sequence comes from Diaporthe sp. PMI_573, assembly GCA_021399435.1. NCBI lineage: Eukaryota > Fungi > Ascomycota > Sordariomycetes > Diaporthales > Diaporthaceae > Diaporthe > Diaporthe sp. PMI_573. The sequence goes on along the minus strand of JAJTUP010000007.1, from coordinate 431,599 downwards.
TAAGCTGGAGTGGGTTTCTTCAATAACTGAGCATACGAGAAATCAATAGTAGCGCAAATGTAGGCAGGGAGGATTGTGGTGTCTGGCTGTGGACCTGTAATTATTTACTGACTGGACAGACGCGAATTGGGACGTGACGCAACTTTCGAAGCAACTGCCGCTGAGTCGATCAACCAATTGACTTCGGCTATGTGACCAATCAGCATCGGTTTGAAAATGCTGACAAAGAGGCCATGCCGAGGATAGCCAAGCAAGTGTCGGATGTATCCGCCCGACCTCTCCTTTCCAGCTTGCGACTAACTGGGTGCGTCTTGTCACACACAGTGTTCACGTATCCGGCCTATTCTTACCCAATCTCAGTTTACTGGGTCATATTTGGAAGACTATGCAGGCTCATCATGTCGGCATTGCCTTCTTCGCCCGCGGTAGTCCCGGCCAAGCGAAAACATCGGCCTGGTCTGCAACGGGTCCAAATCGCATGTGAAAGATGCCGCCTCAGGAAGAACAAGGTGTGTGCCACGATCCACTGTGCTATTGATAGCCTGTATTGCATAACATACCGTTTATAAAAGCTGGCCACGAATCCCTTACACGTCACAGTGCGATGGCAAGCTGCCTGAGTGCTCGACCTGTCAAAAAGCCCAAGTGCCATGCATTGTCGTCGACCGTATCACGCAGCGACAACAGCCCCGTGGTCATACCGAGGAGTTGGAGGCTGAGCTCACGAGCCTCAGAGAACGTGTCCGCCAGCTGGAACTAGAGTTATCGGCTCGAGGCTCTGAATTGGCTTGTTTGAGGCAGACCACCAGCACCCCTATCGCTTCTCCCAGAGTCCCGGCCGCCACTTCAGACCCTGACCATGACCAAGGGCGGCGAGACGGCCCAGTCAGGCACAATGAATCCACTTATACCTCTCCACTCTTGGCGGATGTTATACTCACACAAGCTGCAGCCTCGCAGGAGGATGCTACCATCCTGGGTGGTCCGCGTACCGCTCAAACTCACAATGAGACCCCTGTACCCACGGAGACGGCTGATAGGCTCACTGTTTCCTCCTTGATACCACCACACGGCACGGCTGAACAGCTATTGGAAGCCTACTTCACACTGAGATGGCCAGCCTTACCTGTACTCCATCAACCCACCTTCATGAAGCAACATTACGCCAACGTAATTCAACTTGGTGGTTCTGCGAACCACGTCTCTATCTTCTTGGTATTCATGGTCTTCTCACTGGGATCCATTGACACCAAGGCTCAAGAACTCACCGTCCCAGACGCCCATCTCGACTTCTTCGACGTGGCCATGCAGCACCTCTCCGGCTTGATCCATTCACACAGCCTCGAGACTGTCCAAGGACTGTTACTTATGACTGTGTTCGCCGTCAATGAGCGCCGCAGGATTAATTCTTGGCATGCCATTGGACTCGCCGTGCGGACGGCAATCGACCAGGGATTGCATAGGTCTTCTACATTGTCCTCATCGGACATGCTGTTGACGGAGATGCAAAGACGGGTCTTCTGGTCGGTTTATGCGCTGGATCGCAATGTCTCCATATCACTTGGCAGGCCTTGCTCCATAAGCGATGCAGATTACGACATGCCCCTGCCTAGTTGTCATTCTGATAATGACCTGGAAACAATCGGCTTCAACGTGACGCCACTTGAGGGCCGGTCCAGAAGCCCTCGAGACCTGTCGGCTTTTCTGCATATTGTTGAACTTCGGCAGATCCAGTCCAGGATACAAAAGACGTTTTACCCTGTCAAGACTGCCGATGGAATAGACACCGAGCACCTGGAGCAGGAGCGTCAATCTATGCGTCTGACCCTCGATGACTGGATCACAAGAGCTCCGCGCTACTCTAAACCAACGCCAGCGACGTTTCAGTCACCCGACTGGTTCCAGATTGCTTACTCACATGGTCTCCTTCTGCTGTATCGGCCGTCACCCGCCTGCCCGATAATCAGCCTTGAATCATTGCAAATATGTGCAGACTCCGCCATTAGCCTTATTAGTTCTTACTCCTCACTCTACGCAAAAAACAAAATCACCTACACCTGGATTGCCCTGCAGTCCCTCTTCATGGCAAGTGTAACCATGCTGTACACGCTTTGGGTCAGCCCTCAAATCCGCAAAAGCACAAGAAAAGTGGTGGTCCAATCCAATGTCAGGTCCTGTCTGGCCCTCTTCGATGCCATGGAGCACCATTGGCCGTTGGCAAAAAGGTTCTACGGCATCATCGATCGCCTGGGAGAAGCAGCCGTGGGCCTCTTTGACACCAGCAGCGATGATGAGGCCCCCTCTCCCCTGTCTGCCGATCCGAACAGCGCGGCTCACTTTCGCCAGATCGACGCCGAGTACATGGAATGGTTCGGTACGCGCAACGCCTCCCAGCTGCAGGTGCCGCCGGAACCACTGAACAATTCGTCTGCTGGCGAGGATGACTTGAGCGCCGCAATAGAGACTGTCCTCTCGGATCCGGACCTTGCAGCAGCCTCATTCAACCAGGCGGATCTCTTCCCGGACTCGGGTGACTGGTTTCGAGAAGGGTTTGACATGACGATCCCGCTGATGACGAATGCGTTCAGTGACCGGCCGCTTTGAGAGCGTAGATTATACTGCGAGGCAGTAGCACTGCATAGAGGATTTCGGAATATTTTAATAAACTCAAAATGCTCAAGCCCACTAGTATCTCTTCTTGCAATACTAAGAGTCCTGGGAGAGTTTTAGGTGCGTTATCCAATAGCTAGGCCACTGAAGAAAAAGGCAGGTGGACAATTGGGGGTGAAGAAGTTGGGGTTGCATTATGTGATGAGTTATCTCCTAACTGCTTAGCCATCGTCACCATCGTTCATCATCATCCTGTCTAAGATACATTAGCCATGAAGTAAACGAGCCAAAGTAATACCCTCTGAACCACAAAAAGCACAAGGGAAGTATCAACCGAGAAGGCTATGCTTACCCGTGGTCATCTTCTCTCCTTTTCTTCTCTTCCCCTAGAACGTCTGACATCCTTATCCAACCCTGCCTCACTGCTGCTTCTGTTGTTGGCTGTGCGAGTACTTCCGAGCCTGCTTCTGGACCTGCCCCAGGACCCAGATGACCCCAACCCCCAGTGCCCAAACCATCCCGGCCCTGACCGCCCAAGTCATCCCGGCCCCGAACATCCAGGCAACCCCAGCCCCGACCGCCCACGTCACCCAGAATTGGACCTGCTGATACTGCTGCTGCTGTCTCTCTAGGGTATTAGTATCGTTAATACTGAATGGCCAAGAACCAGTAGCTGTAATACTAGCTTCTGCAGCTATAGTAGTGTTAGCAGCAATATCGATTGCATGCTCATAGCGATCTTTAAGCCGATCAAAAGGAACTTGGTAACGGGAGTCCTCCATAGAAAGAAGAGCAACACTCTCAGCTGCAGTCACTGCAGAAAGGAAGGCAGTATAAGAGCGCGAGGTAGAAACAGCAATAGCGATAGCTTGGGCGGTACGGGCAGCAACCATTCTGGGATCCTGCTCGTCAAGGGCACGGGTTATCCCAATAATAGTCGTACAAGCAGCAGCATTAGCAATTCCACTAGGCGTTATTCTGTGTGGGGGAGGTTTTGGGATGTGTGAGTCTGTGCGTGGTGTCCGAGCTGGTGGGTTGTGGGCACGAAGAGTCTCGAGGGTTATATTCTTGGAGGTGGTTCCTTGGCGCTGAGGAGTGGCATCACAATTAGGGGCACCACGAAGGTCCAATGAGGTATAGGAGGGCGGCAGAGTGTCTTCCGGAGAATTGGGATCTGGCTGTGAGTTCGGCTCCCTAGGGGTTGTTTCCCGAGGTCGTGTCTCGCCAGACAAAGGGGACATCCTGGAATCTGGCTGTAGGGTTGGCGCTCCAATTGTTGTTTCTCGAAGTCGTGTCTCGCCAAACAACGCCAACCTGAGATCTGGCTGTGGGTTTGGATCTCCAAGGGTTGTTCCCCGAGGGTGCGTCTCGCCAATTGACCCGGATTTAGGAGTTGGGTGCAGGTCTTGACCCGCAGGTATTGTTTCTTGAGGCTGTGTCTTGCCAATCGATCCCAATGCGCGGTGCAGCCAAGCGCAGAGACTGATTGCCATTGTGTAGGCCTAAGACTTTGAATGTTCAGGATGAGGGCGGTCGGGGATGTAGAACGGTCACAGCTGATGCGGGTGTTGGGACCGGAAAGCCAAGTCGAGGTATTGGTGACGAAAATAATGTGTTGACGAGATGACTGGAGTGACACGACTGTAAAGAAGAAGGCGAAGATTGCTTGCTTCCAGCGAGGGATTTAGGTGCCCAGTAGTGGCCACCATCATTCGATGGCGCCACGAGTCAAGATTCTCGCCTTCTTTTCTACTATCTGGGACTAATCACGAGGTTTCTAGACGGCCCTTCGGTAGTTGGGCAAAGTCAAGCTCCATGCACGCACCTAACCTTCCTAGTGGCAATTGTATCCAGTCACTTGCCTGCCTACCTCCTACCTTCTTCCGGCCCACTGGGTACAAAGGCCTTGTCATGGCTCATGGAAGTTCTAGAAAACCAATATCAGATACTTAGAGATCATAGACGGCGGCTACGCCAAAACACCTGCCTGCCCGGCCTCGGTGGATCGATTGTCAAAGGCCCGACCAAACTAGGACGGCTCCTGGCCGAGCCTACGCTTGCGCTCTTGTATGGGTTATAGCTGTTGTTCGTCCTCGCTTTCGCAGGATGACGAGTCCTGGGTATCGAGCCATCCCCACTAGATTGTCTGTGGCACGTGGCCCAGTTTTTACAACTAGCTAGGCCACTCTACGAGTATCTCCAAACTTATTGAACAAAGGAAACAAACAAACATAACCTTGTGTCCTTATGTATATATATCTGATCAGATGGCCCGTATATGGGCCTGGTCTGTGCCCCCATTATGGCCGAGAGATCCCAAGGCCTAACCTAATAGGGCCTCAGCCCGTTACAATTTACCCCCTCTTCTCCTAGGAGTTATTTGTCAGGAAACAACGGGTTATTGGGTCTGACCAGAGGTCAATCTCCTATGGGACGCTTCTTATATATCAAGATCTGCCATATCCGCTGGGCTAGATATTGGCTCCCATGTAGGCTTCGCATAGCCCTTCTACTTGATGAGTACTTAGACTCCATGGCCCCTCTTTTAGTGGTTTAGTATCTCTTCTACCTTATACTCGGCCTGCTTAGGGTCGTCCTTGTTTAGTAGTGCCGGGCGTTGGTAGTCGTTGCGGGTCTGTGAAGGTAAGGGGTCTTCTGGTAATCCACCCAGAAAGGATTTTTTTAACAACATGAAAGCAGACCGGGCAATAAGCAAGTTCGCAGAAGTGTTAACGAGTGAAATCAGATTCAAATATCTACTCCGTATAGGTGTGGTTGGACATCCTCTGGAAGGAAATGCCCCAATAATGAATTGCCAATGTATTTCCCAACCGAGATTGCTTTCGATCACCTGGCCAGGCGGGCTGTAACGAATTTAATCCCGAATCCGCCCTTCGACGTTCAAAGTCAAAATACAGGCCTGCTGTTCAATATAGTAGTGCATCGCTCAAGCGGTGACTTTGACCTCCTGTGACAGGAGGACCTTGGGTCTCAGTTGCGTGCCCTCAAACTGTAAGTTCAGGTTATAGACTGGAAAGCCCCTCGTAGTCGCGATTGCAACCTGATCTCGATGCATACTTGGAGCGATGTGCGAAGCGTGCTTGCCATAGACGTTATAGTACTTTGTAAATGCGCCACCTGCACTAGGTTGGGATACAGCAGGAGGGGCAGGATGGGGTTTGCCACCTGCTTGTTTCAGAAGAGCCTTTACTTTGTCCGCTTTGGTGCTGTCAGTACGATTCTGACAATTCTTTACGGCTGAAGGGACGAGTATGAAGAATATCAATCGCCAAACCTGGAAAGGATGCCGACGTACTGTGAGGGTCTGTCTTGATAGTCTTGAGACAGGCGTATCCAATTCGGTAAACTTTTTCCTCGGTTATGATCTGAAGGGTTCCTATCTGGAGGCTCTTCTGTGTTAACAAATGAACACCTCGAAAGGGAAGGCAAGTGGATCAACATTACCTGATTGCTGCTGGGGGGCGGGTCCATGATCACGACTCCGCCAAGAACGTTTCTCTCAGCAAAGGAGCCGCTCTCCCCCAAGCCTTCGGCCTCATCACTAGCCGACGGCATATAGCTCGCGGTAGTTGGTGTGAAAATAGTAGTGTTGCCCGCCAGGTATGCGACGAAGCCGTGATGCAGTTCATGGAAGAAAGTGACTGCGAGAAGAAATCTAAGCTCCTGAAACTCATGATCCTGTTTCTTCACGAAGGCGTTGTATTGAACGTCAGTCTCGCCTTCCTTGATCCTCTGTGGACGGAAAAGGTCTTTGTCGTTAGCTATGAGAGCCTTGAGCATCTAAACAGGCACTGTACGTCAGCTACTGAACAAAGGCTCAAAGCAAAGAGGATAGACATACCGAGCGGTCGAGGTTGATTCGGAACGTGTTCCTCGGGTTGAAATGCTCCAAGTCCCACTTCGCTGTCTCTATTCTGACTGTTTCCGCGTAGGCATCTCCGACGTTGTCGACATACACACGCGGCGGTGAAGCCTGAACCGCCTGTCGGTATCGCTGCTCATACTCATCCATGTTTTTGACATTTCCCGGCCACTTATAATTTTTATACTGTGCGGCCAGTCTAGGGTCACTCCAGGCTCTCACGCATCAACGCCCGAGGGTGAGTCTATTCGCGATTGCATCGCCCCTGCGGAACAGGTCAAGCGCAAAACGGTAAGCATCGGCGACCTTCATGCTGTCAGCGGTCTCGCCTCTTCGAACACACTCAATGCTTGTGACACTGAGCTGTGCATTTAAGGTTGAAATATTGTTGAAGAGCTGTATAATACGGAAATCTGGAATATATGACCCTTTCCAGGGAACCAACGTTATGTGCCATAGGGGACAATTTAATGATCTGAGACTCACAAGAGTAAATTCACGTGTCTCTGGCTTATATGAGGCATACTCCAGATCCTTGTTCGGCAAGGTTTTTCCGGTCGGATAGATAAGTGAGAAGGCTTTTATTTGCCACGGAACTGGCTGCGCGGGTGTGCTCTGACCTGCTTTAGGAGGCATGATGTCTTCGGTCGAACAGTCAAGATAATAGAGGAACCGCAGGTCAGTCTTTGGGGGGATGAAAAGTCGAGACAGTCGCAAAGATGCAGTGAACCAATTTCTCGTTGAGATAAAAGACAAAGAGAGCGGTACAAAAATTGTATATAAATGTAGGCAAATGGTGGTGATGCGGGATATTTTTAAATAGAAGTCGAAGTAGTTGAATTGGATTGTCATGATCATACATTTCCAAGGAACAAGTTGCAGAAGCTAGATTTATATAGGGATGAGAAGGTATTGCGGCGCGTGTTCCTTGTTTCCTATCTGCCATCTTCTCACGATGAGTTGGTCGATTTCACCAGCCTCTCGACCTGGCTTCATACTGGGCCTAGAGGTGGATACAACCCAAGAGTTCAGGGGACCCAGTTCCTTCGCGCCGGAAAAGCGACCCACGTCGTTTTGTGTAGCTAAAGAACATCGTCCGCATGTATTCCAAAGTATGTTACATGGTGAGACGCGGACTGGCTACTTACTTAAGTAGGTATATTTGCTGGGCACAGAGCAAGGTGAGCCTGAAGAATAATCTTTCCCAAGATTAGTAAGTAGCACCAATAACATCAGAGCATTTGATTACATGATGTACGATGAACTGTTTGCTTTCAGTACTCACCTGGGTGGTGACAACTCTGTTTTCATTAATGGTCGGTGATAGCCATGGCCGGCTTGCCTCAGAATTGGTCCTGTGCCGCCCAACTCGCGTTTTAGTAGTAATTCAGGTGCTATTCTAGGAACATTTTAAGAGCTTGTGGAGCATGAGGTATCTGTTGGTTGCGAGCTAAAATAAGCCAACCCAGACCCCTGTTCAAGCGGCGGGGCTGGATTGAATGGTTGGTAATAAATAGAGCCCGACCTCGCAAAGCACCTCAAAACCAACAGACGCACGACTGTGCTGGTTCTCAACAACTCGTCTCTTCCAAACAAGTGAATCCCATGCTCACACTTCACACTTTCATTTCTCGAAAGACCATGGCTTCTTTGGAATTCCTAGATGGGGATCACCTATACCCTCTACATCGAGCTCTCACAAATTGCTTGGCGACGTTAGTCGCTGAGCACACCTATGCTCAAATTCTCGATGGACAGCCAACTTGCTCTGTCTATGCTGGCGATCATCACTTTGAGGAGGACTGGCCAGTTATGCAACACAAAGAAATCTGTCCAGGCTTTCTCGAGAAGGCAAAAGCGTTCCGGTCTGACTTTAGTATAATGTCTCTAAAATTTAACGTTAAGGTAAGACTTACAAGGACGTTACATTGAGGTTAAAGGCATAGTCTGCTAATATTGCTTGTTTGTTAGACCCTCCAGGCATACCAAGATACAAAATGCAACTCTGTGGCCTGGAAACTTCCTCTAATTGAGCTTGTTGTAAATGCTTGCCATGATATCGCCATATTTTTGTACCAGTTGGATGACGGTGTTCACAAGCATGCAGAACATGAGGCCTGGCTTGCAGAACAAGAACAAAAGTATCCAAATAAGCATTCAAGGGCACGATTGCTACTGCCACCCCCTACCCTGTTCTGGCATGGAAGTTTCAGAGACTCACACCGCTACCCAAACGGCGTGGCAGAGCTTGCCGGGTACTGGGCAGAAACTCAGATCTTTGGGGGCGTTATCTTGTTTGATCGCGGCCAGAGTGGCGAAGAGGTAAGCTCCTCAGCAGTGGTAATAGCTTATACGTGTAGCACTCAGCATTGCTAACGGAATCTTGGTGCTTAAAACAGTGTAATGGCATGTACATACATAATATCCGCCACAACTTCACCCTTGCTCCGCCAACAGAACAACAGTTTCATCAGCTGGTAGAATTTCTTCTATTGTCGAACCCAGATCAAGAGAATTGCCCCCTTCCGATTCAGGTTACACCTGAAAATTGGTGGCGTTGGGATCCGTATGAAGCTATGACGAGTCATAATATCTTTCGAAATCGTTACGAGATCCCGGAGGAGCGACCCCAGGGCAGGAGACGATGTGTTATCTCCGCAGCTAGCTGGCCGGAGTATCCTGAACAATTTCTTAGGTCGGAAGAGGCAGCTAAGAAAGCTGCTGGCGAACCATATGACGAGTCCTTCCTGGCAAAGTCAGAAACGAGACGGCTCCACATCACCCCCACCTCTATGCTCTGGGATCAGTGGAAGGATTTGATTGCTGAACAGGAACCTGACAAGAAGAAACAAGGCAGGCCGCCATATTTCTTCGATCCTTGAGCTTTCTTGACAATCGCGGCGCCACGGCTAGAGTATACTGTTACATGAAATCCGTGCGAGTAATCTATATAGGCAGAGGAATAGAGATAGACTGGTTTGGCTCCTTTGCAAAAAGTGATACTAAGCGGCTGTGATGTTTTAGCTGCCACAATGGCCGCTTTCCGTCTTAGCGTATAAGGTACAAAAAATAACCTATCGGGGAGTTGTATTGCCTGATAGGCAAGTTTTGCGAGGAGTGGTGCTGGAATGCTGAATGTTCTGGATTTGTGTTATAAAACATGATAGAAGAATTAATTATATCAACGCGTTTCGGCAGACATTGCATAGAGGCACTGTTGCAGGGATGTTACAATGTAGATATCGCCCAACAGCCGTGGATAAGTGTCCGTAGCTTACTAGATTGAACCTCTCAGCTCCTTTCGAATAATTCGTCATTAGCAGAGTTCCCCAGCGCTTCCATACTTGAAAGTAGTAAACCCGTGGACTAGAAGCGGGACAATTAAAAGGATGAGGGCATGGTACATTGTGTCTATATGGTGCCGCCCTAAACACTAACATCAAGGACAGGCGATAAAGAATATTGGGTAATGTACCCGGTCCAGATCTGCCGCGCCCCCTGGCTGCCGCACCCTCCTTTACGCACGCCCTCTTTGCCTCTTCGCCGACGGCGCCGCAACCACGATAGTTGACCTCGCTTCTGATAGTGTGTCTGACTCTTCTGGCCTATCGCTATCTCCTGGCACTACGCCGGCTTCATTTTGAGTCCTCCGAATAGCCTCAATGTCAGCGAAAAGCTCATTTGGGTCAAGTTGGACCTTCTTCCTTCGGACCGTCCTGCTGGCTTCACTTTGGCGTCCCAGCTCTCGGATCTTCTGTGAGGACAACGCCAGATCGACGTCTTTCTGGTCCCGGCTCTTAAGGATTTTCCCTAAAGAGGAGTCATTGTGTGGGGCTTGAGTGTTTCTCGCGGGCACAGTTGGCCACCGTGCCTCTTAGGCCTTAAGATCGCTTAGGTGTTGGAAAAATAGTCCCTCAAGCTGCAGATATCGGCCTCGCAAGTGGCTAATCAAATCAGCTGTCCCAGCCAGGTTGTGCTATGGTTACTTCTGCCGTCTATGCCAGCAGCACGCACAGATGCACGAGCTCGGCTGGGGCTCTGCGGGATATCTCAGCTGTAGCCAGGCTAATTATAGCGTCGTCGAACTTCGAAAAACTTTTCCTGCGCTCTAAGACTATATTCTAAAAGATTTTAGACTATGCTACTCTAATTGGCCAGCAGCATAATATACCATAATAGGAGAATCAATATCTAGGTTCCTAGTATTTATCCCGCATGTTGGATTGTCCCTGCCTCTCCTGGCACCGGGACGAAGGTGCTGGCCATAAGGTGGGTGGGTACCATGAGCCTGGCTTTGGGCATTAGCAACATGATGCAACTAGACGGCAGGCCCACCCGCGCGCAGCCATTATTCTGGCAGAGGTGGCCAGAATCCTGGCGTATGGCGCGTGGTGATAGTCGCGTAAAGTTGATCGATTTCGAAAAAGTTGCGTGCTGGAGTTAGAAAAGCAGTCGAGGTGATTTATACACTGAGCCTCACTGAGCGCGGGTGAGGTGTGGCCGGATTAGAGGTGGATCGCTGACTGGCCGGGTTGGGACACGCTGAGAGCAAAGCCACAGAAGACTACCTAGGTAGGTTGCAGTATAGTCGATTAGGAGTAGTTATACGGTCCAATGTGTCAAGATAACCTGCATGTTGAAAACGGACAAGAGCGAATGAATGTATATGCGAAATCGACAGAGGTCCCTTTCATTCAAACAACTTTACTCCCCTGCGCACATTTGAGGCGTGTTAGCAGAACTTTGATTCCTCGCGATCTCGCCGTCGAATTGAGATGACCGCGGACGCTCCAGTAGGGGTTCCACGTCGGATACATCCGAACTCCCAAGTTCGGCAGCTTTACCAAAAGCGCCATTACCACTGCACTTCTTGAAGAAATCAACATTTTCGTTCTCATGGATTCTATATACTCGTTGTGGTCAAAATTTTATCAGCCAGCTTCGCGATCTGCATGTGGATATAATGACGACCGCAATCGCGACTCCAGCTAAGAACATAAACAAGGACGATGCTAAGCTCCAAAGGAGGAGTATCACCTGGAGTAGTCTTGCAGTGGGCGCTGCATTGAACATCTTCCAGGTGTCTACGCTTGGTCAACCCCTTGAGAATATTAAAACATATGTCAGTTTCTCCTGCAGGCCACCCAGGCAATTTTACTCACACTGAAAACATCAGGTGTCGGCGAACCGGAGCACCACACTGAGGGAAGCGGCCAGCGCCATACTGGCCCGTGGAGTAATTATGGGTTCCTACCAGGGGCTTCTTCCTTGGGTATGCATCCAGTGAAAGTCCAATCATGGGGCGTCGAGGGACTGACGAGCACAGGCCGTGATTGAAGCCACTACCAAGGGAGCTATTTTAATTTTCACGTCCTCCGAGGTGTCTTATTTTGTGTCTAATACACTTGGGTTCACTCCTGCCGTAGCCGCTACAATGGGGGGTGTAGCCGGAGGTGCTGCCCAGTCGTATCTGACCATGGGTATGACCACATGCATGAAGACGGTAGAGGTCACGAGGAGCAAGGAGCTGGCCAAGGGGACACGGGTGCCGGGTACCATGGAGACGTTTTTCAATATCCTGCGCACACAGGGTATCCGAGGTGTCAACAAAGGCGTCAATGCGGTGGCATTACGGCAGATCACAGGATGGAGCAGCCGGATGGGCATCTCGAAAGCTGCCGAGGGACCGATTCGAAGTATTAAGGGGAAAGGCAAGACGGAGAAGCTGACTATGGTGGAGAAAATTGCAGCTTCCACCATCGGTGGAACTTTGAGTTGTTGGAACCAGCCTTTCGAGGTGAGATAATTTAGAGGCCGCTATCATTGTGCGAAGGCTAATATGAAACAAAAATATTAGGTCATCAGAGTCGATATGCAGGCAGTCAAGAAAAGTGCCTCTATAGCAAATCCTTCCATGGTTTCTACGGCAAAACAAATATGGCGAACGAATGGTCTCCGAGGATTCTTCCGTGGCGTCGTACCTAGGATTGGAGTCGCGTCGTGGGCGACGATTTGTATGGTTGGACTTGGTGACCAAGTGCGGCAGAGGCTCGCGCGTTGAAGTTGAAGTGGATGGGGTTGGATGGAATGATATCGAAGCCGAGGGAAGTTGAAACTGACTCTGAGAGACCTATGATCATTTTGAGCTTGAAGATCAGGCGCGTTTCTTGTCAAGAACACCATGCTCTCGGCGTCATGTCATTAGATGATCAAAAATATCCAAGGGCCTCGGACGAAAACACACTGAGAGAGCACGGTATATTTATTTCTGGAATCTGACGCATTTCTACACGCTTCGCAAATTATAATTCATGGCCCACACCTCTGCTGAGAAGCAAAGTAATGCTTCGATGATCTTCGTCGGATGTATCCGAATCGATCGCCCTACAACAACCAGGACCCCGGCACCCCTGAGCCCCGACTGCAACACACATGCAGGCGACCTTAGTGCAGCTCATTGTCTTCTCACACGTTTATCAATACGTCAAAACTAATTTCTCGGACCGGTTCTCTGTCAAAACGTGCGCTTTGATTTTCTCCTCTTCCAGTACCCGGTCTGCTCTCTGAGCTGAATTGGCAACGATGCAACGCCCTACAGTAATGCGCCTCACACAGAGAATGTGCACTACGAGACGTATGCTCGCAACCGTGAGCCCTGGGGTACTCTCTCGTGTGCCAATGAGCCGATTTGACCATGACAAATTTGTTGACTACGCTGCTCTCGGAGACAAGATCCACCAAGTCCGAAAACGGTACGTCCCCAGTGGGTCTGTTCAGTGCCGCCAATAACTGACATCCAAATAAAACGGAAAGGCTCAACCGTCCATTGACCTACTCGGAAAAGGTTCTCTACAGCCATCTTGACAATGTGCATGAGGCAGACATCCGCCGGGGTGACTCGTATCTGAAGCTGCGTCCTATCCGGATAGCCTGCCAGGACGCCACAGCGCAGATGGCCCTCATACAGTTCATGTCCTCAAACCTCGATCAAATTGCAGTGCCAACGACTGTTCACTGCGATCATCTTGTAGTTGCAAGAGAAGGAAGCAACACCGATCTCGCCACCGCCAATTCTGTGAACCAGGAGGTGTACGACTTTTTGAAGAGTGTCTGCAGCCGGTATGGCGCCGGGTTCTGGAAGCCTGGTGCCGGGATCATCCACCAGATTGTACTAGAAAATTACGCTCTTCCAGGCGGCCTGATGATTGGCACAGATTCGCACACACCGAATGCCGGCGGTCTAGGCATGGCTGCCATTGGCGTCGGCGGTGCCGATGCTGTGGATGTCATGGCAGGACTCGCGTGGGAGCTGAAGGCTCCAAAGGTGATTGGTGTCAATCTCACTGGGAAACTATCAGGCTGGGCATCTCCCAAGGGTGAGTGAGATTTACTCATCAGGGCGCCCAGGCGAGGCTTTCTGCTGACATCTGTGGTCAGATGTTATTCTCAACCTCGCTGGTCAGCTCACCGTGAAAGGTGCGACGGGCTCAGTGATTGAGTACTTCGGCGAAGGTGTTAACTCGTTGTCATGCACGGGCATGTCGACTATTGCGAATATGGGAGCCGAGACGGGCGCAACAACCTCGATATTCCCATACACGGAACAGATGGGCAGATACCTTGATGCTACATCCAGGTCAAACATCCGAGCCGCGGCTGAAGCCTTCGCGCACAATTTGCAAGCAGACCCTTCAGCTGAATATGATCATGTAATCAACATTAATCTCTCCGACATCGAGCCCTTCATCAACGGGCCTTCTACGCCCGACTTGGCTACGCCATTATCCAAATTCAAGGGCGAGGTCGAAGAACACGGCTGGCCTAACCAAGTCAGTGCAGGGCTAATTGGCTCCTGCACAAACTCGTCCTTTGAAGACATGACCAGGGCAGCCAACCTCGCAAAGCAAGCTCTCGCGATGGGGTTGAAGCCCCGGGCCCCTCTGATTATTTCTCCAGGGAGCGAGTCTACGCGAGCGACTCTGGAGGAAGCGGGTGTCCTGGATGTGTTTAAGGAGGCGGATGCGACAATGTTGGCAAATGCCTGCGGTCCATGTTGCGGATCTTGGGATAGGACTGACGTGGAGAAGGTGAGTTACGAAAGGCACATCCTACATCCTGCTGGGAGTTGTTGGCTGACATGTGCCAAGGGAACACCCAATTCGATTGTGACATCTTTCAACCGGAACTTCACTGGCAGGCTGGATAGCAACCCTGCCACAGACATTTTTCTGGCGTCTCCTGAGACCGTCATCGTCAAGGCCTTCTCTGGCAAGCTCGACTTTGATCCTAGAATCGACTCGATTGGGAATTTCAAATTCGAACCACCAACTGCGGCGCCGCTCCCCAAAGGCGGATATGCCGAGGCAGATCACGTTTACACCGCACCTCCGACGAACCGCGACGAAGTAGAGGTTCAGATAGCTCCAGACTCGCAACGCATCCAGAGGCTCGCGCCATTCAGCGCCTGGGATGGAGCGGACTTTGTCGATCTCCCGATCCTGATCAAGGTTGAGGGTAAGTGCACAACGGATCACATAACGCCGGCAGGGCCCTGGTTTCGCTACCGCGGACACCTGGAGAACATCTCGAACAACACCTTGATCGGGGCGGTCAACTCGGAAAACAAAAAGGTCAATAGCGTTCGGAACGTCTTCACCAACGAGTACGCCGGCGTCCCGGAGACGGCCAAGGACTACAAGCGAAGGGGCCAGCAGTGGGTCATTGTGGCTGACCACAACTACGGCGAGGGTTCCTCTCGCGAGCATGCGGCGCTCCAGCCTCGGTTCCTAAATGGAGTGGCCGTCATCGCGAAATCGTTCGCTCGGATACATGAAAGCAACCTGAAGAAGCAAGGCATGCTGCCATTGACGTTTAGAGACGTCGCACACTATGATCGTCTCAGGCCAGATGACCGGGTAAGTCTCGTCGGGCTGCGCCAACTTGCTCCTGGCCGACAGGTCACGATGTTGGTGAATGGTAAGGACGGGAAATGGGAGACGGCACTTAATCACACGTTCAATGAGGAACAAATAGCTTATTTTCGGGCCGGAAGCGCATTGAACTTGATGGCACTGAAGGGGCGACGAGAAGCAGCGAGCAGTATCTAGTATAGTTATGCAATGTTTGCTGTCTTTACGAACAGATGTCGTGATTTGTTGATCCGGCCACGAGACTGGCGTGCGTGAGACGCGCTCCAGTGAACACACAGGGGGGTATCCACGCAAGGGCCACGGGTAGAACCCATGCTTTTGGGGTTAATAGTACAGTATAGGCAGTACTTTGACTCAGAGCTTCCACACCTCGAGGTTGCGATATCTGGCGACCAGCGGCGTCATGCCACGAAATCCAATGCGGCCACCTCCTATAACCGGACCCGTAGACTCGTCGTCTTGGAATGAAAAGATAGGCAAATCATTGATCAAGAACCGTACATCGCGCTGGTCCTTGATGACGGTGATTCTGTAGAAAGCACCAGCAGCGTCCACAACGGGCGGCAGCGGGTCCGCTCCCTGGGACACGAGGTTGAAACCCGGCGACTTGCGCAGATTGGCGAGGAGGAATGCGCGCTCGTCGGGCCAGCGCCGGCGGAAATATGACGCGTGCAGCGTGCGGATGTCGCCCGAGTGGTACTGTGGGTAGGAACCATTGCGTGGGGCTAGGCTCGGGTCGAAGATGCTGCCGCCGGCGACAGACTCGGCGCCGAAGAAGAACATGGCCAGCCCCGGCTCGTTCCGTGCCGAGAATTCCCAGGTGATGCGAATACGGTCTGGGAATACCTCCGGGGCCCAGAAGACGAAGTGGTCATCGATGCCGCCTCCGCCGGATAATTCGAGCGCACCTTCGACAGCTGTCACGTTGACGGGGCCCTCGGCCACCCAAGTCGCGACATCTGACGTAGCGTTAAGCGGGTTTCGGTAGAGGAGGGTTTCGTTCGAAGCCGCCATGACCGCGGAGGTAGTTCCCGCTAGGGCCAGCGCCAAGTTTTGTGCCCGCATCGTCACAGAGGTACTGTTCCTTAACTAAGAAACCTGAGGGCCGGGCGATCCGACCGAGGGCACGAATAAAGTCAATTGCTTTCCGAGAACGTGGTGACAAAATGGAAATAGACTACAGAACATTATGGGCGGAAGCCTAGCTTTAATCAAGTCGTAAATCTGCCATCCATGTGCAACTAAAGTATTTCATGGGACATGATTGCACCGAGACAGCGAGATTGCAGCATAACAGTTATAAGCGCTGGAGCTTAAAGCCCGAGATCGAATGTCGGGGCTTGGAATTCCGGCTACTTACGCAAAGTCCAATCTCCACATGAGTGAATGTGGCCATAAGGTACGGCGAAGACGTGATTCTGTTAAATAGCCAAACAAGCCACGCTAGGAACCATCGTGGAGTTTGGTTTCCTTTACGGCGCCTTTCTACTCTGTCCAAATGATCAACTCGTGGATATTTACACCCACGTGCCAGAAGCCCCCAACTTGAAGACATGACTCCTTGTAACAGCCACAGGCCAGACCAAAAGTTTTGTATCATCTCTCACGTGCATGGATCTAATATCGTTGTAGAATCTTGAGCAACGCTCTCATCATTGTCATCACATTCATTCTAGTTGTATAATCTTTAATACCTAATGACATATTATACGGTCCTTCCCACTTGAGCCACATGTGATTCCCCTGAGACATCATGCCGTGGCTCACTTACATGCTGTTCCTCGCCATCGAGTACTGTCATATCCAAATCCCCGTCCGACTCGCCAAACTTGTCATACCCACGTTTCCTTGGCCCAGAGTCACCAAAAGTACGGAGGCTTCGAGTCCCTGCTGGCTGAGGTCCCGATTTCGCACTCGCCTCCCCAATCAATCCGGGTGCAACTCGTCTAAAGAACCTCTGCAAGGTAGGGAATGATCCGCAGATTATCATGAGATTGGCCTCAATGCAGCTGATGCGTATGGCTATCAGTAATGGGTAGTGCTAAATGCGAAGAAAGACTACTCACATCCACAGGCAGGGTGAAGCTATCACCCACGTTTGGTCCATGTTGGTCAACGTAGGGAGGAGAATCACAAGACGGACGACTGACGTAACAAGGGTTCTGGTTTGTAGTTAGCATCGTCAATAAAGCTGGGACTTCAGTTCCTCCGAGCTAGTCCAGCTGTCTGTGGTTTGTTGTCTTGCGCAGCACTTACAGAGACCCGACCGCAAACATCAGCAGCAAGCCTGCCTTTTGAAGTGGCGGCATTTGTAGCTTAAGGACCATTGGGACTGGGAGGACGAGAAGCACAACATCTGTGGCCACCCCGAGGACCGCTGTCGTTATGTATAGCGCAGGACGATTGATACACGTCCCAGCTGTTATTGTCACATCCCAGTTCTTCTCAATGGGGCTGCAAGCGAAGATCAAGGTGAAGAAAATGCCGATTGTATAGCCGACAACCACTAGACTCAACGTATCGACTGTCCAAATGTACCATGTTTGTGGAGAAAGTCGTCGGTAAAAGATGGAGAGTGTGAGTTTCGCGAGTCCGGTACACGGTGCGTATGCGACAGGGGCAGCGAGAATCAGCTGGAGACAGAATGAAGGTCAGCGAAGGCCTACGAGCACAGTCGAGACAAGGTACAAAGAATTAGCATTTCTTACAACGCTGTAATAGTTGTAACCCCTGAGAGGTAACTCCCACGCATGGATACCAATGACTCCAGTTGCGAACCCTCCTGAGGGGAAATGTTAACAATTACAGCACCAAAGTGGATGGGCAGTAAGCGAGAATACTTACTCACGAGCACTGCTTGCGTAGCGATGGATGTGGCCTGAAGCATGTCAGAGCTGGTGCTGTAATCCAAGGACAACTAGAGGACGCCATACCCACGCTGCAATGTGACATGCTAACTTTCTGGTCAGGATCCCCTGTAAAGATCTAGTACGATTTGGCCCTGGAAGACAACTCACCATCGTCAAGTTGAAAGCGTCTGTCGATAATTATTTTCGTGTAGAGCTTTTGTGCCAGAAACATCAAGGCCAAGACATTCCCAACGGCAACAATCCAGTAAATCTCGGCCACGCCTTGCCGCTCGGGATGAGAGAAGTCGACGACATAGCCTTCAGGTGCGGGAATGACAGTCAGGACGCCATTTGCTGAGGACATAGTGCAGTGTGTAGAGCAGGCCGTGAATAACAGTGATGCAGTGGAAGCGGGACGACAAGTGCGGAGAGCGGAACCAGTGCTGAAGACGGATCGAAATCTAATAATTGATCATTCTTCTTTTTCGGAGGTTACTTCGGGAAGGCGTTGAAGCGTTTACCACTGTATGAAGGGACCGCCTACATACTGCTTAAGAAGCGTACGTACACGGATTAACAACGAAACCACTTACTTCGGGAAGGGGTTCGTTTTTGCATTGCCTTAGTCTCCGGCTCCTGCGTCTCCTGTTCCTGCGTCTAACTACTGTGGGATGTTTGCCTGGGAACATCTGCTGACTCGTACCCGTAATCCTGGAAGGTTGGCGAAATACTACACAGTACACTCCGAGGTGGGTCTGAACTACCAACATGCATTGGAATCCATCAAGCTGTAAATTATAGAACACATCAAAGTCACATCAAGCTCCTCCCTAGCGCCATCCGGAACCTCAAACTATAGACGCTCCTTGTCGGGATCGAGCTGTAGCCACAGGGCTCTCAATGCTGCCGCATGGTTCTGTTCCGGGAGGATTTGTACCCCGTCCTGTCTCCTGCTGCCCATGGAGAACTTCAGCCGCAGCTGATAGAGTTTGGTTGATCGCACCTTTCCAAGACGCGGATACATAGGTCTCCACCCGAGTGGAGTCCCCAGCGTTTGGGAACCTCCAATATCTCCACCGCAACACCACCAACTAGGGCAGCACTTCGCAAGTGTGGAGCACTGAGAGCAAAGCACCGAGGTCTTGCAGTGAACATCTGGCATATTTATACCCTGTCTGTTTTATTCAGACTAACTGTACTAGGGGCCAACGGGGGACCAGCGGGGAATGCTCAGAAGCCCCATCCAACCTCACTAGTTGTTGACTGGAGCACTTCAACACGAACCCGCTCCTTTTGACCAACAGAAGTAGGAGAATCATGCCTGTCAACAGGTCCAGAAGTAGCCTAGCAATGAGGAACAGAGAAAATGGTGTTATCCACTGACAAGCCAGACCCCTACCCGGACGGCAAAACATTCCAGCGCAGCTGTGCCCCTCTCAACTTTTCAACCACACCATGCTATGCGACAGCACTCTTGGCGGTATTTGCTCACATACTTCGCCTCCTCATTGAGAGACGCCCCCTGCAAGATGAGGCCCGACGCGACAATTGGCTTTGTCGCTGCTTCAGCATTGGTCGACTTAGCCAATTCGGATCAATATCGGTTCGACGCCTCCCCGGCGACTACTTGCGTGAGTAGCTGCAATTCTGCTTGAGGGGCATGGGATCGTGCTCATATGGACGCAGTGCCATGCTCTTTCCGAACAAAGCCTCGCCGTATTTTATCCCGAGTCTAGCACGTACGACGAGCGCACACAATCGTACTGGTCGGTAGCCGCACAATTGACTCCCTGGTGCATCGTGCAGCCCAGCAACACGCACGAAGTAACACTCGCCCTGACCACGCTTCTCGCCGAGTCCCAATGCGGAATTGCTGTGCGAAGTGGCGGGCACACCGCGTTCGCCGGTGCCAACAATATCAAGAATGGCGTCACAATTGATCTTGGAAACATGAACACCACGACCTACCACGCGGAGAACAGCACAGCTTCGATACAGCCGGGCAGTCGCTGGTTGCAGGTGTATCAGACCCTTGACGCCCTCGGAGTCACGGTTCCTGGCGGCCGGGCTGGAACTGTCGGCGTGGCAGGGCTGATCCTCGGTGGCGGCAATTCTTTCTACTCTGCGAAGAAAGGAATGGTGTGCGACAATGTTGTGGGGTATGAGCTGGTGACTTACACAGGCGATGTTCTGTACGTCACTAGCGATACGTACCCTGACTTGTTCAAGGCGTTGAAAGGTGGCGGCTCGAACTTCGGAATTGTCACAAGGTTCGATATGCTAGCCTTCGAGTCGTCGAAGCTCTGGGGCGGGGCGGTTACCTACAACACGACGGCTGGCCCCGAGCTCCTCGACTCCATGGTTGCCTTCACGGATAATGTCGAAAACGACCAGGCGAGCTCCAGCATCATATTCTGGTCATTCCAGCCGGCACTCCAGGATACCATAGTCATTGCCGCTTACGAAAACACTGACGGGGTTGTGGCTGGACCTTCATTTGACAAATATCTCGCTATTCCTGGGAATCTTTCCTCTACCATGAGGGAGACAAACATCTCGGACCTTACCCACGAGCTGGAACAGCCAACGGGTTACATGTAAGTCAATGGCCGCAGAGGACACATGCATATGCAAAAACACAATTCCCAGGCTCAGCAGAGATTCCAACCAGCAAAGAATGTTGACAGTTCCCGAAACAGTGATATATGGTTCACGCTCTCTTTCAAGAACGACCGACGCGTTCTCGAGCACGCGGTTGCAACACACGACCAACTCGTCAAGGATATGCTCGCTCAGTCTCCCGACGGCGATTTTATCACCCAGTGCATGTTCCAACCACTCCCGACGATATTTGCAAAGCACGGGACAGAACGCGGCGGAAACGTCCTCGGCCTCGACAGGCTTACGGATAACGCGGTGCTATGGCTCGCAACGTTGGCTGTCAAGGGTGCCGACCAAGAAGAGTTTGGACGTGCGAAGATGATTGAGTGGGTCAAGAATTTGGAAGATTACGCGAAGTCGGTTGGGTCTGATGCTGATTGGAAGTATCTCAATTACGCTTATGATACACAGGACCCTCTCGCCAGTTATGGCGCTGAGAACGTGGAGCTCATCAGGGCGGCGGCGGCGAAGTATGATCCCGAAGGAATTTTCCAGTCAAGGATTCCTGGAGGCTTCAAGATCTCGAAATCAGCTCCAGCAAGCTGAAGAGGCGATGCGGTGTACGTAGGCACAAAGTGGACAAAGTATCCGCTGATCCGTACCTGCCCTTTGGTCGGGAGACACAAAATAGTGAATCCATCACTGCTGAATGCATTTGTGCCAGAGGCTCATCTCGCTTCGTTGAATAAATGTCCTTCCCTTGGCAGTCAGTACCATGCGAGGTCTTCTCAAACAGAAGCAACCATTTTATAGCTTCTAGGAGGAGTTAACCGCACTTTCTCCGGACTTTGACCGTTTTCCAGGGATCCTGGTTTTGTGTCCTGTTACGCCCAAGCTACTGCTTAGTCTTGCTGAATCTTGATCTCTGTTCTGGGTTTCTGGCTAGCCCACCATACCGTCGCGTGGGTTTCTCCCCGCGAGGACATCCGCCCCCGCATCTGGGGAACTGGGCCCCCAGGCCTATTACTTACGCATCGGATGCTTCCGATACGATTCCCCAGTTCCCCGGATTTGATACATCGTACGCGAGATATGCATAGGGTAAATAAGATACTAATGGGGACTGGCCTCGCTTCGGATGTGACTGGACATGTGTCGCTCCCAGTCCTGATTCTAAAATTTGACCTTGCTCTCAAATGACTGCCGAAATGACGAAGACGAAATCGCCCCTGAGAAAGTATGTGCAGGCCATCCGGGACTCTCCCGCTGGACTGTTCAACTGGCGGCTCATCTCGACCGTTGCAATGTACGCCTTGGGGGGCATGCCTAAAGGTGAAGACCTCTACACAAAACTCCAGCACGCATATTTTACTAATACAATACGCAAGGCTGGGATGAAGGCAGTACGGCATCAATTACACAGTTGAAAAGCTTTCAGAGGGAGTTTGGCATCACTCCATCTGGCAACCCGAGCCAGATATCCAACATCGTATCCTTTGTCAACTTGACAGCCGGAATATTCGCCTTCCTCTCGTTCCTCATCAACGACAGACTTGGCCGGATCTGGTCTTACCGACTATACATGACCATCTACGCTATAGGCAACCTGATCGAAACCTTCGCCTACGGAAGCCTTCCTGTTCTATATATCGGACGTCTTGTTGCGGGCGCAGGTATCGGTGCTCTCACGGTAGTCGGGCCCATGTCCATCGTGGAGATCGCCCCTGCAACAACACGCGGCCTCATGACCCTCTGGTTCAACGTCTGTATGCTTTCGTCTCAGATGCTGGGCATCTTCGTCGTCTTCGGCTGCAACTTGCATATCGACCCAAAGCTCAACCTCCAATACCAGATCCCTTTCTTCGTGCAGTGCTTCGTGCCGGCCCTCGGCGTCGCCATGTCCTTCTTTCTTTACGAGTCGCCGAGGTGGCTCTGCCTCCGCGGCAGGAACGATGAAGCTCTCGCGGCGTTGACTTCTCTCCGTGGCCTCGACAGGGACCATCCTTATCTACGAGATGAGTGGCACAAGATGAGCACCCAGATCGCGCACGAGCAGGCGGAATATGGCGACCAGACATACCTCTCTCTCTTCCGCGAGACCTTTTGCGTCCGTTCCAATTTGCGGCGCGTGCAGCTTACAGTGTTCGCGTATATCCTTGCACAATTCTCTGGCGCCAACTCCGTCACCAATTACTTGCCTGAGATCTTTGGTATCATCGGGGTCAAATCTACAAGTGTCAAGGTCTACGCCTCCGGCCTCTATGCTCTGGCTAAGCTCGTTTGCTGCATTGCGGCCTCGCTATTCTTTGTCGATGTTATTGGCCGCCGAAAGTCTCTAATGATCGGTATCACCATTCAGATGCTGTGTCACTCCTATCTGGCCGGATACCTCAATTACTTTGTCCGTGATGCAGATTCTGTCCCGACGGGAGCCTCAGATGCAGCAATCGGTGTTATTTATATTCACGCTCTCGGATGGGCGATCGGATTATACACGCTTCCCTATCTCTTCGGCGCCGAACTGTGGCCAAACAGGATTAGATCCTTTGGCGGTGCCTTGTCTCAAGGTTTCCACTGGCTCTTTTACTTCGCCATCACAAAGGCTACCCCTGCACTGCTCAACTCGATGAACCAGTGGGGAGCTTTTGTCTTCTTTGTCGTCTGGTGCGTCATCGCCCTGGTCTATGCCTTCATTATGGTGCCCGAGACAGCTGGCCGTGCTCTGGAAAACATCGATACCCTGTTCGAGCACCCATGGTACATGATGAGGAAGTTTGCGTATGCAAAAGAGCCAATTGACGACAAGAATATATCAGAGTCCGCACGGTGAGGCACACTTGACTCTAATTTCACCTGACACTACTGACATGTTTTCGCAGCTCGCATGAGCGCGTGGACCAAGAGAAGACGCCTGGACCCTACACCGAGATGGTGGAAGCTGCAGAAGAGGCGCCAAGGTAGCTGTCTCGTCACGCTGACATTGGGCGTGGACGGAATTTGATGACGGGAATTATGAGATGATGAACAGTTAGTCTCGCAAAAACCCAGAAGGTCTGCGTCTTGAGTGCCGAGTCAATACATTCGTTGCCATAGTGCATCTACTATTGCGTCCAGTATGTGAAATGATCCAGGGGCGTACCAACTCCCAGGATAAGAGAATACCGGGGACCTTGCCCAGGGACCAGGGTGCTCATTGCACGGTCCAGACAGGGGGCATGCTGATCCTTTGGCCATACACTTCCAGGCTGCCAGGGCACGATGTTACCGAGGTCCAGGTGGCTGGATCCGTTGTTGATTCGGATCCAGCCGCTGCGCTCGCCACGCGTCATCGGATGCATCCGATGGTACCTGGGTACATTTGTGGCCTCCGGAATAAGGTGTGTGCTGAACGTATCGAAAGCCGCCGCGCCACATATTTTCACTATTGACTACCAGTCGACCATCGCAGCAAAAGCAGATTACTATGTGCCACGATATTTTGTCTGGTGTTGAAAGGCGCCCGCGGGTTTGTGGACGACCGGCCTGATCCGTGAGCTGCAAACATTGCTCCCCATCCAGCGTGTTTGGCCTCTCCTTGGCAAAATTTTCATCACCCTTCACATACACATGATTGCATCGTGCATCACTAGATCATCCTTCAGGCTTACCAAGTTGACTCAATCACATATTAGGCGACTTACAAGCAGGGTATCCAATATGGATACCAAGGGTGAACTCGCTGTTGGCCGTCCTTGGGCGTCAAAAGACCTCAATACTCTGGACCAGTCCGAAGCCGCCAACACAGAAATGGCCCCTGTCACTGTTCTCAAGCCGTTTGACCATTCCCCCCTGAAAGCCGAAATCGCCAAAATTCAAACGTAAGTTGGCGTGAGCCCGTTACCACACGACCTGGACTGCTCACATATGGCTAGAGTCAGAGACCTATCAGCACCAGTATGTGATAGTATCACATGGCAACTACCTGGTGGGAGCTGGGACACCCACGTCCATGTTTTCGACCCGGCCAGTTATCCATATTTCCCGTCACGTGCATACTCGCCGGTCCCCGCGTTGCATTCGCAGCTATTGGATTTTGCGAGCAGCCTGTCGCGGTCTGGCGAAGCGGAAAACATCGTCATTGTGCAGCCATCACCCTACGGGACCGATAACTCTCTCATTTTGGACAAGCTGGTCGAGCATCAGGTCGAGAAGACTCCGCGCAAGGTCCGTGCTATCGCTGTGATTGACCCCGACAATATCACCGATACAGAGCTCGACCGTATGCATCAACTTGGGGTGAGGGGTATTCGGGTCAATACCGAAGCAACAGGGGACAAGGTTGATTATGGCAAAGTCCAAGCCCAGATCCAAAAGGCGGCGGTAAAGATATCCACGCTTGAGAATTGGCGTTGCCAACTCTATGTATCAGGCAACAATTGGCCATGTGAGTCTTGACAAGAGATGCGAATTAGGGAGAGCTTTATAACTGACGGGCTAAGATAGATCTCGTCGAAACGATCCGCGAACTGCCAATTAAAGTCATCGCCGACCACCAGGGCGGAATGAAAGGATTATCAGCCCTGCCCTCCAACGTGACAGACGTCACTCAACAAACGGGCTTCGCGGAATTGATGAGTCTCGCCAAGGCTGGGAAGCTCTTCATTAAAATTTCTGGTTTCTACCGCTCTTCTAAACTGACCACGGGCGGATATGACGATCTCGAGCCACTGATCAAGGCCTTCGCCAAAGAAGTGCCAGACCAGCTGATCTGGGGGTCTGACTGGCCACACACGGGCTCCGGCGCAAATCGAACTGAAGCGAATAAGGATTTACCTGAGAATTTCCGCATTGTGGACAATGTTGCTGTGCTGAAGAATATCAGGAAATGGGTTGGACAAGATGTGTGGCACAAGATGACAGTGACAACACCTGCACAAGTCTACGAGTGATTCACGGGTGTAATTGAACGAGGCAGAAGACAGTGTCATTGATATTGACCCAATGCACGAGTAACAGTTGACCCTAATAAATTAAACTTGATGTCACCGAATTTCGAGCACTGCTTTCAATTTCGAAAAGTACATATGTTCAACAGTGATGCAATGTCTTCGCTGAGTTCGAGTCGTGTTGTGTTCGATTCTAATCGGTAACCTTACAGTGGCAGTGGATTTTTGACACAACCCCACCCGCGGCACAAAGTTACTGCGGAAGCATCCGAGCCTCGACAGAGCAGATCGGAGTAACCTTACATTATAATATCCAATCCTGCTTTACGGCTCAACTGAACTCGTCTTGCTCGTTAAGAGATACATCATGCTGCGCTTACCCCGATCGATCCTCCAGACAGCCCGTCACTTCAGCATGGGGTCGCCTCGACTTGCCGGGCAGAATGCCATACCAGCGGCATACTACAGAGGAGGCACCTCGAGGGCAGTGATGTTCCGCAAAAATGACCTTCCTTCGGATCAATCAAAATGGCCTCACATATTCCGAAGTGTCATAGGCTCGCCCGATCCCAACGGTCGTCAGCTGGATGGAATGGGAGGGGGGCTGTCGTCATTGTCGAAGGTGTGTGTCGTTGGGCCGTCTACCGAGAGCGACGCAGATGTGGATTACACGTTCGTAGCTGTCGGCGTTAAGAACGATGAGGTCGATTTCAGCAGCAACTGTGGCAACATGACCAGTGCGGTCGGCCCCTTTGCCGTAGATGCTGGGTTAGTCCCCAGACCCAAGGACGGCGAGACGAGCGTTCTCATCCGGAATACGAACACGAACAAGCGCATACGAGCGACATTCCCGGTTCAAGACGGAGAGGCAGTCGCAGACGGACCCTTTGCGATCGACGGCGTAGCCGGGACAGCATCAAAGATTAAGCTCGCATTCCAGCGTCCATCCGGGTCGAAGACGGGCAAGACCCTCCCCACAGATAAAGTTGTGGACACCTTCGATGGCGTCCGGGCTACATGCATAGATGTCGGGAACCCCTGCGTTTTTGTCCTTGCCTCGGAGCTCAACGTGGACGGATGCATGCTGGCGGACGACATCACGGCGCACCCGACGCTGCTCGCCCAGCTGGACTCGATCCGGCGACAGGCAGCCGTTGCGATGGGACTCGCCAAGGATACCGAGAACGTCCCCGGCTCCATCCCCAAGATCGCCGTGGTCTCCGAGCCGCGAGGACACAGACTCCTGAGCGGCGAAACTCTTGACGAGAAGTCCTGTGACGTCGTCGTCCGCGCCATCAGCGTCGGGCAGCCACACCAGGCCGTTCCTATCACCGTTGCGATGGCAATTGCCACGGCGTCTCGCCTGCCAGGGTCGATCGTGAACGAGTGCGTTGCTTCTAGCTCTGTGGATAAAGACGGGGTGACGCTGGGGCACAATAGTGGCACGATCCTCGTGGGATCAAAATTCGACGCGGAGGGTATCATCGAAGAGGCGATTGTGTTTCGCACGGCAAGACGGATCATGGAGGGTAAAGTGTACTATAAATAGTACTGGCCTTGTCTTACTACTGTATTACACCCGCAAATACTATATTTGAGTCCATGGTTACCGGACAATTTTAGATAGGGACTTGGTCTCGAGCTGCCGCCGCAGTCTCCCTGCAAATTTGTAGACTTCAGGCCAAGATAGTTCTTCTGGCCATCAGGCATGTTGTCCAGGCCGGATGCAAGAGACGTATTCACTCCACCACCGGCTTACTCAGAGTAGAGGTCGGTGGCGTCTTGAAATGTCTGTGGGACCAGGAACAGATTGAGACAGGTAACAAGGAAGCTACGAACTCTCAAACAATATTGTTCAGACTTCGAACTGGGGGAGTGGTTGGATGAGCCAGTGAATATTACCACAACGTGCCTGAGCCTTGGAAGGACGACTTACAATCACCAACATTCTTACCCACACAGACCAAGTAGACTAAATTGTAGAGCCTGCTATGCTGCTCTCAGTTAGCATTATTAAATGCTAATTGGTCATTCGAACTCGCCGAAGTATTTGAAACAGCCGAATATCATGGCGCATGCCGTCGTCAGCAGCAATGACGTGCTACCGGAGTTCACCCGTTCTCCAACGACGTGGCGGGCAACGGACCAGGCAACATGCACAGGCTCCTGTGCCGCGGTTCTTGATTATCTTCGAAAACATCTGATTTGTAGGTTCCATTCGGATCCGATGGAGTTCAATAGCTTTTCGTTCTCAAACTAGCCTATAGCGTGTCTGCCAAAACCGCTTTGCAACATGGCACAAGGCGCGCCGCGTATCACGCAATGCCACCCCGCTGCGCTGCCGTTGGGCACAGCACCGCAACCCCGCAGATATCGCGTCGAGCCATCCGCGTGTAAAGTTGGGGTTTGCGATCCCATTTCGGGATAATCGCAGCACATCCGGGCATGGCGTGCTTTAGATGTGTTTGGGTGGAGGGGCAGCATCTGCTGTGATTTGCACGCTGGGCGTGCCTCCTGATGCAGCTCGACTGCTTCGAACAGCAAGTCTGCATTTTCTCCGCATCGACGGGCAATACGAGTCATCCCATGCGGAGCTTCGACATCGCCCTGCGGCATGATGCTTAGAAATACGTTGCTTCACGTTATTTGGGGGGATATCACGAATATGCGGCCAGATAGGGACCGGACTCCCCACATACAGCCATCCTCCCGTTGACTGGGTATATATCTGCCACCAAGGCAACGAATGGCGATATTCTCTCCCTATACCATATCAGTCTTCTTGAAACCAAAGCCTGAAACATAGCATATTGCCCCCAGTATGGCACCAGCACCCATCATTCCCGAGATAGTCGACGTGGCCGAGCCCCGGAAGGACACCCTAGGTCTGCCCGTGTCTACGGCGGCCCGGCTCAAGAAGGCGAACATCGACCTTAGCAATGGTTATCCATACCGCCCATCACGCCCTCTCTATCTCGATGATGTGTACAAGATCAGGAGTAAGGAGCGGGTGCACAATGACCCAGGTGCCAGGGCCGACAAGGAGAAGAAGTCCCTCTTCTCAGCAGCTACCAAGGTCACTGATCTGACTGCATACATCGGCACTGAGATCGAAGGACTTCAACTCAAGGATCTTACGGACCAGCAGAAAGATGAGCTCGCATTATTGATCGCCGAGAGGAGTGTTGTTTTCTTCAGGGACCAAGACCTGACTCCCCAACAGCAATTGTCGCTGGGAGAATGGCTTGGTGAAGTTGAGGTTCACGTAAGACGCTCCCTTCGAAACTTCGTCCCCGATGAGTCCGGAAGATGGCGTGACTGACACCACTCTGCAGCCCCAAGTTCCTCAAGTGCCTGGCCTGCCCGGTGTTTCCATCATCTGGCCCGACCTGATGGCCACGGAGAGGGCGGCCAACTTCAGGAACCCAGGAGGCGCGTCCCGCTGGCACTCGGACCTGGTGCACGAGCTCCAGCCCGCCGGTTACACGCACCTGCACATCGACTCGGCCCCTCCCGTCGGCGGCGACACCCTCTGGGCAAGCGGGTACTCGGCCTACGAGAAGCTGTCCCCCGACTTCCGCAAGATTATCGACGGAAAGCAGGCAGTTTACGTCTCGGCACACCCTTACCTAGACCGAGAACACCCCGAGGAGGGACCCAAGCACATCGAGCGGATCCACCCACTGGTGAGGACTCACCCGGCCACTGGCTGGAAGTCCCTGTTTGTCAACAGGGCGATGACGCGCCGGATAGTCGACCTGGACAAGGCCGAGAGCGACGTGATTCTCAACTATCTGTTTGATGTGTATGAGAAGAACGTCGACATCCAGGTGCGCTTCAAGTGGACGCCTAACACTAGCGCCATTTGGGATAACAGGTATGTGACCTCTTGAGCCTGCATGAAAGTTTATGTGTGCGAGAATGTAAACTGACACCTCATCTCAGAATTACGATCCACAACGCAAGCTGGGACTACGCCGGCAAGCACCCAAGACATGGAACCCGTGTGACATCGCTGGCCGAGAAGCCGTATTTCGACCCAAGCGCGCCGACCCGACGGGAGGCTCTGGGACAGCTCGGCGCGGATGAGTTGCAAGTCGATGGACCCGCGTAGTAAGATAGCTGATTGGGTGTTTGTAGGAGGATCGTTGGTAGGATATGTCATGACTCAATGAATGCAAGATTGTACAGTACCAAGAGCAACCGTGTAGATCCGATCCAATGAATCTAACGACTGCATTGATGATAAGTGTCATGAACCGGCTCAGGAGGTGAAGCAACCGTAAAAGCGTGAGCATTTTCCTCGAGCTTCACGTGTTCTGCATATGATTGATCATGTGTGAATGTGTTTGAACTTGTCCTATAATTTATGACACTGTGAGCTAGAAAGCCAAGGGACTACTCAATATCGTCTGATGGGATGTGAGAAGACCCGCCAATGCTATTAAATTCTACTTTCTAACTCCATGTCTCCATTTGCGTTGATTCTTGTTGGATATCAAACTGCACGTGAAACCCGGCGCCATTCAGAAGAGTATTTTCAGACTCCAACCAGCGCAAAGACCCTTGGCAATGAAAAAAGCACACAATGACAAGAAATACAAGCCTCCAGCGAATATAATTAGCCCGTAATAAGCGCCATCACACCACTGAACAATAGCCCCGGCCAGTGGCACACCCACCAGCGTGCCGAAACTAGCAAGGAAGAACGCCGTCCCGTTTCTCTTGCCATAGTCCTCGGTCCTGCACGCTTGACCAATACAGACCGGCGTCAGGCTGATGCCAGCGCCCGACCAGAAGCCGAAAAGGATGGCAAAGGCGATAGTGGCGCCTTGGGTGCCAGCGGCCGTCAGCCACAATGCATATATTATTGTGGCGCACACACCCGCGGTAATGCACATAACGTTCATTGGGCCGAACCGGTCTGCGAGATAGCCCGGCAGCGCCCGGCCGGGGATGGCGCCAGCATTAACAAGGGCGTTGAGCAGCAGTGAAGTCTGGAGGTCGATGCCCTCGTGGATAGCATACGAACAGATATACGTATAAGGGATGAAGACGGCAAACTCGATCAGGAAGACTGCGAGCGCGGTCGCACCGAACCCGGGGTCGGCGAGCGCCTTGAGGTCGATGGCGGCGCCGGCCTTCTTGTTGGGCGGGAGGCGCTTCTTGAGTAGCAGACAGGCACCGACAGACGCCACGGCGCATATCAACCCGATTGTTCTGATCGCCCAGGGAAACCCCACCCGCGGCGCCATGAAGACCATGATGAGCGGGAAGACGACGCCACCGACGCCACCCGCGGTGCAAGCTACCCCGGTTGCCAATGCGCGTCTTTTCGAGAACCAGTGTCCCACGGCGGCGATGCTGGGGTTGAACAGAAGGGACGCTGAAATGCCACCGAGGACTCCAAAGGTGAGCAGGAACTGGTAATATTCTGGGCCAAATCAGCTTCGGCCTTCAGACCAGTAAGAGACCAATTTTAATTCGTGGGAGATGTGCTCACCTTTGCAGACGCTCATTATCATGGTGGACGCCACAATTCCTATACATCCCGGCACCACGAGAAGCCGAATATCGTGAGCATCGAATATCGGGCCTGGACACAACAAATTAGGCTTTCTTCGAGTCCGTGACATTTTGGAAAATGGGACAACATACCGACTTGAGCACCGCAAAAATACAAGAAGAACGCGTATGTGCTAAAGACCCAGCCAATGGTCGACTCAGACATTCCCTCCAGCTCATGCTCCGAGACCCAGGCCTGCAGGACAGCCAGGGTGTTGAGGACGCCCATGGACGGGATCATGGCACACCACGCACCCGCGACGACAAGCCATGCTTCTTTTCCGCCCTCGGGATAGGTCTCGGAGTAGATTTCTTCATCGTCGAATGTTTGCATCTCTGGTGTTGACACGTTAGCTTTGTGATTGGCAGGTTCGCGAGTTTTGGCGCAGTCATTGCGGCTCATCCAGTGTAGCTTACCTTGGGCCGGAGACGCCAGATTGGACTGTCCCGGGAGCTGCATGCTGAGTGGAATTCCCTTTTACCAAGTCGAGTTGTTTTCAGCTGCATTAAACCAGGCAGGTGGAGGAGGGTTGAGACTTTGGCTGATATACTACAGAGACTTTTCGCGGACGACCTAACGAGTGGAGAGGAAATCTACAATTGGCCAATCAGGATGCTTGCATTCACAGATCAATTCGATTTCTAATGCTACTCTTGCCTAGGCCTTTGCACATCGTGGCTAGCGCAGTTTGTGGGTCCAAGTGATGTCGGGAAGAGACGAGCCGGATGGCATGGTCCTCACCGTAGAAGCGTAAAGGGATGGGTTCTTGTTCTCGGACCCAAGTCCCAGTCATGTCGGGGACACGCGAGCCGGATGACATGTTCTCCTTTATGAAGCATTAAGTAATAACTTTTGACTTCCGCGTGAAGAACACACGAAAATGTGAGCAGCCGAACTTGTTGTCGTACTTCATCAACCCAGGGCCTCTGATCCGAGGAACCGAATTTGTTCCATGTTCCCCAAGCCGAAGGCCTAAGGCGCCCTAGATGGCCCACCGTGGCTAGTGATATCTGGTTCGAAATTGGAATTCCTGAAAATGATCATTGGCACTTGAATCCTTGGTAAACAATGACCTTGTATTGAGGGTAAGGACAAGTATCCATGAGTAGAGTAGGCGAGCACATTTAGCATGAGCGCAAGTTGATGGTGCGAAGGCAGGGGGGTCCGAATTTTGATTTCTGTTCCCCCCTTGTTTTTGGTTTCCAGTGTCTCTTCTACAGTCGAAGCCGTCAATACATCAAGGGTGAGTGCTTCCGATACCTTTCTTCGTTTGAGCGCTTTGTCCTGCAATCCTAACGATCTACCGATGCTCGGTGCTCGGTCTCGGTGTGCAAGCGCACCTAGGTCCAGTGAACACGCCGAGCTCCACGCCGAGCTTGACCGTCAGGTCGGCGGCCAACTGCTCGGCCTCGGACTTGGACCCTCCACTTGTCACGAACATAAATTGAAAAATCCTGACCGCAAGGCTGCTCCAAACCATTCAATGACGTTCTATCAAAAGCTGGGCTTGAACTTGACTCCACTTTGGGGAAACCATGCAAGGCTTTGGAGGGCTAATTCTTCTATGTTCTTGTCATGGCAATAATGTTGCGAAAGGCTCAGACAAAACATTAGATGCATCGAGATGTGGTTTGAAATGTTGTGGATATGGATATAAGTATAGATTGTACA
This sequence comes from Diaporthe sp. PMI_573, assembly GCA_021399435.1. Lineage (NCBI taxonomy): Eukaryota > Fungi > Ascomycota > Sordariomycetes > Diaporthales > Diaporthaceae > Diaporthe > Diaporthe sp. PMI_573. The sequence continues at coordinate 398,564 of JAJTUP010000007.1, read as the reverse complement.
AAATATTTACAGTGATTACTGAGTTCCGTGAGGAATGTTTTCTAGGCCAGACGAGCGGATATACGCTCGACCCTTACTCCCCGGCGCCGGCTTACTGCAAGTGCAGTCCGGTCAAAAGACTGCCGCCAGGACAAAAGACCTCCCCCGATGCATATGAAAAGTTTACAGTGCTCTCCGCACGCGGCCAAGCAGACCAGCTGCTCTCCACGTGCCATGGCAATCTCTCATGAGAGCAAATGTGTCCGCGACCCAACCATCCGGATGCCCAATCAAATCCGCCCTCGTTCACTTGTGCATGAACCTCTCGTTCAGGCCAATATCGGCGAACATGTACCGGTCATTTATGAGATGCATGGCCACATAGCCCATGACATACTCGTTCCATGCTTGGGCATAGCGCCCCTTGGTGGCGAGCAAGCTCGTGACGCTCAGGTATCTCTGGGCGGTGTCGGCGACAATCTCCCTCATTGCGGCCATTGCTGTCTTGTTCTCGCTCTTCGCCTTGCTGTTCACGTAGTTCTTGGTCTCGCCGGCGACTTCCTCTTTGTAGAAGCTGTACGTGGTCAGCATTGGCTCCCTCGCTTCGCTGGGCCGATTACTCTGGAACTTACGATAAAATGTCATTCGTCAGGTTGATGAACCTTCCCATGTCCGGAATAGCTTGTAGGAAGCTTCCGATATCGGGGTACAGTGCCTTGGGGAAGATGAAGCCGGAATAAGTGTCCGGGAGGCCCTCGTTGTTACGGAAGTAGTACGGCCAGCTCGCGGCCGCCTGCGAGGGGACGAGCTCCTGGAACTCGCGGCGCGTCTCGAGCGCATTCGAATTGACGAAGGCTAGCGCCGAGAGCACTATATTATTGGCAATTATGGGGTCGTAGTGTTGGTATGTGTTCCGTAGCGTCTGGGCAAAGTGGTCCAATAATAGCGAGGGTTGCGGCTGGCCGGTGTAAAAGCGGGCTTGAAAGTGCGCCAGGTCCGAGGCTATCCGCTTGTTCGTATCGTCGATGAGGAATCCAAGCCACGTGAAGATCCCAATGTGGAGCTGAACCTCCAGAGGGTGGGAGGGGTACATGTCCTGATTGGAAAAGAAAAAAATGGCGCGTCAGCTGACAGGTCCCGAGTCTGTGCCCTGGAAGCGCACCGCATGACTGCGCAATGCAGCCCTACAGGGCTGCAGGCCCGACTGGGTGGAATGGAGTGTAAGAATTGCGGTACTCACTATTGCGACGGACAGGCCCGTCTCGAAACACTGCCGGGAGTGCTTGTCTTGGTTGTAGGGGACCCCGGAAGCAGCCGCATATTCAGTCATGGCTGCACGCAGAGCAGTTCTGTCTGGCTTCGAGGGAGGATCGTAGTCGATTGTCTCGAGGAAGTTGGATATGAGAGGACGAATGGTCGAGACCAGTTGGGTTTTCTTTGCTGCAGGTTCTGGAACCATCTTGGTCACTGGAAACTGCTCGTAGCTGCCCATAGCGACTAATATCGAGGGGCAATGCTTTCGTGAAGGTCGATTAACTGGTCAACTATGTGGCACTGACAAAGCCAGGAGAACTTGCGGTAGCACTGTGTTTGAAGAACATCACTTAAAATGAAACGTGGGAATCGGACATATATATACGTAAAAGGTCAGAAACGTGGCTTCTGCCTTGCGAACTGGTGTGGGTGCGATGCTTCGGGTGATGCTCGGGGGTCTCGAGGTGAGTGAGTCCCACGATCCTACACCATGGCGGTTCACTCCGCACACTCGCCAATCGGGCGGTTCCCACACTTCCCAATGTCGACTGGGCGCTGCAGTTGGCATCCTCCTGGGAAGTAGAAGCCTCACACTCATCACAATCTAGCTGCCCGGCCCCCAATTTACTGCCAAACGGGAGGATTTCAGGCGGTGTTCAATTGTTCCTCTAGTCAAATCTGGGGGTTTAGGCAGCCCAAACCATGCACAGCCCCGGCGTGATTACTGCTTCTGACCAAGTGGGTGGGTAACTGAACGGGGCGCCTGCTTACGCCCGCCCGCTGCCTCAATCCCCAGTCACCACATCAATTGCACCGGTGTGACTATTGAGCATCAATTCGGCCAGTGCGGGACGGAACAGGTAAGCCGTTCGCTAATAATGGACATTGCTCATGTCATGTCTTTTTGTGGTCACGGTTGTACAAGCCCGACCCGCGGGAATGGATTTGGCCCCCATAAGCAGTTAGACTCTGGTTCGCGAAAGCCCCGAATGCGTCCCAAGGCGTTGGGAATTTAGAGCCTCAATTCATCGAGGACTGAAGTCTGTGTGTGTCATTCTCCACACCTTGGAGTGGCCCCTACGGCCCAGAACTGCAAAGTCTCAGCCGCATGGCGTTCAAGCCTCCGCGTGGACGACGATCATGCCCGGGTGTGGGACCAAAGTGGAATAATTGCGAGAACAATGACGTCGGATGCGTGAGCTAAATCAAGCCTAAACTGAGCATACAGGCACATGAAGTGGTCTACGCGTAGAAACACTTCTCAATCTCCCTTGCAGCCGCAAACAGGCTGCTGTCATGATACTTCCGCGCAACAATCTGCAAGTTAATCGGCGCCCCCTCGAAGTCGCCTGCAGCCCACAGCTCCCGGACGTGCGCATCCTCCTTTCCCAGCGGCTCGCCGGGTGCATAATGCTCCTGTCCCTTCGGCAAGGCTCTCACCGGCGTAGGAACCACCACACCGGGGCAATCCACGTAGTTCCAGAATGCAGTGTAGTTCCAGTACAAGGCGGTATCGTGCGTGCTGGCCGGACCAACGAAAACAGGACAGAGCACCACGTCTACGTCCTGTTCCGTCCAGTGGCTCGCGAATTCGCAACGGAAATTGTCCCGCTCACAGCGCATATCGAACATTTGCTGAAATGCGTAAGGCGGGCCCTCGGCGTCTTGGATCGTCCACTTTGTCAGGTGTTCCATGGGCTCTCCTGTCTTCTCCAGCCCGGCCTTGATCCCGGCGCCGCCGTCTGGCGTGTAGGCTTTGCGGATATTCCTTATCGCATCCGCGACACGGTAGGGGGTGAATGGCCTCACCTCGATGGAGGCATCGCTACTGAGCTTATTCTTCGCCCATTCGAGTGCGCGAATTACAGGCGGCTGCGGCTGGATCACACCGTCGTGCATCATGATACCGACTTTCAAGGCAGGAGGAGAAGGCAAGGGGGTGCCGAGTCCGGTCCATGGCAGAGGAACAAGGCTCGGTTCTCGCAAGAATGGCTTTTCGCCAACAACAAGTGACATGAACATGTCCATGTCCCGCAGCGATGCCCCCATCGGCCCACAAGTCGCGAGGATGGTCAACTCCGCCGGGTTCCCCGTATGCAGCATCCCGAGGCTTGGAAGATAGTGGCTGGTGGGCTTGAAGCCGTATATACCACAGAAGCCAGCAGGGCCACGTATGCTTCCTCCAATGTCCGAGCCAACCCCCAAGACGGAGCCCCGGAGCGCTATCAAGGCGCCCTCACCACCACTCGAGCCACCTGCGGACAGGTCGATGTTGTGGGGGTTGAGGGTTCGCCCATATGGGCTCACGGTCTCCAGGTGCATAATGTGCTGGGGCTGGTTGGTCTTGCAGTAGAAGACGGCGCCCAGCCGCCGCAGGATGGCCACGACGTGGCTGTCCTCCTCGTCAATCTGGCGGCTGGCGATGTAACCGTCAGCGGACCAGTGGCCCGCCATCTGGACGTGCTCTTTGATGGAGATCGGCACGCCGTGGAGCGGACCGACGGTCCTGCCGGTCGCGGTAAGGTGGTCGTCGAGCTTCTGGGCCTGTGCGACCGCCTCGTCCATAAACCATTCTGTCAGGCAGCATGTAAGCTGATGGGCGATGACAGCCCGCTTGGCGAAGGCGGTGGCGACAGCCACTGCCGTGAGCTAGCTGTCCCTGATGGCCTGGGCGAGTGCGGTCGCATCGTAACCCTCGGTGATTCCCAATTCGTCAGGAGTCAGCAGTCCGCAGTCACGGGGAATACTGGTCACATTTCTGGGCGGGTTTCGGATTACGTCGGCTGGCAGTAGGAGCTCCTTTGGGACCTTGTCCGCGAACTGTTGCTGCACAATGCGGTCACGGAGTTCCTCGTATTCCGGTGTGCCTTTGGCAACGGGCACCGTTTGGACGATTGGGAAAGCTGTGGACATGGCTGGATTTGGCTTTTCGAAAGGGTGTGGTGTAAGCTGTCAGACGGAGGGAGTGTGTGTTGCTTGGCTTCGCTGAGCGCACCGGCTTCGCGAAGTGGTGTAGTCAGTCAGCCAAACCAGTCTAGGTTCACGCTAGGAATAATATCAGCCGCCAACTGTTGCCCGGCCGGCGGGGGCCAGTGGCTTGGAGGAGTGAACGGCCGGCGGGGTATCACCGTTGTGACGCATCCTGCATACAGAGATGGGCGCGTGATAAGGGACTGGCGAATTGCCTGTGGCTATCGGGCAATTTCTACGCCACGGCGGTATCCCTTCCCACCCACTGCCCGAGACTCGATAACGATGATACAATGGAGGCACTGATTGAACCAAGATGACAAACGCTTCGACCAGTAGTGATCATTAATCAATATTACCCTGGGTCTGGCATGGTTCAACGGTCTCGTTACACAATTGCACCATGTCTTCTTGCCGAGAATCCCGCATTCATGCACGTGAGAGCGGCTCATAGGGACTCACTGATGACGCCCAACGTCGCGAAGTCAGACCTCATTCCATGGTACTGGTTGTGCAGATTATAGTCAGCCAAATACGCTCGATGTATGTCGGCCTATCCGTGAAAGACATGCCTGATGGGTGTACAGCCCTGTGATTATAGTTCTTCCAGTGACTTCCACTCGTCTATTGATTATCCTACCATCCTTTTCCCTAACTAATTTACGAAAATCTTCCTTGTTCCTCAGCCGGAAAGAACGGCCTCGAGTTGTTCCGATCTGTCATAGTTGAGGTATAAAATTAGCAACCGATAGTCCCAGGACGGGGTGCAAATATGAATAGTTAGAAATATACCCTCACGTCTTGCACCGAACTAATTTGTCCAATGTGGTTTTTCGCTCCACCAGACGTGAGAAGCGCAACATCGATGGACGCTATTAGCTCGCCACCCGGTCCGTCAATGCTAAAACAGTGAGCGCCATAACATGCAGGCCCATCACATTTATGGCGGCCAAGAGAGTGACAGCTGTCGGGGACAGCGACGTCGTTATATTTAAATTCGATGGCGCGTAGCCTTGAATCGAAATGGAATTGAAGTGCGACGAGATGTCTCAGGTAGGTCCCATTGGGTCCCCCAAAATGATTCCAAATAAGCGGTCGAAAGCCACGAGCATAATGTTGTGCATATAAGAAGGAACGTTGATTCAGGTAGAGAGACGGCTGAGGGATTCCCGGAAACCAGAGTCCGGCTTGCCGAAGGCTATCGTATTCCTGGTGGTTGGGAGCTTTTGCGATCGTGGTCTCGGGGAGTGATCGAGGTCGAGCAACTGCAATGCTGACAACTTTGCACGCCTATAGGGGGCCTGTTAGCGAGATAAAGGTCATTTCTTCGAATAAGACATACATCCAGTCCGAACTCCAATGCGACTATAGGGCCTTGCGAGACCAAGCAATCTGTTTGTGGCAGGTCCTCTGACCGCCCATACCATGCTGAACAATTACTACCACCATCGCTCACAAATTGAAGGCCTTGTACTCCTCTTGGGCCGATTGCGAGCCTGATGCCAGACCAAATGTCCGAACCAAGTTCGACAATCTGCTCGGTCGGGGCTCTATAGCCGACTTGGGCACCGTCCCCGTCTCCATAGTCCAGCCTCAGGCCTGAGAGATAGGATTGCTCGCCGACCTGAATGAATGACAGCGCGATTCTTATATTCTGCCCAGGTGAAATCGGTCGCACTTGTTGTCGGTGCAATACACGACAGCCGCGCATGAACAAACAGTGTGGCCGTTCGGGAGGTGGGTTGCAGATGTCAGCTTGCGCGGCTATCCATTCAACATTCCCATCATTTGTTTTGTCTTCAAACGAAGTCGTTTTAATCAGCGGTTTCAGGGAAAAGACACCATGGAGGCGAAGCGCCATCTCCCAGACTCGTCTCCTGTTTCGCATCCCGCCCGAGTGTGAGGCTTGGGCATCGGATGTTTGCTTGTACAGAAAACGCCAGTCACGTCTACTGCCAGGCAGATGCTGTGCCTCAAAAAACCAAGATCGCTCTGCTCCGTGTCTTAGGAACCTCGTGGACCAGAACTGCTGACTATCGAATATGTCCCATAGGCCGCGTAAGGCCAGGCGTCCAGTCAGGAAGTCCGTGGTAGGCAGATGCCTGGCAATCTCAAAGCGAAGCTCTTGGGGCAGCCGTGAGAACCGGTCGACCGTGCCACGTGACAATGAGAAGGACTCGGGCCTCACTGGTGGCGACTGTGGCTGTTCTTGAAGAATCACGAGGGCCTCATTCAAGACAAAGGGGTCGCTGGTAACAGTTGATATGCGGAGAGTTGGTTCATTCAGTTCAGAATCATCAGAATCATCTTCTCGAGTTGGCGCGGGGCCATAGCGTTCCACCCACTCTCTTTCGGCTTCAGAGTCACCAGACTCGGTGTCCTCGAGATCATCCATTTCGTAAACCCAAGGATCCTCGAAAACATCCCAAGGATAGTAGGGCTTTTCTCCCCAATAGTAAAGGCCGCCATAGTCGTGTCCCCAGGTGGCGCAATCTATGAATCGCTTCGGTATCGACAAGCAGAGTTCGTACAGACGGTCCAAGGGGACAGGGTCGGGGTAGAAGACTCTCTCCAACACAGACCAGCAACTTTCGTGAAATACGAAGCCATAAAGGCTATTTTCGAACCGGTCTCTAACACCAAGTTCCTGGCTTTGTTCCTGTCTGTAGCCAATGCTGTTCCAACGGGTATCCGCTTCAGGGGGTGGGACGAAGGAGCCCTCATCGACATCAACAAAAAGACCCACGCCTGTCAACGTAACATTCCCTCCCAAGGAAGAAACCACTGTTCCTCCGGTTGTCAGACAACTTTCCACTGAAATCCTAGAGGTAAGAACTTGCCTGCTCTGAACTCGCTCAACCAAGAAATGGGCTTTTTCTTAGGATGGGCAGGCCGTATGGTAAAACCGCACAGATTACAAGAAGACGTGATCGGACTCATGATGTTTGGCGGGGCATGGGATGGGAAGTAGGAGGGTTCCAGAGATAAACTTTGTCCCTCTGGGAATTAGATCGTGACTTGAATGTCTTTTGCAGTTGACTCTTTGAGGGGAGGTCCTTTGTTGCATAAGGCCGCCCAGCGGAACCGGCGAGCTTTGTTCCTCGGGCCACCGCCCAACTCGAAACACAGATGCATCTGGCAAGCCGGATAGGAAGACCGCATGCATTGAAAGAAGTTTCGGCTAATAAATCAAATGGCACGACGAAGTGACTCAACGCAAAATCGACATTTAATTAAGGAGGGACCTTCGACCCTGGATGCCTGCCCTTAGGCCTGTGGAACCGTCAGGTGGTCTTCCCAATTGCATATTGTTCGAATTCACTTACGGCGATATATATGGCCGTTTTTTATATATCGCCGTTGTCGGCAGTAAGAAATGGATAGGATATATATGTCTATTAGGGCTATTTCCTTATCATGTAGATAAACAGCTAGTACTTAGGTATTGGAACTTATGTATAAATATCTCATAGAACACGCTATATAATAAAAAGACTTCGAGTAATATAACAACCTAGTATCATTAGCTTTTTAATAAGAGGGTTAGTCAGTAGTAGGAACCTATTTTGACTAACAAGTCTAAAGGTTGCCAACAAAAGTTAAGAGGGCTGAGAAAGAGGAATGTAAAAAGGTAATTACTGGCGGGATTCAAACCTATGCCCTCGGCTGAGCCAACGCAGATGGTAGCCTGGCGTGCGACCAGCTGTGCTGTGGTACCACTCATTGATTGTATATCCAGAAAGAGTGGTGTTTGTAAAAAGCAGCGTTCACCTTGGCCAACAGGAACAGACTTGACTATGAAAGTAAGACAGCATTAGGGGACGATTTAACACCAAAAGTTCATCCTGGCATGAAGAATGGGGACTTCAGGTTTATCCGCACGTTGGACTCTGACCAAGGCTTGCACGGACAATTATCTGTTGGTGAAACATATCCACGGCCGAGACCGATTTGACCTTGTTGTTAGTTCTAAAACGCACTTGTTTGGGCATCACTGTTGTAACCAGACCATTCCTGGACGCCTTTGTGACTGAATCAATTGGGAGAAGACGTTGATCAGTAGCAAAGAAAGGGTCTCAGGATCTGTTGGCTAGACACATGGACCTTTGTCGCTGTGAGTAGATGTGGCCATTTCAGCAGCAGCCGTTGTGAACTTGGTGTAAACACACTTATTATTTATACTCGCACAGTCGCATGGTGATCTAGAATCTTTGGAATCCTTGCCATCGTGCTTCACACAATCTACTTAAAAGTCTCATTTTACACACATCACACTTCACACACGAGTTTGAAATCTGCGTAACCATGCCTTCATCCCACGAAAAGCCGGAGCCCTCCTCCGCAGGCGGAACCCTTAAAGGGCCTAAGGTCTTTGATTCCTAATTAGAAGTTCTGCTTATTCTTGTTTAGAATCGGATTAAAACTGTAAGGCGGTTGCTGATCTGTCTCGTTTCCTGCCAGTATTCACACAAAGTCGGCTTCCAAGACCTTTATAAAGGTCTCAACAAGAACTCCGTCGAGGCGAACGTGGATGAAATCTGGACGTACATTCTCAGGCGCTACTTTGCTAATGACGATCGATCCGACGACGACTATTCTATTGCGGTTCAGCAGCGAGTGGTCGACGAAGAAGGCGAAACTGCAGATCTAATAATTAAGACGGTCAGAAATGACGCCTTCCAGAAGATCATATTTATCGAAGACAAGAGGGTCAAGTTTGAGGGTCGGAGTTCCAACTGGAAAAAAAGCCCACGCACAGCTGGAAAACTACATGAAACTCTCCAAGGCATCCGGAGGCGCGGACAAGGGCGAGCCGCTGTATGGTGTTGTCACTGTGGGAAGATACTCCCGGTTCTACTGCATGGCAGAAAAATCCACCACCCTTGACGATATGGCAGAGTTCCAAGGGAGATATTTTGAGTTCCTGGCTGATGAGGATGAGATTGATTACATCTTGATGTTGTTGAAGGCAAAGACTAAATAGCTATCCCACTCGCGACAATGAATCCTTGGCAGCGCCTGGGCAGGCCCGCGTGGAAGTAGTGCGCTGACCGCACAATGTGTTAGAATGCCTGGTTTGTAAGTTATCGTTACGGAATCAGATGTACGTAGGCTTTACCACTCCATATACAAAGAGACGTTCGTTTGCACAGTTCCAATTGTATGTTAGTCCAGTATATACCAAAAGTCATTGACCAAGCACACTGCCAAGTCCAAATCGGACATGGCGAACATCCTCAGATGACAGCTTTGGGCTCTGAATCGGATCAAGTCCATATGATGGTGCACAGGACCGTACGTTATGGCACACAAGGGTCGCGAAGCCCGAAACTGCAAGTTTTCGGTCCAGTTCATAATTAATGATTTACGGCGTTGTGGAAGGACTTGTGAATCTTGCAGATCATATGAGAAGTCCCTTATCCGAATCTTGGCCTGCAAGAAACACAACTGGACGAATCTCAGTTCAAGGTAAGCAGACATGGATTTGTCGGTGCATTGCATAAAACATGTCCGAGTTTATTTGAAAGTAGTACTAATCCATACGTATATTGGATGAAAGCAAGATTTGATAGTGTAGTCTTCGAACTAGATCCGACATCAACAAGCTTACAGAATTGCCCGAGTTGCCCTCTCAATGCGCCTCATAAAGCCCTCGGTCAAAGCGAGGTGTGTCACATTTCCGATAAATGCGACGGCCATGACGATACTTGTAATACATGTGGTTTTGTGGCCAAGAACCCATCTTCTCAGGTAGTTAAGGTACCAAAGCCTGCTGCCTCCCTTCACGACGAAAGCATTCCAATCAGGGAAGAGCGTCGCCAGTTGGAACTCAATGGCCAAGCCTGGCCACGATGCAGCATTCCGGCCAAATTCGCCAATATACCAGTTGGAACAATTTCCAGAGAAGACGCTTCCACGCAGCCTGTGCTGGATCTCGTTGGTCTTGCGGTTCTCGACCGCCTCTTTTACCTCAATGACGGAGGCGCGGCCGTCCAACAATGGCTCGAACAACGCCTTTGCTGCGTAAGCGACCTGGGTCTCGCAGGCGTACAGTGCTGAGTTATTGGCTGGGAAGACGTTGGGACCGAACCTGGCAGCAGAAACGGTCAACAGAATGCCGAATTGAGCGGATTGTGTACCTTACAGAATAGCGAGATTGGGAAAGTTGTGCACAAAGGTGCCCAGATACGCTTGGGCTCCACGGCACTCCCTCCATTGTTGGTCAAGCGAGTTGCCATCGGCCCCGACAATGTGCATTGGAGTGAGGAACTGCGAGACTTTGAACCCAGTAGCGAGGACAATGATATCATACTCATCTACTCTGCCAGAGGAGCTTACGATGCCGTCTGCCGTGATTTTTTGTAAGCCCTCGGGGATGAGCTCAATGTTGGGGCGATGAAGGGATTCCAGATAATCGGGGTCTGCGATCTTTCTTTTGCATCCCAATTCAAAGTCGGGAACCAAGATTTCGTGATACTTCTGTGGGGCCTTTGTATAGATGTACTCCCTCGCATGTTGTTCTTCCTTTAGCCGCTGCTTGATGCCCTCCTCGGAGCCCCGGTAGGCATAGGATTGCCTGTCAATGGCCCAGAAGATATTCCATCGCAGCAGGCGCATCAGAAAAGGGACATAACGAAATGCAGCCTTCTCCAGGGTGTTGAATCGGTGGTTCGGCCGCTCGTGGTACCACTGAGGGCTTCGCGCGTACTGTTTAACTGAGGTCGCGCGTTTGGCAATCGAGGGGATGACTTGAACTGCGCTGCAGCCGTTGCCAATGACAGCCTGAGTGAATTGTAGTCAGAAAAGTGTTATTTGGCGGCGATGATAAGCGATCGTTCCCAGAACTTACCAAGCGCTTGCCGGTGTAATCCACATCGTGGCGCCATCGGGCAGTGTGGAACATCGGCCCCTTGAAATCTTCCATGCCCTCGAAATGAACCTACGAGCCGTGGTCAGTTGATTTGACTCCGAGGTCATCTTCAGCTTCCATGAAACTCACATCTCGCGGGAACGAGATTCCGCCGACAGCACTGACGAACACTGTGGCTCGCCGTGCGAATGCGATACCAGTCTTGAGGTCTTTGAGCTGCACTCTCCACTGTGCGGCGGCGGAGTCCCAGACGGCACCCACGCATTCAACGGAAGTATTGACATGCGGTCTCAGGTGGAATTTGTCGACAGTGTCTTCAATGTATTGCAAGATTTCTGCCTGTTCGGCGAGCTCCTTAGACCAGTTCGGATTGAGGTTGAAGCTGAAGGAGTATAGCTGAGAATGCACGTCGCATCCACTTCGAGGTTGTCAGCTCCTCGGTACGGCAAACTGAAACGCGGGCACAAGAGCTTACCAGCCTGGATATGTGTTTGACCTCCATGTTCCCCCAACGCCGTCTAACTTCTCATATATCGTGAAGTCCTCGAAACCAAGTTCATGTTTCAATTTGTGCGCCATTGCAATGCCCGAAGGCCCGGCGCCGATTATGATAGCATCGAGAACCATTGTTGTCCGATGGCCTGGTCAAGAACGAAGAAGGAAGGATTCGCATAGGCAACGCAATTCTTTCTGGACCCCGGGAGAAGAGAACAGTGTCTGGGTCCAAGGTTATTTCAGAGTTGAACTCGATACATTCCCACGCCGCAACTCAATCCCGATGTCAATGATATCCCGAATGGTACTCATCGGGACTTTGATAATTGCTCCTCGTTGCGTGGAATTACGATGAAGTCATGCCTCCCCGGAAGTCAGCTCCGTGTGCGGCCGACCGTTAGCGGTGTCGTCGGATTCTGAAAACCGAGCTGACACGCACTACTGGGAAATGGCAATATCACGCGAGGCCAAAAGCGGCTACCATCGACAACACGTCAAAAGCCAACAAGTGTTACGGCTGTGTTTGATTCTGAAAGCTCGCTGCCGGGCAGGACTAATCGGCCAAGATCAATTTTATCTTATCACAAGATGGGGAGCGTCTCAGCACCACTGCCTGACAGCATTCAGGCTCAGGTCCTCTATGGCCCAAAAGATTTGCGCCTGGTTCGTGTAGAATGATGTCCAAATGACAAGTAATTCTGTGCTAACAGCTGTTGTTCTCTCCGTCAGGTTTCCGAGCCAATCAGCGCCCCGAAAGGGGAGGAAGTGCAGATTGCGATGAAAGCGACAACTCTGTGCGGGTCTGATCTTCACTACTACACATACTTCCGCAACGGAGACATCCAGATCAAGGAGCCGCTCTCGCAGGGTCACGAGACGGCCGGCTTGGTGGTCGCCGTCGGCTCGGACGTTCAGTCAAAATATGGGCTGAAAGTGGGAGACAGAGTAGCCGTGGAGGCGGGAGTGCCCTGCGACGAGTGTGAGGTGTGCCTGGATGGGGACTACAACGTCTGCGAGAAGATGCGATTTCGCAGCAGCGCAACCGCGTTTCCACACTATCAGGGCTCCCTTCGGGAGAGATTCAACCACCCGGCAAAATGGGTTCACAAGTGAGTCCTGCCCCTGCCTCTTGCTTTCTGACTATTCTTGCGACCGCGGGCAACAACTTTGGAAGACGATGCTGAATGACGAGGAATTTTGAAGGCTACCTAACACGCTCTCCTATGTCGACGGAGCGCTACTGGAGCCCCTTGCGGTCGCGATCCACTCTGTCCGCAAAGCGGATGCAAAGCCAGGGGCGACGTGCCTCGTGATTGGGGCTGGTGCAGTCGGCCTCCTCTGCGCGGCGGTAGCTAAATTCTCAGGGTACAGTCGAGTTGTCATGGCTGACATCGCTTCGAATCGCCTTGCCTTCGCACTGCGGAATGAGTTCGCCGATGAGACAGTGGAGCTGGTCCCCAGGAAGCCAAGTAGCGTTGACAGCGGCCTGGCTTGCGCTAAAGAAGATGCTGCAACCATGGTGTGCAAGAACAAGGGCGAGAAGTTCTCAAGGACCTTTGAATGCACTGGTGCAGAGGCTTGTGTGAGAACAGCCATTTATGTAAGCCATGCAGGAGGAGCATACGCCTCGAACAAGAATCTACCTTCACCTATCCATGCTGATTTCAAATGACAGGCGACACGAGGCGGCGGCAAGGTTCTGCTTGTCGGAATGGGCACACCGATTCAGACATTGCCTATATCGGCTGCAGCGTTGCGTGAGGTAGACCTCGTTGGGGTGTGGCGGTATGCTAATTGTTATCCTCGCGGACTGGAGATCATGGAGAAATCCATTGAGGATAAGTCAGTGCCAGATCTCAGGACTCTTGTTACTCATTCTTTCAACAGCCTCTCGAGTGTCCCAGAGGCATTCTCCATGGCTGGGCGGACAAGTGATTATACTGGGGCGTTGGTTGTCAAGGTGGTTGTTCAAAATTGAAGTTCGCTGTAAGGCTTTCGAGTCGGTTCATCCGTCATCCCACTTCACGCACTGAAATTGCCCCCCCAGTAACGATTGGAATGCCACAATCCACGGTCTAGCTGAGACCGCGCAAGAGATGGATCATCAGGCGCGGGTTACATCCAACATGGTGCGGCGTTTAGTGGGCGATCCAGCCGCGGAGGGGGCACGACGCTTGGAACCTGCCGACGCTACAACCAGGCGAGCCTGCCATGTCCTCTTGACGTGAAGAAGGACGTCAAGCGTGCGGGCTGCATTGTTGAAGACATTGCCAAGCTCAGCCAGCGTACGACAGCACATTTCAAGATGGCCCGTCAACCGGCGGTGGTTCTCAATGTCCCTCTCTGATACGGTAGCGTAGACTAAGACGAGCGCGGCGCTGAATGTGATCTGGACCACGAGGATATTGACCTGGCGGAGGGAATGCTGTCCTTCGTACCAGGAAAGGAGAGTCGATATACGGGATGCTGAATTCACACACATTTCGCGGGCATGCTCAGGACCCTTGCCGACTAACGGGCGTGGTTGGATGTAACGTTTAGCAACGAAGGGACGGTGTAGGAGTATGATGAGGTATTCGTAGAGCATGCTACTCCTTTGTTAAAAATCGTTCACACCGTGGATTGACAGACTGTAACCTTACTGTAAGATGAGGACGTGGGGTGGACATTTAGCCGGCTCAGGATCGCCGAGATCCACTTCGAGCTCCTGAGGAAGGTTTTGCCTCCAAGAGAGCAGGTGCGCCAAAGTGCGCTCTCCTAGCTTGACTAGATCAATCTTGGATGCGTCCACTTGAAAATACCTATCAAGGTCAACAGTGCAAAGGGGAAAGCCAGAGGCAATGAAACTCACAGACAGCCTTCAAGAGGCGACATGATCCTTGGGAGCTGGACCCAATGCTCGACGAAACGCTCCTGATGATCCAGAATTCCAATTTGTTGGTCATTACCACGATGGCGAAAGCATTCTGGCCGGTCTTGATCTAGGTGGACTGAGAAGGCCATTGGCGTCTCAACAGTGATAGCTTGGGAGATATTGTGCAGCGGTCTTCCGAGGTACAGACCCCACATGCTTGGAGGATGTATAAGCCATGATTCTACAACATATTCTTCGGGCCGGGGATAACTGACTGGTCCGTAGCGAAGGAGCCCCAGAAAGCGACGCTCCGACCTCTCGCTTCCTCCACGGACATCGACCCAGCCTCGACATACGCCTTGGTGCTGACATGTAGACCAAAGTCTATTGCGAGCCGCATGGCCATCCCTTAATAGTCACAGAACCGTCAGCCATTGGTTGCTAGACTGACAAACGGGGAACGGGCACCAGTTCCTAACCGCTGAAGAGCCACCCTTGGGTGTCTCGTGTGCATGACGCCTCGTGAGTGCTCAGTATTGTTAGAGCCTGAACAGTGGATATTCGTGGATGCTGCAACTCCAGGTCAAGGAGAGTGGTGGCGCGGTTGGCAAAGAATTCTGCAAGTGGAAAAGGCAAGGCCGGGTATTTGTTCGTCTCGAAGGCAGCACCAACGGCACACCTGAGCTCCAGTCAGCTTCCGTCTAAGGAGTCGATTGGGTGATCGCACATTGCATTCATGAGGAAAGGTGAGTAGAACAAGGTGCTCTGTTTCCCTTGCTCAAAGTCTTGGCGGGCTTTGGTGAATATTGCCTGGTCAACAATGTACAGACTTGAATTGTGCCAGGTGAAGAAGAGGTGAATGAGACGTTCTTCGAGTTCCCGGCTGATCTCCTCATCAATACCAGCGGCCTCTAAGCGGGCCTGCGCCTTTTTCCCCTTGTCAGAGCGGTTGGCGTACAGGACCGGCACATTTCCGCCTCTTGCCAGATTGAGGTTGGATGTCGCACCGTAGAAATGCCTCTCTCCATTTTCCGTCATCAAGAGCGATCCCAACCGATGCGAGAGCTCATTTGTGACCACGGACTGGTCTTCATCATCGGTTGATTCCTCATCGATGAGTAGTGTTGGTGGAGACGGGTCGGAAGGACTGGACCGAGGAGCTGACTCTGACAAGAGATCAAGTACTCGGTGATCCGGTGCTTGGAGACCATCAAGATCAATGTCGTTCTCTAAATAGTCCACCATCGAGTGATTCCAGACCCAGTCAACGTCAAAAGCTTGGTTGAAAGGCAATGTTCCCATGCAGAAGTCTGGGGTGTTCAGAACAAAGGGTTCCCCGGCGGCAGTCTCAGGTGCTTGAGAAGTATTGTGCGAGCAAGAATCGATATGTATGAGATCGAGGACTCCTGGCACCTGAGGATCGATTGTCATGTCCACTGTCGGGGCAGTGGGAATCGCGGGGTCGGCATTCGGAGTCGTCTGAGGTTTGGAAAGGGAGTGTTGCGATGGGTGCTTCTTATCCCCAGCATCGAGCTCGCGCGGCTCGGGGGCGTATAGGCTGGATAGCTGGTCCAGCGTTGCCTGGTCATCGGGATCCGATGGGGGGACTCCGAGGCCATGGGCTTGAATAAAAGACTCAAGTTCTCTCACACGCTGCGAGAAGGCCTCGACAGCCTTGCGGAGCGAGAGTCTGACCTAGTTAGCAAGGGTTTTGGCAGCCAGCTGTAGGGGACGCGTACAGGGTATCAAACAAGGGGGCAGGGAGATGTCATGCGAGGAATGGTGAATGGTACGGGCGTGCCTACTTCCTCCGGTCAACACCAGCATATGTGCATTTCCGATTCTTCACGGAACATTGCCGACATTCTGGAACGGCTCCATCACACTGCGGACAAAATGCGGTTAGATAGTGGTCTATGGAGTTTACTGGTGCACCAGATTCCAGGGACCATCTGAGCGGAGGCTGGAGGTACCTTAATCTTGTCCTCACGACAAGGGTGACAAGCAGTAGTGATATGGCGACGAGCCTTGGTGACGGCACGGCTTCTGCTGCTGTCTGACATAGTGCTCGCCGGTCTTGAGCGAGACTCGACCTAGACGTCAACGATTGAGGCTTCTGTGGAACATAGCAATTTTAAGACGGGCCGAAAGGATCATGAAGCACAAGACGAAGGTATGATTACAAATTCTAGGAGGCTTGCGGGGTCGACAAGAGATGTAGCTATTACGTCTTGGCCGCCAAATTCTGTCGTTCATTTGGTGCACCTTGAGTTTGAGGGCTTGCTGTTAGAACGTGACTGTAAGCTTCTACAACACAGTCTGGATATAGCAGCCCAGCGCATGGATGCTCGGACTCGTTGACTCGCTCTAAACGTGTCGGTATCCTGCGGCAGGCCTTAAGAGGTGTGTCTGACACTGTGCCAAAGTCGTGTTCGCAGCGAGTGTGACTAGGGGCCAAGGATCCGCTTCACTCACCGATTCAGTCACGGAGCATTCCCAAGGCTGCCGGCCGAGATCAGCGGGAAGGATGATGGAGGACGTGGGCTTGCGTGAATGCCCGACTGGGCCACTGGGCCTGACGAGATGGCCCTTAGGAGACAAAGAATTGCGGGGACGATGGTTGGCTGGTCTCTCAGAGCGATCGATGTTTTCACGATGTCCGAGCTGGCAGAGGCGGCTCATGCCGGGCGGCTGATCGTAGCGTTCGGAATTTGAAATCCGAGCAGACGCCCAGTCTCCAGTCTAAACGAGATCCACCATGCGTGCATGGCCAAGGGGGTTAGTTAATACGCGTAAATATTAGCTCGACACTAGCCACGGGAAGTGGGCAATTGTACGCGTGTTAAGGAATTATACGAACACACACAATCAACACTATCATCCCCGTTCTAACTCCCCCATGGTAAGGCACCGTGCCGTGACTAGATTACACGACTACAGTATTCTGGTTCACTCTGGTTTATTTTTGAGAGCAAATGCATTGGCGAGTTCCTGATCAACTGACTCCAGGAACACGAACAGGAAACGAAGAAGACGGGAAAGAAAATCCAGATAAAAAAACAAGCGAGAGAAAGGACGCCTATTCGACCAGAAACAAGTAAAATCAAATTTCACGTCAAGCAACTTCTCCTCCTGAAATTCCACATCTCCAGTAAACAATTCCATAGCCTTGGCCTCACGCATCGTCGACATGTGCAACGGAAACCTCTTTATCCTCTTCACGCCCACTGTTGTCGTCGGATGCAGACAGTTCCGATGAGTGTCCCTCAAACAGTCGGTCAATGTCTTCCAGACTTTTCCCAGCTGTTTCCACGTAAAATATTTGGACGATTGGAACGAATGCGGCATTAAGCACAGCGTAAAGGATGTAGTATCTCCAACCAATATTGGCAATTCCAATTGGCGTAATGAGGACCACAGCGTAATTGGTGATCCAGTTTGTAGCCGTGGCGATACCCGCACCAGCAATTCGCATGCGTTGAGTGTTGATTTCAGCGGGGTACATCCAAGGGACTGCAATCCATGACAAGCCGAACGCCGTCATAAAGCCGAAGACGAAAGTAACAGCCACCGCCTCCCACTGCTTGCCCCCGAGGGCGAGGCCAATGGCAACCAGGGCGTAGCACAAAGACTGTCCGATGGCACCCCAAAACATCATCTTCTTGCGCCCGGCCCTCTCGACGTACAAGGCTCCGAAACAGGTTGATATGAGAAGATTCATGGCGTTGCAGCACGACAGGATGACTGAGAGGTTGCGGTCTAGTCCCAACGAGGCGAACACGACAGGGAGATAGTATAGTATAGCGTTGATACCACACCACTGTTGCATGAATTGCGTCCCAGCTCCGAGCAGAATTCGTCGGGTTGTATGTAAGCTGTCCCGCTTCAAGAGGCTTTTGATGGTGAGTTTTCCCATGCTCATCTCATGTTCGACATTCTGTTGGATAGCCGTGCATATCTCACGGTTCTCGTCCTCGGAGCGGCGCGGGCCCCCGAGCCGCCGGATGACCTCAAGGGCCTCGTCGTTGCGGTTCTTCAATACTAGCCACCGCGGCGAGTCCGGTAGCAAAGGAACCAGGACAATCGTCAGCGCGGCGAAGAAGATTTGGAAAGCAAGAGGAAATCTCCAGGCCACGCTGTTAGTTGCAATAAAAGTCATGCCGTAGTTGATCCATTGAGAGGTCACGTTGCCGACTTGGTTCAGGGCCAGTTGAAGCACCATGACGTGGCCCCGGTGTTTGGCCGGTACTGTTTCTGACTGCCAGACGGGGATCGATGCCGTATTCATGCCGTTGCCGACACCGGCAATGAATCTCCCAATGATCATCTGGGGAACATGGTATGCCGCTGTCTGAAGAATCGCTCCAATGACCAAGATGATGGAGCCTGTCAGGATGATTCGGCGGTTTCCATACTTGTTCCCTTGCCACATGGTGAGAATGGCGCCTGCGAAGCAACCAAGGTCATACGTGGCAGTTATATGTCCCTGGAGGCTCGGACTTGGATTGTCGAAAGTCTTGACGAAAGACTCATTTGTGAGGACGGCGCCGAACACTCCCTGGTCATACCCAAAGAGGGCGAAGCCAGTGCCTGCCGCAAATGTTATCCATGAAGTTAATGCTGTGCCTTGGACATCATGGAGCCACATCGTGCTATGGAGTTTCGGCAAGACACAAGGCAAACGACGAGGCTTTGTTATGGCAAGGGGCAATTTCGGAAGTAGAACCAAAGTGTGAGGAGAATATGGCTCTCAAAATGATGTATGGCTGGGGAGACATTTATACTACGAGAAAGGGGATGTGTGGGAAATAAAACCTTTTCATATAATTCGTTCATGGGTGCAATGTATGGTGATACTGAACCTGCCGTACGCATGCCAGAAAGTCGCCAGCCAAGAATGGCGGATCCCCCCATTTTGCGGAGAAGGCTGGGGAAACTCTGGGGAAAGTCTTGATGTTGTGAACCTTCCGACAGGGAAGAATCTGGGGTTATTCCAGATGTCCTCGTCAGACGGTGGGGTCCCAGAGCATCATGCGCCATATTCGGTCGTCTGCTGGGGCAGTGAAAATGTCCACAGGCACGGAATATATTTTCCGGGAGCTTCATTCAACAGATCATACGCCTCAATTCAAATAAAGTTTGGCTCAGCCTGGACGATCCCCAGCACGGCATTTGTATCCTCAACTTATTGAATCGCATGGCTGCATGCAGTAGATATCCATGGCTCAAAAGAAGCTACAGGTTGGCATTGTCGGCCTAGGTCGCATGGGCCGTCGACACGCCACGAACTTCTTGGAACGTACATTCCGAGCCGATGTGGTCGCTGCTTGGGCTTTCGATGAACGGGAATCAGAATGGGGCTATCAGCAGCTCCAGCCACATGGCGCAACCATTTACACCGATTACGATAAGTTCTTGCAACACGCAGGGCTGGAGGCAGTCGTTATTGCCACCGTCGCCGGAGCACATGCAGATCAAGCCCTCAAGGCTATCGAGCAAGACAAACACGTTCTTTGCGAAAAGCCACTCAGTATTAGTGCAGAAATTGTGAGCTACTGGTCCCAGAATATGCATGCCATGACTGTGTTTGGCTTACAACAGTGAAAATTGCCACCACAGTCTCAATCCGTGGTCGACGCTGCAGCTAAGAAGCCACACCTCAAGGTGCTCTGCGCCTTCTCCCGCCGCTTCGATGATTCCTACAGAAAAGCTTGTGCCAAGATTAGGGCGAGCGCAATCGGGAAGCCCATTGTGTTTCGGTCCCAGACATGCGACATGCTCAACCCCACCGGGTTCTTCCTCCCCTACGTCAGAGCAAGCGGTGGCGTCTTCCTCGACCTCAACGTACATGACATCGACTTATGTCTCTGGTTCCTTGGGGAGGATCTGGTCGTGAAGAGCGTCTCGGCAAGCGGGGTATGTGCCGTCCATCCAGAGCTGGCGGAGCTCGGGGACGTGGACAACGGTGTTGCTATTATTGAGTTCTGGGGCGGCAAGCTTGCTCAATTGTTCACCTCGCGTATCATGGCGGCGGGGCAGCACGACATGTCGGAGATTATCGGTACCAAGGGAAAGCTGGTGGTCAATGGCCACCCCGCGGAATCACTTGTGGAGATGCACGAGGTGGGAGGCATCCGTCGACAGTTGCCTGCAGACTACTATGGGCGGTTCGAACACGCTTTTGTCACGGAGGCAAACGAGTTCACTGCTTCCTGCCTCGATGACACGGACTTGCCCTTTGCACTGAATGGTGCGGTGAAAGCTGTGGAAATTGCTACCGCGTTGAGGGAGAGTCTTACCACAGGCCAAAAGATACATTTTGATGAGAGCGGCCGCCGCATAGGTACATAGAATCTCATGATAATTCTAGGCCGATGACAACAAATGCTTTCCAGGAGGTGCTAAGATGTTTTATTAAATTTGTGTCCAGTTCGAAGCCTCCGGACGTAGGGAAGCATTTTGATGGTCTCATATCTTCCGGCTTGCTGGCCTGACCTAAGACCACATGTTCGTAACATTTCGGTACCGTACAAGGTGTCAGCCGTCACGGATCGCCACTGATGTACTAGGTAGACGAGCTTTTGAAAAGTGCCAATCGAAAATCGACGCATTGAGATGATATGTTTCCTCATTTCCTATGGACTAGAAAATCACAACGGAGGCAGAATCTTAGCTGCCCGCATGCGGTCCCAAGCTACAATGTATCCCTCAACCGTGTCGATGTCTTCATGGAATCCAACTTCACGAGCCCGAGACATATCAAACTCCCGGTCAAAATCAAAATCCACCATCATGAAATGGAGGTGCCCCCATCCCTGCTCATCGATGACTGATTCTTTGAGGTTGTGCTTCTTGGCCAGGGCTGTCCATGCAGCCCGGTTGCCCTTGACAAAGGCTTCAACCGGCTCAGAGCCCTCAGAAGGGCCCTGGCCAACGAGCCCAAAATGCTCGCACAGCCGCGGCCAGACCTCGGCCCACGTCACCGTCCTGCCGTCCGTGGCGTTGAATACTCCCCCGTCTCCGCACTTGGCGGGATTGAGAGCAGCGTAAATCTCAATCCTTGACAAGATGTCCTGGAAGGTATCGTGATGCGTGGATTTGTAGCCGTGAGAACTGCCTGGAAAAGGTACCGCGGCACCTGCCCCCTTTACCTCACGGTAGATGGTCAGGTATATGGCGATGCCCTGGGCCATGTTCATTGCATTAGACGCGGGTGTGAAACCCACAATTCCGTCTGGGCGGATCTCAGAAAATGTCCATGACTTTCCTCGTGATAATTGCTTGAGCATGTCGTACTGCGTGTAGTAGAAGATCTTGCTCGCCCATGGCTCCGGGATGCGGGGATAGCTCTCCTTCAGCGGCGGCACAATCTTGACGTCTTTTGGAAACTCGAGACCATAGCTTTATACCAGTTAGCTCATAGGTATTCAACCAGGGGGTTGGTCCGGTACTCCTGACCCTTTCCCCCCAGTCTGCAGGATGACCACCTGGAGTGAGGGTGCCACCTCCTCGACGGCTCGCATCGCAGTCTCCAAGAGGCTGGTGTTGACCTCCTTGAGCGACTGGTGGTCACCCGTTTGGATGTACGCTTTGGTGGGCTTTAGTAAACTCTCGTCTTCAGGAATAACAACTGATAGCGCGGCTTACCAGTGAAGAAAACGTGGGAAACCGAGGCAACGTCCGGAATCTTCTGCTTCAGGGTCTTGGCAACATCCTCCACTGGCTTGGTGAAGTCAATCCCGGAGACGATCTGCACACGGCTGTCTTGTGGGATGTGGGCTTGCTCCAAGGTGAAAGGCCGATTAGTAGTGCCAGTAATCCGAGAGAACGTCGTGGGGGTGGGGTAGGTCCTGGTCTGATTGAGAAGAGACCACCCGGAGATGCCGGAGGCTCCGATGATAAGTGCGTGTGCCATTTCAAATGTTGCCTTGAGCTTTCTCGTACGCAGGCCTGTTCTGTGGATTATTGTGTAGGTCTCAAGTGATATGATATCAATGCCATTAAATATTCTCGAAGAACTTGGGAGTCCGGGTTCTAGTTTCCGGCATATGCATTTGTCATTGGATGTCTGACGTTATTTTCAGGTTGAGCACGGCCAGTCTGGAAAGCGTCAAATCCAGTCGACACGCAACTATCGAGACGTACTGGAAAGCGGACCACTAGGCGACAGGGGCACAGCTAACTAGAGCGGGAAGTACACGAAAAACAAGAAGAGAACCAGCATACTTCAAGGCAATTCGTTCCTCCTATGGTACATTAATCGGCAGAGTTAATTTGCAAGATCATCGTCTGAAAAAGCACTGGCATGCACTGAAATACACATAAACTTGACCTCAAAGTCCTGAAATCATCATTTGAAGGTGATGGAATACCTGAAAAGGCAGTGCGAAAACCTCCGTCACAATCCCGTGTACTTGAACCGTGTGCAGAGTCTGTGTGCACGCCAAGAGATAGTGTAGGTGAGCCCTCAGCCCAGAACTTAGATAATTCCAACAAGTCCTATCTTTCGGATCGACCTCTCGCTGATTACATCATATAGTGTTTCAATTTAGGAAATTCTTCCAACCGGAACGAATGTATTAAATCCTGCCAGCATGCATTCCTCCGGTGATGAGCAAATCCGCCGATGTCATGTAAGCACTCGCATCGCTGAGCAGAAAGACAGCCGCACCTTTCAAATCTACACGATCAGCCATTCGCTTCATTGGCGGCTCAGACAAGAAAACCTCGTGCAGCCCAGGCCTCGTATCGGAAATGGTCCGCGTCATATCCGTATCAACGTATCTAATAGTGTCAGCCTTGACATGGCACAAGCAGTCAAGCAGACGGAACATACCCGGGGGAAATGGAGTTGACACGGATGCCACGACTAGCGAGCTCGCAACCAAGCTGGGAGGCGAGAGCAACGACTGCTCCTTTGCTTGCACAATAATCGCTGATGTACTGAGCCTTGCTGGACCATCGCGCTGCGATGGACGCGATGAAGACCATCGATCCTCCCCTGGGTTTACTTAGGCCTTCATCCTGCTTCACTATCTGCCTTGCCGTGAGCTGGGCCGTATAATAAGTTCCGATTGAGTTGATGTTGAAGCAGCGGGCCACATCTTCAGGCTTTCGGTCTAGGAACGGCTGGTCTGGGCAGATCCCGGCAGCAGTGATGCTACGCAGTGAAAGGTTAGAGTGAACATGCCGACATGAGTGATGGGGTGGGGTCCATTACAGGCCGTCAATTCGACCGAAATCCTTTACGACCTCTGCAAATGTTTGCTCGAGTAAGGAATAGTTCGTCACATCAGTCCTGCGAGGTGGTCAGTATGCATGCTACGGTAGCTTCATAATATTCGGCCAAAGGGGAAAAGTGTCCATACGAGTACAACTTGACCTTTACGTCGAAATCCGTCGTGAGCTTAGAGAAGTGTTCATGCGGCTCCTCCAGACGGTCAAGAATTGCGATGTCACTGCCAGCTTCAGCACAGGCAAATGCCCATGCCAATCCGATTCCTCGTGCCCCACCGGTGATGACCGTGACCCGACCTTTCAGGGAGAACAGGTCTTGGACAGATCTGGTAAGGTAAGGAGTACCATCTTGGTCAGTCAAAGTGCTGCCCATCTTTGAGGCTGAGGGCAAGATATCGATGGCAAGTA
Source organism: Diaporthe sp. PMI_573 (assembly GCA_021399435.1). NCBI lineage: Eukaryota > Fungi > Ascomycota > Sordariomycetes > Diaporthales > Diaporthaceae > Diaporthe > Diaporthe sp. PMI_573. The sequence goes on along the minus strand of JAJTUP010000007.1, from coordinate 374,496 downwards.
CAGTAGAAAATAACAAAAGTGATACCTAGCAAGCAAAAAAGCACACGGATCTTCAAAAGCCGACGACTTGAGTAATGGACCAAACTGGGCTTTTTCTCTAGGCTTCTAAAACTGGCAAGACGCATCACGCAGCCCAACATCTTGATCGTGGCCAACCGGAATCCGTCACCACTGGAGAACAACGCTTCTCACAGGATCCTACTGGCCGGGACCCTGGTCCCGAATTGGCCGCAAACCCGATTCTCTAGCGCTCGGAATTCAAATCCCGGATGCCCTGTCGCCGCAAGCTGGGCCAATCCCTGCAAGCAAGTTCGGAAGTAGGCGTACCTGTGTAAGTGACGAACATCACATGGAACATCAACGTCCGAAATATGTCAATAAGTAAGCGCTCTGCGTCGAATAGCGAATTCTGGCTACTGGAAGCCGTATGAGGTTTTGCTCATGTCGCAATCGACATCGTGAATATGACAAAGGAGACGAAGCTTGGCGTAGAAGCCACCGCAAATGGACTGGAGCAATGTGCAGCACTTGGGTGCGACGACGAAGCAGCTGTGCTAGCAATTCGCAATCTTGTGTTTGATATATGCACGCAAAATGGAGGCGGCCACGGTGGTTCGGCTTTGGGAATGGCTGCAATCGGAGTCGCTCTGTGGAAGTACGTTATGCGCTACAATCCGGCCGACCCTGAGTGGTTTGACCGAGACCGGTTTGTACTATCCAATGGTAATGACCGCACCAATTTTCCAACTGCCACACCGAGCTGACTTGTTGTTTGATAGGCCACGCGAGCATGTTCCTTTATGTGATGAACTACTTGGTGGGATACGATGCTTGGACAATCGATGAGCTCAAAGGCTACGGCAGCCCCAAGGAAAATGGGTACCACACCCTGTGTCACGGCCACCCAGAGCGCCAAGCTCCCGCTGTTGAGGTGACGACGGGGCCTCTAGGACAGGGTGTGGCAAATGCCGTTGGGTTGGCCATTGCCTCCAAGAATTTGGCTGCCAATTTCAACAAGCCCGGATGCGAGCTTATTCAGTCAACAATATGGTGCACAACGGGCGATGGGTGTCTCATGGAAGGCGTTGCACTGGAAGGTATGCCTCTTTCTGCTAGAGACCGTAACAAGACCGAGCAGCTAACCATGGTCTCTGACAGCCATCTCCCTTGCTGGCCATCTGCAGCTCGACAATCTTGTTCTCATCTACGACAACAATGCCGTAACTTGCGACGGTCCACTGGACTGGATCAACACTGAAGATATCAATGCCAAGATGCAATCACAGGGATGGGAAGTCATAAACGTTCAGGACGGCAACACCGATGTCGAGACGATTGTGGGAGCTTTGAAGCTTGCGAAAGCCTGCAAAGGGAAGCCCGTGTTTATCAACATAAGGACGGTAATCGGCGTAGGGACGTCGACAGCAGGGACACACAAAGCACATCACGGAGCTTTCGACAAGGAAAGCATTGCTAGATCCAAGCAGCTTGCAGGGTTGGATCCTGAATCCACCCACGTCGTCCCACCCGATGCACTTGCTCTGTTCCGCGACCGACGACAGCACGGAATTCGCCTTCAGCAGGAATGGGAAGCCCGACGGGCCCAGTACTTGAAACAATACCCCAAAGAAGCAGCTGCCTTTGAGAAAAGACTCAATAAGAACGTAAACGATGGCATATCATTATTATCAGCAATTGACAGCAAGGCCTTTGCGGGGAAGGCGATACGGGAAACAAATGGCAGCATTCTGGAAAAGCTGTGGGCTGCCATACCTTCACTTTGTGGCGGGGGTGCCGACCTCGTCAATTCGAACATGGTGTCCTACTCGATAGATGATGTTTTCCTACCTCAGACGGGGTATAAAGGCCGCTACCTGCGGAATGGCATCAGGGAGCACGCCATGGCTTCCATAGCGAATGGGATGGCGGCCTACAACCCGGGGACATTTATCCCCATCACAGCCACTTTCTTCATGTTCTATCTTTATGTAAGGATTCAATGCTGTCCCTTTCTCACTATCAGAACCTCGCTGATACTCAGACTTTCTGCAGGCGGCACCCGGTGTACGTATGGGAGCATTAAGTGACCTTCCGGTCATTCACATCGCAACCCACGACTCATTCCGTAAGTTACCTCACAAAATAATGGCTGGAAGTGAGACCAAGTATTGACTCGTAGGCAGAGGAGGGCCAAAACGGGCCGACACATCAACCAGTTGAAGTTGATTCTCTCTACCGGGCCATGCCAAACCTCTGCTACATTCGCCCCTGTGATGCTGAAGAGCTCATCGGGGCATGGACAATCGCGTTATCGTCGGACAAACGTCCAACCATGCTATCCATCGCTCGGGATCCCACAGGCCCAGTTCCAAATACAGACAGGAATCAGGTTCGGCGAGGTGCTTATATCATACAGGATCACCCAGACTACCAGCTTACACTGGTCAGCTGTGGCACCAACCTACATTATGCTGTCGCCGCTGCTGAGTCTCTCGAGAGGCAGGGAATCGCCACTCGGGTTGTGAGCGCCCCTAGTCTGGACTTGTTTGAGGTGCAGGATGACGACTACAAAAATACTGTCTTCCCTCAAGGCGGACGGCCTATCGTCAGCGTCGAAGAGTATGTAGCGACTACATGGGCAAGATACGTCACAGCAAGTATAGGTATGACGAGTTACGGGTATTCCGCGTCAAACCGAAGTAACTACGACCGGTTCGGACTCGATGGAAATGGGATCGAGAAGAAGGTCAAGCAGTACTTGGCCCTTTTGGACGGTCGATCTGCAAGGGATTATGGCTGGAGACAACTATAGATAGGTTAGATGACGTCGAGGGTTGTGCTATGATAGGCTTTATTAGTTCTGGGTCCTAGCAAGCAGGGAAACTCTCAGTACCTATTACTCAAGAAAAGGAGCACCTCTCATTGGTCCAAGACGGCGAGATGGTTTCCGAATTTGAATGTTGCATTCAAGAGCTCAAGATTAAGTGGGATCTAACGGACCAAAGGTTGAACAAGCCTGATAACCGTCCTAATTCTGTGCATTGGCAATGAATCAATATATTTCAATAATTATCGGAAGGAGAAACCAACAATATGCTTGTTGTGTGCATTTCACCATCGTGCTATTATCAAAGTTCGTTGCCCACCCGAATTGAGAAACACAATATTACTACAGTACATTCGTGATACAAAATAATCAGACGCTGTGCATCGATATATCCCCACAAGATTGAGAGGCTACTAGCGCCGGCTTTGGAACAAAACTCAGTGTATTAAAACCACACCTTTCGAATGACAGCTCAAATTCGGTACGTCCTATTCTCGTGTGGCAAGATCAAAGGACACATTCAGATGATGCCGTCTCTTGACTCGCCATATGGGTCGCAGATGGATTGCCACCATTCGAGCGTTTTAATTTCATCTGCGCAGCAGCGCATTGTGAACGGGAAATCCTCCTTCGATCGATGTCTGAGAGGACGTTGAGCGTAGACGCATGACACAGCCCCAAAAATGACATTGGTTTCAATTCCCGTCACGGACGTTGAATGCGCGAGTGGGATTGCCATCGTGGGTGTTGAATACCATAAAATGATTCCCTTGTTCAATGGATCACTTCCGACGAACGATCGCATACCAGCATCGTGATACAAATGACTCCCACTTTCCCAGCTCTAGGCATCCCCCGTCAACAAATGGGCGAACCAGGGGCATTGCGCCACTCGCAAGTAAGTGCCTTGGCATAAGGTTATAGTCACAGGAGTGGATTATATAGGCTTGAGTAGCATTCCTCTCAATACATTGCTAGGCTTATCTTCGGCTTTCAAACGCCGTTCCCAGGCCCCAAATCGGCACCAAGGCCAGGAGACTCCAAACAGGCAGACTTTACACTTGTGTATGAACGCTGACCGCGGTGTATAGAATTTACCAGCCGCAAAACCCCTAGGTACGCTGGTGTAGCTGTAGAGAGCTCAAATGCAAGTATCTCTCCCCACTCGTCACAGCCCCAGCCTTTCCTGCCGTTCTGCTCATTACCACTGGGATTAATTTTCCCTTCTAGCTCTGCTCCTTCAGCTCCTTTCGCTTTTGGCCCTCCTCCCTACCTCCTCCTCTGATTTCTCTTCTATCTCTCCCTCGTCCTCGTCCTCGTCTGCCTCGTCCTCGTCTTCCCCATCCTTATCTGGTTCAGCCTCGTCTTCCAGGCCTTTCTTCTCGATTTCCATGGGTTTTTTGATTCCATTCGCCTGTAGCAGCTCCACCATAGCCTCATTATCCCTCGCGATGTAAGCCCACAGCGATCCATCATGATGATCCGTCCATCCGTTTGCAACACTCTTCTCAAGCAGTAGCCGCAACATATCTTCTTTATTATGTTGAGCAGCCACATGCAACGCTGTTCGGCCCTCTCAGTCTTCCTCGCGCAGATCAGCTCCTTGCTCGAGCAGGACCTGAGCAGCGTCCTTGACTCTCCGCTGTCTATTAGCAGCAATGAGGTGCAGCGCTGTTTGGCCATTTTCGTCTTTCTCATGAACATTGGCTCCTTTCTCGAGTAGAAGCGGGAAGAAGCACTCGGCGTCCCACCCAGCAGCAGTAATATGCAACACGGTTTGGCCGCTTTTGTCTTTCTCATGAACATTCGCTCCATTCTCGAGTAGAAGCCGGATGATGATGTCCCTGTAGCCCTGCCCAGCAGGAGCAAGATGCAATGCGGTTTGGCCGTTTTCATCTTTTTCATGAACATTTGCTCCTTTCTCGAGTAGAAACCGGATGGTTTCTTCACGGCAATGCCCAACAGCAACAAAATGCAACACGGTTTGGCCGCTGTTATCTTTCTCATGAACATTTGCTCCTCTCTCGACTAGAAGCCGAATGACTGAGTCCTGATGGCGCCTAGCAGTAATATGCAAGGGTGTTTGGCCATTTTCATCTTTTGCATCAATGTCGGCTCCCTTTTCGAGTAGAAACCGAAGATATTGCACATGCCCTCCCCTACTAGCAAGATGAAGCAGTGTTTGGTCGTATTCGTCTTTTGTATGGATATCGGCTCCTTTTTCGATTAGAAACCAAACAACCTGCTCATGCCCATGATAAGTAGCACGATGCAAGGGTGTTTGGCCTTCGTCATCTTTTGCATCAATGTCGGCTCCTTTTTCGAGTAGAAGCCGAACAACCTGCCCACGCCCTTTAGCAGAAGCAAGATGCAGTGCTGTTTGATCCCATTCGTCTTTCTCGTCGATATTGGCCCCCTGTTCGAGCAGAAACTGAACAACAGATGGATTGGCTACCATTGCAGCAGTATGTAGCGGCGTCCGACCCCTCCCATCCTTCTCTTCAAGCTTGCCACCTTTCTCCAGCAGAAGTCGCATCACGGCGCTGCTGTTCCCCTCGGCAGCATAGTGGAGCGGCGCTCGGCCTCTTTCGTCTTTTTCGGAAATCTCAGCTCCATTTTCAAGCAGAAGCCGGATGACGGTCTCGTTATTCGCCTTAGAAGCAATCAGGAGTGCCGTCCTATTCTCCCCAGCTTTTTCATGAATGTCAGCACCTTCTTCGATCAGCCACTTTATAACAGCTTCACTGTTCGCCTCAGCAGCCAAATGCAGTGCTGCTCGGTTGCCCTCAGCTCTCTCGTCAACGTCGGCTCCTCTTTCCAGCAGAAACTGTATGGTGATTTTATTGCCGCAACGATAAGAATGTTGCAGTGGTGTCATGCCTTGTCCATCATGCTGGTGCAAATTTGCCCCCCTTCTCAGAATCGAACATGCCACGTCTGTGCGATGGGCTTCAACCGCACATATCAGAGGGGTTTTTGAGTCATCAACAAGACCAGACTCAGAACCTTGAGCGTCAATGTCTATTCCGGGCCAGTCCAGAAGTGAGTGGAATGTTTCCAGCTGACATTTGTGATCTAGGGCAACTCGCAGTGGCGACATCCCCTTATTCCCTTTCAACGATATGGCACTCGTCCATAAATCTTCAACCATTTCTGGGAAGTTCATGCTGAGGGCCCATGTCAAAAGATCAAACAATTTGTTTTGATCTTCAGATTCCTGGCCGCTGGGAAGATAGAACCGCTCGCACAACGTCAATGCCAACTCGAGATTCTTCTGTCCTATTGTCGCTTCCGAGCCACGTTCTCCAGAGTGTCTGCGGCAGTTGCGGCTGCCGAGGTCTACATCTCTGCTGATCACTGAAGGTAAATATTCAGTTTTTGACATTTTTCGATTGTGGAAGAAGTGGTAAAGATTCTCATAGCAGCCGAGGATGTCCTCCATCTGAGGATCTGACGCGAGGGCACCCGCGAGGGCACCACGGCGCGTTTTCATGTTCCGCATCCCACTTAGCCCGAACTCCTGGTCAGCCCTCCTTTTGGACCGCACGGCTCTTCGATATAAGTCGCCTAAGCATCGGAGAGTCTGCTTTTGGAACCTATCCGGACATTTGGAGAGAACCCAGGTTATTACTCCAGCCCCTTCTCGGAACCTTGAGTCCCGACGGAGGGATTTCGCCCATTCCAGTAGGCTCTGCACTACATCATCATCCAAAAGGGGCAATTTCTTTTGGTACAGAAATGGTGGGATGATGCTCATCAGCGCCTCTTCTCGTGTTGCTACGCCGGCTGAAATGAGAGTGTTGGCAAGCGCGTCAATGTGAGGATTCGCGAACTCAAGTGACGGTGTAGCTCGAGAAGTGTTCGAAAGTGAATGTTCCCGCAATGTAAAGTACTCTTCTGGGTCCACAGTACCGCGCAAATCCCCCACAATGTCAACAATTTTGTTGATAAAGATTGTGTAGATATCCTGAGCCATCAACTGCAGCAAGGACGTACTCCCATCCGTAGGGATGGCCAATATTGTGAATTGATCCGCGTTGGGTGTATCGGTCTGGTTTAAGGCGCCGCAGTTGCGGTTTGACGAAGTGTTCGATTGATCTCCGCTAAGGAGGATAGATGTTGGTATCGTGAGATTGTCTGACCTGAAAACGCCGCACTTTGCTTCATGTTCGCGAACCTGCCGGGTCTGGGTGACCCACAGAAAGAGGGCTGACTTGATGTCGTCCTTCGTTGAATTTTCAACGACGACCATTTTGCTGCGAATGAGCTGTTCCTCGGTTGTATGACCAGTAAGGATCTCCGATCGCTTTAGCGACCATAACCACAGTCCCAGCACAGCCTCGAGCTGATGGCTGTTTATACTCCATTTGCCATCTCTGTTGTACATTTGGAATCCGACAGTGAGGTGATCTTCCATCCCTTGTAGCCCACCCAATTTTGGTGTCTTCTTTGGCAAGCTCGAGAACCGACATGAAGATGTCCAAGCAATTGCTTTCGGCGCAGACTCAGTCTCCCAGGCAGGATCCAGGGGGAACCGTGCGAAGATGTATTCGGCCGAGACTTGCAAGGCCTTCTGCAGCTGCAAGGCTGTTGTGCGTATATCCCCGCCCCAGGCTTGCTCTGCTGGCAAGCCTGGTTGCACGCTTGTCAACTCTGCGAGTCGAGATCGGAAGCGCATGATCTTTGCTCCTGGATTTGGGAAAGGGGAGGGAGGTGGTATTTGGAAAGCCGAGGCACTCTGTGGGCCCTGTGTCGTCAAGGAAGGTAGCGTATCTGAAGTGATCGTTTCCTGGGAAGCTAACCAACACGAAGCGTGATTCGCAGCATGTGTTGTGAGGTCATCTTTCCAGGTATAAAACGCTCGCAAGTACTTTGTGGACTTGGCAAAAACATCCGTGTCAATCACCAGGTACTTGCTGGACTCGATAGTAACTTCCGGGTAAACTTCTTTCTTGGCAACATCCGTGTCACCATTGGGGAAGTGGTCGCTGACGTACCATTTTGTTTCTTTGGGGTTCTCGGATCAGCCACGCTCAAGGGATAATGGCAAACAAGGAAATAAAAGCTTACCACAACACTGATCATCTTCGTCGATATTCATGGCCTGCCAGTCAAGTTCATGCCCTTCAACAAGATTATCTCTCTTGAATTGATCTTCTTCGAAGCGATTACTGTTCGCTTCGAGCCGTTTTCCGCGAAGGGCCGCGCGCAAAAATGACATGATGAGGGTTGCGATGAATTGGAACAGTGCAATGGACCCCGGGGACCCACGTAAGCCAACGAACTGAAGCACCCAGCCCGAGGTGGTGGAAATCACTGCTAGAAGCAGCATGTGCTGGCGGTGTGGACTTTCCAACCTTCGAGATGTGATGTACTCGTCCCTTCTCTCTGAGTACGCGAATGCATGGAAAAGCTGATCACCGATGCGCTGGCCACCAGGCTGGAGCCAGAAGATGTCAGATGTCCCTCCGGACCTTTTGAACCTTCGCTCACCCGACTTCAGGTCAATCATTCTTGCACATAGGAACATTCCAAATACCAAGAGAATAGTACCAGATGTTGTCAACGCGAACCATACTTTTGCTTCAGAAGATGGGGCTTCTTCATTCAAAAACGTGGGATCGTAAAAAGTGGCCCAGGTTGCGTACCCGAAGAAGCCGAGTTGCACACCGACACCGAGAATAAGAACAAGCCAATGAAGACCCGGAGGAATTTTTCTGATCCCTATGTTTAGGGTCAAGTTCGGGCTCACATACGATTCGGCCTCGAGGTCCTCGTCTTCCAGTCTAGCCCCAACAGACCTGGCCTGTGACCTTGGCTCTTTCCATGGCTTTGAAGAGACGTCCTCCCATCCAGACTCTGGCTTTGAGACGTTATCTGGCAAACATCCTTGCATCCCCCCTGGTCTTTTGGAAGACAACAGGTCCCATAGCCCAGCGATATCCCATGTTGGCCTCGACTTCTGGCCTATGTTCACATTGGAAAACAGGTCTCTCGGCCGCATAATTCCACAGCACGGGCCCTTCTCGACAATTCCCTTGCCAATTTTGTGTTCGGAGTACTTCGGGTGAAATTCACGCTTGGTGCTGGGGTCGTAGACAAAGTCCAGTATTTTTGGGCGCCCAAATACGCGGCAGATGCCCCCATTTGACCATAACTCGCATACATCCTGACTGGTGGATGAGCAGAGCTCAGCCTCAGCTACTCCATGCGCCTCTTGTGACCTGCCAATGATGGACTTTTGAGAGGAACTGCCGTAGATGCGGATAACGGACACGACAGCTGTGATCAAACCCAGCGGTGCCATGCTGAAGATAATGCTGTCGATGAAGCTGGTAGATTCGCTGAGGAATTGCTTGGTCGCCTGCTCTCCAAACAGCGTAATGAGAGGTGCGAGGTCACTGGCCAGATTATTGGTAATGTCGTCAATGCTCTCGAAGAGTCCATCCACACCCGTGAAGAGGGCAGAGGCGACCAGGATAATCCAGATCATTGTGAGCGTTCAGACTTATTTGACCAGGGTGGTATGAAAAAGTGACAGATCTTGTTCGAATGTTGCAGAGCAATCCTCCTGGCAGGTCTAATGAGATCGGTGTGCCGTGTCTGTGGCTCCGGCGGAGCATTGGGATTGCAATACTGTATCAATTCCCCGCACTGAATTGAACGAGTTAAGAAAAGCAGCAGATCACGTTATGTTGGTGTATCTACTTGAGTGATCCTCTGTTCGGCTTTATTTCTGGATTCGCAAGCGCCTGCAGCCACAGCCTCAAATCATGTCCAAGGAGTGGTCCACACGTGCAAAAGGATATGCTGCATGCGGGCTGGCTGACGGCCGAACATCGAAGCGAGTGTGACACGTGTACACGGGGCTGTACTGTAAAGGAATCTGCTGTCGAGGACCGAAACGGGCTGCGGTGGCTGGGCTGCTGAAGTTCAAATACATGCTAAATTGAAACTGCCAAATCATATCAGTCTTGGTTCATTTCACCAGTCTTTTGCATGTCCACGGAGGAACGAGTCGCATTCCGTTTACTTCAAACCGAACCCGGCAGCCTCGATTTCTGCCTGGATCAGGATCGTTCGTGTCAGTCTTACCCAGCATCTCCAGTGAGCCTAGCTGAGCTGGAAATTCCTCTCGCCTGCGTCCTTCTCATTTCCTGCGAAAGTAAGCGCGCCTTGGCCTGCATGATCCTGTGCGCCAATGCAGCCAGCTGAAACTTCCATGAGCTCCAGTGCAGGTGATATAGAAGATACCGATAATACAGTTGTTTTCGCGGTTGAGACGGGACGGTGAACGAATAGATGGGCAGTCGGTCTCACGCCTGCCGTGATACTTACTTGCTAATTGCAGGATGGGCATTAGTGCGATATCTCCCTATCCACCTTCCCATTCGTCGGCTCGTGCAGCTTCGAGCCTTGACCGATATCCTGTTCTGAGGCTTGCCAGTGTGCAGCCGATTAAGGAATGCTCGTGCATCTATTTCGACGTCTTGCCAAAGGGCCTGCAGCGAGATCCGGTATTGGAGCCCCCAACGCACATGCCCGTGGGCGGTGTTTCCTTGGCACAGCAGCCGCTCAAATTGCCGGGGTCAGTGCGCTTCACGATGTCCCTGAAGGCTATAAGCTCCCAAACAGTTTAATCTGACTTGCGATGTGCCAACACTGCTCCGTTACCCAATCGGACGAGTTTCGCCAGGTGCATATCTGCCCTATCGGGGGATATCTAGCGCTGCAGCGTCTAGAGACTGGGCACCCCAGCCCCTAGGACGCCGAGCACGAGCATTAAACCGCAGACTTTCAGCAGAACGACGGCAACTAAATTACGACTCCACACTTATATCCGCCTGGAAGATAAAGTTGACGTGCTTACGAGCGAGCTCGTTGATTTTGACGAACCACGAACGGTGGGGCCGATGGGGACAGCACATCGATTGACCTGCTTCGATGATCATCAAAGCCAAGAACCACCCGCAGACGAATATGAGATCTCGTAGAATTCTTGCAAATAGTCTGGCGCTTCTGACATGTCCAGCCACTCAACTGCACAAATCACGCACTGGATGCTGCACACTTGGTCTTGACCACATATGCCTACAAAGGACGTCATCTACAGGAACGGGCAAATCCGGTCGCGAATACGTCACGAACGAAGTGCTTCGAACGTGTTCTCGAAACCCAGACTATGACATTTATCAGGCAGAGTGTTTTGAGTAGGTAGATCACTCCTAACTTCCCATTGTCCATTCAACCTCAGACCTAACGAGCACGACGCAGTTGCCACGGCCAGTCATTCGTCGCAAAGCGCGTGTCGCACTCCTTCTTCCAGCTATCACAACAACTAAAGAAGGAATTCCCTGACAGCAAGCGCCTTCGAATGCACGTTGACTATAATTTGAAAGATAAAGTCTTGGTCTACGACTACTACAAACACACATTCCTGGCACTTCTGAGCTACTACCCAGATTTTCCACCTGCAGAAATCAAGAAGATTTTACGATGTACCGCAGAAGCTGTCAAAGAGCTTCACGATAAGGATTGGATTCATATCGGTCAGTCATCACCAAACCCGCGCTGCTACGAGCTTTAATTACTGACCCTGCACACGTCATTCAAGATGTGAAGCCCGATAATATCTTGGTCGACTGGGCATATGACGAACAGGGACAGCCGAGAGTAGAGAAGGTTGCTTTGGGTGACTTTGACCTGGCTCTGAAACTTGTGGACGAACAGCCGCTTCGGGCACCTCACGCAGTTGGCAACGTCATGTGGAGGAGCCCTGAAGGACAGAGTGGGAAAGGTGTTGCCAAAGCGTCGGATATCTACTCTCTGGGCTTAGTAGTAAGTGGATCCAGAGGTCTTTCGGCCTGAGTTCCCCAAGTACATGTGTATATCTAACATCCAATTACTGTTCACAGTGCATCTACGGCCTTGGAGGTGGCTCCATGTTGATCCTGGATGATGAAACTATAAAGCAACTGAAAGAGAACGGCATGCCCCCAGAGCAGGAAATAGTCGTTCGGCATTTCATGTACTTTGGTCCACTTCCTGATAGCCTATTAAAACATGTCAACGACGAGAAATGGACTACGCTTTTCCGGACGGCCTCCGAGATTGCGGAGACAGAGGCAGCGGAAGATCCCGACTGTAGGTTCGAGCGCTGGTCGGTGGATGATGCACCACACCTCACTCCGGAAGCCAAGTACATGATTACCAACATGACACGGCTGGATCCCGCTCAGAGGGCGAGCATCGACGATGTCTTGAAGCATCCGTGGTGGTGATGGGCAGAGGGAAATTGAGCACGACAGAGCCAGTCACCCAGAAAGTCACTTTGGGTTTGCTCGATATTGCGAAGCGCATGTGATTTATGTTGTCTTAGTCGAATTAATTATTGAGTACGCTTCAATATATTTGGAGTTGTTGGTCATAAAGCCCGAAACCAATCTCTCTGAATAAGTTGCCTCCCAAAGAATGCATTCAATCCACTAGTCCTGATAGTATACGAATCGTCGACGACGCAGGTGGAAAACGCGGTCAAACAAACGGTCAGCCTTTGCTAAGATATTGACGAAAAGTTGGACAAGCTCAAACATCCGCAACTACAAAATGCCGTGCTTTGCCTAGATTTGGAGGCCATTTGAGGACTGGACTCAAGCATCACCGCGATTTGCCGTGCAACAGAATGATATCACCACTATCAAACTTTATTATATACAGATAGCAAGAAAACTACGCTAATATCATTGCCCTTGACCTGCCCGTAAATCGACATGATATGCCTCAAGGGAGCCTGAACTGGGCCTCACTGAGGGGTGGTCGAAAGGCTTCAAATGTTGGAGCAGACTACCATGTGCCATGTGGCTGAAACGACCGTCTCCTTGCCAAAACTCTTATCTGGACCGCACAAGAAAGAAACAGTTTCGTCAATTAGGTAACCGGCATTCCGCCGGGCAGCTCAGTGAGCCCTTGGTTAAAGACGTCAGCAACAGAACAGTCAAGGTTAGTCGAATGCATGACAGAGAAATTACACTTACATCCTTCAACATCCTCCTTGACTGAGGATTGGAGCATGCATTTGTTTGCCTGATCGGCAGTCTGCGTCTTCATGCCGGAACAGGCATCTCCAGCACACCTAATGTCAAGAGCGTGCTGCAGAGCATCACCCTTCCATCCGAAGAGATAGTCGCCATGCCAGGAGTAGCCAGTCCTAGAATGACCGTCAGCGGGCCTCCCTCAAGTAAGACTGTTACGGCTGAAGACTAGAGATACTCACTTGTCTCCCATGCTGTAGACAAAAGGCTGAGACCCATCTGCGGGCCAGTCGGCCTTGTTGTTGAACTGTCGCGTGTCCCACATGACCTCGTACATCACCTGCGGAAGCTTGACCGGGTGGGTTGCCGGGCATGGGCCCGAGGATTCGAAGGTCCCGCTGCTGGGGTACGCCACGTGCGACTTGTGGTCTGCGCTGTCCGCATTCTTTCCATCCCAGCACCTATTGACATATGACACGTATTAGAGTGTAGAGCTTTGGGATGTAGAGGGGTGGGGCTCGGCGACGTACGTCGGGAAGGTGATGGTTGCGCGGATACCACCGCCGCAGGTGCCGCTGGGCAGCGAGAAGGTGTCTGATCCCGTGCAGGGCGCACCTCCAAAGGGGTTCTGCTCAATGTTGGCCTCACAGCGGTGGCACAGCTGCCTCTGGCCTCCTTGGCTGCTGCGCAGCGCTGGGTCTCCGACGATCATGCGGAACCCCTACACATCTGGTTAGACAGTGGGGAATAAGTTTTGACATTCTTGGTTGCAATGACTAACAGGCTTAAAAGCAGTAGTCTTAGTCTTCCCGTCATAGGGTGAGTTGTAGTAGACTGTCAAGCCTCCATTCTTGCCCCGTAGGCCGAGGTTGGTCAGCTGTGGGACCCGCTTGAATGTCCCGTTGCGAGCGCGGAAGTACAGGCTCGCAGTCCAATAGTTGGAGAAGTCATCGGCATAGGTGCAAGACGTGCATGTGGACCGCGCGGCTGGGTCATAAGTCCCTGGTGTCATCGAGGCGTTGAACGAGTTTCCACCTGCGATCTGGTGGACGTGGGCAGAGGGTACCATGCCTGGCTGAACCAGGGGATCGAGACGCTCGATGGTGAGTCGAGAGCACTCGAACCGCATGAGAGCGGCACTGTATTGGCGATCCTCGACCACAGGGGCTGACAAGGCCCCTGGGATGGCGAGCACTGCGGCGAGAGGCTTGAAGTGCATGTTACTGATGTTGCAGACGTCGAAGTGGTTCTACCAAGTACTTGCTTATTTTCGAATTGAAATTCAAGAGAAGATAAAGACGCTCCAGAAGCCCTGTGGAACAAATTTCGGATCCACCAGGGCATTTATATCTACTCCTGCCAGCCAGTCGACTCATTATCATCCACACAGGACTCGACTGCCGAATAAATTCTTATCTGAAATCTCTCACTCTACAACCTGTCACTTGCCGCTGTTCATATATTGGGATACGGCCCTTGACGGTTGGTTGGACAGACAGCTCCAGCTTATTGAGTGTTCATCCCGCTTCCGGCACAGCTTGCATATTGCTGGACCCAAATCTCGGCAGTTGGAAGGCAATTTCCAGAACCGGAATGCGTCGAGGTTTCTACTATATCCTATTGGCTCATAACGAATCATTCCCGCGCACGATGTTCCATGCACACCTGGCAGACCCAAAGTCGTCGATCGACGTGGCGGGGTCAGTCACAAAGGTATTCACCCGTTTTTACCAGATTGCCTTTGGCTTAGAAACACCATCCATTGGCCACAGTCTAATGGGACGGAAAGCTCATATTGTCTTACTAGGGAATGACAAACATGAACACGCGGATGAAAGAGGCAGGTCATTACTCGGGAGGACTTTGGTCCTTGCGAGCGTAGAACGGCGCGCCACCCATTATGACTCTCCATTACGGATCAGACGCCTCCGTTTCTCGTGAACCGTGATGAAATAGGCATAGCTCTTTGCTTCATTGGAAAGATGAACCAGTCTCGTCCACCGGCCTCGCAGTCAGGTTTATACACGGGGCAACAATGTTCCAATCAGGTCTGGGTGAATCCCGATTTCAGGAAATCCAGATCTGAGGAAGATGACTCCAGGTGCACAAGATGACGCCCGAATGAACAGCAACACAACACTGGAATCCACTAGTTATGAGGTTTGAACCAGTGCGGGAGCCAACATTCCCCATGGGCTCAAGCGCAAGTGTTTATATCTTTGCGCTGCCAGAGCCTTTCCATACTGACTTGAAAATAGCATCTAGGTATCGAGAACTGAGACTATCCATCATACTAGCGGAATAACCCCGCCTGAATGCCTGAGAACAAGCCTGTGATCACATTGGGAGGGCCCATTCGGGCTGGGAGTTCGCCCGCCCAACCGGAAATGCCCCCATGAGCAGTGAAACGCTTAGCTACGAACAAGCCACATATCGAACCAACTGGCAATAGCCTGGAGGCTTTCTTGGGCACACCATCCTAGATTTACGTCTCAGCTCGAGGGATCACAGAGCCATTCGAAATGAGAAAGACTTTTCACTCACGCTGGTACGGATCCGTCGTGTCTGGCTTGGATGCGAAACCGTGTCCCACGCCCTGGAAGACCTGTAAATAGTACATCTTTTTTTCTTGTTGCAAGAGGTCAATAGCTTTTCTTCGATGTTCCGTGGGAAAGACCTCGTCGTTTTCAGCACATGAAAGCAGCAAGGGCCCTGTCCAATTCACAAAATTAGCGACCATGCGAATTTCGTTGGGGCGTATCTCGTATGAAAACAACCCACTCTTGATATTCAAGAATTGTTCTTCTTTCAACGCCGCAGGGTGCGCAAAAGCGCCAGCTGACACAAAGGGCTCCTCGTCTGCAGAACCGGCCAGCAAGTCGCATACAAAAAGCGCCCCGGCGCAGTATCCCACACAAGCGAATCTAGCCTCGCACCCCGTCGCAGTCTTCAGCTCGCCGCCAAAGCGACTGCGCACCGCTGCCGTCCACCCAGGCAGATGCTGCGACGAGAACTCCCAGCGGTTGATCATCCAGGCCAGATGGTCGACTCCAGGTGGAAGCGGGTCTGTCTCCGAGTCCCGCCGGAGAGTTCCCGAGTGGTCGTAGTCCATACCAATCACAGTGTACCCCGCTGCAGCGTATTTATCCATAATACATTTCGAATGGACGGCGAGACCCCAAATATCAGGGAAGTAAAGCAAAGCATGGCCGTTGGGTGTAAGTGAATCTTCAACGTCGGAGGGACGGACGACGTAGGTTGGAACATTAGTAATGTCTTCGATTTTGCCATTAGGGCTTCCTTCCTGCGAGCTCAGGCTGAAGCAGCACGGCCTCGGGGGTTTGGCGAAATACTCTTCATTGGACGAGTGGTCGGCCATCTCGTCCAAGCCTATCTTATCGCAGTCGGCTCTCGAGAGTCCCGTATCAGATGGGAGGTGTGATTGTGAGAATGAGAAATTCGTGCTCTTCAATGACTAATGTTTGAGTGATGAAAATTGGCACAGCATCAGGGCGGGAAAAGGACGCAGGAACGATAAATAGGTACACTTGACATGCTGGAAATCTCATATGATGTGGAGTATGCTATGATAACTTGCTCAGTCACGTTTCACATTGCACCGTAGCTTCTGCTTGGCGATGCATCTATGACTCTACACCGAAGGTAAAGAAAAACAAGAAACCATATCTCGGGAAGTGGGAGGAGTCCACACCCGCATGTCATCGCGAAAGCTACCGCAGTTCCGCCGCCTCACTCCTCTCAGTACGCGTCGAAAACATACGGTACTGCTTTCCCCCACGGGCATGAAGAACTGGGGCAGGTTGTGACTCACGCCGATACGGTAGGTACTCGACAGCTCTCTAAACACGGGTGGAAACGAGCCGTCGCTGTGGAATGGAAATTAGGTCTAAGCTCTCGACGAATGTGAAGCGCCGAGGCAATTTCTATCGCGTTTGAACGGGCATCGGTGGACAAAACTCGATTATTGTTATTTTTTTCGACTTATTCCCCTTTTCCGAGCGGCGAAGGAACGAACATAAAGGCTCGGCCTCGTCTGGCGATCCCAATGAAAGTTTTGGTATCAGGACTACGCTTTCAGCTACCCTGCGTCCTCTTCTAGCGTTCCTCACGGAAGTTGTGATAGAAGCACTGCACTTTCAATTCGACTTCACATTCCTTTCACACAAAATGGTCATCACTCTGCCCGAGGTTGCGCGTCCTTTCAAGGTCAATTTTCCTGATGACGAATACTCTCAACTTCAGGAGCTCCTCCGCCTCTCACGAACAGGGCCGTTGACCTGGGAGAACCAACATACAGACGGTCGGTATGGCGTCTCCCATCAATGGCTCACCTCGACCAAAGATTACTGGTTGACCAAGTTCGACTGGCACGCGCAAGAACACCGCATCAATTCGTTCTCAAATTACAAGGTTACAGTTCCGGATCATACGGGCGACGTTGAGCTTCATTTCCTCGCGCTACTTTCGGAACGCGAGGACGCGACACCACTCGTTCTTCTCCACGGCTGGCCAGGCAGTTTCCTCGAGTTCATCCCAACCCTTGAGATTGCCCGCGAAAGGTACACTGCCGATACTCTTCCATATAATATCATCGTGCCTTCTTTGCCTGGGTATACGCTCAGCTCAGGTCCACCTCTCGACAAGGGATGGATAGCCGAAGATGCTGCTCGAATCATCGATGCCGGGTTGAAGATGCTGAATTTCGGTCGTTATATCGTACAAGGGGGAGATGTGGGGTCTCTCATTGCTGTTATCCTTGCAACTAAGTATGACTCTGCGGTTGGACTCCATTGTTAGTTCTCAGATTCTCCTGGGTTGCACTGTATACAAGGTTAACATATTCCCAGTGAACCTGCTCCCTACCCTTGATAGTGTTGAGGCAGACGACCCTGACCTGGATGCCTGGGAGAAGGGGGCAGTCGAGTATCATCAAAGTCGATTCAATACACCTACATCAGGTGCTGCCATTATGAATAGCACGCGGCCAGCTACGATAGGGGCGATTTTGTCTTCAAGCCCTCTAGCGTATCTCGCTTGGTAAGTATATGTATAGTCTTCGCGATGTTTCTGACTACTAATTCAATCCCCGTCAGGATCGGAGAGAAACTCTCGGAGTGGCCTGAAAAGCCTCTAGATGTAGACCACATCCTGGCTACGGTCACCCTCTACTGGCTTACGGATACTCTGCCACGTAACGCTTATACGTATCGGAACACATTCGCTTGCAATAATGTTCCCGAGTTTCCCTACTGTGAGAAACCTTTTGGGTATTCCTGGTTCAAGCATGAACTCGCCTGCGGACCTAAGAAACTGGTCGAGAAAAAGGGCCAGCTTGTGTTTTACAGGCAACACGAACATGTACGTTGAAAAATCCAAAGAGAAACATCTCTATCTGACTTTGAAGCAGGGCGGGCATTTTGCAGCGATGGAACAGCCTGAAGTATTCTTGAAGGACATGGATGATTTTGTGCGGGCGGTCATTGAAAAGATCAACGTCTGAAAAGACAATAAAGGTCAAGTGTTCAATACAGGACATGTGAAGTCTGACGGTACCTATCTCACGACGAGTCTTTCGATGACAATGTTCCAGGATGCGAGGTTCCCATAGTTGTCATTACATGGTTTCGTTTTTAATCCGTGTACGTACGCTTCTTAAGCAGTATGTAGGCGGTCCCTTCATACAGTGGTAAACGCTTAAATACCTAGCGTTAAAAAAAAACAATACCGATAACAGTGGGTTTAGAATACGGTTGTCTGTGGCACGTGGCCCAGAAAACATTGATAGCCTTGTGGCAGCCGCACAGACAAGGCTAGCGAGCCATAGGACGTAAGAACCGTCTCAATAGCCTATTTGAATTGTACCAAGTTACACATTGTACAGTGGCTGCCTCTCGTCTGAACATCCCGCAACAACATCCTAAGTTAGGTGAGCTCCCTTCCGACCAACCCCTGTTTACGACCACCGTCAAGATCGCCGCCACCCCCACGATTCGTGACGACGCGTGATGGAGTCCGCGCATTGCATGAACCTACATGCGCTCCTCACTCAAGGTTCACCAGCCCTCCCGTTGTAGTCCCAGTAGTTGTCACCCTGGTTCCGGCAAGTGCCAACGACGCAGTAATACCCGCCGCCCTGGTTCCTGCGGTTGGGCGAGAACATGACATACGGGCCACCCGAGTTCTGCGTTCCAGTGCACGGGTTGTGCATACCATTCTGCACCGTATAAGCAGTGTGGGCCGTGTTATCTGGTAGGCATCAGTGGCAAGTTAATGAAGGTGGGAGACTGGAAGGGGCACTGGATGTGAACCTACACCAGAGACATAGGGTTTCCCGACTGCTTGCTGTGCAGGTATATTCCCTGCCTGTTTCCCAGCTGGTGCCGACATCAAAACCACCACTAAGCCACTGCCAGGCCTCAGCACTAGCAGACCAGCCTATGGTATAGGATCTAGAGCTAGACTCGCCAACGCCACACTGTGTTGCCGCGCCACAGTTGATGTTTTGCTTATCCAGCATATCAGCTTAGAACAAAAACAAGTCTAAGGGGTAATTAAAGGGTTATTAAATACACTTAGCTGCTTCAGAAAGTAATTCTGGTGCGGGTTACCACCTCCAACACGGCGGGTAGTCTGAGACCATATACCACAAGCACCCTGCCGCTTATCTAGCATATCAACATCTCCGGCCGGCTGGGTCATGTTTCCGTCAAATGCTGGGGTGGGGTCTCCTCCCTTCATCATTTTGTCCAGGATTCCCGGCAGGACAGCGAGATTCTCGGTCTCACGGGCAACCGGGGCGCGGGCTCGGATCTTGGATGAGACAGGAACATTTATATCGCAGGAGACAAAGAACTCCTGGTCATTATACAGTCTCACACCTGTTGTGGTAGACGTTAGCTTCTTGCAGGATAAGAGATTAAGATATCGGGGATTGCTGGTGGCACATGCCAGGTGGGCAAGGCGAAGTCTCAGAAAATCACTTACAGGTAATTCCACCAGAAACAGTTGGATCCTCGTGAATTACATAGGTCTTTTCACCAATGATCAAGCTTCCAGCTCCTGTGCTCTGATCTACATCAGCCGAGATGGAAAAGGCCTCTGTATCAAGGGTAGTGGACTCTGAAGCTGCCAGGAGCTCAGACGTTGCCTTGTCTCTGACTGTCATATAGGTATTGGGAGAGCTCTTGATTGAGGAGATTCCCAGGGTGACTTTCTGCTCATTGGTCGAGGGAGCAGCCAACGTACTCGCCACAAAGGCGAGAAAGAGAACGGCAGATGGCCCCTTCACGTTGGCGAGTGGTGAAATTTGGAGTTGAAAAAGGTAGAAATGCTTTCAGCGTGTGCTCCTGTTCTTCTCTTCTTGGTTCGTCGTCGAGATGAGGCTCACTCTTTATAGATTTTTGTCAGGCTCTCAAACCCGCACATACTGTATACCTCATAGTAGACATGGGCAGGACTACCCGCGTCGTCTCCTTGTTAATCTGTGCTACCGACGGACCTCCCTTGAGAGAAGCCTTCCTCTAGCTTTGCCGCAAGCTGGAATCTAGAGGAAGACCCATCGTCTTGCGGTTGTTGGTTGCCCATGTCCGGGCGACGACCTCATCTTCGTGTGGATCCGTAGTTTGGCCCCTTTGTGTCCATATCTCGGAATATCGTATTGTGTTCTCGCTGGAGTGCGTCCATAGATACCCCATGTCATCGACGGGTTTTCGATACATCAGGATACCGCCGTTGCGGCTAGCTGTGTTGCGTTGGCCTACAACATTCCCTCCGCCGGCCTGCGGATTCCGCCGTCAAAGATGTGCGCCTCACCGTCTATCTCCCCGTCTTCACTTCCTCTCATCCAATGTATGCCACAAATGACTAGGTCGTGGTTCCTTGGTTTTTTTTATCCATCCGAGGAGATGAACAGGTCGCGTGGGCCGAGTGCGCTTTTGCCATGCCAGGTGCCAGTGCTTCCCAACCTTCTTGTCGCACAGTGCGAAAAACTCCGCCGGCCGTGTGGTGTCTTCAAAATAGGGTCAGAAGTATGGTTTGAGGTCCACAGGGTAGTACTCCGAGTGCTGGGCGGACGGGCGGGAGCGTGTTCGCAGCTGCCAAGGAAGGATTGTGTCCTGGCGGCGCGGATTTGTGAGTTCTGATGGCTTTGAGCCGTTTCTGACTCGGGTGGTGCAGCACCGCATCTCGTTTCTTGGGCCTCGCGGGGCACAGGTCGAAGACTGGTTCGATGTGGGCCCAGGCGGTTGGCACACTTCGGTGGTCGGGAGAATGGCTTTGTGCTTTCTGCCTTGTCATTGCCGCACTTTTGGCACTTCTCGTCCCTTATGCTTTTCCACGCGTCGGGCCGGATTGGAATTGGACTCAAAGATCAGGAATCCCGGCTGTACCGGGCTCAGTAAAGAGATGACCGAGTCCTGTTGTGCTTGTCCGTCTATCATTTGGATGCAGGTGGTTTGCACAGGACGGGCGGGACCCCGTTCACCGCCTCCGCTTCCTGCAGGATGAGTTGGGCCGTGTCTAGATGCCGCGGCGCTTCATGTCGATTGTGGAGGCGTTTTGGGATGCCTTCAACCACGTAGGTCACCCGTGGCCCGGCGGTTTCGATGAAGATGCCAGCGAGTCTATCCCTCAGTCGAGAGTCCATCGAGACGCCAAGCAGTTGGTTTTTCAGGTGTCCTTGGCATCACCGGTCGAGGCCTTCCTGGCCTGCGGCGGCGCCTTGTTGGCCTCTTTATGGCCAACAGCCGCACAAACTCGGGCAGCGTCCGTTGTAGAATTATTTGGTGACTAGCTGTTGGGAGTTAGCAAGGTGACATTCCTCTCAAAGCAGAAGTATAGTCCGATGTGAAGCGTTCCATACTGCAGCTGTTGGCCATTATGACAGGTTAGTAAATACAATCGTCAACCGTTGGTTGGGCGCAAAAACGAAGCATTCACGATAATTGGGTTCGGTTAGATCTGAAGCTACATATGGAGGCCTTCCACTGCTGACCAAGCTGACAATTGGTGGGACCCTCCGCGGCTGCGTGTGACTGGCAGGTGGGTCTTTATGTCTGTTGGAAGCTTTCTCTCTTCCTTCTCTCTTTTTCTAGTTGGACGGTATTTTATTCGAATTATCACAGTTGTGAACAAAACTTGAGATCTCTTGTGCCCCTCCCGTGACACAAGTGTCCAGCATCATCAAAGCCACTCGCCTGTCGACTGCTACCACCTTTTTCACCACTCACCTCAGTCATCTCAAAAAACATCTTCCTTTATCCCGCCGCCACCATGTCAACCAACAACACTAACGCCGCAACCTGCCCAAAGAACGCTGTTCCCGAGCCTATCAACATCGGCATCGACAGGAAGTCTGTTTACGCCGTCGTCCCGCGCGGCAATCTGACTGGTGACAGCCCGGACGACTGGATGGTTAGCTGCTGCGAGCCCAACCCAGTACAGATTGCCGGCAACGAGGAGTGGGGTACCTGCTGGCAGTGGTGCGACCTACCGTCCAACTATACCAACGCCACATCCGACACGTCCAGTCTGTCGTCTGAGTTCATGCGCTGTATCACGTCTACCGCCAGGGCGACCAACTCCTCCAATCCGCCCTCTGCTTTGTTGCTGTCTGCCGCTCCCAGGGGTGTGGTGGCGGGCGACGGGATGCTCGGACTAGCTGTGGTTCTGGCAGTTGCTGTGGGGCGGCTGTTCATGTGAGGTTACTTGGAGGCTTGGGATTGTTCTTGGGTTCTGCGAAATTTGGGATAATGGAAACGATGATCCCACGCCGTGAGCATTGGATAACAAGGAAGGCTCGGCATATCCTGTGCCTGCAGCATCCTATTTGAAGGCCATGCTCACAGGCTCGTGGATCAATCTGTGGCTAAACAACGTCCTTAAGAGCCAGAAGACACACTACCACTTGAGACAACCATTTTGTGTCTTACATCAACTTGTTAGACTAATAGAAGAGGTTGTTCTAGTAAATCAGCAAAATGAATCATTGGAATAAGACTAGTTGTTCATAATACAAGTTTCATACATAGACTGTTTGTGTGAGTGTGCATAGTTACTTGTGCAGAGTGGGGCCACACTGTATTCACTGTGTGCTTTGTAGCCTACACCCTCTAGCATTTCAACTTCCCCGCCGGCCGGATATTGTTCCAGACCTGAGAAGCTGCTAGCATGTCACGGCAAATGTAGCCAGCCACTAAAGCAACAGCGTGGACCGCTTTACAACCTTTACAGACAGCACCGGCGGGATGTAAGTTCAGGGAGCCGTATATATTCCGCTCCTTCTTCGCCAACCCCTTCTTCTCAAACCATCCGTCCACATACAGCTCCTTCTGCTTCAAGCCGCGCAACTACTTATTAACAGCTTATTCTTTTAAGCGGCTCACTGCAAATGTGCTCAGCAACTGCTTATCTCGCATTGAGCCGTTCGTCCACTGTTTGTATATAGCTTATTCCTATATGTGGGATATATGCGGCTTAGAGCAAGCATAGAGACAGCTTATGAGAACATGCATGCGACGGTACTGGAAGGGTGGTTATGTGCGCTCCCGGGTTCCCACGTGGTAACCCGAATCCGGATACTCGTATGGGTCGTACATCGACATTGCCTGTGCTAGTCAATTCTTTTAGCTGCAGCATGGCGATCCCGTTATGTTCTAGATGAATTATTGTCTCTACCTTGCCCACGTTTAGCTGGGGCTGTGCAAGTCATGGAAACTACAACTTGATAAAAGTGGCTTTTTCATTGTGTGTGCCAGAAGTTCTCGTCTACTCGAACGGTAGTTGATCTCTCCATTCGAATCATTCACTGTGTCCTGACTCTGGTCTTTTCCTTGCGACTGTGCAAAATTAGACTGGTCTAAAATGGCAGACTGCATCCCCAATTACAAAGACGCCGTCTGGTCATATTATCGATACGAACCATCATCAGTGTGGGCCGTCATTTTCTGCGTCCTCTTTGCCATCACATCCGGCCTGCACGCTTTCCAGTTATATACCACGCGCACCTGGTATCTCACCGCGCTGGTCGTCGGCGGCTTGTGTAAGTCCCAGACCGGCCGATGCCATCCGTTCTCCTTTTCTGAGCTGCGCTAACTGGGTCGGCATGCGCACAGGCGAATACTTCGGGTACATCGCTCGCGCGGTCAGCGCAACGGAAGAGCCTGGCTGCTGGAGCTTGGGAGCCTACGTGGCGCAGAACGTCCTGATCCTTATCGGTCCGGCCTTCATGGCCGCCTCCATCTACATGATCCTCGGAAGAATCATCCAGCTCACGAATGGGGACTCGCACTCGGTGGTCAAGCGGCGATGGATCACCAAGATCTTTGTGACTGGCGACGTAGTCTCACTGTTGATGCAGTCTTCAGGTGTGTATACACCCAGGGCCAGTCCTGAATAACTTGCGTTAAGGTAACTGATGGGTGTGTGGCCGGTAACCAGGTGGCGGCATGATGGCTTCTGGTGAAAGCCTGCTCAAGACGGGAGAGAACGTCATCATCGGCGGCTTGTTCGTCCAGGTCGCGTTCTTCGGGTTTTTCGTGGTGACAGCGGGCATCTTCCACACGCGAATGATGCTTGTGCCAACAGCAAGAGCTTCGGACCCGGCTGTGTGCTGGCAGAAATACCTCCTGACACTCTACGTAACGAGTGCCCTGATCTTGACCCGCAGCATTTTCCGCGTCATCGAATACCTGAACGGCAACGACGGTGCCCTGCTGAGGTCGGAGGTGTTTCTCTACATCTTCGATGCCCTGTTGATGTTGACCGTTCTGGTTTGGATGAACTGGTTCCACCCATCCGAGCTTGGCCTGCTGCTTCGTGGTCAAAGCCCGGAAAAGAACAGGCTGGGACTTGCTGGTGTTCGAGTTTAGCTCCGGTGTCCATCGGGCCTGTTCTAGACTTCTGGTCTCGGGCCGAGATGCTGCACCACAACGGTGGACATATTTTACTCGGGGTTCTTGTCACCTGGAGGATGATAGACAAGGCTGTAACCATAACTGACGATGAATGTGCTGGAAAGCAGAGGCAGCTCTGCGCTGGAGGAACAGAATACAAGGATGATCCTTGACTGCTCGTGGGAAATTTCGGCTGTAATGCAGCTAACGTGCTAACTCAGCTGTCAGAGATGTCTTACCGTGCGCTCTGACGATGTGTCAAACAAGGTCTGACAGCTTCCTAGCGTGATGGCAGGCATTGTTTCCCAACGACTATCCTCGCCCACAACCTGATATTCTCGCAGTATACGAGGCCTCGATTCTCCTACGACCCGTTGCTGCACCATTCTGCCTCGGGAAAGAGATTACTGGGTCAAGAAATCTCGTATCCACGTCTCCTGCACTAGCCTGTGGTGCAGCAAGGTTCGGAGGGCATTGAGTACGCGGCCGTTATAGACACAGCCCCTTCCCCGGTGACCCTGTCCAATGGGAAGCGTTGCCAAGGCATTGAATACGCGCATTTGGACCGTATCTCGTATCTCGTACACAACTCATCGGGTGGTTTCGTTTTTATTCCGTATACATACGCTTATTAAGCAGTAGGCGGTCCCTTCCAAGGTTCACACAACGACAACTCATAGACCACTGATAAACCCGCGTATTCTTTACGGCGTACGTGCTTAATTCCAGGTCGCCGATCCGCTGTGTTCACCGCAAGAGCATCCGATTCGGCACGTTGGGGTCGAATTATTCCTTCATCCCGTTCTCGATGCCTACTCGCCGCGCTCACAAGAAGTCCCGTCTCGGGTGTGCAGAGTGTAAACGGAGGAAAATCAAGGTACAGAACTCATTCAGTTCCAAACTCAACCAAACTCAAACCCACCCATTTTCAAACTTCCATGTATCATTCACGCCTCGAAACAGATTTCGTCTGACATGCTTGCATCATCTAGTGCGACGAAATACACCCGACATGCTGGAACTGCACACGATATGGAGTACTCTGCAGTTTTGATCCCGCGAATCGTGCCCGGCCCATTGTGTCATGTCAGGCTGGCATCAGTCCCGCATCCATAGGCGCCTCAACTCCCGGTGCCATAGACTCACCACATAACCCGGCAGCTTGGCCCGATCTTTTGGCATCCAAAGCTACGTCCGGGTATGCAAGGCGAGACATTCTCCCGGCGGATGAACATACTCCACGGGGAGTCAGAGCACACGATCCTGAATCACTTGGAGTGGCGGGCCCATGCGGACGGGACCTAGAGTTAATGCACCACTACTGCGTATCTACCAGCGATAGTTTGGCATTCCGTGACGACCTGCGCTATGTTTGGCGCGTTGTATTCCCGCAGGAGGGTTACCGTCATCCCTTCGTCACGCACGGCCTTCTTTCTTTGGCCGCTCTTCACAAGGCCTACCTCTTCCCATCGAGGAGATCAGAATATCTGAGTCTCGGAGCTTCTCACCATGCCCTGGGTCTGGAGACGTTTAGTTCCCTCTTATCCGGCATCGACGACTCCAATTGGAAAGCCATGTTGTGCTACGCTTCGATTGTCGTCGTGCATGTCTGCTCCCTCGCGGCCCGATCCGAAAATGGATGTATTGCAGAGCCAGTTAGAAGTGCGTGGGAGTTCTTCTCTGTTGTCCAGGGCATCAACACGACTTTGAACGAGTTCACCCCCAGGATGTGCCGAACGAATCTGGCTCCCCTCGTCTCCAACATCTTTCGACCGGAGGAAGAGGACCCATTAATGCAAAGGTTGGTTCCAAATCTCGAGGCCATCACTAGCCGATACAATTTAGGCTGCAAGAAGTAATAAATCATTGATTGGAACTGATCGTTGTTTTGTAGCGGCGAAAATATTCTCGAACAGTCCGCGCTGCCGGCTGACACCTCTTCCGCATTCTCCCTGCTCGGTTCTTTCTACGAGGGCGAGGATTTACTCCCCAACCGCGAAGACTACATCAAAGTCGTCGAAAAAATGGAGTTCTCGACAAAGGTGATAGCCTACCACGGGCCGGACATCGAGATTGGTTTGATAATTTGGTGGGCCTATGACGTCCCCCCCGCTATCATGACAGACATTCGACTGCATAAACCCCATGCACTGCTCCTCCTGGCGTACTTCTCTGTCATTCTAGCAACCGCGGACAGACGCTACTGGTTCCTTCAGGGATGGGCGAAACAACTCCTGGACGATGTAGATAGACGTCTCAGATCCAAGGAACGATTTTTGGAATGGCTTGTATGGCCGAGGGCCCACACACGGTGAATAGAGCAAGCCAGGGACGGTAAACTTAACTCGACTCCCACAAATGACAGGGATTTGTGTCTTCTCAGTGATTTCACAACCCCTATCCTAGGTCTATACCTATTCCTGCTGTTACGGAAGCGCTGATCGTCTTTTCCTCAACCTCTCACCGTGTCTATAGAACATGTACGGGAAAGGCGTAAACACAAGTGCAACGAAGGCCAAAAGCGTATTGCCCCAACCATATCCGAGATCACTGTACAAATCGTTTGCGCACAGTGGTAGCAGCCCCCCGACGAGACATCGTAGGACAGCAGATGCACCAATAGGCCCGGCCGCTTCGGTATGGAATACATCAATCAGGTATGCTGTCACCGGCATCATGAATGCAACCATGCCCCATGAGAAAACCACGCAACCGATAATTGGGAGCATCCAGTGCAATTGTTTCTCAAATGCCCAGCCGTAGATAATCAGACCCACGGCACACAGCGGTGATCCGAGACTGATCGGTGCCAGTCGCATCTCAGGCGATGGTTGTGAGGTTTGTGCTTCTTTTGTATAGGCTCTGTCTGCGGTGACAGAGTATACAGCGAGTCCCGTAAATAGACCTGCGCCGAGTCCCAGGTAGGGCAGGCCGGATGCACCTATCGACCAGCCATAGATGTGTTGATATACAGTAGACATAGTCGACAGCATAAGGAACATAATGCCGAGAATCACTGCCAATCCTAGGGCTGGCAGAGCCACTGTGGGAGACAGAACGAGAAGCTTCATTGGCCGGATGATTGCGTTTCCGAGAGCCCGGACCTTGGATCTCTGCTGAGGAGTTGCAGGGAATACTTTGTGCTCGCCGGTTCCTTTTTGCATACTTCGCACTTTTCGCTCCAAGATTAGCGGCCGGTGTGTTTCTCTGAGGATCGGCACTGTCCCAAGCAAAGACAGTGCACCACTAAAAGACAATGTCAGCCAACTCGTCCGTTTCTGTTGATTCCACCGAGGGATCGGTATCTCACGTGATAGATATTGTCCAGCAAACCCATCTCCACCCAAGACCTTGCGTGATGTAACCACCTGCTATGGGCCCAGAGATGGGACCCAAAAGCATACCGAAACCGTAAATAGCAGTAGCCCGTCCCCTCTCGCAAGGAACAAACATATCGCCAATAACGCCACCTCCTATGGCCGGCGGAGCAGCAGCCGCCACCCCCTGGAGAAGTCTGAAGCAGACCAGCTGCCCAAGCGACTGAGACACCGCCGCCGCCACCCCGAAGACCACGAAGAGCACGTTGGTGACGTGGATCACGGCGCACCGCCCATAGACCTCAGACACACCCGAGATAAGCAGCAGGCCGGCCGCCATGCCTATCATAAACACACAGACCACCAGCACGCCGAGCGTCGGATCTGTGGAGTGGAACTCGGAGATGACCTGCTCTGCCGCCGGCGCCAGCATGGACGAGGCCATCTGCCCGAGTGCAGAGAGGAGGGCGACGTTGATGACGATGGAGAACTTCTTGCGGCTTGGCCAGTTTAATGGATCATCTGGATCATTCGGCCCATCGAAATCAATGCACCTGCTTCCGCTTGCTGCCTTGGTTGTGTTGGCTGGCTCCGGGTCGTCTGCGGCGCTGCTGATGCTCGAACCTAGCACGCTGTCCACAAGGCAGCCCTGGCCCTCATCTGATCTCCTCTTCTCTTCCGCTCCCCGTTGCGTTTTCTTGTCACATTCAGATTCAGACATGCTGAAAAGTTTGGCGTGGGCTATGGTGAGGTGGCAAGTATGCTGCAACTCATGCTGGGTGCTCATTAGGATGATATAGGTTAATTTGCCGATTTGTGAGTGATTATAACCAAACTTACCAATCTGTTGCGACCGATGATCGAGTAGACGGTTTATCTTGATGCTGACCTGGACGCCAATGTGGCATGTCTGCCACAACTGGATGCATATTGTACAAAGGGTATTTATGTATGGCGTCAGTCAACCAGGTACACGTCCATTTTGTGTGCTCCGATTTGATAGGTACATCGGTTTCTTGGTGGCAATGGCGGTGTATATTTACGGATTGTCTACCTACCAATCATCCATTCACTTCGGTTCCGTTTATTTGCTGCTTTGTGTGCTTGTCGCCATTAAGCGAGCGAGACGTGACACCTTGCCGTACCACAATTCGTATCGAATTCATGCAAAGCTGAAGGCCCTCCCATAAACGCCCTTGCTGGTGTCTCTGCGAATAATTTTCGTTTCCAGTCGGCTCGCATTGACTAGGGACTTGTACCCAATCACTCTATGTAGTCGTTCGAGTTGAATCAGCTGAAATATATAGGCGCAATTCGAAATGTCAGCCATGTTAAGCACAGTCCATCAGAAAGAGCCCTCACCAGTAAAGTTATTCAAATACGGTGCCAGCAGACGCCAGCACCCGACGAGCCCATCATATCAGTTGCCGCCGTACGACCCAATCAACAATTCAGAGAACATTCCGGTATGTGTGACACAGTGCAGTGACATCGTCGCCAGCAGGGGCAATGCTGCCGGGTGCAGGGCCTCGTTTCTAGAAGCTCGGAATTACGAGGACCGTCGCACAACATTTTATCCGTGACAGGAAGCCCCGTGTCACGGTAACCCGATGAGATAGCTTGGGATTTCCATGGATTCACACCACGTTTCACACTAATTGACGGAGCCGGCCTGGGAAACGGTTGGATGTCGGTGGCCGTACCGCTCGCGGCAAAGTGCCAGATGTTGCTGGCCCTGGCAGCTAAGTAATCACATGGCGTCACACTAAGACACAGCCTTAGAACGCCCAGCTGATGACCTCTAGTCGTCAATATGTTCTCCGGAACATCGTCTCGCTGTTGGTCGATCTTGGAAAAGGCTTACCATGACCCATCTGCAGTTGAAATTGATGCTCTATTAGAGTGAACAACATGGAAGTCATTTTAAACTTCATGCAGGAATGATGGTGGCCTCAATTGCAAATTCAATGCCAGAGTAGCTCATTCAATTCCTAACGCTTGTACGAAAATGAGTAACTGCGTTTACAATGATCACGCTTGTTTAAAATGATCACGCTATTTACCAGACCCAATGACACAGACTTCTGGTTCCATGTTCGCAAAAACGTCCATCGTACGCTCGTGGTAGTCATCTGCCCAGTCCGGACAGCCAGCGTTCAAGCCACGACTCCTCACTCAACCTGAGTTCAAGCCATGCACGAACATCGGCACTGATATCCGTCGCCGTGCCCGCTTGAATACGGATCAAGTCCCATCGAAGACGCTGGAACATCGACTCTTCGTACCGTTGGCTCCTGTTGTGTCGGAGCTCGACGAACATCTCCACCGAAGGATGATATAGGTCTCGCATTTGACGCTCTATTAGCTGAGGTGATCGCCCTAGACTCGCTTGAATAATACTCAACGCGTCATGGCTGAAGTTTCTGTATAATAATGGGACAGGGGAGTCGATTCCCGCATTCATGAAGCGTTCCCCTGGCGTCGGAAACGAGACATATGACTGCGCTCTTCTCATGAGTTCCTCGTGATCCGGGGCTTGAGCATTGGGGTTTGTGTCACTAAAGAACCTATTCAGCATCGCTCGTACCCCTAACGATCGTCTAGGAGGATCTGGAACGTTTTCTGGAATGCTCGATGTGTTCTGGGTCGTGATCGGTCGTCCACGAGGATCTGGAAGGTGTTCTGCAATACTAAATGTTCTCTGGGTATTGTTCGGACGGTTATTGCGCGTCGTCGATGTCGTGATCGGTCGTTCATGCGCCTGAGAGTCCGTGGGACTTACCAGGCGAGCTCCCATGGTGATGGAAGTGCCATCCTGATTGTTATTTGATGGAAAGGGATTGAGAATCTGTTGAGGAGGTACTCCCATGATGTAAACGCCACCCTGGTTGGTATTTGATGGAAATGGATAGAGAATCTGTTGAGGAGGCACTCCCATGACAAAACCCTGGTTGGTATTTGGTGGAAAGGGATCGAGAACCTGTTGAGCCACTCCCATGATGGAAATGACACCCGGGTTGGGATTTGGTGGAAAGACATCGGGAATCTGATGGTTTAATCCTGGTTCTCCCGTCCTTCCATGCCGCTGTCCACTATTTTGTGTCTGTTGGCGGGCTCTTGCGCCTACTGGCCGGTCACCGTAATGTCGCGTTGTTGATGCGCTCGCTGGCGATGAGGCAGTCCTGTTTGCTTGCCCTGGGGGTGGGTCATTTGAAATGGGAAATGGTGGCCTTCTTGTTGGGGTTTCCAATGATTCCGGTTCGACTCGCCAACGACCTCGGAACGGCGGGCGGTTGTCATTTGGCTGGTCGGACATTAGCAGCAGGCCAGTTGCACTGTAAACGATGTCTGTGGTGGAGGAGATGGATGATTATACACACTGCTTGCTGAAGGCTAGATGGACCAGGCGTGGAGGTTTGCAACCTCGTCCGATGGCTTCGTTGAGAATTTGTCTCATGTGCACGTCGTCTGCGGCCTTCGTCTTGTCCGCTGGCCTCATTGTTGCCTTGGTCGCCATGGCGGCTTTCGCGGCTTGCGCGGGGAATAGACCCCCTACCGTTTCTATCACTGCTCTCGCCGAGGGAGTCTTGCCCTGGACGGGTGTTGCCTGTTTCTGGTGATCGAAGTCCACCATCTTCATCACGACCTGGGCTGAGACTCCTCGGGTCGCGTCTCCATCGTCCTGTGTGCATATACTGTCTGGCAGGTCGCATAGGTTCATCATCCTCCCCGGTTGACGAGCTGCGAATATTCCGGCTTGCACGCGGATCCGTTCTGTCAGGTGTCCGGCGTCCGTTCATCGTGGCGGTTTCTTGTTCTTACGAGATACAGCAAAAGGAGCACCGTGGGTGAGACGGACGACGCATACGAATGTCCTCTTGAGAAGTGACGATTGGTTCCAATACTGATCCAAATATTAGATATTTGTGCGTAGCGAGTGTGTGGTAGTAGAAAGCGATGGTATGTCTGAGTGTTTGGTGACAGGAAACCATTAGCAGAACGGCCTGAACGAAGTCGAGGTTGTTTTTCTGAGCATTTGTTGATCGCTCCTTCTGTCTCGTGATTTGACAATGAGTACCTAGGTAGGCAAGCGGCCTGGAAGTCGAGGGGATATCTTGTGGCAGGAACCACACTTCTCAACGGTGCAGTGCAATCGGACACAGAGTACATGGCGATACCTTGTTCGGTGGCAGGTGGTAACCGGCAGTACCAATAGCCCTCCCTGCACCATGAACTTGTCTGCCTTTTGAAGGTTCAAGTTTTGCTACTAACCCAGCCCAGCACCGATTCTTCCATGACTGGGATGCAAACGACCATCTCAGGTTCTCAATTGGATACTTTTGGTTGTAGAATGTGAGACTTGAAGAGACAAAATCCAACTGTGTCTTGGATATGGCTCCGAAGCTTGAAGGGCGGTGGAGGGGTGGCCTAGCCGAGGCCCATCATAAAATTTGAAAACTCTTCACGCAGAGGGTTAGTGAATTTAAGGCAGTTTGCTTCATTCTGTGTTGTATGCACTGTATTTATTTTGAGGCTGCGAGAGCTAAGATTGGATGTGCCAAACGCAGACGTTTCCATAGATGCGGTTCGGTTTGTGAGCCTTGATGCTGTATCGGGCTGCATGAAAACACTAGCGACTTGTCAATGAGAATCAATGACATGCTTGGAGTGAAGTTAAAAGAAATATGTACAAACATACCTGCTATACTCAATCGCGATTATCAGAAACACAGTGCTGCTTCATCGATGAGTGACTCGCATCTGTAGATAACTGTACGTTGAACTTCGGATACACACCCATGGCACAAGCCCTGATCTTCACTTTCGCCTTCACTCGTCTATTCACATTCTGGCATCACTTAAACAGAACCCACCAGACAATTGAATGAGGCTCAATCACAAGTGATGGCGACAACTGCCACTAGTATAAAATGGCTACCAAATGCCACACTACCTCATCGAATCTCTCCTTTGCTTCCATCATCGACAAACAGAAGCTCATCCACAACCCAGCATCTGTCGTGCCCAGTCTGCGACTGTTCCTCAATTGTACATCAAGAAGCAATCCAAGATGGCCCATCACAGACATTCTCAGATCCAGCGTGGCTTCGATATGGAAGAGCAACCAGCTCGTGGTCAGTACACGGCTTATCGAAGCAGTATGTCCATTGGCATCATGACCACTTGTTTGCTGATGTTTCGCTAACACTGCCCCCCCCCCCTCACACAGCTTTCACTGCTTTTCAGTCCCGAGCGAGGGACCACCCAAGACAGAGCGTGCCCCACGGCAACAACGTGGCTGGCCGTTCTCGAGCAAGCCGACACAGCCAGGATACACCCAATTTGATTCCGAGTTGGATTGATGAGATGCCAAGGGACTACCCTCATCCCCCGCCCGAGAGACCTGCTCCTCCCCCTAGGACGAATTTCGGTCGAGTCCGGCAGGGAACTTCTGTCACCCCGAGCAACTCGATCTCTCAGGTTGACCGGCAGTCAGCTAGGAGCTTCCGGGAGGGCAGGTCTGCGTTGGCCCCTGGCGAGATGCCTCGAGGAACTTCTGGCCTCATGAGGCCAACCGAGTCACAGTTTCTCGATCGCAGAAACGTACCGGCGTACGATCGGCCACCGAACAGCTCCTACCGGCCCAACTATCCACAGTTGGCTCCTGCTGGCCCCGAGGTGCCACGAGTGGTGAACAACTACTTCACCACAAACAATCGTCAGACATACAACATCGACAACAGCCGTCACCAGAGAGTGGATGCACGAAATCAGCGCAACACCCAGAACATTCGACACACCTCTGTCACAGACAGCCGCCTCGACAACGTGGATGCGTCGCGCACCTCGCAGCGTCTGTCGGCCTCCTCAGGCCACCAGCACCACCGCAAGGGCCGTCACCACCGCGAGCACCGCGGCTAGGAGACCGGCGCTCCGAGTGAGACGATCCCTCTTCGGGGCCCGAGGATGAAATGCACCCGCGGCCTCTTCATCACTGGCAAGCACATCACGACCCACCAGTACATTCCTGACGACCGCCCCTGTCTGGTGGAAGGCTGCAAGACGAAGCACTGCCTCCGGCTAGTCGATGGCGAGAGGATCTACTCCGAGTTCTGTTCTGCTCACTCTTGTCGGCACTTCTGGCCTGAGTTCTGTACATGTCCCACCTACGCTGGGGACAAGTACTGCTCTTGCCACACGAGGCGTTGAGTGCTCTGAAGATTTGGGGCCGGGGATGGGTTCAGGTTAGGAGAGAAGAATGCAGGGCTGTGGATGGGATGGCTACGCCATGGTTTGGGCGATGGGAAGGCGCAAATCATTGTTCCCTTTCACTGATAGGTATACTGTCGGTCAAGACTTGTTTTCTGTGATAGCCTCATTGCGCTACGTTGCGCGGAACCACATCTTTAGCCATATAGACTTAGGTACCTTTTGATCTGCCTTCTTCGGCATCTTTCTACAGTCTTGAAGTTTCCGAGCCCTAATCCATTAACTGATTTGTCCTCCTGTATCTTGTAAACGAAGGCAAGCTAAGTGGGAGACTTAAGGGGGGCACTCCGTTAGCCTGTGGTCTAGTGAATCATCACGATCGTTGAGTTGACGGTCTCGAAGTGGTTAGCTCAGATTTGTTGTATCGCCCTCGATTGCTTCACTTCAAGCCCCTCGACAAATTCACTTCGACGATAGTAGTATCAATAAATTCACTTTGATAGCCTCAACCAATTCACTTGTTCACCTTCGGTAGTGTCCCCACGGGGTAGGCCAGCTTCAGATATTTAAACCTCGCCGCCCTCCCATCTCACCTCCTTCGACTTTCTTCTTTCCTTTCTTTTCATCAAAGCGAAAGCCAACCTTCTGAAGACCCGGTCTTGATTCTCTTTGAGACTTCAGTCTACCTCACATCTCGAGGTCGATACCAAGACTCATACGTTCTCATCATCTTGGACGGCGGGCAAGCTACTCTTCGGCTGTCTCTCGCTCTCCTCACTCTCTGTCACCTTCATCACACTCTTCTCAACACCGCAACTAAATATGGCTTCCCGCATCGCCCAGTCTCAGGCTACCCAGCAGCAGCAGAACCAGCGGGGTTGTGGTGCTCTCAATGTGCCGTCTGCTAACCGCAGCAGTAAGTAATTATTGACGGCTTAAACGCAGCGGTTCGTTAAGAACGGAAGACTGACAATGATTTCAACCCCAGCGGCTTCAACCTCGAAGTTGAGGATGGGCAATGGTGCCAACTCAACCATTTCGGGATCGCAAGGAGGAATTTGCCGTACTGAACCTCCGCGGTCCAAGCCGGCTTTCCCAGCCCCATCCACGATCTCACCGTCGGAGTCCGTCAGTGTCCGTGGAGCAACGACGCCTAGCATCGAGCAAATCCGATCTAGCAACGGAGCCAACAAGTTCTCCACGCCGGAGCTCAGACCGGCTACTCAAGGCAAGGTCGGCGCAAACCCGCCATCTTCATTGCGCACACCACCAGTGGCAGCCAGACAATACCCACCCTCTTCGGCTTGGTATGTCACAGGAGGAAACTTCAACGAGCCGGCACCTTCGTATGTGACACCAATTGGTAGCAACTTACCATCACCACCCGTCTCCTCCGTACCAAGTCAGCAGAGGAGCGTCAGATCCAATGCACCACCACCTTCTACCGTGCGGCCCTCGGACAATAACGTGTCCAGGGGAACACAAAACACTGGTAGCAACGTGGCGCCTAGAGCAATGGGTGGAGCACCATCTTGGTCGTCCCAGCAGAACTACGCGGGGGGTTGGGCAGATGGAACCCAACAACAGCCAGCTGGCATCAGCATTGGCGTTCCTCCGTGCGGTCCCTTCCACTTCCACTACAACCAGGTTGACAATCGGAAGCTGACAGTCAACAACAACGCCCCCGGACAAGTCACCACGAACAACAACCACGTGTCGAATGTGGACAATAGTAACCATCATAACACGAACGCCCCGCAGGCAAATGCGTACACCAGCGAGCTCACCAACTGTGGCAACACCCACACCAACGTCAAACAGAAAGCCACATCAACCCGGAAGTCTGCTTCATCGTCCGGCAACTCACACCGACGAGAAGCTCTGCCGCCAAGCGAGTCGCTGCCGATCCGCCACAGGCAGTACAAGCGGGAGAAGCACGTGTCAATCGGCGAGTGGAGCGGGCGCTCCACCACACACGAGACAGTGCCAGACGACCGTCCCTGTTAGGTGCAGGGATGCGAGGATGTTCACTGTCTCCGTGTGGTGGATGGCAAGCGCATCTACTCCATGTTCTGCTCAGACCACTCGTGCAGGTACCTCTGGCCAAATTTCTGCTCCTGTCCGAAGTACCCGGACAGGAAGCACTGCAGCTGCCATGGAGGGAAGTAAGGGGGGTCGCTTCCATGGGGAAATCTGTGGACGCCATGGCGGATGGATGGTTTTGGGTCGGCGGGGCTGAACGGTTGGGCTGAGGGTTGGTTGCGGCGTGGATGAAGGGGGCAGGATTTTGAGAGAGGGCGGGGAGCTGAGATGTGTGCGAGGCCGAGAATATGGGATGGGAGCAGAGGCGCAGACAAGCTTCCCAATTGACGAGAATATATTTTGGACGGTGTACGGACAGAGCGTAGATGTTATCATCTGGAAAAACACTATTCAAACAAACATCCACAGGGTTTTCTGAAAAGACGACTAATATAAACCGTGATCTTTGCAGGAAATGAGTCGTGGTCATTGATGGCTTCGTCTTCATTGACATATGACGGATACTCATCCGCTAGAATCACCTATTCAGGTGCCTCACTCCATGGACAGAACAGCTCTGAATCGAACCTTGCCTGACATCATGTGATCCATCGCATCTGGCATCTTTTCGAACGGGAATTTCTCGACCATGGCCTTTACCCCATGTGTTTGAGCAAAGCTGATAGCCTCCTCAGAGTCCAACGCATGACCGGCCGCCCAACCTTCTACCGAAGTTCCTTTGCTGATCAGCTGGCCTAGGCTGAACTCCGTCGGCCCGGTAGCTGCCAATGCAAGAAGCTTTCCCCTCGGCGCAAGACCTCCCACCATTTCCGAGATGAGCTTAGGGTTGGGCGCCGTAGCAACAATCAAGTCAGCTCCGCCCAGAGCTAGAAGCCTCTCTACGGCATTCTCAGCCTTGGTGTCGATGTACTCGTGCGCGCCAAGCTCACTGGTAAAGACCCTCTTGGCGTCTCCGGAACTCAAGACGATGGTCCTGTAGCCCATCTTGCTGGCGTACTGCACAGCCAGATGGCCAAGGCCTCCCACGCCCGAGATAGCAACGGTGCCGCCAGGAATGATCCTCATGTTTCGTATTCCGTTAAAGACAGTAACGCCGGCGCAGAGAAGCGGCGCAACCTCGATGGGGTCGATTTCGCGTGGAACGCGGACCGTTGCTTCCTCGCGCAGTATGACATACTGTGCGAACCCGCCGTCTTTGGTCGTGCCATTGATTGCCTCGTTCTCACAGTACTGAAACTGACCGCGCTGGCAAGCACGGCACGTACCATCGTGACCTAGGCGATGTTAACAGGTCTGATGGATAACGGTATGCCGGGCAAGTGTGAGGAATTATACCTCCGTGCCAGGCCCCGCCGACGCGTTCACCGCCCTTGAATCGAGTGACGCATTCACCGACGGCAACAACATCGCCCACTGCCTCATGGCCCGGAACGCGATCCTTGAGAGGAAAGAATTCACCACTGGCTACGCTGTAGTCGGAGTGACAGACGCCGCAAGCCAGCACCTTGACGAGAACCTCACCTGCACCGGGCTTCTTGAGTGGTAATTCTTTCAGCACCATTGGCTGGCCAGTGTTGACGATCTGCCAAGCCTTGTACGTCGAGGGTAAAGAGGCCATGGTTTAGATTCACTTAAAACAGTTGTAATTGTATTTATCGAGTATAGAACAAGAGGGATTCTTTTTCCCAACTCGAGGGAACAGTCTCGTTTTATAATTACAAAAAGAGTACCCCCGATTTACGGTATTCCATTGAGAGGCAGAAGAGCCGCCAAGCACTCTGGATGTGGCTATCGTCGATCAGAGTGATCTGAACCTCGGTTCAAAAGACTTTGAATGACAAATGCTCCCGTATCAATCCATGCTCTCACCTCGGAAACCTATATAAATTCAGTATGACCAATGGAACATCTTCGGGGCCGGGTGTTTGGGGCTGTCAATGTCCGTTGTGGAATCCGCTATGCTTTGCCAGCATCAACTCCAACACAGCTTGAACTTTGTGGCATTCATAATTATAGCGACGAACCCTATTTTCTTTCCCCCACACGATTTGGAACCAGGCCCCGGACTTATCGGAATCGCGGTAATAGTGGCGTAACAACTTGCTTAAGTCCGTAAATTCATGCTCGGCTTTATTATGCTCAACAGAAGTGCGTACGAAGTATTACCATTCTCCCACCCTTCCGCCCGAGCGTTCCGCCTTGCTACTACAACGTCCTTGTTTTAACCACTTCATGTGTTTGACCGCCCAATGGGCGTCAGTCTCGTAGCAGTAACTATGCGGGGAAATGGGACAACCGAGGCCCAGCTCATGAAAGAGGTAGGCCAGTTGCTCGAGCTCAGCCGATTTGCCGTGGCGACTGTACTGGGTGCAGAGCTCATATATCATAGATACATAGGTACTATGCACAGGTCCAAACCGAACAAACAGTATGGCCTTTATTAATACATCGTTTGCATCGACTGTTGCGCACTCAGTGATGAGGGCACGCTACGCGCTGAGACAGTATGTTTGCCTAGAAATCCGATGTTTACACATTCCAGTACTACGTCTTCTCATGGTTGAACACTGTTTT
The DNA here is from genome assembly GCA_021399435.1 of Diaporthe sp. PMI_573. Lineage (NCBI taxonomy): Eukaryota > Fungi > Ascomycota > Sordariomycetes > Diaporthales > Diaporthaceae > Diaporthe > Diaporthe sp. PMI_573. Next base: position 335,582 of record JAJTUP010000007.1, on the reverse strand, counting down.
TTGGAACACGCCCAGATAGCATCTTGTTGTAGCCCGTGGACACCTCGAGATTTGCATAGTTCCAGTACCCGCATGTGAATAGATCCTGTTTCACTATGTATGAGGTGAAGTGTACGCTTATTTGCAGCCCTACAAAGGTTCGATTTAGGCATATTTTAAAGCTACACCAGTAGCCTCATCCAGATCCTCCTTGGGGAGACCCAGAAGATCGTTGTGAGTGTCGTAAGTGCCGTCTGTACCGTAGTGCGCGCGGGCGAAGATTGCCTTTGCAAAGCCGGCCGGATTCCCCTCCGAGATCAACTTCATGCCGTCTTCGTACCGTTCCTTACTCGACTCAAAGGATACACTCCAGTCGCTGTCTCTTTCTCCCGTCACCCTCTTGATGCTGTCGAGAATATCCTCTTGGCTGAGGTGGAAACTTGAAACGTAGACTGGACCGTTGAAGAACTGCGACAGAGTCACAGACTTATCATCCTTGTTCTCTGGGAGAATCTTCAGGTTCAGCAAGGCGACGGCCGCACGAACAACCTGTGCGATTGTAGTGAAATTGATAGGCTTTTTCCCGTCGTCGAAGAACGTCACGGTGCGGTTCTTCTTGTCAATGCCGAGGTCTGCTCCGTCCGAAAGGCTGTACTCGTACCAAGGGCCCGTAAACATGGAAAACCACGTTAAGCCGGATTTTGCCGCGTGCTCAATGTTTTCGACGATGGCTTTGCCCACTGGAAGGGCATCCAGTAGGTCTGGCTTTCCGTACACGTCGACACCGTACGCATTCGTCATGACATAGCGCACACCTGCCTTGGCGGCCGCCTCGACCAGCTTCCGGTGCGTATCCTCGGGCACGCCGAGGGCTAGGGTGATGAGCAAGAATTCGTTCCCTTTCAGGCCCGAGACGATGGAGGCCTGGTCATTGTAATCGACAGCGACGGACTTCGTGCCTTGAGCAACGTTGCTCGTGCTGCCGGCCCGTGTGATGGCCGTGACGGTGTGCTTGCCGCCCTGGACCAATTGCTCCGCGATGTGCTTGCCAATTTGACCTCCAGCCTGCGTTGTTTAACCTTAGCAAATCCAGACTTAAGAAATAGTTTTTGGGGGGGGGAGGGGGTCGTGGTCTCTTTTATGCTTACTCCAACAATAGCAACTGTTTGGAGGCTGTTCACAAACCCGGCGGGCTGGTCTTGAGCATATTGGCTTGCCATGGCGTGTTCAGAAGCGAGTTCAATTAGACGGGGCGATCAAATTATTTCTCAATGAAGAGATGCTTCCTGTGCAAAATAGTGCTACAAACACGCTGCATCCTTTTGCTTTGTACTATGATACTACCATGGCCAAGAGATTTTGATTTCTAAGCTTCTCCTTGAATCCTCCCGACTGGCCCTGAGCGGAGGCCCCAATCTACCCGGTAGCCTCTAGAGCTTAGCCAACGGATATTGCGTGACTGGCTATTATGATAAATCCACGTTGGGCATTATTTCTAGTGTACCATGCACTGAAATAGCTCAAAGGCATGGTTTATGACCAAAAGACCAACTGATACGGTGTTAGCAGTATCTGAACACTCTCGATAGTGTCACAACCTTAGATAAAATTAAGCTATTTTGTGGTTTGATGTTGTCCACCGTCATTTTCTGTATCCTCTATAAATGTAAGCGCCTTCTTGCTCTCGGTGGGATTCGAGATGATAAGTCTCGTGCTATAGGTGCACTTCCGACTGCCCAAGACCACTCATTCTCATCCATACGAATTCTCTTCCAAGCCCCAATACTCCACCCCGTCAATTACGCGGAAAAATTGAAGAGCTTTGTTCCAACCCACATTCTGCGCTGACGTAGACTGTGCAAGAAGCAGATCTTGTGCTGCATCTGCCGGGAAGATTAACTTGCAACCAAGACGTAGACGATTTCAGCCGGCCACACTCTCCCACCTTGTCTCAATACACGCCCGTGAGCGTCTGCTCTAAGGCATACGAAAGGAGAAGCTATCAGGCTCCTCATCTTGAGTCGGATCGTCCACAGGCTCGGGCTGAACTCCAGCCTTGGCTTGATGCCCATTAATGCGATTGATAACTTATAGGGAGCCTCTAAGTATGTTAACTAACGCTATATCGGAGGTATAATCCTGCCTTGTCCAGGTGGCTGGCCTGATCGTCCATTACACACAGCCTTGTCTTTCATCATTGGGACCATCAATTGCCCACCCTCAGTATAACAACCGATAACCAAATCCATTTATATTACCTCGCAGCATCTCAATGCAGAATGTATTTATAGTCATTCCATATCCAAGTTCACTTTCGTTTCACACATGCAACGCGTGGCATTTGGTTCCACACTATCTCCACGCACATGGACCTCTTAGCCTTAGAAGGTACGCAATTAATATGAAATTTTATCCAGACACAACAGAGTATTGGAAGCCGAGGTGACGGCACGCGTGGAATTTAGAGTCTAGCGCTCCGCCCAGCCAATTCTCGGTCATCAATGTGCCGAGCCAGGAATGAAGCCGGACGTCGAAATAAGAGTTTCAACCCCTGCGAGAACTGATAGAAAAAGGACATCGACTTGCAGGTAGGAGCAATCACATGCAACAGACGCCTGAGACATCACTCGGCTCCGTTCCATACTACAACATTAGAATTGCGTCTATCCAGTTGAACACTGCTGTTGGCTTCCATCCTTCGCGTTGACCGACGTCTCGGCCGGCACTAAGAACAGTTGACTTGGCAGTGGGCTCCCGACAAGGGCGAGCCCAGTCACGATGCCCGCATCTCCGCACGCCGCTCGCCGGTCCCGCAGCGTTGGGACGAGTTCCCATGGAGGAACCCCTCACGATCTCCAACAGGATGAAATTTGGGAAAGCAATAAAGGGCAGACCTCGTCCGCCTCGAAGTAAAGATACCATACGAACAACAACTTGTCTAGGGAGCTACACCCCGGAGTCAGGGGCAAGACCTATCCGGACGCACTTACAAGCTCGATCAACAAGACCAAGGCAGGCTATTAATTCACTTATTTTCATCATGTTGATTCAAGAAGAGCGAGTGCCGCAAGGGTACACACTCGTCACGCAGCCAGGCGAGGGCAGCAACCAAAAGGCGGTACACCTCCGCTCCGATGGAAACCAGACCAAGCCGTGTGACTTCACCTTCGAGGCCATCCGGCCCAATGTCTTCCGCACGACATTCACCTCGGAGAAGCACCCACTGCCGCCGTTCCCAAGCGTCCGCTTCCCAGCAATCGACAACGCCGGTACCGCAGCCACCACCATATCCCAGGCCAGCGACTCATCAGCAAGGCAAATCACCCTCGAAGACGCCCAAGCCGGGCTGACCGCCACGGTGGACTACGCCCACACGCCCGTAGTGTCCATCCACCTAAACGGCAAGCCCCTCCACACCGACCTCCCGCACCGGTCATACGCCCTCGACGGCGCCGGAGCGGCGCACTACTCCACCTACAGGCAGGGCACCCTGCACGTAGGGCTGGGCGAGAAAGCAGCGCCGATGGACCTGTCCGGCCGCGGGTTCCTGATAACCGCGTCCGACACCTTCGGCTACGACGCGCACCGCACCGACCCGCTGTACAAGCACGTGCCGCTGCTGATCAACGTGATCCCGGGCGCCGGCGCCGTGGGCATCCTGTCGACGTCGCACGCCCGCGCCGCCTGGGCCGTCGGCAGCGAGATCGACGGGCTGTGGGGCCGGTTCAAGGTGTACCGGCAGGCGCGCGGCGGGCTCGAGGAGTACCTCATCGTCGGCGGGAGCGTGGCCGAGGTGGTGCGGGCGTATGCGGGGCTCGCCGGTTTCCCCCTGCTCGTGCCGCGGTATTACCTCGGGTACGTGTCCGGCGGGATGAGGTACAGCATGCTGGACGGCCCCGTGCGGGCTGCGGACGCGATCGTGGGGTTCCTGGATAAGTGCAGGGACCTGGACATACCCGTCTCGGCGCACCAGATGAGCTCCGGGTACACCGTGTCCGAGACGCCGCCCAAGACGAGGAACGTCTTCACGTGGAACCTCCACCGGTTCCCGGACCCGAGGGGCTTCACCAGAGAGGTCCACAAGAGGGGCGTCAGGATCCTGGCGAACATCAAGCCGTACGTCCTGGCGAACCACCCGGACTACGACAAGCTCTCGGAGGCGGGCGCGTTCTTCAGGGACCCGCAGACGGGCAGGACGGCCGTCGCGCGGCTGTGGAGCGCGGGCGGCGGCGAGAGCGGCGAGGGGAGCCACGTCGACTTCACCAGCGAGGCCGGCTACAAGTGGTGGTACGACGGGTGCCGCTCCCTGAAGGAGGTCGGGATAGACGCCATGTGGAACGACAACAACGAGTACAACACTCCCAACGACAAGTGGGAGTGCGCGCTCAACCTGCCCGAGGACGTCGAGGCGATCCGCATCAACGGCCCCGCGGACGGCGACGGCGACAACCAGATCGGCCTCTGGGGGCGGGCGGCGAACACGGAGCTGATGGGCAAGAGCTCGTGGCAGGCGTGCGTGGACGCCGAGCCGGATGCGCGCCCGATGGTGCTGACGCGGAGCGCGACGGCCGGGACGATGAAGTACGCCTGCGCCAGCTGGAGCGGCGACAACGTGACCAGCTGGGAGGGCATGAAGGGCAGCAACGCCCTCGCCCTCAACGCGGGCTTCTCGCTCATCCAGTGCTACGGCCACGACATCGGCGGCTTCGAGGGCCCGCAGCCCACGCCCGAGCACCTCGTGCGCTGGGTGCAGATGGGCGCGCACTCGCCCAGGCTCGCCATCAACTGCTACAAGACGTCGCCCGAGGACAACCTCGTCGGCGAGGTGATCGAGCCGTGGCAGTACCCCGAGTCGACGGACCTCGTGCGCGCGGCCATCAAGCGCAGGTATGAGATCCTGCCGTACATATACTCGCTGAGCCTCAAGAGCCACCTCACCGCCGTGCCGCCGCAGCGGTGGACGGGCTGGGGCTACGAGGCCGACGAGAACGTCTGGACCAAGGCAGTCATGGCTGGCGACACGCAGTACTGGCTCGGGGACGCACTCCTCGTTGCCGGAGCCTATGAGCCCGGCCAAGATCACGTAGATGTGTATCTCCCATCTTCTAATGCCCCTGCCAAGCACGATAATGGAGACGCCATTCGATACTCGAGCGAGGACACATCGCCAACGACCAGGTTCGGCTTCTTCGACACCAAGGCCCAGAACGGGCGGTCTTTCCTGAACTCTGGCGGGTGGCATCGCATCGATGCCACTCTCAGCTTCAACAGAGACCAAGGCGGGCAACTGCCCCCGAACCACATCCCCGTGCTGGCGCGGGCTGGCAGTGCCCTGCCCGTGGGCAAGAACCGACACACGACCTCGTCTCCCAGCCCCAACCCAGAATTCCCGCATGAGGAGAAGGATGATTGGCGTGGGGTGGAGATATACCCGCCCCCAACCGACCAGACCCATCTACCAGACGGCAGCAGCCCGCGCAAGGCGGTCTTCGAGACCAAATGGTTCGAAGACGACGGCGTCAGTGCTGCACACATTGCTGATGTCCAGCGCTGCACCGTCACCCTGGAGTACACCGTGCACTTCGACTCTGACAAGAATAGCGCGGGCGACGCCGGCATTGACATTAAATGTGCGATCAAGGGAACTGGCAAAAGAGAAACCGGGGGGACGGGGTTGGCGTGGCAGCCTCTCTGGCTCGACAACGGGCTCGACATCGTGTTGCCCCGGGGCCTCGGCATCAAGGTCAATGGTGCAGTAGATGTGACTGGAGCAAGGAGCGGCTCTGAAGTCTACGCCAGTGAAGGCAGAAACATATGGAATATTCCTGTAGCGAGGGAGTGGTCAACATGACCGTCTCATGCAGAGAAGAGGTCGATGAATCGAGACGAAGGAAGGCTCGTCCTCATCCAGGTCGCTGAAGCATGCAGCCACATAGTTGTCAAGTATCCAGGCAAATGCGAAACGAATCGTCTAATCGCGAGCGTGACATGGAATGTGCTGGCGCGTCGTCTGGTTCGTACCCTAAGAAGCCCTCCTATCCTGGTCTCTTCTACTCTCGATGATGAGCAGAGGTAATTCTTTGCAGGGATACGCCACCGCGCTTTTGACTCTGAACCTGGTATCCTTGCATTTGTTCTATCCAGGCCGCCTTAATGTGTGCCCAGTGCAATAGGGTTGGCAAGCAGAGGCCCGGCGGTCAGCCGGTTGAGGCTAATGCCCAAAATGACCAGGGACAAGGATTCCTACAAGGCCGGGAGGCAATGCCTTAGTGAAGATCCAGAATGTCGGCCGCTCACCCCGGGCCTTGTGAGAAGCGCCAGGCGGGTAGTATTTTACCAGGCATCGCTGCAGATTCTAGACAACAATAGTGCCAGTACCATTGACAGGTGCAGAGAGACTAAGCAGGCAAATCCGCTCCCAACGCCCCAACTGGGCGCCATATTATGTAGACATCGTTGACATTGTACAGCGGTGAACGGTGATTATGGATCGGCACTCGTCCACTTGGTGCAGGCTGCGAGCCTCGTGCAGTCACTTCACAGTGCAGAACCGCATGAGCAGCAACGTGACCGGCTACTGGCTAGTCGAAAAAGAAGCGCCGATGAAGAGAAGTCCATGCAGGGCATTTGCTGGTCTGGTAGTCCAACCGTGGCCATGTAACCTCCGCATCCCTGAAGGTAAACACCATGGGCGTGAGGTGCTGACTCTGGCAGGTACGGCCATATGATAATTGAAGCCACGGTGAGATAGGTGGCCTGAGAGATAAATTGGTTGGACAGGTGACAACCAAGAAAAGATGATCACCGAAGGAGGATATGAGTAAGGATAACGCGGGAATATGTTCACAGTAAATCCAAGTATTGGCAAGTATATTGTCAGGCCAGGCATCTGGCGTGGTCATCGTCCTGGTCAAGGGCCGGCACCACAGGCTAGACGCAATGTGCCAACGACCCAGGCTCAAGTTTACCGGCTACGGGGTGATGTTCGATTACACACCCCGTCTAGGACCTCCACCAACACCTCCCGGGCAACTTCAGGTTGCATGCGTTCGGCTGGGCCAGTCTTCATCATCATGCCAACAAGGAACATCAGCCGGCCCGTGGGGTACTCAACGCCTTTGGAGGCGAGCTTAAAAAAGAGCTTGAATATTTCCGGGTTATCTTGGGTTGCCCGCGAGGCCAGCTCCCGGTACTCGTCACGGGACAGCGAGTTGAACCAGAGGTTCTCCTTCTCGATGGCCTCCTCGACGCTCGTGTAGCTCTCGGGCGACGCGCCGCTGAGGTCCCCGCGGTAGACGGCGAAGAGGAGCTCCTTGGCGACGCGAGCGGTGATGCGCGTTGTGTGGAGGTAGAACACGATGTCCGCGAGGTGCTGTGCTGGGACGCGGGCGCATTCGCCGGTGGGAGATATGTTGAGGGCCTGGGCCTTGCCGTCGGCCGAGGCATTGCGCTCGGACGTGAGACGGCCTAGCTCGTGGAGAACCCAGTTACCGGCTAGAGTAGCGCATTCCGTATCATAATGGTTGCCAAGTCGGTCCTGCAGGCGCTGGACAACATTATAGAAGTATTCAAGTCGGCGGCCATCGTCGAGTTGCATTAATGCCAGTGTGTCTTTCGTTTTGAGGCCGTATTTGATCACAAGCTCGTCGACCTCGGCATCAGGCAGCATGCCTAGGTTCTCGGCTAGTTTGGAGACAACTTGAGGGCTGATGGTGATAGGTGGCAGGTCTGGGTCCGGCATGTATCGGTAGTCGACCTCTCCTTCTTTCCCGCGGAGGCGTGTTGTCTCCGTGCCACCAATGGACCAGCCACGGGTCTCGCCGGCAACGACGCCGCCATCCTCGAGCAAGGCGATCTGGCGATCGCGCTCCGCAATGATGGCGTCCTCGACGGCCTTGAAGCTGCTCAAGTTCTTGATCTCGGTCCTCTGGCCGAGCGGCAGGGACTCGAAGTCTAGGTAGTTCTCTCGCCTGACACTGACATTGACGTCAGCTCTTAAGCCACCAGCCTCCATGCCGCTGACACAGGAGTCGACGGCATTGAGATACATCTGAACCTTCCTCACGAGAGCGGCGGCTGTCTTTGGGTAGTGTATGTCTGGGTTCGTAATGATCTCGATCAGTGGCACGCCGACTCGGTTGAAATCGACCCACTGGACGCCGTCGGGGCGAGCGATTGTTTTGGCTGTGTCCTGCTCCATCTGGACCTGTCTGATGCCTACGCGTACCTGTTCACCGTCCTCGGGGGCGATCCCGTCTCTCTCGTATAGTGTGATGTGTCCATTCTTGGCGAATGGCTCGTAGTACTGGGTGATCTGATACCCGTTGGGCTGATCCCACCAGAAGTAGTGCTTGCGATCCCATCTGCTGACCGGCTGTATGTCGCAGTCCAGGGCGAGGGCGGCTCGCAGTGCCGGAACCAGGGCTTCGTGTTGGAATAGAGGCTGAGAGCCGGGCACGGCAAGATCGAACAGGGCAGCGTGTGTGTTGGGCTCGTCGGAGGGCAGAGGCTGGCTGGCGGGCGAGAAGAGCTTGTGGTGGGTGTTGAGCTGGGCGTGGATCTCGATGCCGACGGTGAGCTCCCAGCCAGGGACGACCTGGCGAGAGGCATTTGGAGCCTTCTTCCCAGAGGCCTTGAGAGCCTTCCCAAGATTCTTTAGCTTCTTGCGGAGAGGTTCAGGGATATCGGGACGGGCTGATGCATTGGAGGCGGCGGCAAGCTGCGAGGCCGTGGGTTCGGATGAGCGAGAGGCAGAACAGGATAATGGCCGACTAGGTACGACTTGGGTGGCTCGGGCAGCGGGGAGCGTAGGACGGAGGAGTCGTGAGTGAGGACGAAGTCGGAGATGCAGACAGCCGTGGTGGTGGAGCTGGCCGGCGAGAAGGTAGCTGCTCAGTTCACGAACTGGTGTGCGAGCCATTGATAGAATGGCTGCCACAGGGGCATTTAAACCGCACCCGCAACTGCTGCCTCAAGTCACTGTAGGTAGACGTGGGCTAGGGCGAGGCTGAGGGCCAGGATGAGGGCGACGACGACGACGTCCGAAATTGCTTGTGTGCCGCTGCACCAAGCTGCGAAACCAAAGCAGTCAAGCTCCAACGTCTGGAGCTACGATAAGATAAGCGAAGTGGCCCGTGCAGGTTTGCCCCGTAAAGGTATGACGTATGACGTAGGACGTAGTGAGGCTTCCGTCCCGTTCACGGACACAGCCGGCGCAACGAGCGTCGTCTCAACGGAGAATACCACGCATAATTATTGTCTAGTCTGCTAGCGCAGCTCTGGGGAAGAAACTGTTTCCACTTGGTCATCCTTTAGCCCCATTCTACGAGGACCCTGATCGACGGTGGCAAGGCTTGTTGGGGGCTAAAAGACGGAAAATTGCCCATTTTACTTTGGTTCAACCGCCGCGCCTGACTGGCTGTCTGCCTGCTGACCTTATTTCTATTTCCTCCTATTTCTTGACGTCTTCGATTTCATTCAAATAGAGCCACCAGCACCCTTTGCATCACCAAACCATTCAGACCGACAGATCCGTTTCTCATCTCCACCCTCGTCCACGACCAACAACTTGTTGACTCTCTACGGTTCATTTCGTCGCTTCGTGTCGCTCAGCAGACACTCTATTGCCGGACTGTTAGACAGCTAGACATATAAACAACATACACAAAGACCATCGCCATCTACACCACCACAGCAATGGCCAGGAAGCCAAACTACAAGCCCAACCCCTCCGACCAGCCCCCGGCCAACTGGACAGCCACCCGCCCTCACAAGTACTGCGGCAAGATGGACGCCGCCAGCACGCGCAAGGGCAAGGCCAACAAGACACACCACTGCGAGGCATGCGCTGTCGAGAAGGCCCGCGTTCAGCGCCTCGATGCCAAGGCCACCGCCGACAGGAGGGAGTCCAAGATGAACTGGATGGCTGGTGGTGACGAGACCTGGTAAGGCCCGACTCTTGGTCCGCCACGATCAGAGAAAGAAACCATCTACCCAACCTCCAACCCGTCCTAGAGGTCTCAGTCGCAAGTCTCGCCCTCCGTCCATGTAGGTATTCAAACTTTCAGGCCAACCATGGTCTGATGAGCAGCCTGCTTACCTTGTCCCAGAGCCCCGAGGATGTTTCGCGGGGCTCCTGGGCTGGTGGGAGGCACTTTGCTCTCCATGACTTGCATCGCGAGCATCAGGCACGCATCCATCGATGCAGTCGAAGGACGCCCGCAAACAGGGACTTGAATGCAGTGAAAATGGCATGTCTTTCGCAACAGCTTGTGCGAGGCAACCACACTCGAGGCCTCAGCATTCTGATGGCACGACGGCCCTAAAGCCGGGACAGGACGAGCAAAACAGTACGAGCGGCCTTGAACTGTCGTCGAGACGGTGGGAGAACTCAGCTTGTCCCCCTTGCCTCCGCGCGTTCCAGCGATGATTGACCGCGGACGCAGACGGAAAGCAGCGGCCTTGATGCGACCTCTGCGACCTATCCCATGCATTGGCACTCTGGCAAATCAAGCACTCTGGCAAATCAAGCATTCTAGATCCTAATGCTTGCATCCGAATCATTCTCCGCTCTCTGCCGCGTCCCTTGTGTAACTCGCCAGGATATTCGTTTTCTCTCTCTTCGAGGGCACTCCTCCTCTTGCTGTTCCCATGCTCTTTGAAGTACCACCTTCGTCCCCTCCCTCGCATCGGAGCGAGTGGTCTGGTCCGGCTCGAATGTGATAGGCGTGGGGGGCCGAGTGGTACGGTTCATCGGTTGGTCATATCCAAGACAACAGACGGATTAGCACAACAGATATCAGTCATTCGCAGAATTTAGATTAGGAAAAATAAAAAATGATGGCCCACTGGGTCGTCAGTCCTTGCTACAAAAGAAATGCTCGCGTAGATGGTGCATTATTAGTGACAGGACAAGATGTGTTTCACGGCCAGTCTAGGCCCGCCTACGGCAAGATCACCGTCAGGACCTTCTGGTACTGCGGCCTGGTCGTTGCCGCCCAGCTGGGATCCCGTTGCCTCGAAGCGAGGTCGTAGACGCATGACCTTGGGCGCTCAGCTCGTCTCTGCCATGGACATGAGCAGGCTGGGAAATCCCCTGCCCGTTATTTTTGCTTTTCTCTTTGCTTCTACACCAGTTTGGGCCCTCACCTGGACGCCCTTCGTACCACGGCAGCACTGGTTTATCTCGACATGTTTGTTTTCCCGCACCTGCAGACGCAAGGAGGAAGGGTCCAATCGTCTCGTCTGCTCTAGACAGTTACCCGCGCGGGGCAAGGCTGGGCTTTCTCGTGTTGGCAATTTTCGGCCTCGGGTGTAAACCTGTTTTTCTCTTTTTCTCTTTCTTGCAGGCTTCGGAAATGAAGTCGTGGGGTCAGGAGGTGCGGACGGCCAATATCGTCAACGATGTTCGTTGGCGGTTGGGTCAGTCGTGCAGGAAAAAAGAGGAGGAAAAGCACTACGGGCGTGATACAAGTCCTGGGCGCGACTAATCCTGATCGACGCTGTTAGCTCAGAATATATGCATGTCGCCAGCTGCACAGGACGAAGAGACCAGGCAGAGCCAGCCGGTCTGTTAGATTGCCTCGTGGGGCTAATGCACAGCCTGGTGCTGGTCAACCAGAGGTCCAGGCCTAGATCTTGTGCTGACGATCGTCGTTGGATGGTCGCATCAGATCCCGAAGGACATCATTCTTCATCAGGAAGGCCGTCATTGCTGTGGCAAAAACCGGAGGTGCTGTGCGACCCAAGGGCTGCATGCTGGTGGATGGTTATGACCAACAGAGACCGATAGGATGGGGGTCGGGTCAGAGGATATGAAGCGTGCTCTGAAATTGGACCCATCCTCCAGCGTTCAGAGGGGAGTTGTTGGGGGGAAGGTTGGCTGCTTACACAGTTCCTTGACCTGTGTTGAGCCTGTGTGGTTGAAGGGGGAAGAGTGGGGCGACTCGGGATGACCATGGGGACGCAGTTCGCCGTCTTCAGAATGGGCACCGGAGATTGCTGCGCCGCCAGTGGTTGCCTACTCATCACTTTGCAGCGGGAATAGCTTTTTGAGAGGGTCGCAGGTATGTTCTGGCCAGGGACCGTGGGGGGTTGTTCAGCTTCCATCAGTGGGCAAGCCGGTGATGACAGCTCGGCGCAGATGGCTCGACAGTGTAACCCCTGGGGTGATCATATCCAGGTTCTCCATGACAGTATAACCCCCGGGGTGATCATATCGAAGTTCTCCAGTGAAACACAGACGGCCCACCGAGTCGGAATGGGAAAGACGTTCCGAATCTCCAGCAACAACGTCTCGACGCACCGGGGCCTCAATGATAGAGTGGGTGGTTCTGGAGGACAAGGGGGCCCCCAAACCGGTCTTTGCTCTCTGTACGATCCCAACGTCTCTGGGTCAGTGGGCACCACGCATCGAAGGGCAGAAGTAGCTTTGGGGTCAATGGTATCGACTGGGCTCCTTGGTCACATCTAAAGCAGCGCCGATGCACACGCGCAATATGTCAGTAGATGTGGTAGTAAATAAATCTCATTAGCAATCACTTCTGGTATTTAGATACCAAAGGCGTAAATGTCTCTGCCCTGATGGGTCTAACGTGTGCGGCTGACCCTTCGAACCGCATTGACTTTGTATTGCAGCCTCGCTTGCTCTTCAGCCTGGCTGTAGTTCGGTTGGTGGCGGCTGGCCGCCGGCGGGGAAACGGACAGCAATACTCGAATGCGACGTCGTCAATTGCACAGATGATCGAATTACAATGAGTGAGCACGGTATGTACTTAAGGATATCTGAAGGTTCAGTACCGGAAAGTAGATATAGATCGATCGTCATTCTGACAGATTCGTGTGCCTACCCCGGGACTCTTGGGGGTGGCGTCACTGAAGATCTTTACTGCTACTTTCCCTCCTGCACGCCATGTGGAAACGTGCTACGCCTGAACGTTAATGTGGAACCGTACATAATACTGTGACGGCGCCCCCCGAGCCAAAGGCGCAGTTCAATTTACTGTGTATCATGCATCCTAACAAAAATTTTGAGACGACACCACCATCCAGTGAGCGTATCCGGGCGTCCGGAGTCACAGAGCGTTGAAGGACGGCAGTTCTCAGTGCCTGCGAGCGAGACAGACACACACACACCCCGCGGTGACGAGTTCCAACATCCCAGGGAAACTCTGATGCGCTGCGTGCTGTTCCCGCGAGTGAGGGCCTTGTGACGGCGCATGACGTGTCATCGGTGTCGCTATCGAGATGCTGGGCGGGATTGAGACACACTATCAAGCCTCTCTCTCGGAGCCGGCGCCGAGCCAATGACAGAAGCCCCCAAGCAGTTCTGCTCTGCGGATGGCGGGGTCCTTTTGCTCTCCCATTTCTGCGCTGACCCGAACTATGCCCTGCCCTATTCGATTGAAACCTTGATTCTTGGAGTCCTGCAACCATCAGTCGCTCCCGTTCCACACGAAATGGGGGAAGGGGGCAGGAAGGAAGGCGCGGACAGAACTGGAAAAGCAAAGCCATTGCGGCCTTGCGGCCTCGCGAGTTTTGAATAGATCTGGGAAAAAGGCACTAACAAGTGACCTACCATGCCTTGCTATCTTTGTATAGTATACACGCAAATATGTATATAGGCTTGGTAATCAGAAGTCGACTACACAATAAGGTCTACAGTCGCCTGCGTAAGCGAGTGAACGAAATCGTGCAGCGACGCGTTTCGGTAGGCGCCGTTATCACCAAGCAGCTTCGGTTAATCTTGCAGAGTACTCCATACCAGGCTGCTTGGGACGACGATCGAGTCATGAAAGGTAAAGGCACGACGATCATCGATGTGTCAATGAGTACCGCTACCGGCAAGAGAGACCGCGACACGGGCGACCCGCAAAGGGTACTACTTGCGCTGATCTCGGACGGCCGTGCTCGAAAGAAAATCAGTCAGTGGCTGGCGCATCGCAGCAGTGATACTTGACTATCTGGGCCAGCCCGGCTAGGAAAGTAGGCATCCAAGGGCTGGGCACAGAAGATCACCAGACCCGTCCGTGTCGAGCCTGTAAAATGTCGCAGGTAACGGGCCGCGTCCAGTGGTCGCTCCGGAAGCACTTGGACAAAACCTACCACTTTTGGGGGCCTGCTCCGGGCCCAGCAGCTCTGTGCAAGGTGACCTTGCAGCAGATGGAGAAACAGGGCTGTTAGGGGATCGGCTCGCTTATTTACTAATTCCATCCATGCACGGTGGATGATGCGCAGAAGGGTGTCCTTCTCAACGTTTCATTACGAAGCACCATGGCCTTCCCGTCCCCCCTTCAGTGGATCGCGATGCAGGCTCTCAAAGGCTTGGAGGTGAGCCGCCGACGTAGAGATAAATACGCCGAGCCCATATATTCAAGTCGTGAAGAATTAAAAGGAGAGGCAGACCTGGGAAAGGGAGGTGTGAACAAAATGGCCATTAGCCAGCAAATTTTGACAGAGGCGGTCGAGAGCGGCCGAGCGTGCCGCGTAAACGGACCTGTCGAATGCATGAATGTTGGCAAGACAGGCTTAGGAACATGTAGGTGCCTACGTACTACACGTATATACTTTTTGTTGTTGCCTGATTTGCTTCGGCAAGGGGCAAGGTGCCCAGGTGATGAGCATTTCCGCGGGGTGCGAGACCCTCAGTGGGTGACTCGATATATGTAGGGCATGTAGGGGTTCAGGGAGGGACGCTGCGGTTCGTGATAGGCATGATGCCTGGGCCAATGTTGCCTTATCCACAGTTATGCTGCCTTCTGGGGCCCGCTGAGTGTACTGTGCTGTGTAGGGGGACGTTTGTCGAAGTGTCAGGGTCTGCTTCCCTGAGCGGACTGGACGCGACATCTCATGCCGCTTTGGCCAGAGAAACCTCCACCTTGTGTGATGGAGTCATAACATAAGCATTACAGTATCTACAATACGTGTAGACCCAGTCAAATCTTGACTGGATCGTGCGAAGTACTTGGACCCCTCGAAGTACTAACCAAATTCTTTCTGCAACACCAAGGCGCGTCCAGGACACTCCGGACGAACAGGCTGGCAAAGCTGTTTCCAGCCCGAGGGATGCTACAGGATTAAGACGGCAGCACCTGGTACTGTCCATACCGAGTAGATACACTGCAAACCTTACGTAGTACCGCTACTGTACTGTGTGGCTCCCACCTCTGTGGTCCTTGCTCCTCAAGTTTCAGCAGGTGGGCGCCGTACCAACCCACACGAGACCAGCCTGTTGGACCAGCCTGTTGGATCCACCCCAGAGACGAACATGCACGTGGAAAACTGTCTGTCTGATCACCTAGCACGCTTGGGTTCGGCGCAGATGGTGGGAGACTATCAATATCGAGTGAAAGGAGCCCACAGCGTCTTGGAAGTTGGAACCGCGTCTAGCGTGAAGGAGTTGCCGAGGAGTAGATACGGACCAAGAGTGCTGTCTCGTCATGGATGCAACTGCTATGCCGTATACGACACAGGAAAGAACAAAAACAGGATATGCTAGAGAGCTCGAGCGTCATTGAGAGGGTACATTTGGTTCTTGTAGGCCACTTGAACCCTCCCTCATCGAGATTTTGGACGTTGCGTTTGCCATTGAGCAGCCATCGGGCGCCCGGTCAGGAATCTCTGGCTGATATGAGAAGCGAGGAGGAGAGCTGGAACCAGGGGCAGACTGACCTGTCAGGCTGTCAGGGCCCAACCTGCTCATTGGCCAGGCATCCGGCAAAGGTTCCGTGGGCGGTGATTGGCTCCTCGGCGCCTTCCTGTCCGCCGAGTTTGGTGTCGCAGCGATCGACACGCCTTTTGTTTGTGACTATTAAAGACAACATGAAAGATGCGGACAGCTACGGAGAACATATGAGGTATACGTCCAGGTCATGTCATCAGTACGGATCGGCATTTGTCGCACCTATTAGTATGTTCGCGGACTCGTCGACATTGCACTAGATACAAGTTCCAAACATGACTCTACACCTAACCCCGTCAGCTCGTCCCCCGTCCCCAATCAGTCTCCGCCCCGGGAACTCCCCCGGGAACCAATCAGATATGATGTGGTCGCTCGCTCTTTGTTCCGCAAGGAGGTGGTTGTATAGAAAAATTAGCCGGCCTATCTCGCCTGTTGGCACCTTGAGGGTGCCCCGGAGGACATCTGAGACTCCACCAATCCATCGGCAGTCTTCGCCCTACCGTGATCGCCACGAACTTCGGGAGGCCAAGGGACGAGGCCAAGCCTGCTGTGATGTTAGGAACACGGACAGTGGAGACACGCACACACACACACACAAACATGTCTGCACATACCTTCCCTGCTCATCGTTGCGCCCGATCTGCTCGCTGGTCCGTTGCCATCCTTTTCGCCACTAGCCTGCGTCAGTAATACTACACCATGGGGTCCTTTCCAAGTCCCTGGGTGGAATATGGGACCCCATAGTCGAATTGACTTTTGACGGCGCAGATGTCACTTGTCCGGTTGTCAGGACGAGCGTCCATGGTCGCGAACGGGCGCTTTCCTAGCCCCACACTGTACATGGGAATGCTCTTTCCGGTGTGAGCTGCCAGCCCTACCATAAGTTACCCCTCGAATTAGCCGTTTCCCTTCTGCTGACGTTTCCACTGGTGCCTGTTATTAGCAACCGTTCTGGCGGCCCGAGCGCAACTGCTCCTCCGCAGTCCAAAAAATTAAATGAAGACGAAGGAAGGGAAGGGGGAAAACAAGAGAGAGAGATCCTTCTTTCGCCATCCATATGTGCTCGCTCTGCAGGTACTAGTTCTGTAACACCCTGCGTGCTGCAAGCTGATGACCGCGCTACAGGCTGGCACTTGGGCGGAACTCCTGCCGCACCCCCTCCCATCACACCCTCCTGTTCTATCACCACCCCACGGCGCGATTTTGGCTATTGCACAGACTTTGCGCCGTCATTCGCGTGGCACAGCGTTGTACCCCTGGACCCCTGGAGAAAGCCGGGGCCGAGGGTTGATGTGCACTGGGGAGCATAAGTAAGGCAACCAGATGGCTAGGCACGCAGGTATGCTCAATCCATCTCCCCGCTATATATCGCCATTCCGGGCCATCATGCTCGTATGTAGGAACGTAATGGGACTAACTCTGGGCTTGTGGTCTTGTCCTTGGTTCTTGTCCTCGCCCTTGTCGCCTTGTACTAGCCCCGCCGGGTCTCCCCCCTTGCGGTTCGCTATTTGGTGAGACCCTTGGGTACATGGGTGTGGTTTTCGCCAACAACTCTCGCCACTTGTGTGGGCTGGCAGCTGGAACATTCACTATCAACCCCACAGGAGTCGATAATCATCCCTTGGAATGAGCCGGGGGCCATACTTCGGAGGAATCAAATCTATACACCAGCCTCTCCACTCCTGTTTGTGCTAAAGAAAAACCCCCGCAAAGCTCTGCAGAGGACAAGCCCCGAGTCAAATAACTCCAGGCATAAGCAATCGGTGCTGGCAGCACAAATCACAACGACCGCTCCACAACCTCACACGCCCACATATACATCCGCACGCAAGGATACCCCGTGAGCATACGCGCATACACCCATCGGGATCACCAACCCACACGGCCGGGTCTGCTTCATGGGCCCTGAAGGTATACGGCCGGCGATAGACGACCCCCGCCGCCAGCAACGCCCACTCGCCACACCACACAGACCAGGCGCATCACGACGCCCGTGGCGTCCTCGTCGTAGGCCTCGATGGCGCTCCGAGACTTGCACCCCTCCTACACTCCTGTTCCTTCATATTATTCCGGCCGGTGCGCTCCACCAGCAGCGGAGGCAATGCCTCAACCGTTCGCTGCCTCAACCGATCAACGCTCCGCACCAGCGGCCATGATAAAATCATCCTACGACCAATCTCCCATCCCGAACGATGGTGCCTTCCGCCCAGTGTACCCCGCCGAGTACCACGACATGAGCGGTATGAACCATGGCGCCGCCGTGGCTACTGGCCAACCTCCCACGGGGTTCTCGGCAACGCGTCAGACCCACGACGGCTACACGCCGCCTGGATATGGCTGGGACTTTGGGGAGTTCGGCTCCGAGATGACGTTTCCTGCCGATTCCCCGGGAACGTTCCGAGCTGGAGGACCCGGACTACAGCCTCTCGCCGCTTGGGACTGTGGGGCCCAGGCATACCCGGCCCAAATGGGCAACACAATGGCAATAGCCGGGCCCATGTCCCAGTACGTCCCCGTCCAAGAGTCGATGGGCGACTATTTCGACAGGCTCAATTGGCCGCCGCCGCCGCCGCCGATAGGACAGATATCACCGTCTCCCAGTCAAAGCAGCTACTACACCTCGTCACCAGCCAGCGGGGTTGTGCCGCCGTTCTCGAGGCACAACAGCAGCTCGTCCCTCCCGACCCCAAAGGCTGCTGCGCTCGAGCAGGTCCGGTCCGACGTGCGGTTCCAGCCCGTCCCTGACCAAGCACTAAACCGGGGCGAGGATCGATCGACCCCGGCAGCGATAATGGCGGCCAGCGGATCACGTCCAAGCCCAGAGTCCTCATCGTTTGCGGGCCAAAACACAGGCCAACGCAAGGACGGGCGATATAATACTAGCACGACGACGACGACCACAGGCTACAGCGCGGGCATCATATCCCCAGCCATGACACCTTCTCCGGGGGACAGAACCACCGCCTTTCCCAGCCAACGACCTCGCCCCAAGATCGCCCGCGTTGAGTCAAACCGACAGAAAACCCCCAAGACCAGCAGGAACTCAAAGGCGCTCGCGCCCGCCCGGCGGACCGCCACGCAGAAGAAGCGTGACGCGCAAGTGGCGCAGCAGCAGCAGCAGCAGAACCGGCCGGCCCGCAGCCGCGTCGCGGCCAACAAGTGCCGGGCCAAGTCGAAGCAGGCGGTGGCGGACCTCGAGTCCACGGAGCGGGCCATGAGCTCCGCGCACCAGGAGCTGTCGGCGACGGCGCGGGACCTCCGGGACGAGGTGCTGCGGCTCAAGACCGCGCTGCTCGCGCACGGCAACTGCGACGACTCGCTCATCCAGCAGTACCTCATCAACCAGGCGCGCAGGGTCGGCTACGGGACGGCGCAGAAGCTACAGGTACAGCATCAGCAGCAACAGCAGCATCAGCAGCATCAGCAGCATCAGCAGCATCAGCAGCATCAGCAGCATCAGCAGCATCAGCAGCATCAGCAGCATCAGCAGCGCCAGGGCTGCGGCCACGGCCACGCTCAACAGTAGTTTCGCCATCCGGGGACGTAGACCCAGTGTCCCCTCTTGTCCCATCCGCGAGTCTGGCTCTGTTCCCAGCCCGATTTCGCGAGCTTTGGAACCGAGTTTAAAAATGGCGAGGCGAGTTGGGGCGACGAGAAATCGACGCCTTCGACTCCCCCGTCTCAGGCCTTCAATATTGGGTTTTAGGTCGACAAAGCACATCAAAACGTACGTGACATGAATTCTAGCAGGTGAGAGGAACACGGCGATGTCTTGTCTTGGTTTTTCTTTTGTTGGAGTTCCATATTTTTTTTGGAGAAGTGAATTTGCACGATGGCGCAACGCATTTGATGAGCAAGGAACCAACGTGGAATAGCATTGATACCCCGCGACAGAGTTGGTATACAGTACTTGATTGCAGTGTGGTATTCCTATACTCTTCTCTTCTGTGGGCGATCTTCCTCCTTTCCTCTCCATGTTTTTTTTTTCTTTTCCGGTTTTTCTTTGTTCCCTCCCGACCGTGGCCTGGGTCAGCCGCTCTCTCAGAACTCTCGGTTCGAACGTGGAAAATGGGCGGTACTGGCTGGCTGGGGAAAAGAATTTGGGTTTATTTGGTACGGTAGCGAAGCGTGCGTGTCATGTTCTTTTCTTTCTGATTGCTTGTGCCATCCCGCCTCTTCTTCGGGGCTCCGAATCCAAGCGTTTGGAGCACGGCGTGGTCTTGTCTGCGAAGACTCTGGTAGGAGAGCTGCCGAATAGGTATTTAGACGGTCGCCGATCTCAAGCCGGAGTTTGCGTTGGGCCAACTTCGGTCCTTCTGTTCGTCTCTTGTCTTGATCACATGTCCTCTGCGTGTCGTTTCTGCTTCTGGCGGTGTCGGATCTGCTCGGTCGTGCGAGACTTCTGCGTCGCAAGCCGCGAGGACTCATTCAGGCCACCTCGACCGGTCGAAAAGAGGGAGGAGTGGTGGCTGGATACTTATAGAACAAGGGCACGTAGGTGAGACCGGGAGATGGAACACTCTACGCGAGCATGAAAGGACCATGGCGTCCTTCCGATGGTCGTTCGGGCGCACTCTGGTAATGAATCTGGTGATCACTCCGGTGATCGTTCTGGTAGTCTGGACAGGAGCATCAATGCAATCCACTCAATTGGCCTAGAACACCGCCTTGCTGACGCGACAGGAGCACACTACCTGAATCGTGCATATGGAACTTTCGCCGGTCGTCCTGGCAGCTGCCTGGCTGACGGTCGCATGATTGTACACGTCCGTTGTGATGGTGTAGGTGGCCATAAATATTGGTCCCGATGGAGTATGTGATATTCCTGTCCCACCCCCAAGATTCTCCACAAAAGCCTCGCTGATCCGCGATTGGCTTCAGAGTAGATCCGGAGCAGTGCCGACTTCCTGAAATGATTTCGAGTGTTGACCAAAAAACAATTTCCTCTCGTCGGGCTGTGATGCTAGACGTCTGCATTGGAGTGTTTTGCAGGTTTTCGGGGAATAGCGAGTCATCCTGACGTTTCCGGGACGGACATTTGTGATTGGGTACTGGGCTGCTTACGTAGTCCGCAACACAGAGAGTTTGTGAGGGGAGGTGGCAAAAAGGACATCAGTTTCAGCTTGGCGGGCGATGAAGCCGATGCTGGCAAGATGAGCGATGGCAGTTTACGTGTAACAAGCAGCATTTCAACACGCTCCTCCGACGCAACCGCTTAGCAACAGCTGCGTCCGAGATACTGTACATGTACACGTGCAGATATATATACAGCCGACATTGTGAGAGCTGAAAGCGACGGCAACTGTACAGTATCTGGTTCGCTCGGCTATCGCCACACCAAGACACAAAGGGAGCAGGAGCAGGGGTCGACGAGGCATCGTGAGTTGAGTTGAGTTGGGTGGGTGGCATCGACGCCGACTGGGAGCTGGGGGACAATTGATTCAAAGATACCTAGGTAGCAAAACTCTCGGGCATCAACACGGGCTGGGCTCTGCGCGCATCAGAAGACCAGGAGGGAAGCAACACAATGTCGTCACCAAGGCTACCCTTTGAGAAGAAGAGGTACACGCGCATCCTGCCCGCCCCGGAACATGACGAGCGAGGTAGGGTGGGAGACGAGACCTCGATGCAGCTTGGGGGAGGAGGACTTCCTCCGAAGAGGCAGAAGAGGGCGGGTCGATTCGCGTGCGACGCCTGTCGATCCAAGAAGTCTGCGGTATGAGCTTTCAGTTTTGTTCCCTCGCTCTCTATTGGCGGGACCGTTCCGGCCTCGCGCTCTGGGCCTTGTGAGGCGATTGGGGCGACGGCCCCTGAAATGCCACTGGGGCTAGCCTCCCTGGATGGTTATACGTGCCTCACATGCCGATATACTTGGTTCAAATACCCGAGGGGGTCCCGAAGGAGCCAGCCAACAAGCCAGTCAGTTCAGTCCCTGGCGTGCCCGGTGGCGACTGTTTGTCAACATCCAGCCACGCCTCCCTACCTTGGTGCATCCATCCATCCATCCATCCATACATTGCCGTGCAGACGCCATGTTCTCCCGTGTTTTACATGGAGAATACTGCCATCTGGACCGCCCAAGATGGGCCCTGCGCTGTGGCCAGCCGTGTGTGCCTTTGCAGCTTGTGTGGGTCTTGAGTCCGTGTGGATGTATCGGTTATGTGTGGGTGTGATGTGGTGTATGGTGTGTCGCGAGCCGAGTGTGTCTTAAAGGAAAGGGCAATCCGTCGTCTAAGGGGGGTCGGCCCACGGGGGCTGCTTTGAACAGACCTGCCTGACTGCTGCGGCTCTACATAGGCTACTCACTTGCTCACAGGCTCGTCAGCCTTCCTTTCAGGCCCGGGACCCCAGACCCTCTCTATATCTGCTGCCCCCTCCCCTGCTGTTGCACAATGTCACATATCGATCGTCTCCTCGGCCCCGAAACATTTCTGACATTCTGTACACCTTGTTGCAGTGTGATGGCCAGAAGCCAGTATGTTCACCATGCACCCGTCGTGGCACCACCTGCGTCTATAGCCCTCGTACCGACATGACCGTCGAGGAACGAGCTGAGCTGGAGCAACTGCGCCAGCAACAGCAGGCGGCTCCACGGGCGGCAACCAGCGGCAGGGAAGATGACGAGGACCTCCTCCGCCGGCTCAAGACCCTCCCTGAAGATGCGGCTGTGGCGTTGCTCCTCCAGATGCGGTCCGAGGCTCAAGTCAACCAAGTAAGCGCGGGATCCGCAGCCCGGGCCCGTCACTCGTGGCGACTGGGTCTGCTCTGGACTCCGGGATCAAATCTCTAACGCTGCCCTAATGTTTTCAGGATGTCGTCACCGTGCGGAACATTCCCCCGCCCTCGCGGACGAGCGTTGAGTTCGAGCTGATGCACCGACACCCCATCTTGTACCCCGTCGTTGCTGCCCTCGATCCCCTAGAGATCCGAGTATCACACTTGAGGGTACTGCCATATCGTGAGCACGAAGCCGAGACGACCGCCAGCTCAAGCCAGTACGTGTCTTTACTGTTGTTCCGAACGTTACCCGAGATCCCCCCACGGGTCTAGACCTATTGTACAGTGGAAAGACTTGAAGCCTAGCCCAGCCCCCCTTCCAACCGGGTCGGCTGTGATAGGTACGTCTCCTCACATCTGCGGGCGGCTGACAACGGTGTCCCCGTCTCAGGTTCTCTTCGCAGCTACCCTGGTCCCACAGAACGTCTCCCTCCAGACGAGATTCCCAACAGCATCCGTCCCCTGCATCAAGCGGTTCATCGGACCGTTTCCAACTCTGTGACCAGAGACTCGAACACATCGAGCTACGCAACTGGACTCAGGTTCGCATCCCCAACGATTTGGGTGCGCGGCTCATCTCGTTTTACCTAACCGTAGACCATCCAATTCTCGGGTTGTTTGATGCAGACTTGTTCCTTGGCGATCTTGTGGCCCACAGGACCGAGTTTTGTTGCCCCTTACTACTCTCAGCTGTGCTTTGTTTTGCATGTGTATGTAGCCGGGTCTTTTCATCCCCGACCCCCCTTTTCTATCCAGATGCCTTTTGAAGGCTTTGGAAACACTGACGGTGATCATTTCTTCCGGATAGCAAGGTTACTCGAGCATCGATCCCGACACGGCAGCTCTGAGCTATGCCTTCTTCAACGAAGCCCAACAACTACACAGGGAGGAGAGCACTGGGAACCCGCAGTACCAATTCGCGATCCCGAACATCGCCGCGACCCAGTTGCTCAGCCTCGCCGCGACCTGCCATGGCCGCAGCGAGCTGGCGCTGAGATACCTAAGCGAGGGCATCGACCTGGCACACCAGAACGGGCTCGTGGCCGTCGACAGGAAGCAGTCGGCCAGGAATTGGCTGGATGACCACGTCGACTACGTGAAAGCCGCATCGCACACGGCATGGGGCACCTTCTGCAGGGCTACGTAAGTTCTTCAATCCGACAGTATAAAGACAGCAGATCTCTCTTCCCCTCTTCCTCCTGGTAAAAAAGACGCACAATCAGCGTTGCCTGTTAAGAATGTTCCGGTCCGATAGGTCGGTCCAGACGACCTACAGGACAGTGACAAGACTGGCTGTTCAATAATGGTTGGCTAACAATGTGTCTCTTTGACGTTGGCAGGCTCCTCGGAATGAACTACCAGAATGCCTATATCCGCATCCCCTCCTGGCTGCCAATTCCAGGCACGAACATTGTCCGAGCCAACGGCGAATCGGAGCCTTTCGAACTCCCAACCTACATGGGTCAGAGCTTCACCGAGTTGTGCAGGCTGACGCCACTGATAAACGAGATGCTGCATGAATACCACGACAGTGGCGACGGCATCGCCCCAACAAGGCGCGCCTCGTTCAGCTTCGCCCAGGAGCTGTACAACAGGCTGCTCGGCTGGGCCGACGACCTGCCCGTGTCCATGGCCCGCGGCGACGACATGCCCCACCACGCCGCCATCGTCCACATATACTTCCACACGGCCGTCCTGGACCTTTTCCGCCCGTTTCCATACCAGCGGCTCCAGACGCCGTTCAGGCTGGCCGAGTTCGCCGCCGACGACTCCACCCCAGAGGGCATCTGCGACGCCTCGGTGAACCAGCTGAAGCACCTCATCCTCATATTCCGGTCCAAGTACAGCTGCGCGGCCTCCACCATGCTGTGGCAGAACGCCCTGTTGTATATCGCCAACGCGTGCCTGCCCCTGCAGCGCGGAGATGGCGCTGGCTCAAGGCCGATGGAGGACATCGCGATGACGGCCAAGGCCATCCGGGACGGGGAGCCGCCGGCGGGCGAGACATACGAGTCAGGAGAGGACGCCGACCGCAAAAAGTGGTTCACGGCGTGTATCGACGCCCTCCGGGCACTGGCCCCGCAGTTTGGCATCGCCACGGGGATCGTGCAGGGCATCCTGAGCATGGCCATCCTCAAGGGCTCCATATCCGCGGCCGAGGGCCGCGCCATCATGGGCCAGCTCAAGGCCGACACCGAGGCCTCGGCCCGCCACCGCCGCGCGCACCTGTTCCGCAGCCCCGCGGGGCCAGGCGGCGCGAGCCAGGCGGCTGTGGGCGGCGACGACGACGAGGACGACGAGGAGGGCGGCGGTGGCCTCTTGAATGCGGAGCGCGAGAGTTCCGAGGCGAGCAGCGGCAACGGTTTTGTCATCGACCTCAACGAGGCGTCCGTGAACCCGAGCGCCGCGTCGCTGGACGTGCTGGCCCGGGCCTTTGACGAGCTGGCCATGTTGGATGAGTTCACCACAGTGAGTAGTGAGCTCAACCCTGATAACATGTCTGCCTGATATACCACGACGGGGCGTGGTAGTGGTGGGCCTGGGTACGACGACGCCCGGCCGGCGATGGCTCGAGGGACTCAAGTTGGTATGAGCATGGATGAGAACATCGAACCAAATCCGCTATCAGGACCAGCGGGCATCTCTCCAAGTCGCCCCCGCCAGGTATAGCACCGTACGACATTCTCTCTGGCTACTACTTCCAAGTGCTCCAGGAGGCACGAGCCGTACGTCTACAGCGGCTAGAACTCCTGTGATTTAACACCATCCCGTTCCCAGATCGACTTCACCTTGGGAACGCACACGAGAAGATGAAGTACCGGCAGATAGCGCAGCGCTCACATGTTACGAAAGTGGGGTATAGGTACGACGTAGTGGTCTATTTCGGTGTGTTGTTGGCGACGTGGACTCCAGAGGCAGGGGATATGCTGCTTGCGCAAAGTACCAAGCCTGGCGTACTGCTTGAGAACCATATCAGCATATGTCTTGCGGAGCCTCTGGCCTAGATTATGAGGTTGGCCAGAGGGGTGGGTCTGTTCTTACTCGGCGACGACCGTCTTTTCTGCTTTTCCATCCAGCCACTCTTACTTACTATGATTGTCGTTTTCTGACATCTAGAATGGAGTCTCAGCACCAGCGCTGATTTCACTGGCTTGAAAAAAGACACCGCGAATTTTTCTCCCTCTTTTCCCCGCCATGAAAAATCATAGTTCGCACCCCAGACACATGGAGATAAAGATAACCAGGCACAGACACCGGATGACTAGGCTCCCTATACGTACGTGGACAAGTCAGATCGGGCTAGTGAGTGACACAACCCCCTTGAACTACTTAGCCACCGGCGACCGCCGCAAAACAACGATTCTGGCCCCATCCATTTACATTGTTCGAGTCTAAGTATAACATCCATCACCCTTTCTTGACCAAACTGGCCATCCTTGCCAACGAATGTCAGTCCCATCCTGAGGAGGCCCAACCGACACACCAGGGCACACACCAGTCTAGATTGCCTCTGGAATGACCAAGCACCCACCACCCATAGTCCCTTACTCTGCAGACTTTTTGACAAAGTATCACTCCATAGCCTTATATCAAGTTGCAAATATCCATCCCAGCAATGAAATGCCATCCCTTGAGCAGCGCTGCCACCCGTCCCGGCCGTCCCGGTATGGCCAGATTGGTGTCCAAGCCAAGTTTTTTGCCCTCCTGTCCTCTCAACACCTGCTGTCTCATCTTGCAGGCCTTGGAAGGGCACGCACACGGCCAGGTCAGCCCACCAATCCGGCCACCCAGCCACCGTGATGAGGTGGTGATGCTTCCTGGCTAGGCAAGGAGTAGCCCATGCACCCGGTCGAGCTGCCGTCCCCCAAGTTAGAATGAGGGACCGAGCAATCGGGTTCGTCCCCGCGCTCTAGCCCCCACACGGGCCTGTGTAACCTCACAGCCCTCATCATGCCATTGTCAGAAGGGAAGCGGGAGAAAGAAGGGGAGAGATACCCTGTAAGAAAAAAGAAAGGGGACGTGCGTTTCACCACCCTTATCTCGTGCCAGCCAGCAAGGAACATGTCTTCATGTGTGCACCGCTCACTAGAGCTGGTCTCACCACCCCGCAACCCCTGAGCTCAGGTACAAAACATCGTGCACCTCGCGGCCCTCGGCCGTGCCCGCCGCCACTGCCACCGCCACCGCTCCCGTGGCCAGCGCGCCGAGGTCCACCAGGCCCTCCCAGAACTGATATCCGGGGGCTGTTATGGTTGTCGCTGGTTCAGCGCCGGCCTCTTGTCTGATGATCTTCGGCGACAGCGTCCCCTGCTGCCTCACGGGTGCGGATATGGTGATTTCCACCGGTGCCGAGGACGAGGATGACGACGACGGCTCGCCCACCATCCTGACGGCGACGGTGAAGCTTACCTTGGAGTCTTGCACCGCCGTTCTGCTGGGAACCACGAAGATGTTGCTCTGCAGCGGGAAAGATGTCGGCGGGTAGCTCCCGTCCCGTCTGATCTCCAGCGCGGAGTATGCCTTGTCCTGGCGCACCGGAGACGAGAACGAGTAGTAGCTGATATCGCCGTACACGGAACTTCCCGCCTCGCGCTCGGGCTCCAGCGTGACTGGCTCCGAACCGCCTTCGTCCGTAACCAGGAAGGCCTGCACGGGCAGGGCGGTGTCGCCCGAAGCGGTGAGGACCTATTAAGGAGACCGTGTCAGCACAATTGCTCACAGGCAGGTTTGTCAACTTTGCACACTTGTCGGCGTACTCGGATCTTGCCCAACAACACCAGACCACCCTGGTCGTCGATATCGAAAGTCACGTTGACTGGTTTCACGCCCATGGGCTCGACAGGCGCTCCAAGATCAACACCCGCCGGCACGGTGTGGATCATCCGGCCCATGAGGTCGACGCAGGTGCCGAGGAAGCCATCACCAATGTCATACAGCCCCTGCATGGTGGCATTCCCGTCGCTCTCGTATAGCCGAAGGTCTGAGCGCGTCGTGATGTTGTCGGTGGTGACGAGAGGTCCGCCCCTGTTGCCGGTCCAGTCGATGTACTCGTGGACGACCTTGGTGTCGAACGCTGCCCGCGTGGTATCGAAGTTCGACCCGCCGTTTGTGTTGTTTGGAGTGACTGCAGATTCCGGAACAACATCGGGGAATCCGCCCTGCGATCGTGGGAGTTAGATATCGAGGGCCGCGGTCCATCCGCGATGATGATGCGGGATGTTTAGAGTGCGCCGGTTGGCCCGGAATGGTTGCATATCATGCTTGGCTAGGAACTTACATGATGAACAGACCCCATGGTATGGCCACATGCGGTCAACCCGATGGAGTCAACCTGGTTGAAACCAGCCCTCTCAAAAAAGACCAGTGTCTCCTCAAGATCGGTCTCTGGCGCCGGGACACCTGTCGTCGGGTCCGCCTGCGCTGCATCGATCCTCCCCGGACGGTAGGGGACTCGCAGCCCACCACACAACCCCATAGACATGACAGTCCCCAACGCAACGAGATCCGCCACTGGTTCCCAGACGTCAGCGCTGCCGCTCCCTCGACGCATTACCCGCAAGAAACCAACTTACTGGACACGGCATCGTTCACAAACGGGGCCCAGAACGTAAAACTGTCATTGAACGCGCTGCCCGAGTTCTCCCCCCTCGCCGTCTCGAACCCGATGCTGGCGTCGACGCCACCCGTCCCAGCCTGCACGTCGGCCGTGACAAAATCATGGAAGGCGACGCGCATCCACTGCGCCGCCGTCGTGCGGCCGCTGTTGAGCGCCGGCTCCCCGACCTCGGTCACGTAGTTGCTGCAGGGCGATATGGCCGAGGAGAAGTTGGACGCGTAGGCGCCCCAGTTGTCGACCAGGATGTGCTCGAGGAACGCGGCTTGTGGTGTTGGGTAGTAGAGCGCGGCGTGGGAAAGGTGGGCCACGAGGGTGGGCGTGATGAGGGCTGCCGGTCGACGCATCTTGTCAATATCGATGTGGTCCTCTTGGGGTGTGTTGTATTTGGTCCTCCGCAGTCGTGCTTTGGAGAATGGTCTTGAGTAGTATGAAGCCTAAACGTGATGGTTGGCCCGCGGCCCTATATGCAGGGTGCATGGTTACTGCTCGCCATCGTGGTATCGCCACAAACTCCTCGGTCCGTTAAGCCTGTTCTGGTTTACTTCCATGTCATATCGTGGTGTCATGGATGCGACGACGCTATTCCCAGCGTTACAGTCAGGTGCTTGCTCCCGCATCTCCGCTGCAAAGGTAACGACTCATTGAGTTGGGAGGGGAGAAGCCACGAACCAAAACCCCGGTCTGGAGGTAGCTAGAAAATGTCGTTCTTTCGTTATTGGTAAGTGCTTAGGCTCATGTTGTGGTCGCTGACAGATACCACCCCAAGACGGGTTTAGTGCGTACAATAGTAATCCAATCACTGAGGAATCAGATACCCATTGAGGACATTACGGATGCCTTTCCTTGGTCTAGGTGACACCCGGTTCTCCTTCATATGTATGCGGCGCTTTGTGAACGGCGAATCAGCGCCTTCCTATTTATCAGTAGGCTCTCGATCGTGGTGTGAAGCATGCTTGGTGCAGATTCTGGCGAGGGTGGGTCGGGTGCCGCTGCGGCTCAACCAAATTGGATTTTAGAAGTGCATATAGGCATCGTGTCTGAGTATTCGGGAATTATCGATACCAAGCACTGGCGCATCAAAGTCGCATACTTCCACGAGGACCAGGGACAACAAGGAGGCCGTGTTCTCCCACAGGTCCTATCGTGGGTTGCGCCAGGCAGGGAGAGAGCTTGTCCCTCGAAATATTGTCGACAATCCAGTACCAGAAAGCTATGACGAAAAGTATCGTCGGGTGGGCCGAAATGCAAGTCGAGCACTCCAGGATTAAGACGCCGCTCCTCGAGTACTCCCACACGTCCCCAAACTCGCCCGCCTCATGGACGACTCCGGACACCATTAGGAGCTTGGGCGTATCGAAGGAACTATGTTCGAGTACGGCTTCTTGATCTGCCTTATAGTATGCGTGGGAGCTGTTGCACCCCTTGAATGACCATGTCGCCCTGGGCGCCATCATCAGACTTCCTCTCTCAGAAGGTCTGGTCAAGATTCGGGAACTGTCCTTCTCGAGGGTTGAGGGAGTAACAGGGTTCCTGAAGGACGTCCTTCATTGACTTGTGGTGTGATAGAAGCGTCCTTTACACGCTGATGTCGTCACGTTTTCCACTGATTTTGTGTGGCTGCGGCTTGTTGATGCTTGGGCGGGGTAAACGCATGCCCGGCGTCATGGTGGTCTTGAGGTTTGAAATTGCTCTCTTGTCGTCGAGGCCCAGACGTCGGCGAGGTAGATGGATTGAATCGTCGTGGAATAGTGGCAGACTTGTATATGTGGCTTCTAAAGTTGTTGGTTAGCCAAACGGCGAACAAGACAGGGACCCAGGACTGCGCACCTATGTTCTTGGACCACTTGGGACGCCGGGGAAGCTCACTTACAGCATACTCGAACCATGAGAGTCTGTCCGTTCACCAGCCTTTACCAAGACTTCAAACACGAGTACTCGGTCAGGCAGGTTTCCGAGTGGGGCCTTGCTGCCGGTGATTCTCTCCGCCCGTCTGTACCCATATTCGTTGACCACGGTGGTCGCGTATATTCATCCTTGCATATTGCCTCTGAGACCAGCGAGAGTTCAGCCTCGGGATGTTCATTGTAGGGATTCCGCCGTATCAACTCGTGGGCCAGGCAGTTCGGGTAACGTATGTTATGTCGCTATTGTGCTGGGCTGCCTTGGGCGTCATGGTATAGCCGAGCCTGTATCGATGAAGCGGAGGCAGTCGCTCCTCGACTCAGAGACGAACAGCCGGCCACGAGTAACGATCCAGCATTGTCTGGTCGGGGTTCGATGAGGAGGGAATTCAAAAGAAACTCGATGCAGGCCATCCTACCAGGTGAGGTGGAACATGTGTGGCAAACCCCCAGGGGTCTCTAGGAGGTTGGTAGTGGAGAGTGCGGCCGTCGTGCAAGATCAAAGCTCATTCTGGCCGGGAATGGGTTGTTGGATTGCTTTTGGGCTCCAAGGTTGAATTTGCCGTTCCACGTTGGGCTCCAACGGATACGCCAGCACAATGGCCCCTGTGCCATGGCCCCGTATGAGGACGCCTCAGCGTTTGATCGCTCATCACTGCCATCCGGAGAAACATCAGCGACTGACACTTGAGCCCGGATAATCACATACTTGGGCTTCAAGCTGACCAGACGCACTCAATGATTGCCGGCCCCAGCCGAATGGGCCGTCGCCAAGGCAATGTTTGACAGCGGGTAACTTGAGCGGAGACGAGGAAGTCCGGGCAGCACTCGGGGTGGTCCACAACGAAAAATGACCATTGGCCAATCATGGCCGGCGTGTTAGAAAGTGAACTTGTACGGTAGCAGAGATGATGGATCAAGGTTTAAAGTTTGGTGTGGTGGATATGCCGCGTGCGGCTTATTGTGGCGGTTGTGACGTTATTGTGACGGTTCCAGGTCGCGAACAGGGTCAGACGGCTCCGCGTCGGATGACCCCAGCAGACGCCTCTAGCCTCACGGCCACATTTCTTTGACGGTGTGCTTTCTTTTTTTCATTTCGTACGAATGTCAATTTTTATTCTATAGACCCGTCGCTTCTTCTATTCAAAGCATCATGGACAAACGAAATTCCTCTGGACCAACGTCCGACTACCTAGCCAGCCAGACCTTTTCGAGCCCATCCACTCCTCCTTCGACGGAGAAATTCAACTGTGACCATCGATCAATAACCAACACTTATGCCGAATAATAGCTCGAACATATCCAATCCGAGAAAGAATGCCGAATAATCCTTCATCCACCCAAGTCAACGACGACTTGACCCTACCGTTCGACATCTCAGCCGCCAACTCGACGCCCACGCAGACACGGATCCCGTCCTTCAGAGCCGAAAGTGTGATCAAGAGGAGGCTCGCCGCGCGCCAATGTGGCAGTGTCGATCACCGCACCAGAATAAAAGAAGGACTACACGAGGCGGTTCAAGAACTACACCGTCCTGCAGCAGCACGTCCTCTTCTGGGACCGTGACGCCGATGGCCAGATCCACCCGTAGGACACGCACAATAGGTTCCACGAGCCTGGCTTCAACATGGTATTCTCGCTGCTCGCGCTGCTCATCACCCACTCGGGCTTCTCGTACCCGACGCGCCTCGGCCACTCGTGGCTGCCAGACCCGCTGTTCCGGGTATACGTTGGCTCGATCCACAAGGCGAAGGTTAGTTACTCAAAAACACCACACAGACTTCGGTCTTTCTTGGGATCCTCTATGCAGCAACATCAGGCCGAGTTGTGCTGGTCTTTGGCTGACGCGCTTGCGTCCGCGTGTATATAGCATGGGTCAGACAGCGAGACATACGACAGCGAGCGACATTTCCGGCCGCAGCAGTTCGAAGACATGATTGCGAAGCACGACAAGAGCGGCGACGGCGCACTCACCCTGATGGAGCTGTTCCAGCTGATGCACGGGAACTGCAACGTCATGGATCCATTTGGAGAAAGCCCCAACCACCGACCGACCTCGACGTGATGTTCTAGAAAGAAAAGGAGAGAGTGATGACTGAAAAAAAAACCTGTTACTCCCTCGCAGTGGGGCGCTGCACTGTTCGAGTTCGGGACTACCTGGCTCTTGATACAGAGAGAGACGGCAGGTGCTACAAGGAGGACCTCACAGGTATACGATGTGAGCCTCGCGTGGAATATGTACGGACTGAAACAAAACTTTACCGAATACTCAGCTGCGACAGGGCCATAGGGATCCATATTCTGGCGCATCCGTGAAGAGCGGGCAAAAGGAGGTGGGTGGAACCAAGCTGGGGCATTGGAGGCGACCATTTCGTAGGCAGTGTCAAGATCTAAGCCACCCGCGTCCAAATAGGTCGTCGAGTGTTGGACTCAACTAGGCATAATATACGGACCCTTCGCTCCACCCGACGCACACAGAGCATCTACAATATCTATGGCGGATGACTCGGTCTACTTGGTGGCACCACCTCTAAAGCTCACAACCAACCGAATCCGCTTTGACCAGGCCATGCCAAAGTAAATCTTGTGTGATCAAGACTTGAAGCCTGTGAGCATGTACCCGCCTGGACACCCGAAAAGTATGGTCCAAGACAGCTGAACGACGACCGGGCAACTCCACTCTCACATGCAATACTGTAGACCGGGTGGGCAGACTGGCAGGTGGGTATTTCCGTATGCCTCGTAAGGATCCGCAGCTGGAGAAGGCACAGCCAGAGTCAGGCACTCAGGGTCCACCCCTGAGCCCACCACCCTCCCATTGCTGCCGAGGTCCCTGATCCACGGCCGCGGGCCGGGACGCCCTCTTATCGCCAGCACGACATTTGTTATCGTAGGCATGTTTCGAGCGAACTGCCCGCTATTACCAAATCAGCAACGTTATCTAGGGTCCGTCAAGATTAGAAGCCCGTCAGCCCGTCAGACTGGGTCGTGTGGTTCTCGACTAACGTGGGCCCCTTGGCGCCAAGGGTGATCGCCGGCGGTTCTGGAGGCCGCGAGTCCGCTTGCGGCTACTTCGAGACAACAGCGCCGCTTCCAAGGAGACAAGCGCGACGGACATGACCCGTGCAAGTCGTGCAATAAGTTGGGAGAAGCGAGAGAATCGTAGGTCGAGGGAAACTGTCGAATCAGGACCGCCGAGGAACAGCAGACGGACAGATGGTATTACGGTTAATAACACCGGTGCAGACACGCGGTTGTCACGCAGACACATGTACACGCAGACTAAGACACAAGGCACAACAGACTAACACGGGGCGTCTATTCTATGATCTCATCAGACGGTCAAGAGTGGAGGAGAAAATTAAAAAGACAAACAGTCTGACAGTGACGGGCTCACTGACCCTCTATTGGTTTGCACGTGTTTCGCAGGGCTACACATGGTTTCTGCCATGAGCACAGACTTGGCGTCGTCCTACCGGAGTGATGCCGTTGACAGTTGGTACGCGGACGCAGATGGGAAGGGGGTCGTGCTTTCTTCTGTCCACCATGTGCCATGGCCCATGTTCCGTACTTCCTACCCCTGCGGGAAACTGCGCCTCACAAACGTGCTCCTTCAAAGGCTTGGCCATCACTCTGACGGACTTCAATACGCAGGAATACGCTGAGCCGAGTACGGTGACACGGGACACGGGCCCAAAGTCGCCCCCTTCCCTTCGCTTTTTACCCCCCTTCTCCCTGCAACAGGGCAGACGGTCAGACCCAGGCTTTTGGGTTTGGACCCTGGATAAAACAATCTGTACCCCAGCTTTTCTAATCCTGGAGCGGGAGGAGCCCGCCACCTTCATCACCACAAATCTCCTGCAACCCTCCTTCAGCTCAAGCTCTCGTCATCATCACCAAACCCCGGCTCTTCCTCAGCTTACAGAACCAGGGGTCCTCCTTCCACAGCTAGCTACACCTCCATCCAATTGATACTTTTACCACATATTGATCCAAACATTGGCATGACCTGCACTCTCAAGAACTATGGCTTCCCAAAGTGACACGGTCTTCCCTCTGATTCCCGCGCCCATGGCGCTGGCAGTAGACACCTTCTCGGCCGCCACCAGCGCACGGCGGTCCCCGGTCCCATCGAGAAGCGCCACCTCGGCTGACAGGACAGCGACACCGACGACAAGAGCACCAATAACCACACCAGCATCATCAACGTCACCAGGAGCAGCGGCAGCGGCAACCCGGGCTAAGAACCCACGGCACCCCATCTTCAACGAGGACATCTTCTCCAAGTTGACAACCACCCCCTTCATGGTCTTCCACTTCGCCCTCTACGGCGCGGTCCCCTTCTACTACCTGCTCCACTACTCGCCATTCCGGGACTTCGGCTCCGGCGCCGTTAACGAGCTGGTCAAGTGGTTCCTCTTCGTCCTGACGCAGTACACTACCGCCGTCATTGTGACCTCGTGGGGCGGGCGGTACCGTGTGCACAAGGACGCGACTGCCTGCGCGATCATGCTGGGTTGCCTTGCTGGGGGGACGTGTCTGAAGGCCTTATTGGAGATGGCTGGATCCAGGGGATGACGAGGACGTCGCGGGAGAGTGTCTGCTGGGGCAGAGGCTCTATCTTGAAGACGGAAGGGCCGACCGGCCGGCGACGGTAAACCAATGACGATACTGAGCCTCCGGCTAGCAGGTCAGCACTACAGCATCGGAAAATGGGTAGCACAGCACCTGAGGAAGACAGCCCTAGACTCAAGCGCATACAAGACGACCTAGGAATACACGTGCCGGGGTGGCACCGGTGTTCACTCGGCATCTGCGTATGATAAAGTATATATCATAGATTGCGCACCGGGTAGAGCAACGACAGTGCGCACGCATGAGCACATGAATAAAAGAATGTCCTTCGACTAGCACAGGCTTCCTCTTGTTGCCCCCAGCCCAACCTCACGTTGACACAAGTGACTCAACATCCATGTCAGCCGTCCTATAAAACCCAAGCGAGTGGAGCATAGGCTTGTCATCAAATCGGTATAGATACACTGGCGCCTTGTTATGGTTGTTGCTTGCGAAGTGCTGGTAAGGGTACCAGGAAGGGATGCAGAAGGTATCCCCCTTCTCCCAAGTGAACTTCTTACCGCCAATGGTGGTATAACCCGTGCCTTCTATCACATGATAGACAGACGATGCAGTCTCCTGCACTGTGGGAGTCACCTTGCCGGCATTAATACGGGCTGCAGCCCCTCCCAAGGTCTTGCTCACTGTGAGGGAAACGTTGTGAGCATGTCTGCCAACTTGCTCTATTACTGAGAAAGGCAGGAGGGAAAAAGGATACACCCAGACATAGAGAGAAGAAAAAGGAGAGAGTCAGGGGTCGTCAGAACCACTCACATTCTGAACCATCGCCCTTCAAGTACCGAAGCTCAGCCCAATCCCCAGGGGCGTGATCAAGACTCGCCTTCATCCCGGACCAGGGAAACACGAGTGGCGACTCGGCAGCATCAACATCCTCGGCCGGATACCGCGGCGCAGCGAAGTGCTCGACGAAATGGACGGGAAAATGCTGGAAGCAGGGCAAATCGAGCCCGTCCAGCCAGATCATAGGACCCCCCGAGTCGCCCTCCTTGCCGTGATCGTGCCAGTTCCACCTCGGCGTGACGATGACGTCCCCTGGCCGCATAGCGATGCGCCGCCCATGCACGGCCGTGAACCCGCCCTCCCCCTCGATGATGAACCTCATCGCAAACGCCGTGTGCCGGTGCGCGCGCGCCGTCTCGCCCGCCTTGACGAGCTGCAGACCCGCGTACAGCGTGTCCGTCGTGAAGGGCGGGTCGCGCGACGGGTTGGAGAGCATCAGCACGCGCCGCTCCGCCTGGGTCTCAGGGACCAGGTCGCCCGCCTCGAGGAGGCTGGGCCGGATCTGCGAGTACCGCCAGGCGTGGGGCGTGCAGCGGGGGTCCGGCTTGGGAGGGTTGAGGCGGGCCATCTGGAGCCATAGTGGTTTTGTGTGGGCTTGTGCTGCCCGGTCCAGGAGAGCTCTGGTTGCGTCTTTGGTTTCGGTCTCTGTTGTTGTTGTTGTCGCCATCTCGTTCGTATCTAGGCCGCGTGTTTTCGGCTCAGTTGCTCGGTCAGATAGTCTCAGTGGTGGCAATAAGAACCCGTGCACTTATATCAAGTCCGGGAAAATAAAATACAGTTATAAGATGAGCCATGGCTCGCTCTTGTGAGTCTACAACATACATACTTGGTTGCAAGTATACGGTCCATGGTTGGTATGGTAGCCCGGACTTAGGGAAGCTTCTCCGGGCGCACTGACACGGGACTTTGGTGGTACGGAGCCAAGGACGAAGAGACGTGCGCAGTGCGGGGAGATAAAGCTACAAGCTCCGAAGAGGTCTCAGCGACCAAATATTTTCACTTCTATCTCCTCTGCCACAGTCCCCGAATGCG
Organism: Diaporthe sp. PMI_573; assembly: GCA_021399435.1. Classification (NCBI taxonomy): domain Eukaryota; kingdom Fungi; phylum Ascomycota; class Sordariomycetes; order Diaporthales; family Diaporthaceae; genus Diaporthe; species Diaporthe sp. PMI_573. Next base: position 299,182 of record JAJTUP010000007.1, on the reverse strand, counting down.
CGAGTTTGGAAAGCCCCAGAGATTCCGCGGAGAACACATCAGATCATGGCCAACTCTATCCGGGTCTCCCTCCCGGACGACGAAAGCAGGCCCGGTGCGGACTACGACTCTTGTGGGTCGACTGGCGGGTCGCCGGTTCGGTCGCGGCCGCAGAAGCGCCGCAGGATCCCGGTGGCCTGTGGTGCTTGCAGGAGCAAGAAGTCCAGGGTAGGACGGAGCCCCAGTGGAACCATTGGATTTAGGCTAGGGGAAGGAAGACAGAGAGAGAGATCCTGGCCCCGTGTCTCCCCGAAAGCGTGCTAACCTGTCTTCCGGCCGCAGTGTGACGGCTCTCGGCCGAAATGCTCCAGCTGTCAGGCCCTTGACGTTGAGTGTGTGTACCTCGCCCCGCCGATCGCGACGACCACGCCTGTCCCTAGAGCGTGAGTATCCCCACAATGTGCCTTTGTGTGATTTACACCCGACCTGACTTGAGCGGTCTAGGTTTCTCCAGCTCGTTGAGTCCCGCTTATCTCAGCTGGAACATGATGTACGGTCGTTAAAGAGCCAGCAGAGTGACGCTGGTAGCGCCACGGCTTCCACCAACGTGGGCAGAAGACCAAGCGAGCCGGGCCATGATATTCCCATTGCATATGAGCCAGACTCTGAAGGGTCTGTCGTGAGCCCGGATGCTACCGATGGAATTGGGTCCATCGAGTTCACCAAGGAGGATGACTCTGGGTACTATGGTATTGAGCGGTGGCCTTGCCCCTTTTCCAATTTTATGAGAATACGTCTTGGCTGACTGGTCCTAGGGCCATCTTCCAATATTGCTTTCACCCGCAACATTCGACGGGCCCTGTCTACGCAACTCTCCCAAAGCCTCGGACAGCGTTCCCACAGGCTGGGACCCTCTCACCGGCCATCACTGGATGTATCTCGCCCACAGACACCGCACAGAGAAGCGGCCAAGCCTGCTGTTGAAGAGCCGGGCGGCTGCTCAAATGGTTCTCAATCTAGGGATGACTGCTTGGCTCTCCCCCCGTACGTCGAGATGGATGCTCTGGTCGACCGGTTCTTCAGAGATACAGGCGCATTATTCCCGTTCGTCCACCCGGGGACTTTCATGGATACGTACAATCGCACAAAGAGCACTGGCTTCAAAAGGTTCAGACGGTCGTGGTTGGGCTTACTGAACTCCATCCTCACTATGTCTGTTTTCACATCTTCAAGCTGGAGCTCAACGCCAACGGAGCGGGGTGCAAAGGCAGAGGTGTTCTTCACGCGGGCCAAGTCCCTGTGTCTCGACCAGATGCTGAGTGGCTCCAGTCTTGAGACAGTACAAGCCATTTTACTGATGAGCCAGTACCTCCAAGGCACTCACCGCTCAGTCATGACCTGGAATATGCACGGCATCGCTGTCAAGGCGGCCTTCCAGTTGGGTCTGCACTCCCCAACCTCGCTGAAGGCCTACTCCCCATTCGAGAGAGAGACTCGGGCGCGGACATGGTTTGGTTGCGTGATGTTGGACCGGACTCTGAGCATGACCTTTGGTCGTCCTCCTGCGATCCCAGAGTCGTACATACGCACCCCACTGCCGAAGCCATACAGTGGAGTAGATATCCTGCCCGATTCGGTACCCTCTGCAGATGATACCATGAGCATACAGTTCTTCGTGTCTACTCTGTGAGTACCGAAAGACATTCTGAAAATCGTACACACTTACTTATTGTCATATTTACCTAGCACGCTGTACAAGGTGATGTGGGCCATCATAGAACGACTTTACGATTGCAACATAGCATACCCAGACCAGAGCGCCATATCCATCGCCTCTCAGATCCTCCAGATCGAACACCAGCTTCTTGAATGGCAAACCTCTCTTTCGCCTCTGCTATCTCTCACCAACCCGGCGGAAGTACGGAACGACAGTGACTTCAGCTTAGCACGGCGTTTTCGGGTCATACTCACACTAAGACATCACAATGTCCTTCTTCTCGCCCACCGTCGCATATTTGACCTGTACCTCGCTGGCATCGAAAGAGGCCGAGCTTACGACGCCCATGATTCAATGCTCGTGCAAGTCGGCGAGAGGAGCAAAAACGCCTCTTTCCAGGCAGCCTCGGAGCTGATTTCCATAGTCAACATTATCACTCATTCCCCGCAGCCCAAGTGTGACCTTCTTGGTGCGTGGTGGTTTACACTCTACTACAGTAAGGCGCCCTACATAACACGAAGATACAACACGAACTCACCATTTGCTGATACGTCCCATAGCCTTAAACGCCACATTGACAATTGTCGCAATGGCCTTGTGTAATCACGCCAACGGCCCCGTCCCCGTCGTGTCTTGCGAAGCCGGTGGCATATCAAACCAGGCCCTCAGGGACGCCTTGGCCGATGCTCTGGCTTGTCTTCCACTAATAGACAAAGAAAACAGAATGGTTGACAAATGTGCCAAATTCGTTGCCACGCTGCAGCAGTGTTTGAACTTGTTAGGTATGCTTCTCAGGATTGCACCCCCCCCCCCAAACCTTCGACGCGGAAAGATCATAGCTTCATGTCACCTTCTAACTCCTGGCTCCATTGCAGACCAAACGGGATCTGATGATCCTGCGCAGGCGAGGCCGGTCATGAACAGTCAAACGCCCCTGGGAGCGCCACGAGACGGTCATGGGCAGTACCCACAGGTTCCTCTACCAATCGACGCAGCCAATGTCGACTTTGCTGCACTCGGGTGGGAAACAGAAAGTTTCCTCTCCTCCCTCAACACCAACTTCGCCGGCTTCATGGAAGGGTTCCAGGATTCTGATTTATTTTGCTAAGCTTACTGGATGCATATGGGCTGGTCGCGATAAAAGTTGTAGCATTTTACCAATATGGAAATTCTAAACAAGCACCCCTATCCATCCTCCCCGATCAACACCTAGTTCAGAGTGCTTAAGTACCACAGCCTACACACCACTCCGAACAATTAACTCAGATACTGCATCCTCCCAAGCCACCTCCATCGCCGTTTCCGCATCGTATCCATAGGCCCACTCTTGCGTGACAGGGTCGCTCCACTGGTTCGGGCTGCTATGGAAGTGTCTGCCCTCGACCTCGGCCAGCATCGCCTTGTCCCGCGCCTCCTGTAGCGGGCCGTCGCCAAAGTGCCAGATCATGGAGTTGACCATGCTTGCCTCCTGCATCTGCAGCATTCGAAGTCAGCTTTCAAAATCACCGAGGCAGAGATTTCATCCCAACAAGAAAGAGAAGTAGGCCGCATCGTGATGTAAGGTTGGCGATTATATATCCATGAGCTACTTACCATGCCCGTACGCCTCACCCTTTCCCCCTCGAACACACGAAGTGCGAACGGTATCTGCTTCGGGGACGTGATGCGGCCGAGGGCCACCGCGAGCGCCGCGCCGTCCTCGACCGCCATCGCGGCGCCTTCTGACATGTAGGGCAGCATGGCGTGCGCGGCGTCACCGAGGATGAGGAGCTTGGAGGACGGTGATACCCAGCTGTCCAGGGCCTCGCCGCTCATGAGCGGGGTTTTCATTGCCTTGTTGATGAGGCCGATAATGGTCGTGAGACTACAAGAGACAGGACAGTCAGCGAGGCCGTTCTCCGTCACGAGGGAAGTCGTTTAAGCTGACTTACTGGGGATCCCAACCCACGAACTCTTTCCTCATTGTTTCCAGTACATCCTGTTCTGCACCTGGAGCAGTAGATGCGTTTCGATCTGGGTGTGACAGTACCAGGTTAAACGCCTGACCACCTGCTATGCAGTATGTCATGACGTGGCGATCTTCCCCAATCCTGCTGCGCGTCAGGAACCAACTAATCCTTTTGTGAAGCACATTAGGAAAACTTAGGAAAACAAGTCACGAACCAGAGATTTAGGTTGGGCTGTTCCAATACCCACGAGATCTCAGGGATCTCCCTCATCTTCGCTGCATCGACTGTCGCGCGGTAGACAGCATATCCCGTGAACCTGGGAGACCCACGACCATTCGGAGCGACGATACTCCTAGCTGTTGATTTCACGCCTGATCCCACACGTCGGTCAGTCACAGGAAGATCACAACTCCCCCAGGGTTAAGGCGACCAACCATCAGCGGCAACGACAAGGTCGCCCTGGAAGATGCTCCCATCGGCCAGATGAATCGCGGCAGTGTCAGCGTCGTATCTCGCGACCTTGCTGTTGAGCCGCGTCTTGACGCCCAGTGCCACGGCCTGCTCGTAGAGGGCCGCGTGCAGGTGGGCCCTGTGCACCACATAGTACGGGGCTTCGTAGTGCGAGTCGAAGTTGCCCGTCAAGTCGGTGAGCCCGATTATTGCGCCGCTCTGCCACCTCCGGAAGTTTATCTTGGAGGGCTTGACGACCTGCTTGGCGAGTCGCTGCGTGACGCCCCATCTCGCCAGCAGCTTGCCTGAGTTTGGCGGGACTTGGATCCCAGCACCAATCTGGCATTATGTCTCAGTGGTTTGCACGTAATTTCAAGACCCAAATCAAGGGTGGAATATGATTTCAACACTAACCTCTGCGAGCTCAGGGGCCTGCTCGAACACCATGACATTGTGGCCAGTCCGCCGCAGGGCGATGGCCGTGGCAAGGCCTCCAAGACCAGCACCGACAACAAGTATGTTCAATTTCACCGCTGCTTCCTTGGGAGCAGCATGTTGCGCTGATGGCTCGGAGTGTACATTCTCCAGGAATCGGAGGCAGTTTGATGGATATGAGGTTGTCGTGAACTTGGGCGTCTCCCGTAAGCCGTTGGAGTGATGTCCATTGCTCTGTGCGTGGCCGTTAGTGCCGCCAGATTTGGTGTGACCAGAGGCTCCATCCACAAAATCAGACATGGGTGCTGATATTGGGAGGTCCGTTAAAATCGGCATCTTTGCGTCGCACGACGTGATGGGTTTAGCCGAGGGACTGCTGTTGAGCTCACCACTTCGGAATTCCGAGGGCGAAAGAGGCTTATCAAATTTGGTCGTGTTACTCTGTGACGGGCTTGAGATCCTCAGTCTCTTCTCATGTATTTGCTCTCCCTCATCTGCTACTGTTGATTGCACCTGACAGATCAAATTCCCTAACTCCCCGGACGGGATGTGGCCCCACTATCCATATGTATCCGCTGTTGCTAGTTCATTTCAAAAAGCGTATGTTGCCTGTCATCACTTGAAAAGGGTTGATTGACAAGAGTTATCGAGGCGGGAAGTTCCTCATATCTCCGCGGAATCACGTTGGTCAGCAAGGTGTGATGGCCAAAAACATGCTTCCTGGCCCCAGCAGGATCTTCTACTTGTTTCTTGACAGCGCACCGGTGAACTGGCCGGCGCTCTGTACCGGATTTTGAAGGTAGGCTAGGCTGTCCCTGTTCCTAACGTGCATAGATTTTGGTCCCCAAGGGGGGTCAAACCAAGGGCGCCTTAGAATAATGTCGTAATAGTGTATTTTAGACTATTCGAGGGTCCTATAAGTAGTAGGCTTTCTAAGCCCCTATATATATTCGACTTACAACGAATTACCCTAATTCCACGGAGAATAACCCTTAATAGAGAGGCCATAGAGATATTTCGACAGGACGTGTAGCGGCAAATGGCTAATTACTTCCGCTGCACCAAATGTGTCATGTGTCACCAATAACAGGCGTTGAAGGAATAATTGAGACCAAGTCCTGTCGGCGGAATTTATGAAGTTATTCAAGCTTGATCTGTTGATGTACTATTGGCTATTCTGATAATTCACTCCGTTATGAAGTGTCCCGATCTTAGAGATATTCACCTCGACCACATCCCCCGGTTTAAGCCACTGCGGAGGACTCATGCCCATGCCAACACCTTTCAAAACACCATGTCAGCATCTCCCACTCCCTTCTGAAATCACTACAGAGTGTGCTCGGACTCACCTCCTGGGGTCCCTGTCATGATGACAGACCCCTTTTGTAAAGTAGTCCCACTCGATAAATACGATACCAAGTAGGCACAGTCAAATAGAAGGTCCCCAACAGACTCCATTTGCCTGACCTCCCCATTCACAATCGTAGTGAGGTCAAGCGTCGCTGGATCCTCAACAAGGTCCGACCTCACGAGACACGGACCCAGCGGCGCAAAGGTATCAAAGCCCTTCGAGAAACCCCACTGCGGTATCACTCCCGCAAACGCAGGGTCCCGCTGCAGCTTCCGAGAGGAGACGTCATTGCCGCAGGTATACGCCGCGACGTAAGAAAGCGCATCTTCCCGGGAGACGTCCTTCGCGTCCCTGCCGATGACGAGGCAGAGCTCCCCTTCGTAGTCGGCCTGGTCGTCCTGGGCGATCTTGGGGATCACCACGTCGGCGCCGTGGTCGAGGACGCACGTGTTGGGCTTGAAGAAGATGAAGGGAAACGGCGGCGGCTTCCTTCCGGCCTCGCGGATGTGCTTGGCGTAGTTGAGGCCTACGCACCGCAGGATCGGCACGTCGGCTTGGGACAGCGGGCCGAGGAGGTGCTTCACTGTCTTGACCTCTTCCGTGACCACGCACCCTGTTCCGGTCGTGTCATAGATGTCGTCACCCTTGATTACCTTGGCCTGGAGCTTTGTCTTCTCTGTCGTGGTCCCTAGGTCAAAGTCTGGGCTTGGGAGGATCGGCTCGCCGCGGTATATGCTGCCGTCTTCGGCTACGAATCGGATGAGCCGTTCCCATGCCACAGCCATGATGGTGATATGGAATGTTGTGAAGGATCAGTGCACTGGTAAGTCTAAGGAAAGTATACCGTAAAAGCAAGAAGCTTTCGAGGACCCTTTCGCTACGCCTTACCAGTACTCTTTTCACTTCTGTGCACCGGGGACTTAACGAGCAATTGCCTAAAGATGAAGACGGTGTACTCGCGGAGGTTACATTCGGAGACTACCACTAGAGGGACCTGCGGGCCGTTCCAATGGTATACACGAGGCGTGTTAAAAGAGCCAAGGGGCTGCTGGCAGGTTTCCCACATCCCGCCCAGGCCGCAACACCAACCGTGGAGGAAGCTTCGGAGATAGGGAACACTACCGGGAGTGTGTCTTTTAGTTTTATGGACTATTCGTATTCTTTAAGTTCCTCTACTAAGCCGGAACGACAATGAGTGTCCTATATGGACAAGAGACAATGTATATTAATAGATGATTACAGTGAGACTCGCTGTGCAAGGTTTTAGACAGTGACTTTCCAATCTATCTACTTCTGCGAACTAGTGTTTCCTCAGAACCCACCATTTCTTCCAGTTTTATAACACTGAACACTGGCAAGCCAGCAACGCATTAAGAATAAAGTTCGAGTACGGATACTAAGTCCTAAATCAAAGCATACTATCTATCGTCGACATGATCCAGCCATCAACTGGCACGTCTGGCCGTTTGGGCTGTTTGCCGTGGAAGACTCCTTGAGATCACAATTCTTATATGTAGGACCTCAATCCCAGTGGTACCCAGTCATGCAATGATGACTACTGTCGACATGATTAATTTTAGTTAATTGTCAACTATCCCGGGTGTCCTTGCATTGTCATTCCACAAGGGTTCTGAGTGCAATCACAGGGCAGAGTATATCATGGAAGTAAAAGAATAGGGATTGGTCTTGATGCAAATTTCACCTGGCATATTAATGATGCTTAGGCCCAGGTAGCCAATTAGTCAATTCCATGTACAATTGCCAACGCTATGTTTCTACCCTTGGGTATGTGCACAGAAAGCATATGCTTGTGCATGTATGTACAGCCGCCTGGTTATTACCCACAGTATGCACACTCCCAATATACGTTGATCCTCTCGATGCAATTAATAGTCTCATCGGACGTCACGGCTGTGTCCCGCTTCACCTCTTTCCTCGTCGTCGAGCGAGTCGCGCCTCCAGGGCGGATACTTAGGGTATACTGGGTTGAGCATCAAGGGCGAGGGCTCTGAAACCACAATACTCCCTCGCCGTTCCAGCGGTGACTCCGCCGTCTCCGGTGACACGGTGCGAGTTTCCTCCTGCTGATAGAGGGAGTCAACCGACAGCCGCCCGGTCGACACAGTCCTCCACCTCCGCGGCACACGCCCTTCAGCATACTCAGCTGGATCGGGGGGACTAACAGCCCGGACCTCTCCCTCCCCTTCGCCCGAATCCCTCTCGACCTCAAACTCATCAGGGGAAGGGCGGCGGTCGTCCGCACCCGCACCCGCACCCGCACCCGCGGCCACGGGCTCGTCCTCCACCACAGGACCCAGCTGTGTAGACCACTGCGACATCTCCACCAGCGTGGTGCCGTCGTCGAGCACGCCCTCGAGCGTGCGGCAAGTGTCCAGCACGCTGTCCTGGAAGAGCTTCATGCGCCCGCGGAGCCGACTCAGGTTCCCCTTGCTGGCGTTGCCGCTCACCTGCGGCGTCGGGCCGCTGCCGCTCGGATATGGGTTGTAGTTGCTGGGCCGTCGCTGTAATGCTGCCGCGCGGCGGGCGGCGCCGGAGCTCTGTTCGTGGTGGACGAAGAGCGAGCGGAAGGAGACGAGGCAGGCGACAATGAAGGCTGTTGGGGACCGGTAAGTTAGCTTTGAGTCAGGCCCGTTCACCATGACAGGATTGTATGTGACTGTGGTGTCGAGCTCGTAGGGATGTATAGGGGAATACTGACCGGTGCAGAATTCAATATGGAACCAGAACCACACCCATGGTATGTTGAATGTCTTCCCCGCGGTGGTTGCGGTGAAAACCTCACTTAACAAAGCGCCTCGGAGCACAGTCGCAACGATGGTGAACCCAACAAGAGAGAAGATCGCACCAAGCGCAATCTTCTTGCGCATGCTTATACGAACTCCCCAGAGGATCCATACTGGGAAGCCGATGACTGGTGTACGAAAGGAATATGTTGGTCAGTGTCCGTCCTATCCATGTACATCCGAAGGTAGGAGGGAATAGATGGAGAGAGGGGACTTACTCAGTGCATCCGTGAAGATGTCCAGAGCCACTGATACTCTGAAATATGTAAAGAATTTGTTCTCGTATTCATGGGTTTGGCACGTTGTCAGGGTGTAACTGATATCACCAAAAAGACACTGGAAAGTGGGCACACCCATCGTGATACTTGCTATGCCGCACGCCAGCACAACAACGAAGACGATCCACCACACAACCCAGAAAATCCGACCGACACGATTCCCCAAGCGGTAGAAGAACAGGAGAAAGTTGACCTTGATGCAGTAGAAACCGAAGATGAACAGGATGATGGAGGATCCACAGGCCTTCAGCATCGACTCGGTGTCCCTGAGGAAGGCTAATAGGCCCGGGATGGGAACCGTGCTGGGGTCATTGACCCAGCCCATCAGGCGGTATATCTCGTACGAGAAGCGCTGCGCGAGACTCTGGATGCCGGTGATGAGGCATAGAGTGGCCATCATGAGCCAGTCCTCGGCGAGGAAGTGTCGAAAACAGGTCCATCGGATGTAGATCCGCGCCGCGAGGGCGACGGCGCACAACGAGAAGAGCAGCCAGGTGACGCCCTACCATCCTCCGCCATCTTGTCAGTCCCTTCCTCGGTCTGCTTGTCATGAGTCCTGAAATGAACTAGATGAGGGGGGAGGGGGGAGGGGGGTTGTGTTTACCAGGAAGGTATTCTTGGATAGCTGGTTCGCGGAGTCCTGCGATGCCATCGTACATGCCCAGTCGACATCCCGTTACAGGGCAGGACCGGGTGCGGACTTCTTGAAGAAAGTCTGTGACGCGGCCTGGCGTGGGTGATCTAAGCAAGTGTTCGAAGGATCGATTTGTTGGGGGCCGCTCTACCGTCAGATCGGGGCGCAACACGTGGGAAAACTAAAAACGTGGGCGCCGCCCCGAAAGGACGGCGCCTCAAAGGGACGGCGCCTCCCTCACGATCAGCCGGGCAGGGTAGGTAATCCCTGTGCCCTGGAGGCTCTCGCATTCGTCGGCGGCTGTATTGCTAGGGCGATTCGAGCATGGCGAGGTGGTATTGTGGACGGGTGCGACCCGCCCATCTGGAAGTATCTCCCGCCCCAGCCCGTTTACCTTGTACGGCAATGGCTTAGAATAGCCTAGGGCGGTAAGCACTATTGCTCCCCTTGTCTGATTGTGTGCTTCCTGTGCTTGATCACTTGACTCTCAGTATTGTCTTGATTATGCAGTGCGACCCACCACACCTTGTCTGCGTAAGCTAATGAGGTCTTTTTGACCAGTGAGATGCCGGGTTGCCAGACACCCCTGGCTTACGGAGGATCGCTTCTGCCCCAAAGGATTCCGGGATTCCACCTACTTGGGCACTAGGCTGTGTATATATAATTGCAACACCTATTTTTTAAACCATAATATGTGTCGTGCTCACTCTCATTCTGATATCCGTCGTATGAGGCTCTACACAGTATGGCTCCACGCGGCAAATGCGATAGGCTCCTCCGAATCCCATCGCCCCACTACATCGTCCACAATGCGTCAGCACGTGTTCTCTAGGACGAGTTCACAGTCTTATCCTAGGTGGTGACCCCAGGATAATTCTGATAAGAAGATTATTATGGCATGCCTAGACTATGAGCCGCAGTCTCCCTGCTGGAATTGCACAAACTCCCTGGAGCCACGGAAGTCGTGGTCCGCGGTGCGTGCTGCGGCGCCAACTAAGTTCTCAGCCACGGGAGGAAATGCAATCTGCCGCAACTCTTGAGGCAAACAAAGATGAAACAAAATGAAGAATGAAAGGAATATTTCAGTTTGTGTGGCGTCCGGTGTCACATGTCCGTAGAGTTTTAGTCTCGCAAATCATCGGATGACCAAAGTAAATAATGAAACGTTATGATTTTCCAAATCCAGAGTGATACTCAAAACTTAGAGTCCAGGTTTGGTTCGCTACGAACAAGGTTCAATGTGGGCAGGTATAGCTGTCACGAATCAGGGGCTCTATATCGTTACTACGCTCTTTTTAGCTTAGCGCCATTGGTCCCCGAGCATATAACCATGCTCAGAGCCCCCCATTGTCTGTAGATTAGAATACCAGTTTACTTGCTCTATTCGATAGCCCTGCTCGAAACCGTGACAGTTATGAGCCCGGCTCTGACTTGATTTTCCCCTAGACACGTGTTTTCGAGCATAGTTTTCTCATCGTTTAGCAGCTTGTTTTCTCATTATCTTTACTCTATTACTATGTCTTTATTTAACAGCTCTGATTATATCCCTACTGGAAATGTGCTCCTAAAGGATCGAAAGAACTTCCTAACGTGGTACCTTTAGCTATAGTTTAACTTAAAAGCTAAGGGAATTTAGGAGCTTATTAACCCTGAGGTAGAATCTACCAGCTTGATTTTAACCTTATCCCTTTTCGAGCATATAAATCTCGATAGCTTGCTTAACAAGAAGCAAGTTGACTCTTAAACAGCCTATATGCGTAAAATAATTGAGTGGGAGAAATCCGAGCTTTCTATCGTAGAGCGTGGCCTATGGCTGCTTAAGCTAGAAGAACCTAACGTTAAAGACGCCTAGAAGGAGCTTGCTAAGCACTATAAGGCCTGGGCTGAAATTTCCTTAGTCTCGTCTATTGTTTCTAATAGGGAGCTTACTATCCTTAATTGGGTAAACCAAACTGTTGACAATTCCCTGCTTGTTTTAGCATAGATTTGAGTAATGAATAATGGAGGAGCTATGCTGAAAAACCTCCTTTAAGCCCTTAAAGACAGCCTTGAGCCCTTAGAAATGAGCTTAAAGACAATAGTGGCCGAAGAATACCAAGCATACCTCTCTAGCATAAGAGTAGGGGGAATCGACCCTATTAAGTAGTATGCCTAGTAGCTCCGAGCGTACGAATATACTAGGGCCTACTAGCTTGTTGAGGTTAATGGCGTGCTTGCTACTAAGGAGTTTATTTACGCTATGGGAGCCCGATTAGCTTTGGGATAGGCAAGCCGCGCGATTTAAGACCTTGTTCAAGACAACAAGCTTGGTAGAACCCCTTTCATACTTAAAGAGATGGGTAAATGGTTTAATGGTATTTCCAACAAACTAATTAGACGCTTAAAGGGCCTAGGTATATTTACTATATTAGAAGGAGCCCTCGAGTCTAATACTCAAGCCCTTGAGACTAGTACCCGAGCACCTAACTCTACCTCTCAGCAAAAGCAGGGTTTTAAGTACCTTTATAGAAGGAATAAAAACTCTATTTACAGTTAGCTACTCAAGTAGTGTATTTAGCTTAAATAAGCTATAAAAGGATTATCTCCGAGGGCCGAGAAGCTTAGATATAACGCTCTAACTCCTACTATAGCCCTAGCTATTTAGAAGCAGCTTAAGAAGGAAAAGTAGTTTAAGCTAAGTACTAAGCTTGCTAATATAGGGTAAATAAGCTAAAGCCAGTAAAAAGACAGTAAAAAGAGCAAAGATAGCCTATATCTTAAAAATATTAATGCGTTTTTTTAGGAAAAAGCCATTTTTAAGCATCCTACGGTTTATTTTACAGCATATACCACCCTATATCAGCTCTTAGAGAGTACCCTAATTGATAACTACGGAGCTTCTTATCTGGTTAATACTATAGATCTCCTTGTATTAGGAAGCTTTCAAGCTACTTAGCCGGGGGATATTGTGGAAGCCAGAACGACAAGCTTCCCAATTACTAGTTAAGGAACTCGGGTACTTAAGAAGGTTTTAAGCTTAGCGGAGGGACCTAATACTGTAGACCTTACTTTCTTAGATATAGTTGTAGTAGAAGGTTTCTATATAAATATTATCTTAGAAGCTTAGTTGCTAGGCTTAAAGGTATAGTATTTTAGGTATAACTATATACTTTAGAGTAGAACAATAAAAAGGAGCATGGTATTTAGGTAACTCGAGCACTACTATAACCTAGTTTTTATCAAATATAAGCTACTATCTACTTATCCAAACGAATTGAGCTTCCTAACTAGTAAGGCTGGGATTGTAACCTTTCTGGCAATTTCTAAGCCAAGACAAATTTCCGCGCAATAGAAACCAGCACGAGAAGACTTAGAGCAGCTCTAGTACCTAAGAACAGGTTATCTAGGTCCAGAAGCTCTAAGGGCGCTGGTGTAGGCTGTGTAAGGAGTGAAGATAAACGGAACAGCTCGTCTTTAGTATAAGCACTACTCTTTAGCATACGTAAAGCAAGTTGTGTTAAGACAAGTACTAAAAGACTGCACAAAGCATCCTTTCTGGCGTGTTAGCTAGGATCTATTTAATTTCCTGCGTGGCTTAGATAGCTTAAATTAGTTTCTAGTAATAAAGAATAAATTTTCTAGTATTCTATTTAGAACCCCTCTTAAAACAAAAGCTATAGAAGACATGTTTTCTATACTTAGAAACTTTATATATATGGTATCAAGGAGGTATAGGCTTGCCATCTATAAAATTCGACAAGATAACAATACTTTGGTTATTTCTAAGCGTAGTAGCACTAAATATCAAGTCTAGTGTGCTGAGGAAGGAATCAAAATCAAGCTTACACCAATCTTTACCCATGAACTAAACGAAGGTTCTAAGCATGCTGGTTAAAAAGTGATCATAAAGTCGATAAAAATATATATTTTAGCAAACCTACTAAAGCGTGTGTAGCCGTGAATAAGCGTGGCTGCTATCTTTCTATATAATCGATCTCCTTAACAAAACAGTATATAGTAGTTACCTATTTAAGTTCTCGAGTTCTGGTTTACTTAGTATTTTCGCTAGTATGCTCTATTATATATATATAAGCTTACGGCCGACCTTTACCTAGATTAGGCAGAAATATATACCTATAGTTATCAAGTATATCCTTTAGATAAAGATTAAGAGGTAAATCAATAAAGGAAGGCTTTTAAGGTTAAACCTCAAGCATATATAGGTTACCTTATAGGCTATTTGGCCTTAAATATCTACTTTATTTAGGTTTCTAAGCTTGATTGGGTAATTTAAATCTGGAATGTAGCTTTCGACAAGATGCTCTTTTACAACTTAAGCAGGGAAGACGACTTACTGAGTATGTTAGAGATAGAGGAAGTTATGCTTTATATTACGGAAACTGAGAAAATAGTAGTAGATTTGCTACTTAGATAGATGCTTGGAATCCCCGAGTAGCAGAGACTAAGTAATTAGCCTTCTAAGCTTGCAAGTAGACAGCTTGCAAGCTTAGGGGTGGTAGGGAATTACTTGCCTATACAGTTTTTACCGAGCTTAGAAGGCACGGTGCCAAGCCTAAAAAGTATGGCATAGTTTTTACCGAGCCTAGAAAGCATACCTAAGCTGCTTGCAGCCAGGGGTGTTAGTAATAAGGAAGGCCCTATAGGAGTTTTTCGACCTACTAACGAGTAGGCTAACGATACTAAAGTTTTAGAAATAAGCACCTGAATTGCTTGGAGCCCTTCCTTTAAGGAAGTACATACTAAGGATACAATTGTAGTATGTATAGAAGCAACACCACTACTAGAAATCGAGCCTTCCACAGCTTAAGAAATACAAACAACCTCTTTACCTGCTTAAAGAAGCAGACGGTAAAGAGGAATGCCCCTAGAAAAAGGGGGTATATTTACCACGATGTTTTATAAAGACAGACTGATTAACGTCCCTGGAGCTTGTAATTAGTCTCTTTTCTTTAGTACTTTTATGCCTAATTAGCTAAAAGTACTAAGAGAAGGAGACTAAGTATATATAACTCTCCATGCTGTACTATATGCTATAGTATGCCAGCATTTAGTAGCTTGAATCAATGCTAGTCTACCTTCTAGCAAGTAGAGGCTACATTAAAGCGAGCTGCTTACTCTGCTACCTAATAACTAGAAAGAGCTCTAGAATTACCCTGCTAAATACCTCCTTGTCCTAGCAGCTTATACTAAGCTAAAGAATTAAATTAAAATGGGAGCCTAGAAGATAATTAAGTACTCAAAAGTAGTTAGGAGGCTTATCCTACTTAGGTGGGTTTTCTTATATAAATGGGATTAAGACGGTTTTTTAGAGCGTAGTAAAGCATGTCTTGTGGTATATAGAGATATGGAGCCTATTAATACTCTTTAAAGCATATATGCTGCTATGCTTGCTGCTAAATTATTTCGAATTATAATGGCTATAGCTGCTTGTTTTAATCTTGAGATTAAGTAGTTTAATGTAGTTAATGCTTTTCTAAATGTAGTGCTTAATAGAAAACCAGTATTTACTGAATTCCCTGAGAGATTTAAGGAAGCTGGGAAGTACCTTGAGCTGTATAAAGTAGTCTATAGGCTGCGAGATGCTCTACTCCTTTGGTATAAAGAATTTACCTCTATACTTTAGAAGCTCGGTTTATTAGCGAATCTAGAAGAGAGCTGCCTATTTTAAAATAAGCAGAAAACCGTTACTCTAGTGTTTTTTGTTGATAATTACCTGGTTCTCTACTATAAGAAGGATAAGGTAGAAGCTCTGGCTATTATAGATGGGCTAAAGCGAGTATACGAAGTGAAAGACTAAGGGGATGCTGAGTGGTATCTTGGAGTTTGAATTGTGCGAGATTAAGCAGCTTGGAGGCTGTATTTAGTCCACGACTTATATATTGAGAAGATTGTAAGGCGCTATAACTTGGCAGAAGGCCTGTTTCTAAGTATTCTAATTCTAGCCGTAAGGCTTTTAGTATTTAAAGGAAAAGCAATAAAAGAGCAGGTTAAGGCATACTAAGAAAGGGTAGGCTTGATTCTGTATATGGTAATTATGATTTGAGCAGATGTAGCCTTTACGGCTGTTTAGCTATTCCTTTTCCTGCTTAACCCTGGACTATAGCACCTAGTAGCAGCTAAGTAGTGTATTTCTTATCTATTTGGAACCTGTATACTCTCTATTAGGTATAGGGACCAAGGGGAGGATACGCTTGTTTTTACGGTAGATACTTCTTTTGTAGATGATGAGGAAACCAGGAGATTATCTTACGGGTATACTATAATACTCTATAGAGGGTTAATCTATTAGAGAGCAGCTTGGCAAGATATAGTTATTATGTCTACTATTGAAGCTAAGCTTCTAGGAGTTGCTTATACTAGAAAGAAGCTGATGGCATTAAAGAGACTAATTACCAAGCTTACTATTAATGTGGCTAGTGCATAGAATCTCTATAATGATAACTAACAGACTATTTGCCTAGTTATAGGCAAGTATGGTAGAGTAACAACTAAGCTTTGCCATATAGATATATATAATATATGGCTAAAGCAAGAGTATGTAAAAGGAACCTTTTAGGTGCTCTACTTGCCTATAGAGCTTATGCCAGTAGATAGGCTAACGAAATTATTATTACAAGCTTAGTTTAAGCATTTTAGGAGGACTTTAAATCTTTAGGATGCAGCGGGGGTGCTTAAAAGAGTATAAGATGGTTGAATTTTTTGGGGTTGCCCCTAAGACTACCTACTTAAAGAGCAGGTTAACCAGGGCGTAGAGGCCCTCCTTGAGCTTGCGCTTATTGGCAGCGTGCTCCTTCTCGACGGCCGTGGGCTTGTTATTGTTATCCTCCTCTTCCTTAAGCTTCTCTTTCTGCTTGTCCTTATTGTCGTTACCCTCTTTCTTTTCCTCTCCAAGCTCTTCCTTAGGAGCAGCAAGCAGCTTGCATACCGTATAGTACGTATTGGCGAGTTGCTGCTTGAAGGATTAGCGATACAAGCTTCTTAAAGGACAAAAGAGTACCTACGCGGGGGGAGCTACTGGCCTCGAGGAGCCTGGTAAGCTTGTTGGCAGTAGTAACGGCGCGCGCGGGGGACGGCTTATACTTGTGCCCAGACAAGTACTGTAGATACTGCTTTGAGCGGCCAGGATTGACCTGCTTAAAGTAGGTGCCCACTAAGCTGCCCGTAAGAGTAGACCGCACATACCTGAGGCAGGGAATAGCGCGGCAAGCCCTGTAGGCGGGGATATTCTCGTCGTCTAAAGAGCTTGACTCCTCCTCCTTCTCCTTACGGGGAGGGACTACCACCTTTTTAACCGCCTTGCCCTGCTCTAAAGTTAATAAAACGCTTGAAATACAGCTTCCTTTAAGCTCAAGCTTACTTTATTGGCGGCGCGGGCCGCCAGCTGCGCGCTTGTTGCCTCCAAGCGGGACGGCATTGTGTGTGTATGTATATGTGTGTGTGTGTTTGTGTGTATGTATGTGTGTGTCTGAAAATATATAGAAAAAGAGGGTTGGCTGCTTAGAATTACCAGAAACGAGCATTAAAAGCTAGGGCATGAAGGGTTTAAGTGTGTATTTAAGCGTAGAAAGCGCTTATGGCAGTTGCCTATTTATTTCCTATTGTTTTATTGAGCTTCCCATTGTTCTATTTAGGTGTGTAAATGCTCCCATTGTAGCCAAAACACTATAATAGCGAGCCCACAATTGTTACAGACAACTTTATTGTCTGGGGGGTGTGTCACGAATTAGGGGCTCTATATTGTTACTACGCTCTTTTTAGCTTAGCGCCATTGGTCCCCGAGTATATAACCATGCTTAGAGCCCCCTATTGTCTGTAGATTAGAATACCAGTTTACTTGCTCTATTCGATAGCCCTGCTCGAAACCGTGACAATAGCTCAGCTTCACCCAAGCCCGCAATCTCCTTCCAGGCCTTCCACTCCCAGCCTTCGATCTTATGGGCCTCCTTCGTCTGTGTGCATTGGATTGTCAGCATTGTGTTCACCACTTGGAAAATGGGTTTCTGGTTTCTTATGCCTACCTCAGGCTGCTGCGACGGGTCCTCTCGCTCTGAGAGCACGTACAGAGTCACTTCGTGCTTCTCCTCTGCCTTCTGAATATCATTGGTGTACGCGATGATCTTCTTGGGAACGATCTTGAGGCCAGTCTCTTCAAGAACCTCTCTCTTAATGCTGGCAAAGATGTCCTCTCCAAAATCCAGATTACCACCTGGCAACTCATAGAGTCCTATTGTTGGTATGTGCGTCAGAACTGCCCTTCACATCTGGCTCGACCACGTATGTCTTGTCGTACGGGGCAAAGGAACTGATATTCGTTGTGTTCATACCTGTGCCAGTTTTGCCCTTTCTTTTCCCGATGACGATCTTTCCTTGTCCATCGGGGATGACGGCTGCTATCTCGACGTGTGGGCGTTGGCCTCCCATGATGCTCAGTAACTGGTTCTGGCTGTGGGGTTTGAAATAGACTGAGAGTGTTTCTTGGTTCGAGCACGCAGTCAGTCGGGAGTGTGTTCTTCAAGTTTTGTGATGAATGGAACAAGTCATCTGGGGAGATCAGCACATTTAAGTACTCGGCTCGAAGCTTGGAATCTGTTGCAACCGAACGCGAGTGCTTGAAGCCCCCTTAACGTTGAAACAAGACGCGTATTTGCTGGGAAACTTCCCCGCGATCCCCTTGCTTGGCGATATAGTTACGCTTTCGCTTGAATGGTGCGGTGAGCAGCTTGGCCCTCAACGCAATAAAGACGAGACAAAGTGTCTGTTGCCAAGAATCATTCGCAACGGGCGGCGTAGCAGCACTGGCCAACCTGCTAGGTCTGTGTTAAGCGTCATCATGCTGTGCGTGAGTGCTCCCCTGGAAGGCGCAGCAAGCCGCGTCGTTTGAGAGTTGCTGCCAAGACGGTGATGCGGGAGGCCAACTCGTTGCCGCATGGACTAATTGCTTGACACCTGGGCCTCTAAGCGACCAGAGTCTTAGGACCATGGGATTACATGTATGAGTTTCTCACAAACCTGCTTTACGTCCAACAACATTTGAAGCTTGTCCTTGGGATATGACATCGTCTCCAAACTAGACCATTCAGCCTCTAAATATATCCCGATTACAAGCCTCGGCCGATTGTGTCGAGCATGAAGCAAGTAACTCATACAAATGAGATATTTCAAAAGCTCTGACCCAGTGGCACCGAGTACATGTATCAGAGAACCTCATGAGTCAAAAGACGCTGTGCTTGTGCTAGAGCTGATCTAGGACAACTAGGGTAAGAAAGTCGATGGCAAGGCACAGAGTCGAAAGGACTAGCTGTAGGTACCAAATAATACTGAAGATATGCAAACTACATGCCGATGTAATCTCTTGGCGCTGAGATATATTCCAGACCACTTTCCTCAAATTAGCCAATGTAGTATAGAAGTAAACCTAATAAAATATTTTCTGCTATGGTTGCCGAGGCCACCACTCAACGTGAGACATTTGCGCGATTTCTTCAGCAAGAAACACTTTCGAAAGTGATACTTCCAGTGATGACCATCAGCCTCGAGTCTTTCACAATTTGTGGGCCACAGTAAACTCCACGGTCTGCAATCCGTCTCGTTTGGATACCTAGTCAGGTAGCTCCCTTCGCATAGTTGGCAATACAATTCTGCATATGATGAAACGTCGAAACGATGTCTGTCACAATTTCAAGCTCGGTTGTCTCATCAAGACCTCACTATCCCATAGGAGAGTTCCGTTTGGCTCATCCTGAATTTCATACTGCCAATTACTTGCCAGCATTGTGGGCTTACAACTCATCGTGCTGGGGTATTTTGGCCTGGATGTCCTGCACCTCGTAAGGGTAGAACATGTTGCTGTCACCGCCCCACTGCGCTGGCAGATCTGTCCGCTTCTCCCAGATTGCCGTCGATGCATTCTCAGACTTGAGCCGTTCCGAGACAGCATCCACTTCATCCATGACCCGCATGAGGTTGCGCCCCATCAGGTCCTTGACCTCCTCATCCGACCAGCCACGGATCAGCATCTCAGTGATCTGCGTTGTTCCCGGTCAGTAATTGAGTTTCCTCGCAAAGTCAGAATCCAACTCAGTCAATATTATCTCCACTTACCAAGTTGGGATACTTGCTGGCATCCTCCAGCCCTTTCACAGATGCAAACATGCCGTCAAAGTCTGACCCTATCCCGACATGCTTCCTTCCCACAATCCCAGCAACATGCTCAATATGGTCCGCGAGCCTCGAAACATTTGCAGTCTCGACTGTGGGGCCCACAAACGCAGGGAAGAACACGCACTGAACCACTCCGGGGTTCTTCCCCTCCCCTGAGCCAATCAACCGCAGCAACTCATCAGGCACGTTGCGCGGATGATTGTACAGGGCCCGCGAGACAGAGTGCGTCCAGACCACAGGCGCCTTGGACAGCTCGATAGCCTGCCTGGCGGTCTCGTCGCTCGAGTGCGACAGGTCAACCAGCAGCCCGAGCCGGTTGAGCTCCGCGATGAGCTCCCGCCCCAGTTCCGAGAGGCCGTTGCCCTCGTGGCCGGACGGGCCCATGGGCTTCCCGAACCCAGATGAGCTGGCGAACGCGCTGTGGCACATGTGCGTGAGGCTGACGTAGCGGACCCCGAGCTGCGCGAACAGGCGGACCGTCGAGAGCGAGTTGCCGAGAAAGTGCGTCCCCTCCATGCCGAGCAGGCTGGCGACCTTGCCCGCCTCGAAGGCGGAGCGGATGTCCTGCGACGAGCGGG
This sequence comes from Diaporthe sp. PMI_573, assembly GCA_021399435.1. Lineage (NCBI taxonomy): Eukaryota > Fungi > Ascomycota > Sordariomycetes > Diaporthales > Diaporthaceae > Diaporthe > Diaporthe sp. PMI_573. The sequence goes on along the minus strand of JAJTUP010000007.1, from coordinate 278,846 downwards.
CTTGCCGGAAGTGGTCCGGGTGCGAGGCTATCATCTGGTTGATGAGGTCGAGGACCTCCAGGGCGTCGCGGAGGCCGTCGTTGGGAATGTTGTAGTCGGCGCCGACGTCGATGCCCAGGAAGTCTGGGCATGGTGCCCAGACGGTCCAGAAGGCTGCGCCGAGGTGGCCTTTTCTCAGGCGGGGGATGTCGATGTGACCTGGTGTATAAGTTGCAAGGTCGGGAAGTATAGAGAGTGGACGACGGTCTGATAGTGTATTAGGATTAGCATATTCATTCAAATGAGTCGTTTCATGGATCAGCTCATTCAGTGGGATTACCCACCGAGGGACCGAATGATTTGTGGGAGATCGATATGCGTGTCGATGAGAGGGCTCTCCTTCATCAGCATCTCGGCATGCTTGAAAAATGGCGACCCTGTCCAGTATGAATCATATTCCCCATCCTGTACGTCTGTGTTTATGACAGGCTTTTGCTCTTCTACACCGGGGCTCGCAACTGCGTGGACTGGGATGAATCCTGTAGTGAAGACGCTCACGGCAGCGACCGCAACGGAGACTGTTCGTCGGAGAGACATTCCGAGGCCGTCTTGGGCTTATTCTGGCTGACGGCGGGACGGCGGGAAATTTTGCGTCGAAGCTGCAATTCGATGATGTGAAAAGAAATTGGGGCCAATATGAAATTGCCCGCATCTTATCGAGGTCCCGGCGTACACCGTGGACTCCGAGATCGCCGCCAGAGCCGTCTCCGCATCTTATCTTCCATCGTCATCATACTAGTCTGTGCACACATGTGATACGCACAACCTTTCCAATGTGTGGCATAAATGAATACACTGCCAGCTTGACGACCAGTTTTATCTTACTGTCATGTTGAGACAATTTGCTGGAGTTGTGGCTTTCACCCATTATGTATGCATCAGACTAGACCGATTCATATGTACCTTAATGCGCCTTAGACGGGTTGCTGAAACTAAGGATTAGTGACAATAAGATACGCTGCTTGTTCAGCTACACTCACATTGACGCCACCGCCGTGCGATAGAAAAATCAGAGTCTGGTCCGTTAACATCAGCCGGGCTGCTGAGGCCGGGGGAGCCGTCTCGCCGGCGTCGTCGAAGGAGGCAGCTCTGGTTCGGTTCAAGAGTTCGTCATAATTATCTAGGTATTTCCTATCAAAGGACATGCTCTAGAGTCCCACATAAATGAAACCCCGTCAAAGAATCTGTCTAATTCGGATATACGCGCATATGAGGGGGAGTAATGTTCCAAGTCGACAAGCTATTGATCGCACTAGACGGTTTTAGCGAAAGCGTTTTCATCGAGATTGGATCAAGAGGGCAAGTGAAAAACATGATTTAGTTCTGTGGTGTCGATACAAGCTTGGCTATCTACCACTCATTCCACATCCAGCCCCTAAGGCGGCTCACATGTACCACACCACAGAAGACCCCCGTCCCACCAAGTATGCGCCGTTTACCGAGCTCTACATATATTCAACGTCCCCGAGTGCCATTCTGACCACTCTTCTGAGCATCTGCACTCGGGCCATCAAAGAGCCTTTGCTCAACCAGCAGAAAACATTCTTTGATCCCCGCCTGGCGCAAGACAAGATCCTTTGTGTCCCGAGTCTGTACTGTATATCCCAAACTCTCCTGACAATATGTATCGGTTCGCACCTGCGGCGACTCGGCTTCCTGCTGGTTGACCGACGCGATCTGCGGCTTGCCATGGCTTGCATCACTTGCAGGACTAGATTGGCTGTTCAGTCAACCCGGCTGTTCGTAAGGTCGACCCTATGACAACTGCCATTGGCAGCATATGATAGGGATATTGGGGGCAAATATGTACTTGAGTATGCTGAAGGCCTGACCATGAGTAGAGAGGTACAAGGACGAAACTCGCCTCCCAGATTGAGACCCAGCATGAGACCCAGCTTCAGCTTGCGTTGACCAGGTTTGAGGGCTAGACATGGCGGAGAGTTGAAAGAAGGTGCACGGAGCGAGGATGGGTAGGAGAGGTCAGATTTGAGTGACTCTGGCAAAATAATGGATGATTAAGGACATAAGATCGGATGACGAAAGTTTTGTACCTAGAACAAAACATGAGGTCGACAACGTTCGAAGCAAGACCATGATCTCGACGTGCAGTATTTATAGTAATCCACCACCGTTCTCATCTTGACAATATTCCAGCCTCCACCGCGTATAATACATAGGCACTCCAAAAACCCGATAAACAACTTGAAACAGGGTGCATAGCATCGGTCGCCCGACCAGCGTGGGATCTTGTAAACGGCACGTCAATCCGCCACTTCCCTCTACACCCGCGCACCCATTTTTCACACGATGAGCCGGTTGTTGCCGTCACGGCTCGAGTATCATGGGGGTGAGGTGCAGATTGTACCTATGTACCTATGTATCTATAAACAGTGGTAATATAAATAACCCTCGCAGTTGCGTCGCCGAGGGATTGTACGACAGACAGCACCAACCTGCCAGAGGCATGTTGCACACGGAACCCACTGGATTTCCTCCGCTCGTGCCGGGGAGCAAAAACAAACATGGGGGACATGTTTCGACACAATCAGCCAGGTCAGGTTCATTGGACGTTGCAGCCGCGGAGCAGCAGCCGCGAGACAAGAGGTAAGGTAAGGGGTTAGGTAGCATCAATCAGCTCGCAGGAGGGAGGGGTGGGCGACGAAATACTTCTGCAAAGGTTGCTGCAGGATTAGGGGCAGGCTCGCCTGCCGAGCGACCTCACTGCGAGGGATGGGCGAGGCGACCGGAAGACATCCGCGGGCTGGGTTGCTGCAGAGATTTGCGCATGAACACCCGGTTCAAATCTCATGTCTTGCTGTCCCCGGACACCATACAAGGACGAGTGTATTGTCGCACAGCATGCGAGAGGGTGTGTGGGGAAGCCGGGAAGAGGACGGAATCATAGGCGAGGACAGGGGAAAAAGGAAGGGAGGTAAGGGAAGGCAGGGTAGGGTACAGGAGGGGACGCAGCTCGTCCGTCGAACATTCTAGGGCGCGTCATCGACGCAAGCCTGGAGTATAGTACCGCGGCTCGTCCAGGCCCTATCACACCCAGTCTTCGAGGCACCCAGCATGCACGGCAGATTGTCACCTACCCGCAGCTCCTTCACCGAGGACCATTTGGGGTTTGAGGCTTGCTGGCTGCTGCTGGCTGCTGCTGCTGCGCCGCCGAGACACAGATACACACACAAGATCAGCAACGCCGCATACGCCCGGGTGAAGCAGACCTCTGGATTGGAGCCATCCGCGAGTCCCGTTATCCAGGATAGGCTGTGAACAGCCTGCCCCGGACGTCCTTGTCCAACGTGGCACCAAGGATCCAAAGAGGGTTGCCACACATAGACCTCGGATCTGACCCGGGGAAGCAAGATCATGCAGCATGCGCGCCCCTACATACACACAAACCCACCCATGCGCCAGCGGTTTGTCCATGATGGCGTACCCGAATCGCCGAGACCACATAGCCCAACCCTGGAGTCCGTCATGCAAGATGCCAACGAGGCCAGGCAGACTCGGGGGCCAAGTCTAGACTCCATTGAAAAACCTGCCTGGCAACAGCCAGTATCGGGCCCGCCCGCCCAGAACTCTCAACACACTCGCAGACCGACGCCCTTCACAGGCCACCTTGCAGACACACACCCACACCCACCATTGGGGGGCCACGGAACAGTCCCACCCTCCCATTCCGGGTGCCCACCTGTGCCCCCATCCCAGAGACGATGACGGCTCGCATGGAAGCAGATCCTGGACAAGGGAGTTAACACCATCAGCACGCAAAAGCCACGTGCTCACCGCCAGAGGCGAGCCGGCTCCCCATCCGCGGCAGGGTCGGGCGGTTCCACATATACCTGTCAGGGGACTGTGAGAAAGAAGAGGCAGCAAAGAGCTGCATTTTAACATGCGTCATTCAGGATCGGGTATGGCCGTCCGGCAGGTGTGCCGTGCATCTAGGGCAACCCGTCACCATATCAAGGGGCGGTTCCACATATCATATGTCAGGAATTGCTGTGAGAAAGAAGAGCCAGCAAAGGCCAGCATTTTAACATGCGTCATGTGTGCAGGACTCCGCGGATCGGGTGTGGCCGTCCGGAAGGTGCAACGCGTGCATCCAGGGAAACCTATCACCATGCCAAGGGTTAGTCGGTTGGGAATGTGGTGGAACAACCAACGCCAACAAGAACTGCGGCGAAGTGAAATGGACCCCAACAAGGAGTCCATCTCCCACCAGACTACGAGATGTGTCTGTCTGTCGGTCACACACATCAAGCGAACTGTCACGCGCTCAATGACATCAAGACACAGGACAACAACAGGGCGCAACAACAAATCATCAGCACGAATAGGAGGGGGAGGGGGAAAAACAGTGCTCCAATTTGCACTATCCTAATGTGGCCGGTTCGGCAGAAGAAACGGGGAAAAAGGAGGAACAAGGTCTCATCAAGCCCTCCAGGGCCAACGTGCACAATGCGTGATCAGGACCGACCGCTACAACATAGCAGTCCAGTCCAGTTAGCCAGCTCGCTTGATGCCAGAAAGCCCCCATATCTCCCCCCCCCAGCCATTCATTCCTTCTGCCCAAACCCTTGTCCCCCTCTCAGTTTGCTTTTTGTGGTAATTTTTTGTGTGTGGTGATTCTTGAGATTGGCGAGTGCGGCGTCACCTTGCACCCGACGATTCGATTGCTTTGAGCCATAAGGGCCTAGACCGGGGGTAGCATGGGGGGCCTGAGGTGGGATGAGATCGGTAAATCGTCCTTGCACTTCGATCGTTTGGATGCGAGGGTGAGCAGCCGTAAAGGTTGTAGAGTCAGGCCCGAAGTTGGTGCGCGATGCCACCATGAGCTCCAAGATTGTCGTGTTGAGATAAAGTGTGTGCCCTCGCGGGGCATGTGCTCGTTCAGCCAGGGTAGAGAGGGCTCGTGTTGTGCGGCAAATCGCAGTGATCCGCCGCTGTCAATGTCGAAACCGTAAATGTACCCCAGCTGCAAAGCTTCAGTCGCAGGGCCAGGCGTTAGGCCATCTTGTCCTGGCACCCAGTCCGAACACCTGGGTGCCGTCGTCGTCGCCCGCAATCATAACAACCCCCCGCCTTTTCATGAGTTCGTGCCGTTATAGTCGTGAAATCACGTCGGTACAGCGCCCCATGCTGCACTACCTCCCCCGCTTCCTCCCGCATGTTTTCGCATTGCAAACATGCTTCTGTGGGTACAGCATATGGTCTCGAGGCCACCCTTCGAGTGGCACACCGAGACGAAAGACGCTAACCCCATTTTGCATTTGTCCCTGGCCATGCGAGCCCGTCCGTGAATGGACATCCATCCAACTCCATAACCGGTCCCAGCCGTCTCACCGCGGTGGTACTCCGGACACCGTTATATATGATGCCTCCGTTTCGCAAAACGCCGAATCCGCCGCCGGAAAGAAGCGTAAAGAAGCATGAAAAATCAGAGATCTAGGATCAACCCCTTCATTTTGTGGGACCCATTGCTAGTACCACGAAGCATAGACACCACGGCCTGCCCCCGTGTCCTTTCTTGCAACACAAAATGCTGTCCAAATATCAAATATGACCGTGATGATGGCCAAGATGAGGACGACCCCCAACGTTCCAATGAATGCTGGTATCATGAAAAGCGTCGTTAGTGCCGCCGCCGAGGTGTGAGGATGGGGCTTTTGAGAGGTGACAGCGGAGAGTGAGAAATTAGCAGGGCAGAAGGGTCCCTTCAAAGCGCGATCCGGTCTAGGATATCATCTGACTGTAAGAACCAAAGAGCATGAAGTCGAAGAAAAAATAATTCAAAAATTCCACAGAGGAATTGGACAGAAATGGAACACACCAACACCCCGCATCCAACAGACAAACGGATATGAAGAGGAATTATGCCTGTGGTGCAGGTGCTGGGGGTCCCTGACCACGGCCGCCGCGCTGGCCACCGTAACCTTGGAATCCCCGTCCCTGGCCCTGGTAGCCGCCGCGACCGCGACCGCCTGAGCCGCCGCCCCGAGGACCGCCCTGGCGGTTTCCTTGGTACTGGCGATGCCCTCCATTCTGGCGGTAATCATTCTGGCCCAGTGCCTGCTGGGGCTGGAGCTGAGGCTGAGGTTGAGGTTGAGGTTGAGACTGGTAAGACGAGGCTTGTGCTTGAGCCTGCTGCGGGGCGGGCTTCATGGGGCGGGGGATAGATTCAGGGTTGTCGTAGACGTAGAGACTCTTGTCGATTGTCGATGGAATAGGCTGGATGTCAATGCCCAAGTCCTGCTCGATGTTGTAGAGGTTGAAGCGATCCTCCCAGTTGATCAGGTTGATGGCCAGGCCAAGATGGCCGTAGCGGCCTGAACGGCCAATGCGGTGCAGGTAGGTTTCGGCGTTCTTGGGGAAATCGAAGTTGATGACGACGTTGACGGCCTGGATGTCGATTCCACGGGTGAGCAAATCGGAGCACACGAGGTTGCGGCAGACACCGTTGCGGAAGTCGTGGAAGACTCGGTTTCGGGCGGCCTGGGGCATCTTTGCGTGGCTGTAGAAGCAGGAGTAGCCCAGCTCGGTGATCTTCTTGGCAAGAAGCTCGACACGGTTGGTAGAGTTGCAGAAGATGATGGACTGGTTAATCTGCAGCTTGGAGAAGAGCGTGTTCAGGCAGTGAACCTTCTGCTTCTCCTCAATGAAAGCGTAATACTGCGTGATGCCGCGCAGCGTGAGCTCGTCCATCAGGTTGATCTCGTAAGGGGTGGTCATGTGCTTGTCGGAAAAGTCCTTGACCGAGATTGGGAAGGTGGCGGAGAAGAGCATGAGCTGGCGGTCCTTGGGGTGGCGCCCGAGGATCTCCTCAATAGACTGAAGGAACTCGACCGAGAGAAGCTTGTCTGCTTCGTCCATAACGAGCATGGGGCATTCGCTCAGGTCGGCGACGTTCTGTCTTGCAAGATCTGCTACTCGGCCGGGGGTGCCGACGAGGACGTGGACGGGCTCGCTGAGACGGAGGATGTCATCTCGCAGGCCGGTACCACCAGTTGTGACCATGACGTTGATGCTGAGGTGCTTGCCCAGGGTCTTGCACACGTGTGATGTCTGCAGGGCGAGCTCTCGGGTGGGGACGAGGATGAGGCATTGGATACGGGGGACTTGAGGCTTGACCCTCTGGAGGCATGGGATGATGAAGGCGGCGGTCTTTCCTGTTCCGTTCTTTGCTCGGGCTAATATATCGCGGCCTTGCAGGGCGACGGGGATGCTCTCTTCTTGGATCGGTGAGGGCTTGTCAAAACCTGCTTCGAATATGCCCATCATCAAGTCGCGCGAAAGCTTGAAGTCCTCGAATTCAAAACCCTTGGTGTTGGTGACATCCTGGCGGGTAGAAGACGGATTGTTAGCTGCAGACTCAGTGCAGGGCAACCGTGCATGCACAGGGCACGATGATGATTGTAGGATGACACACCTCTGTCTGATGTCTGTTGTCCCTTGCTGGGAGGTTCAGCTTCTGCTTCCAGTCATCTGAAGGGGCACCATCCTGGACGGTGCTTGCGCGCAGCTTTTCGGTCAACTGGTCGACGACATTTGATTGTTCGGACATCTTGGCTAGGGGCACCAAGATGGAGATATTATGCGCAGGAGGGAGGGTAGAAGTGGTGTTGGCGTGTTCACAGGTTGGAGTCGCAATGGACTGGCTCGTTGGTCGACGAGGGAAGGGAAGAATCAATGGGAGGTGGCTGGCGGGGAAGGTTGCGCCACGTCGCCTCACGAAGGTCGGGGCGGGAAGGAAATTGTGGGACGGCAGAAGCTGGCAGTCGTGTGGATGATGCTCAGCAGTTGTGGAAGTGGTCAAGGGGGGATGAGCCGTGCCTTTGGTCGAGGTCGCTGTCGTCGTCGAGGCTTGTGGAAGAAGGGGTCGAGTCGCGAGAGCGAGAGAGAGAGCTCTGTTTGGAAGAGGGGGGAACAAATTGTGCGCGTGCAGGAATTCGCTTGGTTCAGTTCAGCTCAACAGGCTGGAGAGGGGTCTCTGATGGCAATGTTGATTGTTTTGTGGAGGCGGTCGTGTTGTGTTTTCTCGTCCCTTTTGAGGCTTGGGTGGGAGGAAGAAATGTGCAGTGGTTGTGGTTTGGTGTGGTTGGTTGGTGGTGATGGAAAGACGGAGTCCGAAGTCGAGACGTTTGTTTGGCGGTCGACGGAGCAGACCAATTTTGCCAGGCCTGGGCTCTAGCGGCTCAACGCCAACTGCAGGCTACAGCAGAGTGAGCAGAAGAAGCAGCAGGAAGATGCCCCAGTCCAAGGTCATGAGACAGGGGTGCCTTGACCCATAACGGTATTTGATTGGCCAAAAGGGAAGGTACAAAGGAAAGGTACGTACCGAAATGCCAACCTGACCTGCGGGGTGGATACCCTTACGGCCGGTCATGTCTCCCGCCTGCAGTTTGCTTGCAGTTTCACGCCTGTCCGCCTGCCCCAGGTGACAGACAGGGTGACCACTGACCAGTAATGACGGGAAGGTCCTCAACCCCTCACTCACCTCCTTCCGCTCGCAGCACAGTACCGAGGTACGTACCTTGTGACCGGACTCAATCCATTCCATTCCTCTGCATTCTTTTCCGCAGGCTATCCAAATCCTCTCAGAAACATGTGAGATGCGCATGGCCACCAGCACAACATGCCAACGCCACACAACAACCTCAAACTCTCGGAAACTTTTACACTAGCACAAACCCAGAGCGCAAAGGGACGGTCGGGAGACGCGGGGCAAGCCCATGCTTCGGCCAATGATGGACCCTGATGCCGTCCACCAGGAACCCGCCGTGGGATCGGTCGGCTCTCGGGCGCTCACAGGCTGAGTGCACCGCTGTGTATTTCCGACGTCGTCTGATGCTTCTGGGCGTTGACTGCCAATAACTTGCGCAGACCTGCACATGCTTGCGCAAGTTATCCAGACCCATCCACACCCGTCGCCCTCATATATCCGGGAGCAGACAGCAGCCACGATGCGTCCTGACCGGCTGCTTCCTCCCTCAAGCCCAACATGCTCTTGAAAAAACCAACCATCGCGCTGTGCACCAGCGGCAGCCTCTCGTCGGCTCTGTCTCTCCCCGCAGCCGCATCCATAACGTCATCGATTGGCCCTCCTTCAACATCGACATCGACATCAACACCCAAGTCGCCGTCAACGTCCACAATATCCCCTCTTATCCGACCCCTAAGCAGGTCCAAACTGTGCACAAACAGTCAATGGCGCTCATCACGGCGATACGCCACCGTCCGAGACGAACCTCGCCGCAACGATGACGACCCGGCATCTCCGACCTGGCCCAAGTCCAAAAACCCAACCCCCTACGAGATCTTCGACCAGGCCAAGTCCACCCCCTACAGCAAGAAGACCTTCTACCAGCTGGTCAAGCTCTACCACCCGGACCGCCACGCCCACGCCCACACCCCCGGCCCTGACGGGTCCATCACCCAAAAGGCAAAGCTAGAGCGCTACCGCCTCGTCGTCGCCGCCAACGACATCCTCTCGGACCCGACTAAGCGGCGCGCCTACGACCTGTACGGGGCCGGCTGGGGCGGCACCTCCGAGATGTCCAACACCGCCTACCGCGAGGCCGACCGGGCCTGGCGCGCCCAGGCCGGCACCGCCGCCCACAACGCCACCTGGGAGGACTGGGAGCGCTGGCACTGGGAGAACAACAGCCGCCGCCGCGACGGCGCCGCCGGCAGGTCCGAGCCGCGCTATATGAGCAACGGGCTGTTCGTCATGACCATCTGCGTGTTTGTGCTCATCGGCGGCTGGGGCCAGGCCACGAGGGCGGGGAACCATGGCATGTACCTTGTTGAGATGCAGGAGAAGAAGGATGTCCACATCAGCGAGGAGATGTGGAGGCGGAGGAGGGAGAAGGCGATGCTCACCCGGGAGGATAGGATAGAGAACTTTTTGAGGTCGAGGGAGGGTTGGGATACTGCTATTAATGACTCGCATACGCCGAAAGGTTGACCATGCTTAAGCCAAACCAAAGCAATTATTTCCTTCATCTACATGGCCTTTGTTCATGTCTAAGTAATGTCTGGTGTCAAAGAACTTCTTGCTTTAGTTGAACTTGGAATGGCTGTTGCTGTAGCCCGGAAGAGCCACCATGTTGAGCATGTTTACACTATCACAGCCCATTCCAGCCGAGACAGAGCAGTGCGAGGGTGAACATCGATAGAGTCTTGTTGGCTGAGGGGGACAACGCCTGGAACGTCTGCTTCTTGCAGGTGAAATCGATATAGTATGTGAAAAGGGCACACCAGTACGTGCGGCATCAAAGCAGATACGAGGAAGCCCGGATCAGATCAGAAACAGCATAAGGGGCTGGTAGTATGCACCACAACGCTGGGTATCCGAGTGAGAGTTTCAAGTGTGCTGGGAGTTGGGATTGTCTGCTAGCATTTGTGAACTGGAATGTATGTACCAAGCTACAAAACGAGGTATCGTCAGTAAGCTCCCATCCCCAAGCAGGTACCTAGTCCCAAAGTACCTAGGTAGGTAGGCAGTTGGGAGTCGAGATGTGCCTTCCTTAACCAACCTCGCCCCTGAATTATCTCCCCCCCTCGCCCCCGTATGTATGTTTCTTCAGCCGAGCAGTTATTTTCTGGCTTGATCCGCCTGAACCACCCCAACCGCTTCATCTCGGATCACAAAAACCAAGACCCAGCCGGTTCACCACCACTCAAAACCTTTGTTATGCGTGCTTCCTGAACCGACGATGCTTCACAGATGCACTTCTCTCCATACTTGCCCGTTGATCGATTCCCGTACAGGGACACAGCCCAAGACGACGACCATTCGGCTCACTTGACGAAGCTTAGTCGTTTTTGAAGCCATCACCATGCCCCACGTCAAGACAATGGGGAGCCGGCTCAAATCACCAACCTTGACCTCTTCTGAGGCCATCACCACGCCGCACTTCAAAGCTGCGACGGTGAGACGGCGGTGACGGCTTCAGCAGTCCACATCCGAGCTACACCACCCCCACCAGGTGGCGATGGCAGCGTCTCCTTGGCATGATGCCTGTGAACTCATTCGGCACACTCAAAACCGTGCCATGAAAACATGGAGAGTGGCAATTTGAGTCGCACTGCCACCATCTGTGGTTTTCCAAGGAGTGGCCACCGTGATAAGGTGGCACACTTGCGTTGGTCGAACGAAACGGTATGCCACTTGTTGGAGGGTCAAGTCGGCGACGCTCGACGAACGGTTCAGAAGTGTTGTCCAGTGCTCCATCACTTGGACTGAGACACAGTATAGTGCCCTCAACCTTCAGGGCCAGACATTGCTTCGCATGTCTGCAAGTAATCCTTCCTGAATGCGCTTGAAGGACATGTGGATGCCGCAGGTTTACAGAGGAACGACTCGAGAGGATCTATGCGCCTGGGGCGGATGATTTCACGGGGACGCTCCGATGTCTCCTTGGCTGGCTGGAGGAAGCACAGGATCGTGGGTGCTGCGTGTCGCCGGGCAAACGCCCGCCGAGTGGCCTGGCGCACGCACAAGAGCCTCTCGAAACTGTGTGTAGAGCTGAGCATGGTCACAACCCCAAAGACTATGTTGTCATAACTTACCTGGAGATTATACGAAACATTTATGGCAGAGCTGATGAGCCGTTCTTGAAGATCGAGATGCTCATGGCATGACACGGGACGGGGAGGCTGGTAGCACTGAGACAACGGCTTTTGTCATCCAAGCTGGAACCTTTTGGAAAGGTTGTGCACCCTCCCAGATCCTTCTGGTATTGCTCTTGAATCTTGCAGGCATGACGGCTGTCGAGACAGGAGAACCTAGGCAAATTGGCCACGCAAGGAAGTTTGGTGGTGCAATATTCAAGGAGGCCGTTGTGTCTCATGGCGGCTCTTCTTATGCTGTCCGTATAACCATCACTGGAACTGGTAGGTATTGACAAGGTCACGGAACCTCACGGAATCTGTCGGACTTGATCAAAGCTGGCAGCCGTCTGTGGGAGCTGACCGGCTCCAAGCAGGCCTGGTAGCTCTTCCGTCAGTACTTACCACCACCACCCTTGCAACTCGGGCCCGGTCAAGGAGTCATCAGTCATCTCAGAGTCTACTTGTTTTTCTTGCAGTCAACCCTGGCAAGACTGGACGTCCTCTCGCCCAGCATCTCAAGCTGGGTATCTATGCAGCAGGTCCAATCTTGGACCGAGCTAGCCTTGACGCAACTTCCAACCATCCTTCTGCTGGTTTTCACCCGAGGACTCAACCTGATCGTGGCGTTTCTCACAACTCGGGTCCCTCCGACTGGGGAGCTTCTACTGGGAGAGAATCCTCCCAACCCTTGCAGTTAAATCTCAAGCCCTTCCACAACCTCTTCCACTCACCAGTCCATCTCCGATCCCCACGACGGGCAACAGTCTGAGCATCCTGTCCAGGCGTGTTGGGTGGGCAAAGCCATTCGCAGACATCACTTCTACTCCTGATCTGCCTCTTTCCCCCCTTCTCAATCACCTCAGTCCTAGCCAACCCCCTTTCACTCAGCCAAGATCGACTTCCTCTACCAGCTCGAGCAACGTCGGGAAAGGCGGCAACGTGCGAGCACCTCGGCTTGGGAACTCAAACAGGTATCACCAAGGAACGACTTCGAAGACCGCGGAAGCTTCCCAACCATTGAGTAAGTGTGGCTTCTTCTCAACGACGGCATCACCTCACCGCCCTTGGTGATTGACACGGTTCCCCCCTACTCCCTCCTCCATTCTGCGCAGTCAATCAGTCAATCAGGCAAACTCTTCATGACACCAACAATCATCCTCCATTTGTCTACCCCCTACTGCGCCAACGACCAGAGTCTGACACTCAGATCAGGTCTTACTGGGATCCTCGCCTCTGGACTGGCCTTGATCGCCGATTGCACCAAAGCTCCAGAGTCCCCCCCTCACCAGGTTCCCTCTTCCCTCCCTTGGCATCACATCAAGTCCATCCATTCTCAGGCTACAGCTGTAGCTTGACAATCATCACGACCATCTGCAAATTCTCGACCACCCAGCTCATCCGTTCACGATGGCGCCTCCGGCCATTGCCAAGATTGCGGCAGGTCTGAAGGCCCAGAAGAAGGGTGATGCTCCGGAACCCCCCAAGTGTCCCGACCATGTCACCAAGGATGTCCAGAAGCCAAAGATGGAATACTTCTCCAAGTTCCCGGTCGAGATTCAGCAAATGATCTGGAGTGAGGCTATGCAAAAGCCAGCTTGCCACACTTTCAGGTTTGTGCACAAGAACCGAGCGCACTTTTGGGATTACAAGTACATGTACGGTCTCTCACTCATCCCAAGCAACCATGACCCTTCGGCATACCGCTACTGGAAGTCCTTGGTTTGGTGCACCAACTACAAGCTTCCCATGGACGACTCAGAGAAGAAACCGAAGAAGAGAGACCCCAAGGCGAAGGAGCGTGAGAGGCCGAAGCTTGAAGAGCCTGACCGCGAGAAATTCAACATTGAGAAAGTAAATCAGCTAAATAAATACAAGCCAATGGTGAAGAAGTCTCATGAGGCGTTTTCTAAGCTTGCCAACATCAGCTTCGACGCTGGATTCCAAAAGTCGATGGTTCAGTTCGAACCGGTCATGGTGGACAGATGTGAAGTTGCGGCGATGGACGTCGCGACTGACCTGGTCATCCTCGAGTTTGACCGTGGCGAGAACGCGCGTCCGAACGCCTGGTTCGAGCACGGCGGAGGTGGGGAGCTGGACATTCGCGCCACCCGCATCTATACGACCCAGTTGAAGCGCGTGGCAGTTCACTACAAGAAATCTCACGCCCTGGCTTCCAATCGCGGGCCATTTCAGTGCTGGTGTCCACTTCCATCAGGGCTGCAATGCGAGAAATACAAGGCCTGCCCCATGGAGCAGGCTTGCTTCTTGGATTCCTTCGAGGAGATGGAGGAGTTCTACTACGTGGTGGAGGTGACGAAGAAGAAGGAACGCGCTTGGCTTGACGAGTACAAAGGCAAGTCAAACTCCCCGAGGCCGATCGAATCTTGCTGACACCGTCATGTAGCCTACGCACTCGGACAGGGCTACAAGCTCAAGAAGTCTGACGACCCGCAGAGCGCCAAGTTCCAGCTCGCACATTTCTATGACCGCAAGAATGAGTTCCTTCAGCTTTGTCCGTGGGGCCTCCTCAAATTCCTCCCCAAGGAGCTGACATCCAACAAAACCCCGCCTCTCGAGGCCATGGGCGATCCTCGCGATTGTCTCATCAAGGTCATGGACATCTACAGGGGCGAGACGGGCAAGGATGATTTCACGAGCGACTTGGAGAAGCGCAAGAAGGTGAAGTTCGGAATCCTGGTCAGTTACAAGATCGAGAACTGAGGGCAGTCTGATGGGCGGCTTGCAGCGTTTGCCTGCAATTGACTGAAAATTCATCTTGGCGGATTGGCATTTGGTTTTGTCCCTCACAGGTCTCATGGTTCAGATGGGCCACATTTTGAGGATTTTCTCTCGGACCCCGTAGTATGCACAACGGCATGACGTGGGGTCTGATATGGGGAGATGGATGGTTTGCTTTCATCAACTGCTTCCAGGACGAGAATTGGAAAATCATCAGTTTTTCTTTTTGATCGACCGGGCTTGAGGATGGATAGCCTCGGCTTCGAAGGGCACGACGTAATTACGAGGGAGGGGGAATCGTGCCCAGTTTCTCATTAGTTTCCGTAGGTCAGAATTGCAACAATTGCTCCTTTGGCTGCATCACCTGATCCCGCCTAGCTGTTCGAGGTTCATGATTTTGGTATGTGGACTATCGTGAGCCCAGCCCACACTCTCCCGTGGGCCGGCGCAATCCGGCTCCGATGTCGCCAAGCCGCGGCGGCGGACGTCCGGAGATATCGGCTGCCCAGTCGATGGCCTCGCCTTGTCTCTCTTCATGGCCTGCATCATGCATCATGCGCGGCTACCACACCTCGGCCTCCACATTTCTGATTTAGATCATGGCTGGCTCATTCAATCGCTTTTCAACAGACGTGGCTGGTCTATTCGACATCGCCGCCGACACAGTGACAGCCACAAATCTGGTATTTCGCTCATCCCACTCTGCCTCGTTCTATGCCCCAAAACCCCGAGTGAATCCCATTCTGACACTTCACAGGCACTCTGGAACTCAAGGGAGAAAACCCTACGGTCATGGATCCTAGTCCCTACCGGCATCCTCGTGATCCTCGTGGCCTGCTTCGGCGTCGACACCCTCTTCAAGCATGTCTCGGTCTCGTTCCCTGCCTCGGTCGCATGCATGCTGCTGCTATTTGCAGGCCTCTGGCTGAGTGAGCTTGTCATCGGGGCCAATCGCACGCGCCGCGCTGTCGCCATCATCGATGTTCCTGTGAGCACCGCCTGGCATGTTTGGATCACGACGGACATCGTGGGCTGATCAACGTGGTGGACAGGCTGGCTGGTCGCTGCGCTGGATCAGCATCCTCTTCACGCCGACCTTTGTTACGCTCCCTTTGAGTCCGCCCATTAGAGCGGCAGAGGTTGGGAAGATCATCGCCGTGTTTGGTAGGTCAACCATTGGTACTTGGGTCACCTCACCCAAATCGCTGACCACGCATCTACACACGCAGCTGTTGGCTTCATCGTCATGTTCGTCGGCACGACCTACATGGCCCGAGGGCTGCAGCTCGTCACAGGCTCCCACAAGAAGGCCCAGGCCACAAGAGCCGAAGAGCTCGACCCGCAGGAAGACGAGGTTGACCTGACGAGGACGCCTCCCCCGCAAGATGACCCTTCAATGTCCACAGGCGTCTCGGCGCAGACATCCGCCATCGCCCTGGACGACCTCGCTCCACCTGGGCAATCCCACGGACCAAACCACGTCCAGCCCGTCGCTGAGCATGGCCCCAGCAGCAGCACACCACCAGAGCACCCAGAACCGCCTGCGAGCCCGCCGTCCCTGCCACCTCAGGTACCGCCCGCCCCTCCGCGGGCCCGCCTCTGGGCCGCCATCATCCAGAGCCACCTCAACGCAATCACCTACCTCACGATCATGCTCTTCGTCGGCCTCCCAATCTACTACGCCAACGGGTATGCCATGCCCCTGCAGCTGACCTTCACAGTCCTAATGTACTTCGCGGCATTGTCCCTCCCACCGAGATGGAAGCAGTTCCTCCACCCAGTCATAGTCTCGGCCC
This sequence comes from Diaporthe sp. PMI_573, assembly GCA_021399435.1. Lineage (NCBI taxonomy): Eukaryota > Fungi > Ascomycota > Sordariomycetes > Diaporthales > Diaporthaceae > Diaporthe > Diaporthe sp. PMI_573. The sequence goes on along the minus strand of JAJTUP010000007.1, from coordinate 262,653 downwards.
TCCTAACCGTCCTCGGCATCTGGGTCTTCGGCCTGATCCACAACCAACCCCTCACCCCAGTCCTACAACAATACACAACGGGAAACAAGTACCTCCAGCTCTGGCAGCACGCCATGACCCCAGGCCCCCGCCTCCTGCCAGGCGCAGGCGACATCCTCTCCACCGTCCTGGACGCCTCCATCGTCAGCCTCGCCCTGCCGATGTACCAGTACCGCCGCGAGTTGGTAGAGCACTTTACCGCCATCATCGTCCCCAACGTCGTCCTCAGCGTGGGGAGCCTGTACGCGTACCCGAGCGTCTGCGTCGCCGTGGGCATCTCCCCCGCCCGCGGGCTGGCGTTTGCTAGTCGCAGCCTGACGCTCGCGCTGGCGATCCCCGCAACCGCGAACCTCGGGGGTGACGAGAGGACCGTTGCTGCTGTTGCTATCATGAGCGGGGTCGTGGGCGCGCTCGTTGGGGGGAGGGTGTTGAGGTGGCTTAGGATCCCGGAGGGTGAGTGGGCTTGGGCTGTTTTCTTCCTTGCCCCTTTCGCTGCTGTGAGCGCTGGCTGTGTGCAAAAGCTGACATGGTTCTTATTTTCTGTCTTATAGATGACTACGTCACTCGCGGCGTGACGCTGGGCGCCAATTCCTCCGCGGTGGCCACGGCCTTGCTGCTCCGGACGGATCCTAGGGCTGCTGCGTTATCGAGTCTGTCGATGAGCCTGTTTGGGACGATCACTGTGCTATTCACTTCGATACCGCCTATTGCGAATACTGTCAGGTCGCTGGTTGGCCTTTGAACACCTGACAAAAGTTGGAGCTGGGAGGTTACGCTTCCGCTCATGGAATGAAAATGTTCGAATACAAATACCACAATACTTAGAAGTATACTCCCCAGCGTATTTTTATGCCACTAAGTTGTCCGAGTCATGAATTGAAGCTTGCTTTCGTAGGCATGTCGAAAGGCTGATCACGATCAATTGCCGCAGATCGTATTTCGGACTTGTTGGCGCAGAGTCAACGATGATGGCGATTAACTGCTGTCGAGGGTCGGACCAGCGTTTGGCAATTGTGAGTCACTCGAGTCGACAAATTTCTGGCCTGTAAGTATGAAATCGGGGAAATGTAGGTGCTGGGCTTTCCATCACTCCTGTTCTGCTCTTCCGGCTAAATTGGGTAAGGGATTCTATTTCATGAATATTCTCGGAGATAGCACAGGGGTCCTACGTCACGCAGGGCTGCTCCTTGTGAGTGCTTTGGGTAGCACATGCTGCATTCAACGCGAGGATGCATCATTGTCAAACAAGGCAGTGAAGTGAATGAAGGCAGCCGAGATCAGTCGCATCTAGGTTGGATACGGATGATTGACTGTGGGGTTGAAATTCGGGAATCATATCCCGAAGGCATGTTTACTGCTGATAGCGGCCTGCAGGCAACGCCGCCGGGTATAACGGCCCTGGGTCTCACGATTTGGGGGTTCCGATGTTGATATCGGAGAAAAAGCAACGACTGCTGCGCTTCCTACAAACGGTCCGTCCTCACTAGCAATGCTTGACATTGGCAGAAGTTAAAAAACATGCTTATTGCCCCGGTTCCAGGGGTCCCATGTCAATGGGTGAATTGGGTGGATGTATGTGAAGTCATCACGGCGGCCCGAGCAGCGGACGACATCGATACATCAAATCACCAGCCACACGAGAATGGAGATCCCAGCCACAACTGCAGTGGCTCGAGCCACCCATGCTCATTTTCGACGACATCAGGAATCGTGTCTCGCCACGGCCATGCGCGCTGCTGGTTTCAAAACTTGGCCAAACCCGATCCGCTCGACAATCTCACCCACACACTGCGACAACTCTTTATGTCTCCAAGAAGCAAGAGGAGACGCACAGGAGACCGCTGCCATGGCACAGGCTGTGGCCAGCCCGATTGTGGCGACTGCCACCGAGATGAGGATGCCGACGCCGTCGCCGGCCAGCAGCAGCTGGAGCCGCTTGACTCTGCGCCCGCGCCGCCCTCTTCCCCGCCGACACAGAGTCAATCACCCGGCCTGGCGGCGATGATAGCCGCCCTGGAGGAGAAGGCACTGCGGGACCTGCTGCTGCAGAGCGCGGCGTCCAGCCAGGAGATCCAGCGTTCGATCAAGGACGCCTACCACCGCCAGGTGTCGAGGCCACAGCCGCCGCCGCTGCTCCCGCAGCCGCTCCTCAGCTCTCACATGCAGGCCACGGCCGCGCGCCCCGCCGTCCCGCTGTCGCAGATGAGGCCCGTCACCAACTTCGACCACTACAGCAAGTCGGCGTGGCACGCGCTCAACGACCGCGAGCTGCTCGCGCTCAGCGGCAGCCGCCAGTACACCATGGCCGGGGACGTCTACACCGACATCTGCGACTGCGTCAACGCAATCGACGAGATGACCAAGGACGACGCGCCCCTCGGCACAAAGCAGAACGCCATCGAGACCCTGCGCAAGATCGCCAAGACCGTCATCCTCGGCGAGGACACGGTCGGGTACGAGGTCCGCAAGGAGCTGCAGCACGACTCGCACATCTCGGACATCATGATCCGCGTCGCCGAGAGCATGACCCCCGAGGAGAGGCTGAGGACCGGCCGGAGGGCGGACGCCAAGGGCACCCTCATCAGCAAGCTGGAGTGGGTGAGAGACGAGGCAGAGGGGCTCTGCCTGAAGGACTCCGAGGGCTTTTCCAGGGTCTTGGAACTCTTGAAGTCGGGGTTCGCTTCCACCACCGGGGGCCAGGGCAGCTCAGCGGCTCCCATTGACCTCACTAGCTAGCCGTTTGCGAGGCTTCGTCACAGGTATTGCAGATTCCAAGGTTTAGCGTATTTGGTCGCCAGATACCGTTACATAGCCGAGGTATGCTGGCGCCAAAGTTTACTTGCATGATGTCCCGGGAGCTCTACATGTGGTTGGAGGCTCCGGAATGAATTATGGTCGTTCCAATCCGCAGAGACAAGGGCGAAATGGAGTCTTGAGGGAGTAGGTAGACGTGATCTGCTTTCCATAGTTGTGATTCAAAGCGCGTTAGTCCAATGTAGCTGCCGTCCCATCGCTCTCCCGTCTGATAGCCTCTCGTCTCACCAAGCTTCCCGTCCCATCAAATTGGCATTAGCGACGAGACCAGCCTCGACGACCATGAATCTCAGCAGGCAAGCACACGGCTGTAGCCTCATGCCTCGGCGCGAAGATCAGGGATTCGTCTAGTGCATCACCCACATCCTTGAGGGTATGGTTGGGAGAGGCTTTGGGTGGTCGTCGTAGTACTTCCAGGAACTCAGAGGCACTGTATACATGACAATTCACTTTGGATGGCCAGACTATTAAGTAATTCTTTATGCATGATGCGTAGCAGCCATTGAGGGCTACATTTGCTGTTATGTCTCTGAAGATGTATACTCAGAGTCATCGTCTTCCTGAATGGCCACAAAGAGCCTGCATGCCCTAGGGTGGCGTTCTCTGTGAATTAGCAGTGAATAGACACCTGCCATCTGCATACAGTCGCCAGTGGGACTTCTTGCAAGCCAGGTGCACGCTCAAAGATCCCCGTCCCCGTCCGAGGGTGGAGCAGCCATGTATATCCAGATGTCGCTTTCACAGACCAAGGAACCTCGTCCTCGCAGAACCTAGCCTGTGCCGACTAAGCAATGCACAAAAGATCGTGTGAAAATGGGGAAATCAACTGCAAGATCTTTTTGTTTCCTGCTTGCCTGCCTTTCTGCAAATCGTCGCCGTTTCCCGACCGCCCTCGGTACACATGCAGCTCCTCAACGCACCAAGCTACTGGGTTTCGCCCGTCAAAGACTATCGTAACTCGCAGGTGAGTGTATGAAGCCGCTTGAGGAACCATTTGTCTGTTGTAGAAGTTTGCGGCTAACACCGTTGGTTCCCAAGGCTCCCGCAGTCATCGACCCTTGCTGAAGAGCGATCAAATACCAACAGGCACAACAGCGCCTTGGGACTCATGGACAACGATAGCTTCAAAGCCATTCCGGAATTGGTTCTTGCGGCGCTCCGTAGAATGGCGGAGGATCTCTCACCAGAGCTGCGTGAGATATTCTCACATCATCTTCGCGAGCACCGCGCCACTGGCGCCACTGTTCCTACCGATCCGCGGAATGTCTTCTCGAAGTTCACCCGCCTAACTGCGCAGCCTTGCATTCCAGAGGTCAAAGAAGACGTCGGGAAGGCCATAGTAGCCGACTTAAATCCTGTCAATATGTTCTTCGGCTGTCTACCGAGCCCCGAAGAATACGAGAACATTCATGACTCCGATAAAGACGCGCTTTGTATGCATGAAGTGTACGATCACGCCTTCAACGTATTTAAGTATTACACAAAAGTCCATGACAGGGACTTGATGAGGACGCGACACGGGGACGAAATTTTGAAGAATCTCTTCCATCTTTTGGATCGAGCAGATAGTCTCCAACTCGACAGCTATCCCTCTTTCATGAAACATGGGATGTTCTGCGAAGTTCTCTACCTGGTGTGCCACATTCGTCCCGGAACAGACATCCGACAACAAAACCCTGTATACAATGAGCACACATGCCTCCTTCTGGAGTATCTGAGCTGGGAGGCCCGGGGCCGCAAAGACGCAGACTGTAAAGTCGAAAAGCCATGGGAAAATCGCGATCCTGCGGCACTGAGACGAATGGCTCCTCTCGAGCTGAGCTTCCTCCCACTCGACAGACTATCAGGCCAAGTGTCTTGCCAGGAGACGGAGAGACTCTACCGCCTCGCCCACCTCTTCCAGGTGGCGTTCTTCCAGTACATCCTGTCCAACACTGGCAGGTATAGAGCCTTCCACACGGTGGAGGCGGCTGATGGCATCGTAAAAGCCACTTTCAGCGATCCTACGGCGATTGAACAGAACTCAAAGTCCCGATACCCCGGGATTCCTGCAGAAATGGACCTTTCTCTGCCAGAAGTGAAGGCAGCGCTTCATGCTCTTTGGTGTTGCGCCATCAAAACTTCGGCACGAGCTCTGCTGGAGTATTTCTTCCGTGGTGAGTAACACGCCTAGCCTGTGTCATTATCGAAAGATCATAGCCCTTATTTACCCATAGCGGTAAGCTAATAGTCCGTGTTTCATTATAGCATCGTGTGTCAAGATCAAGTTTCTTGACTTCCTACCAAAGAATGCCCACACTCCAGTGTTGCTCCTTCTGAGCGGGGATCCCATATTTAACATGGAACCGATGCATACGGTTGCAATACTGAAGACCGAATCGGGACTTCAGTTCATCCTGGACCCAACTGCAGCCCAGTACGGATGGAGTGAAAACATTGCGCCGCGCGACATATATACCCAGCATCGTATCGATCACGATTTCGGGACGAGCAAATGTGATCCGTCGGATCGCTCACCCCGACATACAAAACTCGATCCGAGGCCGAAAGGAAAATATCGGCGACTTAAGTGGGAATCAGCTTGTGTGGCTGAGCACATTGTGCGGCTAGTGAGAGATTATCTCGAACCGAGCGGCGGCCTGAGCGGCGTCGTCCAGCTTCCACAAGCTCAGTTTGACGGGCACTTGAGAGTTTCGAAGGCATTCTTGAGCTCGTGTATGGAAGATTATGAGAAAAGCTTCTCTCTTTGAGAGGGTCGCACCGCCATTTCTACAACTAGAAAGCCTCGCGTTTGCTCGCATCACCTCAGTTCAAGGCCCGCTGCCAGAAGATGGAGGATGATATCAGGTTAACGATGCAAGCTCTGAAAAACTGGAGAGTCTAAGCGCTCTTCTATCCTGACCGAGCCTTGCGATGCGGTCCAGTTCTCCAATCCTGGAGACGAGCCGGGCCCTGCTGCCCAAAACTATAGCCCGCTAGCCACCGTCAGCAGTCCTACTGGCACTACCAGTCGCAACTCTGCGTCCATCCAGTCTCCCAAGCCGACTTATCCAATTGATCTGGTTTCGCCTTGGTAGCAGAGCAATTACCATCACGGTGGTAGATGAGTAAGCACAACCTGACAATCAGTGTTCGCTTCCCACCTTCAGTCTGTGTTCGAGACCCGTCTGACGGATGAAGCAACGGGTCATAGCAACAGCATCCGGAATACATCCAGGGAGGACTTTTGATACTATGAAAAGGGAAAAGGGGCATGAATTGCCGCTGGTAATGAATAAGCAACCTGAGGTCGGTTGCTGCGTTGTCAGGAGCAGAGGGCAATAAGAGGGTTAGAGTAAATAATGTATGAGTACTAATCATTCAAAACACTTGGAAAAGGAATCATATACATTGAGGCAATAAATTGATGATTCACATGCTCACCGTCAGGATTTCAAATCGGCCACAGATCCTACCTACCATTTTGCCTCGGCGATCCAAGGCGAAAACGCCTCAAAGGAATCTGAATCACACAGCCCGGTCTCACACTGGCACCAAACAAATCAGGTCGCAAGTAGAAGTTCTGGGAGGGTTCCGGAGGACCGTGTAACTCTGGTGCCACGAATCAACACCTCGGGGACTATGCAATGTCCATACCACTTGAGCGGTCATATCCCGCTCTATCCGGCTTATGCTCTCAGAGACCTGTGGTAATGGTGATCGCCATCATTCATGCCCCTTTCAGATATCACGGCCACTTCCTGGCAATGAAATGCGTGATGAGCCACTGAAGCGTGAGTGACACTACTAAGCCACCTGAGGTTTCACAGAATGAAGCAGTGGTGATTAGTGTTTAGGAATAAGCTCACGGCCCCTGACAGGTCACAGGGTTGAGTCACCAGCAACGGGCGCCACCTTGGGGTGGTCAAATACGTAATGGCCAAGAAGAGTAAACGCTGTCAGGAACCCAAGGAGACAGTGGCCTATCAGGCAGAGTAGAGCATGTCAGGTCATTTCCATCCCCCCTTCTAGAACTTCATACATAAGCTTATGGTGCCACGTACCACACGTGGAATTCACATACAAGAACGGCTGAGCCGATATCCGAGAGTTGTCTAATTGTCCCAAAGTTACACTGCTCAGATTTCGAAAAGAATAGACACTGGGGGCCAAACTCGGGGATGACATTACTGAGACCAGGAAGCACAAGGACACCACAAGCAGGAGTTCAGATGATGGAGATGATGAGCCGGAGATCCCAAGCAGGGTATCTTCAGATACAGATCGAAAGCTGGGAGTGAAGAGCTGGAGGAAACAGGTCGGGGATCATAAGCCGGGGATATTACTCATGGCTGTCAAAGAGGGAGGAAGCGGCTCAAGGCTTGTGGGATGTCCAACTGTACCACCAGACTGGGAGTGTGATGAGGCTGGAGCCTGGCCTCTGGAAAACCAAGTTGATCTCTGGAGCAGAGGAGAGCGAGTCTTCGCATTGGAATCTCTAGATATAAATATCATGCCCTACTCACTCAACCTCTCCTCCGCTTCAACTCAAATCCAACACATATTACAAGCAGATCTGACACTTTCCCATTCGCAAAATACCCAAGTTGAATTATACCAAATCAAACCATCATCATGATGTCCATCAACACAATCACCAAGCTCGCCGCCCTCATGGCAGCCACCCTCGGCAGCGCAGCCACCATCGACACCCGCTCTCCCGCCGTGGACGCCTCAGCCGCCAGCTACAGCGGCGACATGACCTATTACTACCCGGGCCTCGGCGCCTGTGGCGAGACGAACACCAACACCGACGCAGTTGCCGCTGTCAGTTCTGCCGTCTACAACAGCGGCGGCGGCTGCGACAGGGTCGCGACCATCCACTACAACGGCAGGAGCACGACCGCCCGGGTCGTCGACCTGTGCCCTTCGTGTGCCACTGGCAGCATCGACGTCAGCCCGGCTGTTTTCCAGGCCCTCTCTCCCCTCTCCGCTGGGAGGATCCAGGTGACCTGGGAGCTCAACTGAGGTGGGCATGGAAGTGGTACGTTTGCAAATGTCCAGCGGCGGCAAATTGTGACCCAATTCGTACTAATGCCTCCTCTGGGAAGATAGTGGTCAAGCTCTGGAACGCATTCCTCACTCGATCTTCTGATCTTATCAGCTTCTGGGCCTTTCAAATTCTCACTCCATGGATGATCTTCTACCCGAGCTGGGTCAGGCAAACAGCGAGGACTTACATTTTGGCGGTTGGTGGCTCTTGAAATGGGCCGGTCTGATTTTGGGATGAATTTGAGGCAGTCACACAAATGGACGGAAATTGTTTACGGACATCTTGACCTCTGGTTTATCAGATCGAGAAACAATTCAAACAAAGCTTTGTCATCAAAACGTTTATCGGATGAAATTGTTCGCACTTGAGTAATGCTTCCATTGTTGTAAATTTTCTATAAACGATTTCTGCCCCCCCCCACCCCACTCACCCCCGGGACGAAAATGGCTCTGAGGCATGCGCGGGAGCGCCTGGCCCTTCGGCTGAGTACCGTACACTTGTTGAATCCCATGATGGGCTATATTGTGATCACAAATCACATAGATCCACCACGTGTTGCCATTTTTGGCCGATGTGCGGCAGGATGTGTATCGCAGTAGAGGCGATCAAGGTTGTTTATAGCAGGCGTAAGATACTGATATCTAGTTGTAAGAATATGATGGTGGAGGCGAGAGTATGAGAGGGTGAATCGAGTTTGTGCCTTGTCTGGCTAGCCGGAACTCTGCGATATGTGCGGACTAGTCATGTGAACAGTGTAAGACCAGCGTCCATGCTTTCATTCCATAGCTCATACTTTCCATCTGGACCCAATCTTTCCTAAGACACAGGGGCTCGCCCTCCTAACTGTAGCAGCTTCCGTATATCTATTCCTTCGAAGTCACCCAGAAAACAGGCACTCGATACTAGGTATGATCGTTGGCACTCTCCCAAGAAAGGGCGGCCATTGACGGCGAGGCCATGGCGGCGCTGGTGACTAGGATCCCTCGTAGCAGCGCCACACGCCCTTTTTGAGCGTGGGCATCTACTCCCGGGGTTCATTCTGCGAGACAGTTGACAGCTTTCCTTCTCGCAGCAACCAGCCTACAGCCACAGCAACGCCAGGCCCAGCCAAAACAGCTACCACAGGGAGCAGGGCGGTCCGTGTGACAACCCAGGTGATATCCGCTAGACCCGCGGAGCTGAGGTCGAAGAACAAATACACCAGTCACAGGTAGGCGGCTCCGATACTGGACAACTCGTCGATCTGCAGGGCCCTCCGAGAGTGTTCGACAAAGCCCACCTGGGCTCCCGCCTCAGGGATGAACAGCATAGACAGTGAATACGGACTAGAAACCAGGAGAGTGATCCAGACCACGGCCGAGATCAGGCTGAGTACGAGGAGAACGAACGTCGAGGACGAGAGATAGTTGTTCCTCTTGGAGGGGGAGTTTAGGTCAAAAATCCGCGGGGCCGCGAAGAAGCAGATTCCGATCCAGGCTGGAGAGAACTGCCACAGCCACGTCCAAAGCTGACGCGTCGAAAATTCCGAAGCCAGATACATGCCAAACACGTGGCTGTTGTGGAAAAGGAGCAGGAGTGGCAACAACGGCCAGATGGCCCCCTTGGGTAGGGCGCGACTGGGCTGGGCCTTGACGCTCGAAGGCCGTTGTCGACTGAGCTCCGTTGCCGAGGGGCAGAAGACATAGCACAGCCCGTAGAAGACAGGGCCAATTTTGCCAATGCCGAAGAGCTGGGCGATGAATATGAACAATCAACTCCTGCATTCCATTGTTAGTCTATATCCACCCCAAAACCAGCGCGTGCCGAAAACCAGGGAGCTGAGCTCACAAAGCAGCAGGCGTCGACGCATTGCCCGGGCGACAAGACTCCAGCATCCACACGGTGTACACGGGCCCCAGGTCCATAAGGAAGGAGAACATCTGCCACCACGCTATTGGGTCATATCCGAAAGTGGACGGCGCGAACGTTGGTGTGATACCTCGACATATCTCATCCAGGAAGTCGATGTGGAAAACGTCCCAGAGCATGGGAACTGAGCCTCCGGGCCATGTGAGCTGGCGTGTTTTGATGAAGGGCTGGTTATTTGCGGCCAGTAGATCGACGTCCATCTCACGAAGCAAATTGTCGCAAGAACAAAAAACGGTAGCGCCAGGGCGCTCCGCTTGAGAATGTTGGATGCCGTGGGCATTGCTGCTGTGGGAGACTTGTTACCATAGACTTTGGACGTGAGAGTGAAAAGCGAGCAATGAGGTTGAAAAGCTGTACGAAATAAAAGACATCGAATTGTCAAAATTGCTCGAAATCATCTGCCCCCTTCTTGCTGCAGTAAAATGCCTGTTTTCTGATCGACCATCCAACTGCAGGCACCTGGAGCATATGTAGGATCCTATCCGCCGCCAATTGCATGTCTGAGCGCCATAAATGCGACGCTGCAGAGCCGCATTTGTAGGCTGTGCCGCTCCTGGCTTGAGAAAATTGCGGGGGGGGGGGGGTACCAGCTTGAATCCCTGACTCTTTCTTCCCTCTGTCTTCGCCCTGCGCTCAGGCGAGGAGCCTCTCCAGTTTCCGTCGACGAGTCAAGCGCTTGCACCAACCATTTACGTTGCGAGGGAGCATATATTTTGTGTGCAAGATTTTGGGTCTTCGAACGTTTCCTTGCCAAACTCGAGCTCCACAGCATCAACCTTGGGTAAGAATTATCCATGTGTGTTGTAGCTTTTCTTCTGCTTTGGCTGAGAAAGTACCGCTGTGTTACAGTGGGTTTGCCCCATAATAGACCGGCCGCTTGACTTACTGGCTCTTCCGGGGTCTGAGCATATTGTTTGCTTTACCGACTGCAAGGCACTGGCTTAAGACTGTCATGCCAGCTGCGACATTGCTTGTGAGCGATTATGAAGACTCTGGTCCTCGTCCTCAAAGCATTACCAGCAGCCTCCGTTCAATAGCCACCTACCATTGTTAATTCTCTGGCGATTCTAAGGTGTATTTACGGCACGGGGATGATATTGTGCTTACCTAGATTACTGTGGTAATATAATACGGGTGACGAGGTCGAAAAGTATTCTGCAACCCAGAGAGTATCATCAGAGCCACGGCTGTAGAGAGTCGACTCGATGCCAACGGGTAATAATTACCAGGGGGCCAACGGCGCAGTTATCCTGCTAGCATGTCACGCAACTACTGTGTCATCATCACACACCAATATCTTTCAAGAGATTGCATGAATCTGTGCTGTACATTTTAATAGCGTGTACTGTTACGCTACCGAGGGATTCCTACTTCGCACGTCCGTTCCCTCATCCCTGCCAGGAAAGGGAAACCCAGAAAATTGACGAATGGCAAGGTGCCGAAAAGTGTGCTCCTCCGCAACCAAAAGATCTCCTGTCACCATTCTTCCTGAACCTTTTTTCGTTGTACCCATGAATCGACGAGCCATTGCCGCCTGCGCTCTCCAGAGACAACGTCACAGGTTTAGGAGACGAAGGCCGAGCTTCATGGCCGTCTGAGAGATACGGGCCTGCAAGGCGGGCCAGGTGTTCTTGCTGGACTCCCAGTCATCGATGCGCGGATAGAGGAGTGCCAGATCCATGGCACGCCTGTCGAAAAGCTGCCGGACCCTGTCGATGTCCCACTGCGTTCCATCACGGTGGTTGAGGCGCCTGAGCCAGCCGGAGGCATGGGAGTCGCAAAGCAGCCAGACTGGTTTGCTCTCCGACTGCATGTCCACCATGACGGTGTAGTCTGACGGTGACCAGTTGCTGCCGTCGGGGTTGTTCGTTAGCTTGCTGGTCACGACAAGGCGGCCAAGGTTGAGCACGATCTCAGGCAGCTTCAGGTTCATCTGCGCCAGCTTCTCGCGAAACTCGTCGGTGGTGGCGTCCTCTTCGTATCCCACTGTGTACAGAGTTCCGTATGACCAGGAGGGAGAACGCGGGAGGGTGGCGGCAGGAGGATGAGTATCACCGGCAGCTGCATCAGTCGCATCGGGGCGTATCTTGAAGAGCTCAGGCGGATATGCGAAATTGGGATCCACACTGACAGCGAGGCGACGGACGAGGTCATCGGTGTTGTTGCGTTTGTGACCTGAATCATCGCTCGAGTCGCTCGAGTCGCTGTCTTCAGAGGCAGCTCTAGGCCTGGCGGAAGGAGTGCCGTGGTCCGCTGACCAGAATAGAGGCAGGGGCATGCGCAGTGGGACTTCGTATTGCGCATGGCGAATGCGTTCAGCGCTCGCCTTTGTTGACTCGGGGATGTTGCCGCTGTCAACCAGTTCAAGGTTGGAGTTTGCAACGAGATTCAGGAGCATGGAATGGATGTTTCGCGCATACTTCTTCTTTTCTGCCATATGCTTGTGGTCTCGGCTGCTGACGGCTTTGCTTGTCGACTCGTCAGCAATAGACTTGAGAGCGTAGAAGACGCTGGGGTTTGCAGTCAAGAACTGCAAGATGTCCTCCATGGTAGGACCTGTCAAAAGTTCAAAAAAAGTATGTTAGCGGCAATATTATAATTCACTGCAGCACCTGTGCTCTCACAACATCTCTTCGAGGTGTGTGAGAATACTTGAGGCTGGGTTGCTCGCATGCCACCATTGGTTGTGCTGGGGGCTGAGATGGTGGCTTACCCGCTCCAACAGGGTCTGCCATAACAAACTCCATGTTTTCAAATGGTCCGTTCTGTACTTCTCTTTCTGATGATGGTGGCGCTGATGGTCTGTTGTTTGTTTGTCCGTTTGTTGTTGACGGACTTGTGCACTTGATGCTGCTGCTGCTGGTCAACAGGTGGGTGGTGTCAGGACGGGGTCATACAAGCAGTGATCTGCCAAAGACTTGCTAGAAGTTATGGACTTGCAAAGAAGGTCCTGTTGTTTTGAGAAGGAAGAGAGGGATGGAGGGATCCTTCTGGTGTGAGGAAGGGTTTAAATGCTGTGCGCGTTCTGGCTGTGGGTGGTCCGTGTGTACCTGGGAAATGTCCAGTGACTGAATGCTGCTAGTCACCAACAGGTGCCACTCACTCAGGCGGAATGGTCCGAAGGCATTGGGTTCCTTGTTGTAATGGGATGAAACTAGCCAGTCCAAACACTTCTCTCAGGCAGACGCATCCACCTTTCACAGTGATATGTTCTCAAGTGAAAGCACTGAGTCACGACCAAAGGTTTCCAAATCAGCATTAGATAACCCTCACGATCCTTTCTACACAAACAGACTTTCCATAAAATTGAAGATCCCAAATTTCTGCTGCTGCATTCCTCTTATCTGATACCATAATACTTATGGGAGGCCTTGCCCAGGAGGGTGCCTAGGTACGCTTAGGAGTTTATCCCTAGGCAGTAACACTTCAGAGGCTATCTCGCAGGACTTCACTCTATAGGAGGTTGTCCCACAGGAGGTTATCCCACAGGAGAGTATCCCACAGGAAGGTATCCCACAGGGGGGGTGTGAATTTCCAACCGCCCACAGGGTTCATAATGTAGCTGCTGTGGCAACGTCTACCACAACCTCCGAAACACAACACCTGCAACACTTGCACTTACCTACTACTTCTGTGGTAGCAAACACACATACCTTGTGTGTATGCATAGTGAGTCTGTTGAGTTTACTTACATCCTGTTCGTCTTCCCTTTCTTGCCATACATTCGTTGTCTTTCTCCCACCTACTTCCCCATGGCCCCCGGCTCACCACGCCCAACAATCAGGGTGGTACACCCGACAGTCGGGCTTCAGACTCTTGAGAACCTCGTCCTTCCTGTGATGATCAATGTTGCACAGGGTGAATGGCTCCAGCGGCGTCTTATTTTCTGTACGGTCTACGATGCACTGTTGGACGATGTTCAAGCTCTCGATCGCAAGCTTGAGAGCAGATTCAGCAGAGAGATTATTCGGATAGTCTCCAACTTCGCTACCTTGTTCGACCTTCAGAATCAAGACATACCGGAAATGCAGAAGTTCAGTCAGCGTATACGAAGTCTCGGCCACAAATGCCAACAACCAGCGGCTGTCCAAGGCCTCTCAGGTGGAACTGTTCTGGACTATCTTGTGTCTCTGATCGCTGAGAAGTCTCGAGTGAAATTGGACACTGTCTGTAAGATGAAAGAAAACAAACCCCTGAAACGCGGATAAATATCTCCACGTATGCAAAATTGCCATCTGCCTGCGCTAATAATAATGTGTCTAGTCCGCTGGCAACTCCGACTAGTCCAGCTCAACATGGCCATAGCCATACGAGAAGTCGTCCAGGAGGAAAAGGATCTTCGTGACAAGAAAGGGCGTCCTAAGAAGCCCCGAGCCAAGGACGTGCACTATAAGGAAGTGGGTGACGAGGAGGTGAGCGAGGAGGCTAAACCTCGCAAGGAACTTCTACGAGAGATTGGCTTGCCAAGTATTCTCTTTATCTGCGTCGGACCCCACAAGTGCAACCAGGGCAAGAATAAGGATGAGAAGAATGGCGACGAGAAAGCCCAGGACCACGAGGACCACGAAGACCACGAAGACCACCAGACCCACGGGGCCCACGAGGCCCATGAGGCGAAGGCCTACGCGGAGAGGACACACGATGAGAAGAACCACGGCGACCATGTAATTGTACATGTGGTGGCCAGCTCAGGAGAGATCTTTGCAGACACGAGGTTGAAGCGGTGGGCAGAGCGGATGCACAATGAACGTATGCGCTCGGCGTCTCTCCAGAACTACCTACAGGTGTGTAGCACCGAGCGTGCCTTTTTCAGTGCTCAGCCACAGGAATCCGGCGATGGAACCGACGATGAGCAAATTCGGAATGATACGGAAAAGGTCAGACGTGCCAACATCGTGCCGTACTGGCAGACAATGCACCACTGGCCCGAAGCCTCTGCGTCGACCGCTGGACCTGGATCCGAGACGGAAGCGAGGATCGGTGTCTTCAATCACTCCAACGAGACGGCGGGGGCATTCAGCGTCAGCAAGGGGTTCAAGCGGCGCGCCCGCTGCTTCAAGTGCATGTCCATCTACCTGTACCGCCAGGACTGGGACTCCATCTCTGCCGAAGCCGATATGAATGGGCCCCACCGTACGGAGATCACGTACGACTGGACCGGTGACGGGAGCGACGACGACGACGACGAAAACTCGACAGGGCCGACATGCGCTGAGGCCTTGGGTCACCTTCTGTGCAGTGAGATCCTGTAGATAGAAAAGACACAAGCTTTGCTCCGGCGCCTGCCAAGCGACCAGTCATGGCATCTACGTAGTATTAGACCATCTGAGGAGTACTCACTGGGCATCCTCCTATAAAATAGACTTCTACAGGACAACAGTCTATGCCTCATATGGGATAACTACCACTCAAATGAACTCTTTTGGTGTAACTCCCTTTTAATTGGACTCAGGGCACGTCCAGTGAAATATCTCGGTACTTGGGTACCTGATACATCCCCTCGTCAAACACTGATGGCGCCGGTATGATTCATCGGGTAGTAATCACTTTCAACGGTTTGTATTCACTCTGCTACTCTTCACTCTACTACTATTCACTTGAACTGCGAGGCGTCTCCGGCTATTTAAAAGGTCTCAATCTCTACTACCTTTCTACTTCAACCATCCACAACTCAACAACTTCCAGAGGTTGATTCATCGCGAGCCACCTCTGAGGCCCGCGGTTGTTCTTCTACACAAACAGTATCCCAGAGTCATAAGCTCTATCATCACTACACACCCGGACAGTCACCCTCTTGGCCACTGTCTCTTGGCAAACAGTCATCCAATACTTCTGATACCAATCAGCTAAGATGTTCTCTCGAGTCTGCAGGTACGTTGATTTTGTTTGCATTGGACGGGAATCACTTTGGTCATAGCTGATTTGAACCATCACAGCAACGACAAGATGTCTCGCCACGACGCCGACGCCATGGCCAGGCTGAACCGGGCCGTCGAGATCGCCGAGCTGAGCCCTAGCAGGATGGACGACTACGCAAGGATGAGGGCTTCCCGCAACCAAGTCAAGACCCCGGCCCAGATTGCCAAAGAGGGATTTCCCAAGTTCAAGCAGCTGCCCTCTGAGATCCGATCGATGATCTGGAGAGCCGCCATGCAGCCGTACGGAATCTACACCGTTCTCTTGCTCGGCCGCGAGGAGCCAATGCCTCAACAGCCAGCCGCGCCTGCGCCCATGGTCTTCCGCGTCGTTTACCGCCTTGAGCCGGTTCCACGCGACCAGCAGGATGTTGAGATGCAAATGCGTTTGGACACCATGCGAGCCATCCAGCGTGCCAACTCAGAGGCCGCGTCCGAGGTGAACTCGGCATTCCCCACTACGATCAACTGCACGGGTGGAAAGCTGCGGTTCAATGCTGAGCACGACAGCCTCAGCCTTTCTGATCTCCAATGCTACCTGGGAGGAGGCTTCCTCCAGCGATTCACGCGATACACTCAAGGCGGCGTCGTCTTTGAGAATGATTGGCACAAGATCCCTCGAGTGATGCTGTTCAACAACGGCCGACTGTGGCGCTCTTTCAACGTTGTGGATGGCCGGCTTGGGGCCGTTGGACTCTCCGACTCCCAGGCCCTGGAGGGATTCATGATGTTCCTGACCGACTGCACCAATTTGAGAACCACGGGTTTCGTGTACGACAGGGCTTGCAAATACCCCACCGCCTTGATGGAGCATCACCCGGCATTTCTCGACATCCGACACGATCCTCTGAGCTTCAGTGACCTCGCACCGATGATGCGGGGCTCATTCTATGAGCGCCGTTGGGAAGGCTCCTCTTCTCACCCACTGCAGAACTTCATGGCAGGCTTCAAGGGCTTGCAGGCGTTCGTTGGAGGATTGCCCCCCGGAAAGAGAGTTACGAGTCAGTTTCAGTCGATGAGATTCGGCCGTCAAGAGCTGCAGCATCTTCTCATCAAAGCTGTGCTGCCCGTGTGCCCCCGGCTCTATGGAGTGATCCAAGCAACTCGGGACAAGCACAGCGTCCAGATTTGATGGAATGGAATCGAGCTCAGTGGCAAAATCATCCAATATCTGTCTGTTGGTCAGTTGGAAGGGTTCAGAATGCGTGGATGTTGTTCCTCTGGAATGAGACTACTGTCCAAATTCGGCATCAAGAAAATGGTGGACTGGTGATTGGAAGGCAATCTCGGAGTTTGAGAGGCATATTACGTGGATTACGCACACAACAAATCCGTGCCTTCATCAGGCACGACCCAACTACGGAGGAGAGGAGTCAGGCAAGCCGGTTTTGAGATTATTATGGCATGCCATCAGAATTTTGGTCGAGGATGTCCGGAAGCCAGAATCCTGGCAAGGAGTTGGCAAATGGTGACAAATTGTTGGCCGAGGGATCACTCTCGTTGTATAAATCCATGATGGGCATACTGTCTTGCAGGCCGCAAGTCAGACACACATAGTTGCCAGCGATAATTACATGTTGCCTCTGGTCTCCATTGCCCAGCATATGTTTGTGAAAGTCCAATTGATCATCTTGGAAGGGACGACACCCTAACTTCAAAAGACTAGATTCAATCCAGGTGCACACGCTGTAATCGTCCATCTGGTTACTCGCGGGATGTATCCCTTAAAAGCGTCATTTCCGAAGAGCGCCTTGTCCGTCCGTACTTCTCCCGGTCAATGGCGACACAACAAGAGCATATTGTATTTACCAAACCGCTCGAGCTCCGCAGCCAGATCTAATCCGCATTCCATTAGGTTGTATTGATGCATGAATTGTTGAATCCGCTGATGGGCCGGGCGTTTCGGTCTCTCACTCGCCCACCTTGACGTCTCAGAAATCTCAGCACAAAGGCAGCCTTCACTGTTACAGCAACCAGTCAAATTGAAGCTGGGAACCCGTCTGCAGCGGGCTGGTCAAGCTTTGCGGACGCTCCTTCACCCCACAGCGCGGGTGCGTGGCTGCTCGGCCGCCCTCCGCACAGGAGCAGCCCCCAGATGTCTATAGCGGGACAAAAAAGCATCTCAAAGCCGAGAGGTGATGCTAATATAGTTTTGATGCTATTCTGAATTAACTTTGGTCTGTTCTGTCTTGAGGTGGTTTTGTATATGTCTTAGTAAGACTCACTGTTCAACGAGTTGTATAGCACTATATAAGTATATAGGTAATTATTCTATCCACAAAATCAATGTGTCCAAGGAGGGACGCCTCAGTATTTTACCACCAATCCTCCCATTATAGTTGACTTAAATTAACCCGCAAATAGGTTGGAAGAGCGTCAGACTGAAGCAACAACTTCAGGAGTGTATTTGAAGGTCGTGTGTTCTCCACAATCACCGCAACTCTTTTGCCAACTGGAGTATTGTTGTTATTATAATTAGCCATCTGTTTTGAAATGACGTATACTTTTATGAGGTGCTGACTTCAGTTCAAAATCTGTGTCAAATAATTCTACTATAATTTATTCCCCTTTTCTGCCCTTTTCGTCTGAAAATATATAGATATGTAGATGCACACAGTCGGGGAGTCTCTCCCCTATTGTTCCTGTATTAGTCCATGAAATTTCTCTGTAGGATCAGGCAAATTCAACAGACCTTTCTGTTCCTATCATCTAACGGCCCACATTGGGGACAGCCCAGGGGTGCTACAGTACCTAGGTATTTCTGACCTGCGCCGTCACTTCTTGTTGTCAAGGTCCAGCTTTGGCAGAACTTGACCCAATTGACCTCCAAACTCCCCTCGCCCCCTTCGCGATAGCATGCCGCCCATCCCATACCGGGAATACTACCACCGCCCCGAACGCAAAGAACTGCCAAACGATGGCAACCGTTGTCCAACCGCTGAAGAAAGGCTTCGTGAAAATGTAGTCTCGGTAGAGTGGCATGGGCCATAGGATAAATGTCACCAGCACTATGACGACGAAGAAGACCCACGCGATGCGCTCCCAGCGTCGCAGCTTTTGGAGGGTGAACTCGTCGAAGGGGTGCTGGACGTCATCGAGGCTGATCAGCGAGGACGACTTGGAGACCTCTGGGGACCTCATGTCAACCTTTAGTTCTGATTCAACAGCGGCTTGCCGGGCTGGCGAAGACTTTGTCAGGACGGATGTCTGATCGGCGCCAGTAGTCTTCAGTGCACTATCTCCGACATTCTTTTCACCATCACTCCCCGAAGTTGTTGCGGCCAATTTTCCGTCTTCTCTGTGCAACATCGCCTCATCGGCAAGCTCGATCCGCAGAAACTCCCGCCAGTCAAACTTGGATGGCTTGTACAGCGATATCAGAACCGAGTACAATGCGGGAGAGAAGAACGACCCGATGGCTCCATACAGCGCCGGAAGGGGATTCTGCGTCGTCTCAATGGTCACTGTTCCGTATAGGTGGTACGCTGTGCCGAGCCAGATAGCGAGACCCGTGAAGAAGCCCAGCACGGGAGAGATGACTGCGGCAAGCCTGGTCTGCCGTGACCAGCCGAGGGTCAGAGCCAGAGGGATAATGCCCGGGCAGCTTACCACCGGTCTTAGGTAGCCGAGCCAGGTCATGTTTGCCCCGCCATAATTTAGAGCGATTGCTATGCCCGACATGAAAACCCCGTGCATTATCACGGTGAGGTGGCTGACCTTGACGAGGTTTTTGTCGGTGGCTCGGGGGTTGAGATATGTCTTGTAGACGTCGAAGGAGAGGATGCTGCTGACGGCGATCATGGATGAGGATACCGTGCTCGTCAGGGCCATGAAGACAAGAACCAAGAAGGCGATGACGCCTTGGTCTCCAATCAAGGCTTTGATGGTATACGGCATCACGAAGCCAGCGCTCACCTCCGCGGCAGTAAACTCGCCTGGGAAGGTTGGAAAGACGGGCGTGTTGTGGATGGCCCGAGCTGCCAGGCCGATCACAGTTCCAAGGCCCCAGGGAATGCCAAAGATTGCTAGAGCAGCCAGATTGTATCCTGGAACTGTGGCGTTAACCTCCGTCGCAAAGGACTTCTGCCAAAATGCTGTGTCCATAACCACGAGAGCCAGGTTCCCGAACTTGAGATCCAGCCCCCAGATGATGGCATCGTGAGATTTCATGGTGAGGAGCGATCCTTTGTAGTTGCCTGGGATAAAGTTCTCGGACGCAGTGGCCATGACTTTGTCGTACAGACCGTACAAGCCACCGATGGCGTCGTGATGCAGGATTGATAAAGTGAAGTAAATAATAAGGATAAGTGCGACCAGAGTGTGCAGGAAGTCGGTCAAAAATGTGGCCTTTAGACCTCCCACGGCGGTGTAGAGAACGACTGAAAATTCGTCAGCGACCAAGGTGGTGCGAATACCTGATCAAATGCCTGCTCACCTCCGAAAGGTATGATGATGCAGGCCGCCACAAAATGCATGCCTGACACACCATATACAAGCTGCGAACCAGTCAAGATCATACTGGCGCATCCAAAGACGTTGTTGATCAAGTTCATCACGATGAAGACACTGTGCCCAATTTTTCCGTACCGCTGCTTAATGATCTCAAGCGACGTGTGGGCATATGGTACTCGAATCTTGGCCATAACGCCCAGAGCAGCCATCAGTGC
Organism: Diaporthe sp. PMI_573; assembly: GCA_021399435.1. Lineage (NCBI taxonomy): Eukaryota > Fungi > Ascomycota > Sordariomycetes > Diaporthales > Diaporthaceae > Diaporthe > Diaporthe sp. PMI_573. The sequence goes on along the minus strand of JAJTUP010000007.1, from coordinate 242,278 downwards.
AATCTGGAAGCAGAGGCCAGATCCCCACCACTGCACAGGTTAGCCTCAAGTATAGTGACTTTTCCAGGCGGGTACAAGTATCTCACCAGCGGAACAGCGAGCCCATATCGGTAGCACATAGCTGCACACATAACCGTCTCATTGATCCACATCCAGCTCGAAAATACTGCCGACGCCGTCAACCCTGTACCCACGCTCCGATTCGCCACCAGGAACATCTCAGAGGTTCCCGAGTCCTCAGCCAGGTACGTCTTCTGGATGCGGACTGCGACCAGAATCACGACGCAGAACAACACGCCCAGCCCGATGAGCAGCCCGTAGGCGGTGCCCTGGGGGATGAGCTGTAGGCCAGCGACAGAAACCATCTCTGTTAGCTGATTATACTGGGGGGATATCCGGAATGGCGGCGGACGGCTCGGATCGGGGCTCGGCAAGGCTTGTGTAAAAAGCTTGGTCGCTCGCTCGATGGCTTCGAATTCTGTTTTCCCGCCTGGGCGTGACGTGACGTTACGCGTGGACGGTCCACCGCAGCCACGAGAAGATGGTCGTTGGGGAGAACAGGACGTGCCAAGTGAGCAGCCAAGACACCTTTGTACCAGTGATGTTATTGGATTGGATTGGAGCTGGATCCGAGCCTCGATCCAATCCAGTCCAGACGTGGGGACAGGCAGCCTCCAGGATATCCAGAACCGATCCAGTTCATATTTTTACCCTTTTGGGACAATCAATGAGCCGCTGAATAAGCAGACTTGGAGTAGAACTGTTCTTGTCCTTGGGTTATGACACCACCTAACTACGGAGCTCATGTTCTCTAGCAACTTGCGTCTCCAGTATGTTCTTCTCGCTTCCATCATCTTCGCCGCCTTCCTCTCCCTCACCCAGCCCATCCGCCCCAACTGTACTCCCTGCCTCACCCTCCATCAAACCGATGGCAGAGTCATCAAATGCCTTCTGCTCCGGGCGACCATACCAAGCTCGTAAGCACTCGCTGGCTTCAATGACGTCCATCCGGAGCCGTGAGCGATGATTTGGTGTTTCGATTCCAGGTGGTTTAAGGTAGTACAATTGCCCTTGCCGGAAATAGGAAGTCCCTGTTGGCGCTGCTGCTGTTCGCACAGATAACAGTACCAGAACGTCTTCGTCGGGTCCTGCTTGAGTTGTATGTCTTCACCATACTGCCAGACGACTGATGTCCTTTTCTTGGTGTGCTTTTGGGACTTTGCCACAACAGAGTAGCGTACATATTGCTTCCCATTCAGCTTGAATTCGTCGGGTTCGATCAGGGTTCCGTCGGGGTCGTTTGGGCGAGGACTAATATATGTTGGAGCAAGAATAACTCTGTCAGAATCAGGACGGCGACCGCTGGCAGCACCGAAATAGCTGGAGATAGTGGCCATGGTGTAGCTGGTGAGTGGACTGTTCAGACACGTCTGCCACAGTAGAAGGACTGCTGAAGTCGCGAGCGACGCGTTTGCCTCCGTGCTTTTAATAGCGTAGCAATCTGCACGCGTTGGATGTTAACCCAATAGCGGAACGATAGTTCGCGCGTCGTGTCGTGGTCTGCGACGGCAGCTGCGACGGGAGACTCCTCATGACCACTCAATTAGGCTTAGCTCTTGCCTTATCAGGTTAGACCATTGGAGCTCCAGGAGCTGGTTGCCAATCAATCCAATCCAGTCCAAATCTTCGAGAAACCCAAATCCAGTCCAGCCATTTTCCGACAAATCCAGTCCAATCCAAATTGCCTCCAATCCAATAACATCACTGCTTTGTACCAAAGAGAAATATTCCTTTTAAGCGACGTGGGTCTGTATTCCGATCTTATGCCTACGGGCAATTCTTTTAAATGTCGCCCCCATACGGAGCGACATCCTGACGACATCCACCTGCATGGAGATTATGAGGGTCCTGCGTGGCGGATTAGGTCTGCGTGGCCTCGCATTGGGTGCTTGCTGCAGCGCAGCGAATATCTTCGGCGGGAAATTCCATCACGCTGCCACAGTGGGCTATTGCGTTATGAGAGGAGCGGAGACCCTTGTCGGACGGTGCAGATAGCAACGTGCCAGCCAGCGTGCAGGCACCACGTCGACGGCGGATGACGTGCTCGGCAGGCGACATGACGACGGCACTAGAAATGATAAATATTTCTCAAACCGCAGGAGTATCTTTATGATCTTCATCCTCACAAAGCATGTGAGAAGTTGCGGGATATATGACCTCTATCTTGGATTGCATCCGGGGTACATTGCGCATGCCTACATTCCCACCCGAGGTATCCTCAGTCTATCAGAACACTCACAAGTTGGATATGCCGTTACAGAGCTGGTAACCAAGCATGCCAGTGGCATATGTTCACCTAGGGAGTATTTTCAACAAAGTTCAGACCGCATGGGCTTGGTACAAACTGCTTGCTAACAGAAGAAATGATGGGATATGCGCAGAGACCACGAGAATACTGTGCTTTCCAATTGCTAGAAAAAAGCACTGATAGTGATCTAACTCTTATCAAGACAGTTGGCGGAACAAATGGGAGGCCTTCCATTGTGAGTGACGTGTCAGAGGATTACATTGTATGCTAAACCTCGCTGCTCAAATCGTTGCTGAAGACGTTGAGATGGGTCAACACAAGTCACGCGGTGCCGTGTAACAGTAGAGGAAATCAAACAATTAGTATCTTCCAATTTGAACTCAACGCAAAGTAATCATATCAGATCAATTCAAGTGAACAGAACGATCCCAATACTTACCGTTTGACGCTAGGGCACAGTAACACAGCCGCATTCCTTAAACGTTTAAAAATGCCGTTGTGGGGCCCTGTAGCTTAATTACTTAACTTCCACCTAATTATCCTACAGAAGGTGGCCACCTTATGGGAGGTTATCTTATAGGTTAGTTTGTAGGATGTCGTCTTATCAAATGTGAGTCTGGAAGAGGCAGTACGCTGGGAGGTAACGGGTCAAGAGACAACGGGTTAGGAGCTAAGAGCTTAGGATACCACCCGGTAGGAGGTTTGCCCCCTCTAGGATGTAAGTCCGCAGGAGAAATGTGATCAAGTACCTAGGCAGTAAGCACGGCTCAAATGGCCAGCTACAGGGGCACAGAAGCTGTGGCCGCATAGCGGACATCCGGGCAAAGCTCGTGAAGTGCCTAGGCGTGAATGGGTTTAATCTGACGCGTGTTTGTGGCCATTTCTGCAGCTCATTGATTTGGCCTGAAGCTGTCAATGATATTGGCGGTCTCACAAGAGTGATTGCAGGTGGTTAGTTCCGACGCCGCTGTAGATTCTAGAACGTCCTCGCCAACGTCGTATCTGCACGATGGCTTCCCTTCTCAGGGCTATGAAGCGACACTTTGACTGTGACGTTGTGTAGCAACGGTCCTCGAAATAGATAGAATCCAAAGGCAAGAGCGGTGAGACTCGCCGAACTTCCCCTCCAGAGGCCAGTAAGGTCCAAAATGGTCCCAGCTGGATATAGCGACTGTACCACCCGAATCGCGTTGTAGTCGCACTGCTTTGTCCAACGGGAGTGACTGCTTTAGTACCTTCCGCGGCCCCTCTAATTCCGCATTTGGTCTCATTCCGTAGCATTCGGAGGCACTTGGTCTGTGTGGAGACGAGTGAGCTGAGAAATCACCAGAGTCTATCTATATGTAAGCTTTTATTCTTGGCATTTTCGACCTTATCACGCAGTTTATTTTGAACTCGATTGGCGATAAGTCGACCAGGTACTGACCAAGGCAAACAAGTAAAATAGAGCTTGTGCATGCAGCCTGAGAGGCGGCACTCCCGGGACCTGCAGGCAAGAAATGCGCCCGCAAGTCTAATTTTGGAGCGTTTGACAGATCAACAGCTTGCCGAGACATGAATCAGTTGGCTGAACGATGCATGCGGAGTAGCTCGGGTAGTACCACACATATCCGTGCTCCAATGGCACGCCAGGCGTAAGCATTTGGGTGACAACGGGACCCCATCTCACTGCATCATTCGCTGTGAAAATGCTACCTCTGCGCCGCGGCTGAGAATTCGGGGAACCATGTCAGCCCTTGAATACCACATGGCGCTGTCAGATAATCCTTCTCACAGGGGAATGTGTTTCCCTATCTCAGATGATAAGAAGCAGGAGAGCCTGATGATCCTTCCGAGGACATTTGTCTTTTCTGGCCCCCTTTGATTCTCCACTTCTCTGTGGACTCGGTTTTATTTCTCAAGATTCAACGCAGAAAGGCAAAAGGCATCATGGCCCGAGAATACTCCTCACAATTTCGATATACCATCGAGCGGCCGTATCCTTTTCGCTGGTTCACCCCACTCGTCACAGTGTGCGGTGCAGCTGCAGTTGCTCTATTCACATTCATCAACATCGCTGCCGATGGATATGTGCAAAGTGTGATTTATACCACAAATCCCAATTCGACACTGGAAGAGGAACACTGGTATTTGAACGCACCATGGTCCTGGATCAGTACCGCTCGATCATCATGCCAGTCTCCAGGAGTTGCCATAGGCAATCCGTATTACACGTCGAATCAACAGACTGCCAGCTATACCGTTACCATGATGAACACCACCTTGGGCCCTGATGACGAAGCTGTGTATCCAGGTCTGCACTCGAAGACTCTTGGTACCACGACCTACTTGAACAACACACTTTATGATTGCCAAATGGGAGATTTGATGGTAATTTTCACATCGCAACAACAATCAACCTCTGCCAAGCTACAGATACAGGTACGCCACTGATTTTTGAAAGCACACCTAGTACGTTGAAGTACTGACCAGTATGTAGACTGGACCAGTCTATTGCAAATTTGACGCCGAAATTCCTGTGAACATCACGGTCCAACAGTCTTTCAGTGGCACCGAATTCCTCTTCGAGCAACGGTCTAGCTTGAGCCAGTGGACCGTCTATGACTTCATGTGAGTGAACGCGAACTTACTCTTTGTTTTGAAATTGTCTTTGGCAGACAGAGACTAGGACTGGACTGACTGTGAATATGTGAGCCATTAGGCAGTCAACCTTTAATGCACTGATGGACGAGATTCATGGTTTAAACGATACCATGGAATTCTCTGGAACGACGCTAGGTATGTCGCAATGCATGTCCGGTTGACGTACCTGCACTGACCAATTATTTCAAATGCAGGTCTCAAGAAAACAGAATCTGCAGATATCACCGCCGATGACTTCTTCTCGACAACAATAATCAGTCCCGGACAGAGCGCAAGCCTCGTCTCACCATCCAACAGCAGCCAAGCCGACGAACCCTTCGCCTTGGCTCAAGGAGATCCGGGAAGTGTAGCCAGACTCCTCGACGTATTTGCGAAGTCATACTATTCGGTGGTCATGTGGGACCTGGACTTCAGCCGGGGAGATAACGCGTTCGCTTCAAGAGATGCAATGGATTACTTAGTCAACACCATTGCAGATGCGACCGGAAATGACACGATTATTCCGAGTCCCATCCTAGGCTCGCCTGATTTGGCTGGCAATCATGCACGATTTGAGATGCAGTACATCTGCTCCGTTCCGCAGAAGAAGGACACTGGATCACTCATCATATCAGTCGTCGTGGCCAACATAGTCCTGCTCTGCGTATTCTGGAACATCTTCAACTGGGCGACACTGAGATACCTCCGGAGCCGCGATCCGAACTGGGACGTCTGCCGTGGGTGCCTTCACCACATCGAAACGTCTCGGAACAACACCAGGGTGATGGTCATGGACTTGGAAAAGGACCCTCTCTGTGAGAATGATGATGGTGCACAAGAGGCTCCGCCATATGAGAGCCGACAAGGTCAACGACAGGATCGGCAATTGTGGAAGAAGCCTAGATCCTGGTCCGAGTCGATCGGCGTCAAGAGATCTGAAAGCTCGCTGCGGACTTTCATATGCAGCGAGGAGGGACATGTCCGCAAGAACAGTGATGACATTTCAGGTTGGGATGAGAAGTTCCCAGCGGTTCCAGGCAAATGAGCGGACTTCATCTGGTGCAGGCTCAATTCTGGAATGTTTCTCTGACTAGTTCTATGTGCTGCTGGCGGGCCTAGAAAATAGACATCTCGTGGGAAATCATGATTTCATGTAAAATGTATCTATTGCACGTGTCGTCATTTCCCAATATTGATTCGCTACCACGGCTCCCACCGGTCCCATTCTTAGGAATGTTGGGCCACCTACACTGGAGATGGAAAACCGTGCAGTTCCGACTGAAGCTGCGTAGACGCCCCCACAGCCGCATTACAGCCGGTTGATATGGCCCCCGGGATGACCTTGTACATGGTCATGCAGTCTCCCGCGGCAAAGACTCCTCGCACGCTCGTCTGGTGGAAGGGTCCTTCAGCTTGAATGTCACCCATCGGGCTGGTGGCGAGTCCCAGCTGCTGCACAAATGGCCCGGATGGCACAGTAAGCGGCTGATGGACCAGGAACTTTTCGTTCTTGCTCGTTCCGTCTTCAAAATCCAACGTTACGGAGTCGCAGTCACCTCTGGTCAGGCGCTTTACGACTCGGGGCTCGACTGTCCATTTGTCTTTTTGACTGACTGCAGGCTTGAGAGCAGCGGTGAGTGCATCGTTGCCCTGGGTGTAGAGAGTTACGTTCTCGCTCAGCTGGGATACATCTAGTGAAGATTGGTTAGTTAATTTCTCCATATCTTGTGCCGCAATCAATTGACGTAGTCAACAATGCGATGTGCCTTTAATTTCACTTACTCTCGGCAGCGTGGACGGCAAGGCCAACCAGCATCTCAGCTGGGAGCGGGATAGGAGCTACCGCGAGAACTCCGGCAGACCGGGCCCCTTTATCCTCATAGCCCTTGCAAAAGAGGCAGTGGAAGATGCGCTCGCCCCAGAGAGGTTCATAACCTTCAATCCCGGGGAAAATATCTGACGAGCCGACGGCGAGTACAAGCTTGCGGAAATTCCAGTCCTTGCCCGAAGCATCAGTAAGTAAGAAGTGGGAATCGGTCTTCTTCTCGACCTTGTCGATCCGGACATCTTGGAATTCGATGGTCGGGTATCTCGAGAGACCGTCTCGAGACTCGCGACGGAAGTCTGCCGGACTTTTGCCCTCGTGGCCGGGAACCATGTACATGCCAGTCGCCTTTGCATTCCGATACTGTTTCGAGTCGAACACCACGGCAGTATGAAGTCGACGGGCCAGGGAGGCAGCTGCGGTGAGACCAGCAGGGCCTCCACCAACGACAGCGACGTCGTAGAAAGTCATGATTCTTTTGTTGGATTGTAGGGGGCACCGCTGCAAATTTCTTGTGAAGTTTTCTCTTGAGACCAGCCAATTTATGCAGGAAGAGGGGAAACGTGTTGAGTTTCCGAGATAGAAATCTTAAGAGAACCTATTGGTCCTCACCGTTGATTCTCCTGTCTGTTGGCGCTAGCGGATCCCCAGAGACTGTACAGTGCGTGCAGATCTAGCACATCAGTGGCTTGATGCTAGTATTACTCGGTGCTATGACCATGCGAATGTTTGAATAAATTTATACCTAAATTGATGTGTCATGTTTCTGAACACAGGATGACAGTGGACTTCCACAATATGACGAGTTGCATGTGTGTGCTCCGATTGATACCAAAGCGCCGATGGCTCCAGTACCCCACACAGTCCGCCCCTTTTTGGCCCCTTTTGGCCATCATGGATGAAGGGAACCGTCTGCTGTAAAAGCTCGTGGAACAGTTTGCATTATGTGATTACACTGCAGTATATATCGTCGCAAAACGGCTGATCTGACTCTGTTCTGATGATCTTCCCTCCTGCAGACACAGGGAGCACAACAGGCAAATTCAGAGGTCGACCATGCCATCATGTTTGCATGTGCAAGAAAAGAAAAATCAGGCGCCATGAAGTACACTCCATCTGGGAAGAGGAAAATCGTGCGGCCAGGTCCTCAGTGCGTCATGTCTCTCTCGGCTGAAAACGCTTTGGGAACATGCACCAGCAAACCTAAGGAACGCATGAGCAGAGTTAATGAAGTCGGGCAAGGCAAAGACTAAACCAGATTATTGCGTTGTCTTGCTCTGACAGCGAGTTTGATCAGCCCTTGGTCATTCAGCAATATATTCATGTGAATTTCTCTACCACGACTTAGGTCGAGTATATGTTACCTCGTCCATTGGCATTGCAGCAGGCGAGTGTCTAGAAATGCGTTGATGTGTTTCAGGCTCAGGGCATTGTAATAACTTCCTCAAGTTGGCTGCTTCGGCAGAATTATTTCTCTTTAGAGACAGTCAGCTAGCAATTAATCTTGGAACTACCAGAGACATTATGAATGTAGGCCGTTGGCGATTGCTTTTCTTTTCTGAACAAATGACCAGGGGAGTGGATGATATTAGTCTTTTATTCATCCCTCCAGGTTTCTTTGACAGCTTACACACCCGAGACGACGACGGTGTAATCAAAAGAAACAAGATAGTAATCATATTATTATTATAGAAATTAGATTACCCTGACTCTCCCTACAACCACCCCTGTACCTCAATATGCCCCTTATACTGCTTTCGCCCCAGCCTCAATCTACATCACTGTGAAGCACTACCCACGGCAGAACAGCGGGCAGGTCGTGCTCGTCATCATGATGAAGAGCCTTTAAGGGCCGTACTCGGGCCAGTTGATAGCAGAAACATCTTGATAGCACCGCTCAACCAGCGCAAACTCGTGGCTGGTCTCGGACGATCCGTCAAGCGCCGCGCACTCCGGGATCAGCGAGATGGGAACGCAACCCTCAGGGATGTTGGCATTGTACTCGTACCCGCCATCCGGGCCCTCAAAGGTGGCATAGGCATAGTTGACCGTAACAACCTCCCCCAGGCTCGGGTTGCCAGCCAGCTCGTTCTTGCAGGCCACAAAGGTGCCCTGGCCGAGAAGGTTCTGCACGGTCGGGTAGACGACCGGGAAGCTGGCGACGTATGCGGGCGTGGACTCCCCGATGCTGATGGACACGTGGTGCAGGGCCGGGTAGCGCGGGTCGAACTCGGTGGGCGACTGGACCTGCCAGGAGAAAGGCACGGGGAGCGAGCCGGCGTCGGTCAGCAGGCTGGTGCTGTGGTACGCCTGGTCCTGGGCGGTCCCGTTCTCGTAAAAGATGCGGCCCGGGTTGGTGGCGGCGTCGAAAGGCGCGAGCACGGCGGTGTTGGTTCCGGCGCCGGTGTGGTAACCCTGCACCAGCCAGTTCTTGATGGACGGGCTGAAGTCGAGGGCTGGGTCCGTCACGTTGGCGACGAGCTTGAAGGCCTGCGAGGACGAGGTTGGTGGATAGTGGGGAACCTGGCGGCGGACGGCGGGTGCTGAGATGGCGAGAGTGGCCAGACTCAGGGCGAGGATGGTGGACTTCATGTTGATATTGGTGGTGTTTGAGTCTGAGACGTAGATTTGTGAAGAGCTGTTGAATTGCGAAGATTTAAATTGATCGTAGACGTTCTGATGATGATGCTGATAGCGAGGTGAGATTTTCTTGAAGAGCTGGAACCTTTCCAATATTTATACTGCTCGATGTGGGCCGGGAGCTTCCTGGGTGCAACCATCGTCCGACTGGAATGAGCCGACGATGCTTCAAAATAACAACAAATACGATACAGTACTCTAATTAGATGTCATCGTGAACTCCTCTATTGAGGCAGTGGCAAGAACATTGGTGACGTTGTTGCGTACGCTTACACATGAATCTACTTGAATCGGTAAGGGCGAAAAGCAGGGATGCAATACGGGGTGTGGGAGATCCAATTGGGCGATGGCTTACCAGCTTTTGCGTGGTTGGACGACCATTGGAACACTGGGTGTTCGCTGACTTCCCGCTTATGAATGATCAGTCAAGGGTCTGGTAAGGACTCAAGAGCCAGAACTATACTCAAGATACGAGGCATTTGGAATAATTAGGACTGGCTTGCCAAGTCACAATCGATTCCGTGGTCCAGCCACTTGCGACAAAATCTAAGCCTCGCTTGAACCACAAGGGGTTCGGTCGAGTTCGATGCCTACAATGCTATCGAGAAAGACGAAATTGGAAGATGCTACAGTAAGCACCCCTTCTTCGGCCAAATCCGGTGTACGCACCGTGAGACTATCCGCGTTGACCCGCGGTGCGTTATTTTCTCGATACCCGTTGACGGTTTCTCCCATCATCGTTCCCATTTTCTTCTTCTTCTCTCTCTCTCCTTTTCGGTATGGAAGTTTCACACAGATCTTTGCAATTATGCGAGGGACTTGACATGTGTTCTCTTCACATTTCCACCATGATACAATCATCGGACCCAGGACTTCGCCATGAGAGTACAAATTTGTATTATCATTTCACCATAGGGACGTGAGTCCGTTGGTCTTCTAACAGTACCTACAAGCACCAGTGGGGCAGTACCCGTGGCTACAGCTGAAGCTGCAAAGGCCCTTGTAGCTGTCATCCAGCCCATTCGCAGGGCAACCATCCTGCCCGAGACCGTCGCCCGAGCCGGCCTGCGTGCCAAACTCGGTGCACTCGCACACGCCGTCAGGGCAGTACCCGTTGGAGCACGAGAACGAGCACAGACCGGAGTAGTTGTCAGACAGGCCCGCCTTCACCTTTCCAGCGACGCAGACGGAGCCCGTCGACGGCGGCGTAGTCGAGCCGCCACCGCCACCACCGGATGAGCCGCCGGCGCACTTCTCCTTGATGAACTGGCCCGCGTCGCCCGAGTACAGGTCGAAGTAGTTGGTGTGCGCGCCATCCTCCATGGGACGCGTGCCGTCGCCGTAGGCGCAGAGGTTGTCACCACCATTGCAGTAGGACCTCAGCACCGAGGAGAAGGCGTTGAGGTGCTCTAGCGACGCGCCGGAGCGAGGGCTCTGGGCGTTGTAGGCCGAGCCGGCCTGGACGTTGTAGCTCTGATCGGCGACGTGGTTTGGGTCGCCGAAGACAAGCGCGGCACAGACTGTTGTCGGGGAAAAGATCGTCAGCGAGAATTCTATCGAGAAAAAGGATGGAAGTCCAAGTCCTTACCCTTGTTGCCTGGGTTGGAACTAGGCGTCAACCCGGAGTCCGCCAGCACGTTGTTCACAACCACTGCACCCTCGCTGTAACCACTCAAGGCGATCTTGGAGTCTGGACATCGCTGGGTGTACGCCTTGACCTGGGCCACGCCAGAGGAGCGGCCCTCCTCAACCGCAGCACCGAAGCCATTCGCGTTGGTCGCGTCGAAAGTGATGTCCTCGTAGTCGCAGCTGGCCACGCCGTTGCACGCGGCGTCGACCAGGTGCTGCTGGCGGCCGGGGTATCCCTCGTTCCACCCGCGTGCGAGAAAAATGTGCAGATCCGTGCAGGACCCGGAGCCGGTGGATTGGCGCTTGCTGGGGGCAGCGGACGCCAGTAGGGCGAGGTTCAGGATGGTGGCGGCCTTGGGGGACAACATGGTGATTAGATTATTATTAGGATTAAGGCTACTGTAGCAATTATCGCTTACAATCTGTAGCGGGCGACTGTGCGTGTGAGAGGAGAGAAGAACGGGAAACGGATCGTTTGTGGAAGGCAAAGTCCGTGGCTTATTTTGAGCTCGCACCCCGAGGCCTGGGTGGATTGTGCTAAGCAAGAGATCGACTCATGATTGCATCAATCTGTTCATCCTGCCTATTCTTGGCCTCGGCAGGATGATTGCTTTTGTGGGCTTCTCCTTCTATTTCGAGGTAGAGGCGGGGGACGGGCATTGATGGAGGAGCGGAGGGTGGATGCGATACGAGCTTACTTGTGGGGATCGTCAAGGGCCCCTGTTTATGCTTAATTCGTCGGAACCAAGGCTCGGATGAAGGTGCCGATAGTCCTCCAGGCATCAATCACCTGAGCGTTTACAAACAATTTCACAACATGAGTGTGCAGATAGATATCAAGGCTTATTTTCCTTGATCCTTTTTGGGGCTTTTTTCAAATATAATCAATTTCTCAGTCTACTTGCTACTGCGAAGGAAGTTCAACTTAGGCCATCCCGGAGACAGATGCTGTAAAATACCAGCAACGTCTTTTTATGCAATAAGCTCCATAGGGACTGTAGGCCTATTCAGGCCACAATGACTGAAAACGAGTAACTAATCTTCCGGTGCCAAAGTCAGCACGAGCTCAAAACACCCCGAAATTCGTAATTATCGCAGGCCGACATTTCCGGGAATACTAGGAGCGAGTATACCGCGCAAGACATCGTACACGCCAAAGCCAACTCGCAAGTCGATGCCCGCGTTTTTCATCGCACTGACCACTCCAAGAGCTTTCATTGCCTCTGGTAATCTCCTGTGAACTTCTGGTAACCCGAAGGGAAACGTCTCTGGGCAGAGATCGAGGTCGATTTGGACGACAGAAAGCCTCGGAAGGGTCGTCTCCTTCGCTGAGGTGAGCACGTCCAGCTCCATGACTAATGTGGACAGAGGTAATAATTCATAGTAATGAATTTTTAGTAGCTGAATTGACTTGGGCAGAATTGTTGGCAACTGCCTCAGAGCCTCTTCCACGGGCATGTCTGGGTCCAACCCTCCTTTCATTAGACAGAGGTAAAGCGATCCGTGATCGATCTCTAAAGTCTCCAAGCTCTGGAAATCACGAAGATGTGGAAATATCAACAATCCCTCATCATTAGGGACCTCAAGGAGCTGACCGTACGGCTCACTGCTGCTCCAGCGCAGTCTGCGTAGTCGACTCTTGATAGAATTTGGCCACGCGTCCCACACTTGAGATGACCGCACTATAGCAACTCTCCACCAGAAATCATTATCACTCAGTGAATGAATCTCGAGATCTCGTACCTGGTTACAAAGCCGCAGCGTGTACCCTTGATGAAAAGGTCCGCAGACCATTGACAGAGCATCCACATTCGTGAATGACGTTGGAGGTGTCCATTCTGCTGTCGTGGGTAGTTCATCACCATAACAGGTCTCTACAGCCATGCTATTCAGAAGTGGCGCCTGGGAAAAGAACCAGAGAAAGTCTTGGTGAGGCCGGAAAGATGGGCTGGAAAGGACACGGAGATTTGGGAAATGAAAAGGGTTTTCGGGATGCTGACTGGGCCCAAAGACCTCTATGGACCTTTCAGCATACGTGATGGGCCCAAGGAATTCGTATATCGCCAGGTGTGTGAGACCATTGGAAACAAGTCCTACTATCAGAAGTTGCTGCCATAAGCGCAAGTCAAACATAAGCAGAGTAGAAACCCAGTGGACGCCATGTACAATATGCGAGTTCTGATAACGAAGGTGCGACTCCTGATCGAGTACCGCATAATTTGATTGTCCGTTCCCCGATAGGGCCTGAGTTATCCATCCAGGGGTAGGCAGACCGATATTGACACCCGCCTGTTGCCAACTCTCAAGGTCACGGCGTGTCGCATGTTCGATGTCGACCTGACCCGTTGGGAGAGACAACATCCTGACATGCTTTGCCAGTTGAGGCTGAGATATCAGTGTCCGAAGAAATTTTGACGCGGTATTCTGGTCCTTGTAATGGTGAAAGCAGTGGTACAGAATCGGCTGACTCAATTTCCTCGTAGCTCGGGACGTGAGTGACAATGCAGCCAGGGCGGATTTCCCATGCTCATATTCAGGGTCCTTGAAGTCGGGTATCTGGTTAGATTGGCAGTGAGGGCAGAATTTCTCGTAGACTAGCAGCCAAATCTCCGTTGGGACTCGGAGCATGGCAGCTGACATTGTGTTGGACTTGAGTGTATCTCTTCTGTCTTTAGAAAAGTTTGATGTGAGTCTTACTACTTGGGAATTGTCTTAATTCTTGTTTGAATTTGGATGAAGTTTCAACAATGTGGTAGGTAAAATGGGATATTACTCGGTATGTAAGAATGGTACGACCTTGGATATATATTTGAGCTCATTCTCGACGCCGACTCTTTCGATCTATAGGTCAGCAAAGACATGTTGTCATTGTGATGTAGAATAGGGAGACATATTGGTATTGTTGTACTGCCAGCAATCTTTCTGTCGCGTTCAAAGGCACGGAAGACATCAAAGGCATGCTAGGAAGAAGCTTTGTCTCGAAGACATCGGATACAATTGCTTGTGAGTCCACCAAATTACGATCATTGTTCATGGGAACGCCGCCACTGCTGCTCAAATTCAATTGTATGAATTACTACCACCAATATTGATAGCCATACATTTGGCTTATTCTAGTTACTGCAACACTTTCCATAGTCACTGAACTAGGTCGGCATGTGCAATATTAAGTTGAAATGTGTGCTTTCAAACAGAGTATCAGCCTTTGGGGACTCTTGTGTACTGAGAGCTCCATTGTACCTCGGCCTTCCCAACCCAGCTTTTATGTACTGCAATCAGGTGAACGCATTTCATTTCACCAAAGCCGTAGGAGTGTACGCTTTAACTAAACACTAATTGTGCTTTTCCAAAATCAATTCCTTAGCCGCCAATGGAGGCATGATAGTTTTGTGACTTTAAGAGCTCAGGTACACACAATCCATATATCCCCTGCGCCGTGCCAAATCCCGAAATCCCAGAAAGCACCTCTTCAGCTTCAACCCGAAGCAAGGGGAGATTGCTCAACAACCCCTGGGCGAGTTGAAGCGAGTCTCTAACCTTGGAAAGCTTCGTACGAATCGACTGGACAGAACTCGTCAGCTGCATTCTCCACACAAACCCGACTGGCGAGGCTAATGCTTCTTACATCTAATTGCGACAACGTAATGCTTCGGCCCATTGCGACTCGTTTGTTCTGCGCGTGCTCCTGAGCCTGTGATGTACTGATAGCACAACATGCGACGTCATGGATCTTCATGCAAGAATTCAACAGTCGTTGGACATCATAGCCGTTACCAGCAAGCCCCTTCAGGAAACTGACGAACTGTGCTATTCCGCGAGCATCATCCTGCGCGGTTGCCGAGGATGGGACCTCAAGGATTGCCGAAAACAAAATGAGCACCGCTGAGAGAGGGTAGGTGAGAGTTCCGCTGTTGACACGGATTGGTTAGCTTCAGATGTGGAGTTGATATAACAATTTACAGAGAATTCACTCGACGTACCACAACTGGAAAAACGGCTGTGATGACAAGTTGACCACCACTGCAATAATGCTCCGGGCCGAAGCCGCCGACGTAGTCCAGGACCTTTGGATCTCCGACTCGGAAGGACTCTCTTCAGTGGCCATATTCTCATCGTTTCGTGAGCGGTCCTCAGCTTTGAGATGAACAACGGCCATGTGGACTTTACTCATAGAGTTGAAGAAAGCGCACTGCAAAAGGGCGATTGAGGACGCAAAACTCGCATCATCATCACCACCGTGATCCATTGCCCGAATATCTTCGGGCAAATTGTTTTTCCATGCTCGAAGCTGTTCGTCCATTGACGCAACAGCCTTTATGAGCCCGTTCCGGTTTGTGTGCAGGTACTTCGCAGGGTTCAATCGATCGTAGATCCTCCTCTGAATGACTGCCAACTCAGCTCTCCACTTGAGAATGTCAAGCGATGAAAATTCTTTGGAATTGTTGCACTCAGTGGACGAGGCGTCATGCTCGAATGGCGCACCCAGCTCTTCATTCCCAAGGCTGGGGCTCATGTCATATTTCTCCATCGCATCAACTTCGAGTATGTAGGCGACCCAGAATATGCGTTGGTGCCTCAGGACAGCACTCGGGTCGAGCGAGTGATAGGATCTTTTGCGATGCAAACCCAAAGTCTTTGCTAGGCAAGCTACTGCAGCCGTAATTTGCGTAATTAGTTGGGCATCGGCAGTGCACTGGGCGAACATAGCCATCGCCAACAATGCTTCGCATGCCGAGACATCCTTTCCTTGGGTGATGAGCTCCGGGAACATGGAGAGAGCATTCCTGAAGTAGCTCCACGCAGTTGGCAATATTTCTGCAAGGAAGTCGGTGGTGGACCTATTAAGCATGGCGGTAGCGAAGAACGAATTCACAATGGCCCATCGGGCAGGGCCATCAGCATAGCTGTCAGGGTCTGCTGAGTATTGTTGATCAAGCAGTTCTACCCAGGACTCAGTGGTTATCGCGGCGCCATGCTGCTGAAGAGGTTCCGCGATGGGTTCCACAAGGCTGCGCACCTGCTGATAGGTTGGGAGTCGGGCGAAGACTCTGCTTTGGTTAAACCCTCGATTTTCTTGGCCCCGTATCCACTGGTATGCCGATTTGATGCCGTCTGTGAACTCGGAATATTTCGAGATGATCTGCGCGGGACTTGGGGGTTGCTGTGCTTCAACGTTTGCGGGCGGAGGATTCGCATTAATCTCTGTCAGGCCGTTGATTTCCAAGTCGACCTGACTGTCGCCGACAGCAAGTGCATGGTTTTGGGCAGGCTCAATCGGTGCAGAGAGGTTGTGGAGTGACGAATCACCGGTTGTATCAACTCCAGGGCCCTGAAGCTGGACAGGCTGGACGTATTCAGTCGTCTGGTCCTCAGACATTGGATTGGGGGCGGGTTCATGGAGCTGCAGAGCAGACTCTAGAGTCTTCAGCCGTGTCTCCAGTTGTTCTACGCGATTATTCCTGCAATCAGTCAGACATGATGCGTCAAGTGCCGGATCCTCACTAAAGCAATTCTCACTTCTTTCCAGGGCCTCTTGGCCTTCTCTCCTTGTATTGGCAAGACGCATTGAATTTTGAACAATTTGCGCATGATGGCTTCCCTCCATCGCAACGTTTCTTGCGTTTCTGACATTGTAAGCAAGCCTGGCGGAACATGTTAGAATCATCAATTGCGTAATTCGGAGTGAGGGGGAAACGCCGAGCCGTACACTTCTGATTCGCTCTTTGCTGCTCTGGTCTGCCATAATCAGCTGCTTTGTAAGAGCGGTATTGTTCCTCCTTGCTGGTGTACGGACGTGAAGCGAGGTGGACAGGAGAAGGCGGAGCGGATACAAATGCCACTCGAATTGGCGCGGCGGAGCGGAGTTTCTTTTGTATCCGACATCCGCCAACATGACAAAGCGCGCTTCGACCTTGTCGTGTAGGCGGCACTTTTTGTATCCGCTTTGTGCTTTTCCGCTTGAGCCACACAACCGGCCCATAGATTCCTGGTTCTCAGTTCCGGGGCCCCACGGACTCGGAAGTCAAATCGATTGCCCACTCACACCAGATTTGTAAATGAAATGCTGCGTTGCTCTTCCCAGCATTAACACAGGTTAAGCTTATAAATGCGGCCAATTGATGGGAGAATATGCATAATATAAAGTCAAAGGATGTCACAGGTCAGCAAGAACAACACTTTCACTCATCACTGTTCATCCAGAAATTGAACTCCGTCTGCAAGCATGGCCTCCTTCAAGAAAATAACCCTCATTGGTGTAAGGTATTCACCGTCCACTGAATGGACATCGCTAACAAATCGCAGAAAGGCCTCCTCGGGTCTGCTGTCTTACCTGAACTCGCGAAGGGAGGATTCGAGGTGACCATTCTCAGTCGCTCCGAGAAGACTAACGACGACCTTCCGCCCAATGTCCGCCGCCTCACTGTGGACTACGATGATAAACAAAGCCTGGTGGATGCGCTGAAGGGCCAGGATGCAGTGGTTTCCACCGTCTCCGGTGAGGCTGCTCTCGCCCAAAAGTTGATGATCGACGCTGCAATCGAGGCGGGCGTCCGGCGTTTCATCCCCTCGGACTTTGGCAGTCTCACTACGAATCCTGCTGCTAGTCACTTCCCCCACCACGTCAACTTTGTCGAAATCCAGAAGTATCTGCGGTCCAAGTCCGACGCCATCGAGTACACGATTTTCAGCATCGGCGGTTTCACTGACTTCCTCGTCACCTACGCCGTGGCTTTTGACTGGGAGCACAAGAAAGCTCAGCTCTGGGGAGACGGGAGCAGCCGTATCAGCAGCACGAGCTTGCAGGGCACGGCACGGGCCATCGTGGGTGCCCTCAAAAACCCAGAACCGACGAAGAACAAGAATCTTTTCATACACGAGCTTGTCGTTACGCAGTCACAGCTGTTGAGCCTTGCAAAGAAGTTCTCCCCGCATGCCGAATGGACCATCACCAAGATTGACGACCCTCTGGCTGAGTTCGACAGGTTGGAAGCGCTTGCCAAAGCGAGCCCCGAGTTTCCGAACATAATGGCCCTCTTGACAGCTTCACTTATGTCTGGCAAGTTCCAGGCTTATTATAAGGAGGTGGACAACGACCTCGTCAGCTTACCCCTTCTGAGTGAGAAGGACCTGGAATCGAGATTTGCAGAGGCCTATGTAAACAAGTAGCTACGTTGTTCAAAGTTACACAGTTCAGTATAGGCGCGATCTTCAAGTATAGCATAAGATTACCTGCACACTTTCAGGATCCCAGGCCTTCCCATGCACAAGTGGTCAAGGGCCAAGGGTAGACAGTGGACTTTGTACTTGGCCACAGTTAACATGATAAGTAACCTAACCAAACTGCTGAGATGGTTATCACAGATCAATGCAATCAACCTATCAGTTGTATGGTTGAATTTAGAGCTGCACTGCTCACAAGGCAGACCATTATAACAAGGAACTGTTCCGGCGGACTCTATAAAACCTCGGAATGTATTTTCTTGCAGGTTGATTCCATGTTGAAAATCGATTAGATGAAGCAATATCTCCTATACTCGTATATAGACGCATGGTTATCAAAGATTCATTTGAATGTTGTTGGCCATGCGGAAAGTCAAATTCACATTGTGGTCTACCCATCACAACCTATTCCTGCATTTGTGATTGCCTGCCCTCCCCTCCCCTCTTTATTAATGGCAGCGAAAGCATGATGAGCTTATTGGATCCCCTCACCTGCCAAACCAGACTGGTTTCAGAGCCTTTAGGAATCATCCAGCGAAAAGACCTCGTGTTGAAATTTAAAGAGGCCTCGTCTGTTGCCTGCACCCGGGGGCCGCGATAAGATAGATCTGTTGAAATAAGATTGATGTGCTTCCTGCCCAATCCTCAAGTCAACGCCAGCATCATTCATGACGCCGATAACCCCAGTCCTCTTCATGAAATCTGCCATCGTCTCCTTTTTGGAGCTTCGTGGGGGATCGTCTACTTTCACAATAGACAGTTTTGGGAGATCTGTGGCTCTGTCATTGGCAAGCTTGCGAAGCTGGCGCGCAATTTGGAGGTGTGACAAGACATCCCGCGCGAATGCAATATGAAGAATCCGTAGTGTTTTGGGCAGCAAGGAGCTCAGAGTCTTGGCTCTTAGCAACTTGGAGTACAGGAGAAGCGAGGACTGGTCGATTTCCAAGATCTCGAGGCGCTCAAAGCCCCGCAGGGGAACAATACAGACGCTCTCGGGATCACGGTTGTCCTCCACATCGTCGATAGCATCTTCGTTGCTCCAGGCCAGTCGCCGTAAGGCACTCTTGGTATGCGCTGGCCATTGTGGCTCATCAACCTTGATGGCCGAGCTAAGACGCTGCAAGTGGCATTCTAGGTCTTCTAAGTGTCGACAGAGCCGCAATATGGTTGAAAGCGCCTTCGGAGTGCAACAGATCGAAAGCTTTCGAATATTCATCACGGCGATGGGACCATTTACCAGTCCCAGCCTACTGGTCAAAGCTTCTCGGGCTCCAAGGCTTGACAAATTCGGAAAAAGAGCCTGGGACTCTATGATATCTTCTGTTTTGTAGTACTCGTCGTATGTCAGCTCACGAAGTTGCGAAAACGTGGGAGGAGGATTCTGCATATCCTTCAACGAGCCAAGTGGCCATGTTAGTTGCAGGTGGGTGACTTGAGGGACCGAATTGAGAGTCAAGACGTGAATCCATTTGTATACCTCGTCCATCATCTCTGTAGCCCTCCAAGATATCCCAGGACCACTCCCAGGCGCACTCATAAGCTGTGCACTGGGACCTGCTTCATCGAAGACCAACCTGGGTTCCTCGCTGCGCGGTTGACCTGCTAGGGCTTGAGTGACTTCACTCGGAACCTGGATATGGTACTTGGCACTGACAAGGCTCCAAGACTGTAGGTCCTGTCGCCTAATGTAGTGGAGTCTCTGAAATGGAGTGGCGAAGAGGGTAAGCATGCGAACTTGACGGCCTAGTGAAGGGTTTGAAATCAATGAGCGAAGGAAACTGGGGACCCTGTCATCATTTACTCCCTGATACGCCAGTTTTCCACCGTTCGGAGTGTTCAAAAAGTAGTGAAAGAAGATACCCTGGCTTATTGCACCAAATTCGCGCGAAGCCGAGCACAAAGCCGAGGCTTATTGTCTCTTGCCGTTCTGGCTTTGTCGTTGGTGTTGGCAGGCTGTTCAGAAGTAATGAGGGTTTTGTTCGACTGCTACCCAAATTAGATGCCGCTGCTTCGCTTTGGCATTGTACCGGCCGGGCTTAGAAGCAGCTCGATTGTCTACTGCTGTTTGTTTGAGGGAGCCCAAGCTTGATGCTCCATTACATATAAATAAGAGCACCGTATGCTCTATTTCTATAGTCAGAAAAACCAGTCAACTTGCTCTATTCGATGTGCCCTGCTCGGATTCGTGATAGCAAACAAGTTTGCTTCCTTGCCTCCTAATAGTGGTGTGTTTTAGCCCGCTCAGGTGACATTCCGCCAGCTGCAGGGGCGGGAATCCTCCAATAACATCCTGTGGTGGTGTGCTGTGCCACCCCGTTGAAGGCCCCACAGTTACTCATCAACCAACGTCAAATATAGCCATTGACAGCTGCCTAACTATTAACGTCCACTGAGTGGAGAGTCATCAACATCCTCCTTCCTCCTTGATACCTACCTAGATAGGTAACATTTGAGCCATCTTACATCTTACCGGTCACTTTTGGGGCTTCATTTCCGACAAGATCTACATCGCCCCGCACGAATAATGGCTATGGACTGGCAAAACGAGGACCTAGCCACCCAGCCCGCGCCGCTCGAGGTGATTGATCCGCGGTCCGGCCACCCGCACACACACACCGTCATCTTCCTACACGGCCGCGGCGACAGGGCCCCCAACTTCGCACGAGGCATCAGCTACATGACCTGGAGCAACTCAAAGCGCCAGACAGCCATCGACGTCCTCCCGACCTTCCGCTGGGTCTTCCCGGACGCCGGCCAGAAGCCGTGCGCCAGGCCCGGGTCGCTGCCGAGCATGAGCCAGTGGTTCGACGTGTGGGACCACCTGAACTTCAAGGACCACGAGGATGTGCAGCTGCCGGGGCTGCGGGAGAGCGTCGCCCGGATCAGGACGCTGATCGCCGACGAGGCCGCGAGGTTGGGCGGCAGGTACGACAAGATTGTGCTCATGGGGATCAGCCAAGGCGGCGCCACAAGCGTCCACACGCTGCTGAACCTGGGGCTCCCGGAGGCTTATATCGGGCCGAATAGGCTGGGCGCCTTTGTTGGCGTCGCCAGCCGCATGCCATTTCCGGGCCAAAGCTTAAATGACACGCGGGATGTCCTGGGACTGGAGGGGACACCCAGTGATGAATTGGTTTTGAACACGCCTGTTCTTCTGGAGCACTGTATGAATGATCCTACTGTTCTGTTCGAGGGGGGGAAGCAGTTAAAACAACAGCTGGAGGGTTATGGGATTTCGGTTACGTGGAGAGAATATGCCGACGGCGGACATTGGTTCAAGTCACCTGAGGGCTTAGAAGATCTCATTGAATTCTTTGGCAGGGTCTTGCCTCAAAATTAGGATTAGCATAGGCGCTAACAATTTTATTAGATGGAACAAAGAAATGATATTCGAGTGGTGTGTGTGGCTGGCTGACTTCGGGATTTTGCCAAGCGCATGGATTGTGGAGCGGTAGGGCTCCGCCCCCCCTTGTCAACAACGGTCATATAACATCGTGTAGTAGCAGTCGAGATGGACTGCCATACGTTCGTTATATGCCAATAACTCAACACACAAAGTATTCCTCAAAGCATTTTCCTCAAATTTTACACAGAGGCCAAATACGCCGTACACGTCAAAATGAATGCCATAAGACGGTTCCTGAAACCTCGAGCCATCAAGCCTTGCGATTGCCAGTCGACATCATGTCCCAGCGTCCGAGCAAATCCAGGACCCGACGGACGCTGCGTCACACCGGTCGTTAAGAAGGATGGCTATTGCATGAGATGCACGGAAGCAGAATGCTTTCGGTTCTCATACGATCCCGTTCCTTCACATTTGCACGAAAAGTCACCAAGAACAAGATTCACACGACAGAAATTGGATGGCATTGTGTGAGCACATTGAAGGGGCGAGTGTAAATTGTGTACTGTTGGCCTGGGCGCCTCCACTTTACAAAGAAGGGTTCTAAGGATATCAAACGGCGCATGGTGTTTTTGGTCTATTCGGGAAAACGGGGAATACTCGTTGTAGATTGCGATTGATATAAATAATCTGGACGATCATGTGTTGGAGTTTCTTCATTATTCTAACGCCGGCCCTTCAAGCTGGATAATGTATATATGTATATATCTTATACCCAGGGAAGGAAGATGTTTCACTTACTGTCAGGCGTACCATACTATAGCTTGGGCCCAGGGCCGCACGACTTATCGGAAGTGCAAAACGCCGAAATCAAGTTTTGAACACGACACCTAAATAGTGATCCTACTTGGTATAAAATTGTTTGGGGGCGTACCCAGGTGTTGCGTCGTGTTTAAGACATTGGCCAAGCCCAGCAGAAAACAGATACCAAGAGGTATCACCAATAAACATAATCTCATTTTAGGTTTCAAAACTACGTAAGGATTGTCTTATGTTCAGGTATATATGCAACTAGGTATGGAAGACCTGTAGCAACTCAGGCTGCGTAAATGGGAGCTGCGCCAAGGACCAACTCTGCGAACATAGTCGACTCACCATGCTGGAGATGCGTCGTTGATGAATACTTCGATCCCGATTTCCAGTACCACGGTCACCCATCATTATTGATCATACTGGTTCTTAATGCAGTGTTGATCCTATTGTTGCCATAAAATAGTCATGGAATAAACACGTCGTTTTGCTCGAGTCCCAGGGGCGAGGCTTGTGGACTGCCCTCGTACGATGCGCATAGTCCCGAGTCCGCGGTACTTGGAGCCCGGCCCGAGATATTAGGTTGCAATGCCGTTGTCCGGCTCGTTTGGACCGACAACGATGGTTCCCGAAACGTCCATCTCTCTCAACTGGAAGAGGTTCTGAAGAAACTTCGCATTATCCTCGAAGCTCACGAGAAGCCCCTGCATGGTTTTCAATGCTCTCACAAAGTCGGAAAAGAAAAGGCCAGTCCTCGACTCCAGACCGCTTCGTGTGAGCCTCGATCAATTTGGTGCGCCTGGCTCCTAACGTCAGAGGGGGCTGCCTGGACTTCCGGCTCTTGCAAGTATCCCAAAGCTGGTCGGAGGAGTATACCCATCCAACCATTTTGAGGATTGAAAGGAACCAGGAGTAAGGGCGGTGGCCCAAATATGAGAGTCTTTCGCTGTCGTGTCTTGCAATCTGTCCAAAGTATTATTATTACAGAAAAGCCTACAGGATATATCACCTAACCACACTCTCCTCACCGGGGGACAAGGCGCCTTAGTCGGTCTTGTTGCCCGAGTCCCCATAACGCTGACCCCACTGGCGGACCTGACGGTCCATGGTCCACCTCACAATAACCAGCGCAAACAGCCCCACGCAGCCCATGAGGTAGTCAGCAAGGCCCCTCCAGAACCCACCCCTGACGCTGGTGCCCAGCATGCCGCACGAGACGAACCGGGTCAGGATGTCGGTGGTGATGATCTCCTGGCCGGCCTCGAGCCCGGAGATGGCGCCCCGGGCCACCTCGGCGGGCGTCTGCCCGCCGTCGGCGTCCTCGAGCATCTTGGTCAGGTCGGACTTGATCTTGTTCTCGGCCTCGTACGACTCGGTGAGGATGGTGGCCGGGAAGACGGTGTGCACCCTCACCGGGGGCTGATCTGGGTGTGCGGCGGCGTAGAGGTTCATCTCCTGCGAGAGCGTGTCTGACATGGAGCGGAGGGCGGCCTTGCTTGGGTTGTATGGGGCGTAGCCGGCGACAGGGTAGAAGGCGAGGAAGGAGGCTGTGAAGATGAGGTGTCTGGGCGCAGGGCTGCGGGCGGTTGTTGTAGCCGCAGGTCGAATAGGAGAAGGAGAAGGAGAGGAAGACGACGGTGGTGTCTCGCCTGCCTCATCTTGGCCTTCTCCCTCCCCCTTCTTGTGCCCTTCTTCCTCCTCCTCGTCGTCGTGGTACTCGTCCACAGCTCCCGTCTCCGGCCGCAGCCACGCCCGCAGGATGGCGTGAGCCATGTACACGCTGGAGAAGTAGTTCCCATCCATCATGTCGCGGAACTTGGAAAGGTCCGTGTCGACAAAGAGCGAGGGGTGCGACACGCCCGCGGTGCACCAGACGACGTCAGGCGGGACCCCATGGTTCCAGGCGGTGACCTCGGCGACGACGCGGGCGGCCTCGGTGGGGCTCGTGAGGTCGGCGCTGATGTGGTGAAAGCGCTGGGTGTCGCTGGAGGCGGCGCCGGCGCGCATGTACTCGACGCCGTCGCGCAGCCTCTGCTCGTCGCGGGCGACGATGACCACGCTGGCGCCCTTCTCGGCCAGCTGGCGGCCTGCCTCGAGGCCCGTGCCGCGGGATGCCCCCGTGATGAGGATGGTCTGTTGTTCCTTGTCAGCTGGAGCATCGAATGTGAGATTTTGGAGAGAAAAGACGAGTGAGTGAGTGGAAGAATGAATTGTTTCCCATCTCATCTTTGCTACTTACTCTACCCTTTACGGGAAACGCGTTGGCTGAGAAGAGGAACGACATGGTCGTTGTCGGCCTCGGCGTGTAGTATGATGAAGATATCTGACGATGTTGAGCCAAGCTGTTTGAAGGATCATCAACACATGTTTGGAACTCATCAATTCATCACGTCGTCGTAGCCTCGTAGGAAGGATGGGAGAAGTGGGGGTGCGTGTGTGGGGGCGGGAGCTGTCGGCATGTAGTGGCCTGACTGCGTATGGTACGTAGGTACATAATAATGGTCCCACCAGTTCCATCACACAACGAGGCGAGTGAGAGACAAGAGGATGCAGACCCCTGCCCCGTTGAGTGGATATCTCGGCCCGCTGTTTTCAAGACGTGCAACCACACTCCACCAGGCCAAGCCAATGCAAGCTTCCCTCGCAAGACCCAGTAAGCACCAAGCTTTTCCCGGCGCGGACCAAGCTACTCTGGGCGAACCTGGCAGGCTGGATCGACCCTCATTCGGGTTGCAATGCTACTCTGCGGGATTCTGGCCGGTTATTATTGGTTACTTGAGACAGTGTTCACAACCGACACGGCCCACGTTCTTACTGCGCCGGGTAGTACAGAGTACAGAGAGGCAGATGGCCGTTGGTCCAAAAAGCATACAGCAACAGGGGTACTAAATATAGGCATCATGAAGTCTAGGCAACTAACTCAGTTGATTTTCCATGAATTCTTAGCGAGCCTGCACGAAGGAAGCAGGATTGCATAGATATATGCTGTTGGTAGACAGACAGTCTCCTTCGAGATGTTACCCCTTCCCTCCCCTCCCCCCTCTTCACCCCCTCCCCCCACCAACATTTTACCCTCAAGTCCTCGGGCCCGGAATACTTGGGTACGAAATACTTGGGCAGGCAAGTACCCAGCCTGTCTGAGTGAGTCTCCCCCATGGAGACTGAGAGCGAGAAGGCCTCCGCGGCCGACCAGGCGACGACGACCACGATAGTTGGCGCCGTCGCCATCGTCCTCGCCGTGGTAGCCACCATTGCCCGCTTCTACGCCCGCTTCCAGAAGAGGTCCGGCCTGTGGTGGGACGACTGGCTCGCACTAGTCGCCGTGCTGTCCGCCGTGGCGGCGGGCGTCCTCATCCTGGCAGGTAAATATGCCGCCCCCCCCTTCCACCCAACCCATCATAAAATATTCTCCCCAATCCAGGCCCCAGAACCGATTATACATACATTGTGAAGGATCCGTTGACACCGACACGTGCCGCAGCCTCCCTCGTCGACCCGGACGCCGCGTGGCTGCTGTCCGCCAACGACCCGGACTACCACTACACGCCGGCCAACCAGCTAAACCTCAAGCTGGCCTTCATAGCCGACGTGCTGTACTTCACAGTCGTCGGCGCAGCCAAGGCCTCCCTGCTGCTGATGTACACGCGCATCTTCTCGGTCAGCGCCCTCTTCCGCGTCCAGGTGTGGGTCCTCCACGCCGCCGTCGCCGCCTTCTGGGCCACGAGCACCATCGGCACCATTTTTAATTGTTGGCCCATCTACTGGAGCTGGCTCAACAGCCTGAGCCCGGCGCCATATTGCATCAACTATAATATCTTTTGGCTGGTCATGGGCGTCGTCGAGGAGGTCATCGACATCTGCATCCTCGCCCTGCCCGTGGGGCATATCATGAAGCTCCAGCTTTCGCTTCAGAAGAAGGTCGGCGTGGCTTCTATTTTCTTGCTGGGAGGGCTGTGAGTCTCACACCCGGTCAAAAGTCTCCAAGCACCCCCATAGCATTTTGACTGACCGTTGGGTTTTTCCTTTCTTTTTTCCAGCGTTATTATCACAGGTATCATCAAGGCAGTCGAAGGGTGGAATGCCCACCCAGGCGCCCGGAGCCCTCACTGGGACAAGACCGAAGTCTGGGCCTCGGTTCACGGTATGGAACCCCAGTCGGCCAGAATTATTCGGGGGTGTGAAAAACCCAGCGCTGACGCAATTGAAAAACACACAGCCTCGATAGGGATACTCTGCGCCAGCCTCCCGGTCTGCTGGCACCTCATCATCCGCGGGACGGGTTTCCTCCGCCTGTCCAAATTCTCAAACCTCAGGGCCTCGGGCAAGGTGCGCAGCTGGTGGCAGACATACAGGCGCGGCCGGGGCTTGTCACGGTCCCGGTTCTCGGGCGGGCGGTCCAAGGAGGGGCAGGGGCAGGGGGAGGAGGGAGCGCCACCAGGGAGCGCCGAGGCGGCCCTGCCCATGGTGGCGGCGCCGGTGGGGTATGCCGGGCCGGGGCCCTTCCCACCACCCGCCCCGGACCCGTATTCGGACCCGCACCACATCCGCGTCGACACCCGCGTCGACGTCGAGTACCCCGCGCAGGTTCAGTACCCCGCGCAGGTTCAGTACATCTGGGACACGTCCAGGATCTCGGGCCAGCAGTATTATGGCCAAGTCCCACAGTTTGGTGGCGGCGACGCCGGAGGCCCGAACGGGCAACCTGTTTATTTGGTCCAGGGCGCCGATGGTCGTTTTTACTGGGCTCAGGGTAATCCTGTCTGAAGGGTGTTCCGGCTGGCGACTTGGCCGCCCATGAGTATATATATCAAGGCATGTACATAGGAGAACAAGAAGAAATAGAAATAAACGTATCTGACATGTATTACTTTTAAGTGTGCAACTTGATGAGCCGGCAGTAGTTCGGGACAGTCGAGCCCGGATGTAGTTTCATGTCAAAATATTCGCTATCCTTACATGGTTACCACCCGAGCATCGGTTGCTTCGCTCTACAGACTCGCTAATATATATACCCCGTAGTGAAACAGCTCGAGCTCGACGGGCCTAATGGCAAGCTCATCTGTTATCGGGCGGGGGTTGACAGGCTGGACCCCTGGAGACGGGGGTCAATCACGCCTAGATGCAGGGGTAGCGTTCCACCAGGATTGCATCATCCAGGGTCGGTCCCCCTAAAGCTCAAGCTACAATAACAGACTGCTTGCTGCCAACAGTATCTTGCATGCTGCCCGTCTCATCGTCCGCACACCAGCAAAACCACAAGCTGCCAGCATGCGCTCCTCATTACCAGCCCAGCTCACGCTCCTGCTGCTGGCCTGCTCTGAACAGGTCGTAGCTTCTCTCCACGACGGATCGGAACAACACGTGCTCGCGCCAGAAGAGAACATCAATGAACCTGACCCATTCTCCGCATATGGCTGGCCAGACCATGTCGCCGAAGATACCATCCTCGCGGCCCTGGCAGCGAACCCCGACCCCGTCGACGCCCTGCTCTCTCTCCGGCCCGGGCTGGCGGGACACCTCGCCACGTCCAGGCTGATCCATGTGCTCGACGAGGCCAATCCGAGGTGGCTGACGGAGGGCGACAAGATGCGGCTGCGGCGGGATAAGAAGAAGTTCATGGACATTACGGACCACCAGGAGCTGTATGCTGATGGCGTCGGCGCATGGTCTGGGAAAGCCAGTACGTGTACTCCTTGTGATTGTGGCATTCTAATGGTAGAGTTGTCGTGATGCTGACATGTTGTCTGTCCACCCAGACCTCCCCAAGTTGACCCACCAGAGCCTCGTCAAGCCACTCTTCTCCAAGGTCTCGACCTCCCGCATGCACGACGTCCTCAAGCACCTGTCGAGCTACTACAACCGCTACTTTGGCGGCGAGACCGGCGAGGAGTCCTCCCAGTGGCTGCACGACCACATCGCCGAGATCATCACCAAATCGCCCTTCCACACCCACATCAGCCTCGAGTTCTTCACGCACCCGTTCCCGCAGTCGTCCATCATCGCCCGCTTCGAGCCCAAGGTCCGGGACCACTCCAAGCCCCTCACCATCATCGGCGCCCACCAGGACTCGGCCAACTACCTGTTCCCGCTGCTGCCAGCCCCGGGGGCCGACGACGATGGGTCGGGCACGGTCAGTATCCTCGAGGCGTTCCGGATCCTGGCGACAAGCGGATTCATACCGAAAGAAGGGCCGGTCGAGTTCCACTGGTACGCGGCCGAAGAGGGAGGATTACTAGGCAGCCAGGCCATAGCGGCGTACAAGAAGAAAGAGGGCGCCACCATCGGGGCCATGATGGAATTCGACATGACCGCCTTCATCGGCCGCAACGCGACAGAGAGCATCGGCTTCATCAAGACCGACGCCGACGGGCCCCTGACCAAGTGGGCCGTCGACCTCAGCACCGAGTACATAAAGTCCATCCCCACCAGCGTCTACGAGCTGATGCCGGGTGCCGGCTCCGACTACATGAGCTTCTCCAAGGTGGGCTTCCCCGCCACTTTTGCCTCGGAGGGTAATCCTGTCGCCGGCGGGTTCCCTGGGGAGTTTGACCCTTATGTGCACACGGCCAACGACACGATCTACGTTGACGATGAGACGGGCCATTTCTCGTTTGACCACATGGCGAGGTTCACTGAGCTGGCGATGGCGTTTGCTGTTGAGCAGGCCGGCTGGGATAACAGCTGGAGGTAGATCTGGTTTGGATATATAGCACGAATTGAATGTATTATGACTCTGCAAATCTCGGAGGGGCCGACCATCCGACCGGGCCGGGGCGCTCTCGGTAGCATTGGACAGCCCCGGCCTGTTTTTGTGTCTCAATGGACCGGCGCGACGACATCTGGCAAGCCATGACTCGGTCGCCACACGTTGAACTTTGCTAAATTCAAGCGGAATCCTCCTGCTATTGTACACTAATTGCTCGTTTCCCAGCAGCGGTCAGCGCTAGATTGTGGGGGCCGACCAACACCTGCATTATGCTGGGGCCAGCGGATCCTGCTGGATTCTAGCGCGCGCAGCCGCTTTGACTATTGAAGAATTAGCCATGTGTCGAGCTCCTGCAGAGCTTATGGTGTGGGAAAGCTGAGTTTCACGATCCAACAGCCTTATATCAACACGTCACGTCGCACCTAATCTGGGGTTTTGTATTTCAGAGGTGCAAGCGCCCCGAATCTGTCCTTACCAACACAAACGACCAAGCTTTCTACCAAGTCGCCGCACTGCAGGAAGGATGACCGCCACAATGAGTGAAACAAAAGTCGTCAAATCGCTCAGCATGGGCAAGGTAAGTCCCGACAACCCACCCAGCGCGCCTTCAAAGAGAAAAACCTATCCTAACAACCACACAGGGCATAACCCTAAACCTAATCTTCGACCCATCGCAACCAGAGGACTCCCTCACCCGGTGGACGTCCGAGGGCATCGTCGAGGGCCGCCCGGGGGACGACGTCTTCGAGGTCCCGCCCCACTGGCACAGTAGCCACTCCGAGGTCATGGACGTGCGCGAGGGCCGCATCCAGGTCACCATCGACGGCGTCACGAGTGTTGTCGTCGCTGGGGAGAAGGCACACATCCCCGCGGGCGCGGTGCATTCGATCAAGGGGTTTCCTGGGGAGAGGGTTGTTGTGCGGGAGAGCGCTGATCCGGCTGGGGAGTATAAGCATCTGTGAGCATTTCTCTCCTTTTTTTCTCTTCTCCTTCTCTTGTGCCCGTGTTAGCTGAGCTACGCGCTGTATTGAGCTGGATTTTTGCTGATGCGTAGCTTTGCTGCGTGTTAGGTTCTTCGCCGACTTGCTTTCTCAGAGCTGGCCGTCTGGGTTTTGGCATACGATGCGAGTATTCTACGATTGGGATGCGTATCCGGCGATGGGGCTTTACTTTAAGTTTTTTGACGTTGCGGTGAGCTTCTTTGCCCTCTTTCCGTGTCTATGTGTTTGTACTGACTGAGAATGGCACCTAGTTTGTCACGGTGTTTGGAGGCATTGCGAAGCTGTTTGTGGAGAAGAGACGGGGGAAGCTGGATTAGAGCTGGTATACTTGTGGCTGCTAGATTTCTCTCTATACCCGCTATAATCCCTATGGAAATCCGCTACGATCTTGACTTGGATAGAATAATCGATCAGTGTTCATGTGCCTCCGCCTCCGCCTCCGCCTCCGCCTCAGCTTCTGCCTCAGCCTCCGCTTCGAGTTCTTGCTGGTTCATATCAAACTGGCGAGCCTCGACCCGCGACTGTCTTAACATATCGTCTAGCTCCTCCCTGGTCAAGTTCGCCATGTTGTCATCGTCACTGTCCTCCAGCTCCTCGGTAACCTCGAGCAGGCTGCGCTCATCCCCACCCCCCGGGAACATGCGATTCCAGTACTTCTTGAGATACGGCCTCGGGTACTGCAGCCCCTCAAACGCACCAAGACACCCGTGCGCACACAGCGCTCCCACATGACGAGCGACCGGGCGTACTCCCTGGGGTCCCTGTTGTACTCCCGTACCATGGACTATTTGTATTCTTTGAGTTCCTCTACTAAGCTGGAACGGCAATGAGTGTCCTATAAGGACCAAGAACGATGTGTCTTATAGACGATAACAGTGAGATTCTCTATGCAACGCTTTAAACAGTGACTTTCCAATCTACTTCTGCAAATCAGTGTTCTGTTAGATGCCGTGGCTGCTAGTTATAACATCTGAGTTCCTGTTCATGCGGCCACCCATGACCTCTTTATTGCTGATTTGGGGGAACCAACTGGCGCGGCAGATGCAAGCGTTCCTGTCGTCAGTTTTTCCTTCATCAGCTGTGACACAAAAGCGTATCCCTTATTTCGTGTTACCAGTATGTCGTGAATGGACACCTTAATTTCCCTGATTTAATTACTCCTCCGTCGCTGGAGAACGTTCGCTGGTATTTGAGCCAACATGGATCTTCTCCAGCTGGCTCGCAGCCAGGTCGTGCTCAATCTTCAACTTCAGCTCAGTGATCTTCTGCACCGTTGGGTCGCCCGTAAAGACTTTCCGGCTCACTTGGATAGTACTTAGAACGTAACCCAGGACATCGAGTGCCTCCTCATACCGCCCCTGGTGGCGGAGGAAACCAGCAAGGTTTCTCGCCTTTTTCAGCGTTTGTGGATGATCTCCCCCGAGCACCTTCTCATTCAGCATCAAAACTTCTTTACCCAGTGTAATAGCTTCATCACATCTTCCCACGTTCGCCAAGTATACTGCCAAGTTCGACTTTGCGATCAAAACTGTCCGATGTTCCGGCCCATGGATTTTGGTTCTGATTCTCATGGACTCCATCGAAACTTGCAATGCTTCATCGAACCTCTTCATAAGGGTAAGCACATGAGCTAGACTGCCCATATAGGTGACGGTGTCGATACTGGTACTCCCGTTCACCTCCTTACTAAGCCTCACAGCCTCCCTTTGCATAGCCTCGGAATCCTCCAACTCCCCCTGCTTGGCAAGGAATCGCGCCAAGTGACTCAGAGCCTGGATGGTATATGGTTGGTGAGAGCCGAATACTTCGCGGTAGTGGTTGAGAAGTGCGTGTCCCATATCAGCCACTCCCTGGCTACCAATCTCAGGCGGATAGACGGCTGCACTATGAGTGAGTGATGCAAAGTAAAACCTCATACTCAACCAAGTGTCGGGGTGTTCCGATCCTAAGTAGCTCTGTCTGATCTCAAGAGACCTCTTATAGCGTCTCTGCACGTCTCCCAGGTTATCTCCTACCCGATCAATGTAACGTCCGGTGCGGAGCAGCAATTCGGCTTTTGCCAGATCGGACCCCTTCTTGGAAATGTTGAAGCTTTGTTCGAGAAGGAGGTCAGCGTGGGGAAGCAGGCTCTGGCAGCTCTCCAAATACTTATCATCCCAAGTATCAGGCAGAGCCGGGAACCACATTGTCACCTGATCCAGCACCCGGAGCGCCCACTTCTCGAGCTGCGCCGGTCCGTTTTGCTCGAGCCACAATTTCGTGGTCACCTGTATGAGCCTGTGCGTGCTATAGCTATTCCCCGCCTTATTCACATCCAACAATGAGAATGCCTGCAACACTGCAATGCTCTCTTCAAACTCAAAAGCATCTACATCGTCGCTCCGCAGAAGTCGTTCAGGGACACCGTGGTGCTGATAAAACCCCATGAAGCATAAAATTTCAGCAGCTTTGGGGTGGCTTTTCTGGATCCACTCGAAGGAAATCTGCCAGGTCCTTGCGACTGATTCCATCGTTTGTTCCTGTCTGCCATGGTCGAGGAACTCGTGGCTGAGAAGGCGGCTCCTCGAATTTTCATCTCTGCGATATAGTTCCAGATACTGCTCCACCGACTGTCTTCTTTTCATGATGAAGGATATGGCCTGTGTTATGGCAAGTGGGATGTGGCCAAGCTCTGAGAGAAGTTCGATGAGACTAGCCTCCGGCGGATCTGGTCCTAGTCTTTTCCGCAGCAGATCCAGGCCTTCTTCTGTCATCAACAAGTCCACCGAGATCGGAGTCGCCGGACTGGCCAGGTCGAAGGCCACATCTCGTGTTCTTGACGTGAAGAATAGCTGCCCGTGTGAGCAGCGTGGAAGAAGTTGGGAAGGGGCTTTGTCGTTGTGACACTTATCACGGAAGAAAGCCATTTCGTCGTCCACGTTGTCGATGATCATGACCCAGGGGTCAACGATTTCGGTCTCTAGCCAGTTTTTGACAGACATGAGACTGTCTTGCTGAGCATCTTCGCAATCGCTGAGGCCGAATTCCTTTGCCATGCGCTGGAATGATTCCTCGAAGCGTGCTACTGTGGCTGCGTTCACCCAGAATACAGCGTTGCTTGGCTGTTTATGGCGTTTCCGGAAGCAATACTCGAGCGCTATTTGTGACTTCCTGGGCACCATGGATATATTAGCGGAAAGCTTTCCTTGTATGTTCATTTGTTCCTCAGAAGATGGAACTCACCCGATGCCTCCCAATCCATAAAGGGCCACCTTTGGCTGACTCCCCTCAGACACCTTGAAAGCCTGATCAATCTGACTGAAAAGAGAGTCTCGGCCCACAAAATTTGGATTCCGATCGAATGGAACAAGCCAGAAGGCTTTCTTCACCGCCGACTCGGGCCGAGTATTTCCGATAGAATGATAGAATGTCAAGGTTTGGAGATGTTGGCTCAGTATCTCCGAGGCTTTCTTCACCTTACCATCAGTCGCCAAGCTTTGGATAGCCTTCTTCCTGCGCTCCCATTTGGAGGCGTCTGAGGCAGGGAGTACACTATCCAAGATGTCACTCAGCAGCTTCACCTGTCCGTGACACGCCTGGACAATGGGCTCAATAGCAGCCTTGGCTCTTTCGTCAAGCTTTCCAGAGTCCGCCCGGTCCTTGATTCTCCTTAGCCCGTCGATGATGACTGGTAACTGCGTCTGGACCTGTATGAGGGCATTGTTGCCGTCCTTGAGGTTGTCACTGAACTCGTTCAGCCGGGACACGACCTTCTGAGCGAAATCAACAAATGCTATGATGCTGCTCGCTAAGCCAATGGCGGCAAAGGCCTCTGCCATTACGCCCTGCCAGCTATCGAGGGGAAGTACTAGGTTGACAGTTGCTATATCAAGGGAGTCACAGTGGGCAGACAAGGTGAGGGGTTTAGCTGAAGACAGGCATGGTTTGTGTGGCACTTGTGAGATTTTAGGTAAGCATTTCGTGGCCACGATGATTCGTTCAGTTTTTGCCTAGTCCTGCTTGACGTGCATGTTGTGTCAAGGTGGAACCGCTAATGATTAGGCCATTTGCTCTCCTTTTCATCCAAGAGCAAAGAACAGGACTTCCCATTGAGTGCAGAATTCCAGAAATACTGAAGGATTTAATCCAAATAACATCTGGACGGCGTGCGGAGCTTTCGTGGATTTTGTCTAGTGAGCCCCTGCAGTCTCCAAGGCAATTATGGCCGAGAGTCTTTTCCGTGACCTACATTGGTGCGTCTGCCGGCTTCTTGCCTCAAAAGTCAACCGCCAGAGCGAAATAAGACGTTCAATTTAAAAGAAACGGCATACTCTCGAGCAGAGCGCTGTCTATGAAAGGGGGTTTGAATTCTGGTACGCGAACTCGGAAAGGAAAAGTGCTTACATAAGACCCGTTTTGGCCCCCTCGCGGTTTCTAAATCTGGAGCAGGCCTCAGACCCCCAGCTAACCCGGCTCCGCTTTGTCCTCCACCTCGACTCATCCATCTGAATCCTGGACTTCAGCTCAGGTCGACTCACCACGCCTCACATGGCCTTGATGGCCTTCTGACCCGCAGGCCAGCACTCTCGTCACCGCGGACTCGTCATGGCCGACATGTCTGCGGACTCACCACTTCACACGCCCACCTTCACATGGAGTCGAAGCCCTTCAACGACAGGCTCTGGATCAGACTCCTCGTCCTTCTCGCCTACAAGACCGCGACTCAGAAGCACGCCAACCGACTGAACTTCACCAACAACCCAGGCCGTGTCGTCTTCATCTCGCCGAGATGCTGCATCAAGTCCACTCCCTTCACCAGGCTCGCTGAGGCCAGCGCCATGCAGTTTGTCGCCCAGCACACATCAGTGCCCGTGCCCAAGGTCTACTCGGCATTTGAGCGCGACGGCCGGGCGTACATCATCATGGAGCGGATAGACGGGGAGAACCTCGCGGAAGGATGGAACCGCCGGTCGGACGAGTCCAAGGCCAGGATACTGGAGCAGCTCAGGGCCTTCGTGCAAGAGCTCCGGGGCATCCAGCCGCCGTCCGGAGTCGGCGTCGCAAACGTGGGCGGAGGCCCCATATTTGATCACCGTCTGCCGTGTAAGTCGCTGTGGGGTCCATTCCCCACCATCCAGGACTTTCACCGCGAGCTCCGGGGAGGCATCGCGGCGGAGGACATTCAGGACGACGCGTCGTCGCCGGGGGTCAAGGACATGGCTTCGTTCCACGAGCAGGCCTGGAAGGACCCTGTCTTCACACACGGCGACCTGAGCAGCTCCAACATCCTCGTCAAGGGCGACAAGGTGGTCGGCATCGTGGACTGGGAGACTGCAGGGTGGTACCCGCCTTATTGGGAGTACACGTCCGCGAAGCACCCGAACCCGCAGAATCGTTGGTGGCAGGACGAGGTGGACAAATTCATCACTCCTGCGCCTGGGGCATTGGAAGCCGAGACGATTAGACGAAGGTTCTTTGGAGACTTTTGAAGTGATCAGATACACAAGTAATACAATATTCTCCAATATCGCCACAAACGCCCCGGTGGGTGCCTGACCTATCTTTTTTTTTATCCTACACCGCAGCCAACGCCGAAGTCCCGCTCCCAAGCTGGCCTCTGTACAGCATCAATGCCGACATCAAGCAACGACCTCCTCCCCGCGCAGCAAGTCGTAGGTCGCCACACGGCTCATATCAAACCAACCCGGCGCAGCCTTCCCATCAAACCGGTGCTCCCTCTCCTTCCCCTTGACAAACTCCATCGCCGCCTCCCCGGCCTCCTTCCACCCAGCAGCCGACGAGCGGCCCCCCGACAGCGCCTTGGCGTCGGCGCGCAGCATGTCGAGCGCCTCGCGCAGCCACCAGACGCAGTTCCAGCCGGACTGGTTGTCGCG
This sequence comes from Diaporthe sp. PMI_573, assembly GCA_021399435.1. NCBI lineage: Eukaryota > Fungi > Ascomycota > Sordariomycetes > Diaporthales > Diaporthaceae > Diaporthe > Diaporthe sp. PMI_573. The sequence continues at coordinate 206,300 of JAJTUP010000007.1, read as the reverse complement.
GACGGGCACCTCGCGCAGCACGGACGCGACCCGCTCGAGGTTTGCGACCTTGCCGATGATGACGCGGACCAGGATCATGGCCGTCGGGTTCATGCCGATGTCGCGCTCCTCGAAGACCCAGCGGCTCTGGGTGCGGCCGTCGACGGTCGTCATTGTTTCTTTCACGTGGAACCGCTTGCCTTTTGAGTTGCTGTCTTCGTGTTTTGGGCCGACGAGGAGGGCCCAGTGGTATCTTTTGGAGAAATATGTTAGCAATGTTGCCGCATATCCGGGTGTCTGCACCACTTACTTGTCCTCGCCACCGGACATGACGCTGTCCCCGCCCCTGGCATATAGTGCGATGTATAGCCTGTCCTTGTTGGACGGCCTCATGTAGACTGGGACGGCGTGCGGCATCTTCCCGGATCACCAGCCGAAAAGTAACAAGAAATCATTGATGAATATGGAAACGAAAAAAAAGGCCTTTGTGCAACAGTCAAGACGACCAGCGACTGGTGTTGTGAAGGAGAGAAATACAGTACTGTGCGTACGAAAGAAACGGAAATAATCACGGATGAGAAGGCCGTCAAGGCATCAGACCAGCGGTGACCGTCTTCCTGTCCTGTACCGTGTGGCCACAATCCTCCTTAAGCGGAGACTACCGACAAAACAAACATGTCCGAACAGGCCATCAGTCAAACTCAGGTGGTCAGCTCAGGACCATATAAGGGATATCTACTCGGTTTGTTAGATATTATCCATGGCGGGATCAGCACATGGTCTGGTAGGTCCTAGCTATGTCGGGATCTAATAATGTGTGTGCGTGTCGGTAATATTCCTGGCCAAGGGGGAATAGTGACGTGGGGGTGCTATTCCTGAGTGATTCCGGCCTGGGCGGATGGGTGTTGGAGCAACTCCGAGCATATCGATGGGAGGGCAGGCAGGCCGCCGGGGAGTTGGCCCGAAACATTGTTTCAAGTGTCGGGGAGTTTGTGGCCACTTTGGCTCGATCCAAGACTCTCCGGGAAGACTGTGTGTGCTTCCCGCCTGCGGGCATGAGTCCTGAAAGCTTAAATCCTAAAATAAAAACACACATGTGCGAGAGACCCTGAGAAAGTCACATTAATATATCCCTGGTGCAGGTGGCGTAAAGATGGGCTGCTGTGCCGCATTCCCACTCCATGTCGCTTATGGGAGAATTTGGCTGCGGCTGTCTCATGGCCGCGGCACTTGAGGCCTGTTTCCGAATCCTTCGAATCCTGATCGAACACAGGCAACACCCAGCCAACACCGCATATAGAAACAAATAAATGAACCGGCCTATAAGGAAGGGACAGTTGGTGCCAGCTGGGATGACAGTTCACTGCCCACTACCAACCACAGCCAATAAGGGTGTCGTCTGGTGTGTTCGGGCTATCACCACAAGGTCGTAGTTCCTGAAACACCCGGGCTGGAGTTGGGATGAGCGTCACATTATACTAATCAATCAAGGTTGTCCGAGGCGTCACTCCGAGCCCGCGACTGTATTGGCTCAGTCAATATGGAACAGACCGGTTCAATCAATTCGTGACGGACAAGAACAAGAGCCTCAGTATCCCACGCTGTCGTCACAAATTAATCGTGACGTTGTAAGTGATGTCTCCCTCCAATCTCACCGTCCGTCCCAAGTACACAAACACCCCGACCGTCCCAGCCGGCGCAGTCACATTACACCGCAGCACATCGCCACCCTCACTCTCCGGTACAACAACCTCCCAACTAGCCTCCAGAACCCCAAACGCAGTAACCACCCGTCCACCCGCCCTCGTCAGCCCCATCAAAACACCAGCAGAAACATCAACAACCCACCGCGCATATCCAAACCCCGCAACCCCATCCGCAGGCCTCAACCCCAGCACCCGCTCCGTAAGCACATACGTCGCCGCGCCGCCCCAAGGGTGCGCAAGGCTCGTGAAAAGCCCCAGCCCAGGGTCCCCAGCCTGCGAGACGTACTCCCAGCTCGCGCCGGTGGCCGTCGTCGTCGTGGTCCGGCTGCCATTGCCCAGCATGGCGCCCCACAGCGAGCGGACCAGCGCGCCGGCGGAGCTGACAAAGCCGGCGGCGGCCCCCTTGGCGGTGTTGTCGTTTTGGGATGAAGATGCCATGGCGGCCGCCGTAAGCAGCGCGTCGAGGAGGAACCCGTTTGTGTTGGGGGATATGTTTGCCGAGTTGACGTTCGCGGCCGTCGAGTCGCGGTAGCCTGGGTACAGCTTGAGCCGTTCCTCTGTCCCGGCTAGGGTGCGTGCTGCTCGGGATTGGTCCGCTACGCCTGAGGTTATGCAGAATGCGGTCGAGGCTATGGAGATGCCGGCCGGGTCGGCGGCTTGTTGGATGTATACGCCTTGCGCGTCGTCCCACAGTTGCGCGTTGATAGCGGCCGCGAGCGAGTCCGCTGCTGAGGTCCAGGATTGCTGCGACGAGGTGTCATTGAGGGCTGTTGCGATCTCGGCGAGGCCTCGGAGTGCCTGGACCGCGAGGCATGAGACGGCTGAGCCCCCTTCTGGCGGACCGAGAAACGCAACGGGGACGTGGACGAGCCCATCCGCCGCACTTATGGTGCTGAGAAGGAACGACACGGCCTTTTCCCAGCGGGGCCATGTGTCTGCCACGAAAGCCAGGTCGTTCGAGTGCTGCACGTAGCTGTGGAGGCTCGCGAGCCCGAGGAACTGGTAGTCCACCAGGTCGCCCGTGGTGTTGTACGTGCCCGAGGGGTCGTATCCCAGCGGCGGGTTGAGAGTGAGCTCGCCGTCGTCGTTCTGTGTGTCGACCAGGAACTGTAGTGTTCCCCTTGACAGGTCGTTGCGCGACGTGCTTGTGGCGATGATGCGTGCCGTGTGGTAGAAGTCACCCAGCCAGACTGTTCTGTCGCGCTTTGGTCCGTCTAGGCATACTGAGCCCACATTGGCTTGGGTCCCGTACTCAGCCAGCACATCCGGGGAGGTCATGCTGTTGGAGTAGAGCGCTGCTCCGGTGGCCGTGTCGGTTACGGCCACGTTGCGAACATACGCTGCATGATCCTGCCATGCACCGAAACCAAAGGTTCCGCTGGTACTTATTGTCCCTCCGACGTAGTAATCAGTCAGAGAGACATTAAATATCAGCTGCTGACTGAGGGAGACTGACAGGTGCCCGCTCTGTGAGAGGGAGGTCGACAGGTTGTACCAGGATCCCTCGCTCACCGTAAACGGAACAGGAAAATAGTCCAAAAGGTACGACCTTACGAGCGACTGATTGACGAAATTGAACCCGTAGCCAAGCAGTATCGAATTTGGCTGAAGGAATGTCCTGTCTGTGTTGACAAAGGTGGTCCCCTCGGGCAGGTCGCTGACGAGCATCAACTGAATCGCCGTCGTCCTCTCTGCGCTCGCAACGCTCCACCAGACGCCGGCTCGAGCAATGTTGGTCTCGAAGTCCAATGTGTAGTTGGCAAATCCAGTGGCTCCAAGTGTAATGGAAGGCTTCGTCGACCGGACCAGCACCCCTTTGTCCGAATCCACTTCCCACACTGCACCCTGTGACCCTTCTTCCACACACGCAGTCGATGCCGCCACCGCACCTAGTTTCCACACCTCGTTGAACGTCTCGTCACTGCTTTCAAAGGCGCCGGAGAGCTCACCCACCGCAGTAGTGTCTACTGTGGTTTCGAACCCCACACTATGGAATGATATACTTCCATTCGTGAGCAACTTGATAGATTCCCACCGCTGCCCACCCTGGAGCAATAGCGCGACGAGGCGGCCCACCTCGGTCACATTGAACGTCTCGGCACGAAAGCTGTTGGAAAGCATGGGCGAGAAGAGGAACGGGCCGTCAGACCACGGGTCGCTCAGGCCCGCGAACGGCTCGCTGTACCTCACCTCGATCTGAACCGGCTGGCTGAGGCTGGAGACCGCGAAGAAGGCGTACCCGGCGCGCTCGATCCCATAGTCTAGGGTGGCCACTGGTGTCTCCTCATTCAGAGTGAAGGCCGCGACGTTGCTGGTCTCGAGTGAGGGTGCGCTACCCAGGGCAAGGCCCACTGGGATAACATCTGACGATCTGGTGTTGGCTCGGTCCGGTCAGCAAATGCTTGGTGCATGTGGGTTGCCTCGTCCGCAAACGGCAGGGTCCACGTAAACATACCCACGTGCCAGCGTCGCCGCCAATTCGATCGCCACTGCTGCGAGGGCTGGAGACTTGAATCCACCTGAATATTTCATCGTTACAGGAGGATTGTTGGGTCTCAGTATTTGTGGCGAGACCAACGGGGACAGAACCACCTGGTCGGCCATCTTGACGTTCTATGCACAATGGCTGATGTGCATGTCAGTGTAGCATTGAAGAGGACAAGTGCACGGTACATTGGCTGGTTGGGGACTGGGGCAAAGCGTATGCTTCTATCTCCGTGTGATATGACATCAGTCACGAGAATCGTCCACTAGCCGCACACCGCTTAAAGTCCACTCAACGAGACAGCAATCGACATGCCCCACGAATATGGGCAATGGAGGAATATCGAGACCCAGTTCACGCCTGGATCTTGACTTGAGGCAAACCTACTCCGCTCGATGGAGCTCTGTTCCGCTAACTTGCATCTTCTCAGTTCCGATATTCTTTGTTCCGCCCACATGCCGAACGTCCTACCCCACGTTCTGTAGTGCATGCCAGGGTATGGCACAACAAAAGAGACGGTCTGCAACCCTAAGTATGCGGAGCAGGTTGTGGGATAGCTTCTGGCCCGACTGCATGATCCTGCGCCTATTCATACATGCTAGTCTGCCAGCTTGGTGATTCCAGGGACTGTCTTGGGATCATCACTGCAATTCCCACGTTACCGAATTAGACCCCCTCGTCCAGACAAGTCTATGCTCAAACCAGAGAACTCCCCGGTGAGAGGACAAAACTCCTCATTGGTAAGGACTCAGTTGATCACGATTGGTAACGAAAGTCGAAGCAAGGGGCAAGCAGCATGCCCTCATATATCAGGGACAGCATACTTCAATATGCGGCAAGCAGGAGAGTTTTAGACCGTCTGTAAAGTACGTACCAAGCCTCATAAGGCAGCGGAGACGGGCATTGGAAGTGCCTGATCCTCCCAGCTGTCATGAATGCCAACAGGTCCAAAAGGGTAACCACAAGGCATGCTTTTCATGGGATCGAAACATGAACAGGTACATACTACCAATTGTGAAGATGAATTCATAGTTTCTCACTGGTGGAAGTCGGACAAGGCAAAGAGAAAACCGCCGCGTTGAATGATGACTGGGTGGGATTATCTTTACTATGAACCAGGTCATTTAAATCATTCTCTCTGGGTTGGCCATTTGGGCACCTCAAGACCCGCAATAGGGCTTTGTCACTTGCGGCACTCGTGTCGAACGGTCGCATTGGAAGTTCATCCCATGTGCTGTATTTGGTCAGTACCTAGTAACAGAGCCACAATCTTGGCAGACGAAACTTTCTGATCAATAAAGTTGGGTTTCTTGGCAGGATTTACATTGGTGCCTCCTGTGAACCCGCTTATTGATTAACTGGGCACACCACATGCGCTAATAAGGTTTGCAGCGGTCTGTATGGTTGCTTGTGCGGATGTGTTCCGTGAAAAGATCCGTATCTTCGATTGTAACACTTATTTCCTGAATCGGGAGATTGCTACTAGTACAGACATTCCCGCTCCTTGTCTTGAGATATGCATCTGCTGACCGTGGGGGAATGGGCTGGTGTGTTCCTTCGTAAACCGACAGGGACCGGTGTATTGAGTAAGACGACACCTGCATGAACCAAGGTGAATTCCACTAAACACTAAAGTCTCCTGCTCATCGCTGAGCTTGTTGAACTGCGGGTCAACGGAACACTCGGCTTACCAAAGTGCAGAAATGGGCGACTGCGCAAAGTTACACAATGATCAGAGTGAGACATTCGTGCTCCAGCTGAATATATCTTCCAGCTGGCCCTCGGCTGCTTGATCACACCTTTCAAGTTTGGTAGTCGTCGTGAACAGCCAGCAGAGAAGTCATGAATACTTTAGGTGCGCTCGCGGGGATTTACCTCTTCATACAAGCTGGCTATGCCGGCTTCATCCCACCAACTGCTTCACTGAGCCCCCGGCAGACCGGCCTGCTCGACTGCCTCGTTAACAAATCCGTACCACTGACAGTCTCGACGAGCGCGGACTGGCCCGATTTCGTCAAGAGCTACAACATCCGTCTTCAGTACGACCCAGCTGTCATTATCATCCCGGAAACAACCGAGCAAGTCTCCAACTCCGTCGTCTGCGCTTCCCTACATGGTATCAAGGTCCAGGCCAAGTCAGGGGGTCACTCATACGCCTCAACAAGCTCCGGTGGCAAGGATGGATCTATGGTTGTTGACCTGAGGCACTTCCAGAATGTCACAGTCGACGAGGCTACTGGTATCGCGTCTGTTGGTAGCGGAACGAGGCTGGGTAACATGGCTCTCGCGCTTAATGATAAGGGGCGAGCTCTTGCACATGGAACCTGTGCTGGTGTTGGCGTAGGTGGTCACTTCACCCTGGGTGGGTATGGGTACACCTCTCGAGCCTGGGGTATGGCGCTGGACCGAGTCGTTGGGCTGGATGTGATCCAGGCGGATGGCAAGGTTGTTCATGCCTCGGCGGAAGAGAATCCAGATCTATACTTTGTAAGTGATTACGGATTAGAGGATGCCGCGAAATAATCACCGCCGCTTGCAAACTAACCAGACCCCATAGGCCATGCGCGGTGCTGCTCCATCCTTCGGGATCGCGACGAACCTCTACCTTCAGACCCAGCCAGCTCCAGCTGTCACTACCTATTTCGGATTCTCGTTCCCCGGAGCCGCACCCGCCACGAGTATCGATACCGCTGTAGCGTCGTTTATGCATCTCCAGAACATGGCCCAGAATGCCTCAGTTACAACACGCGACCTAAGCTTTGGAATAACCCTCGGTACTAATAGCTTTGAGGTTCGTGGGGTATACCTCGGCTCAGCAAGTGATTTCAACAGTAGCATATCGCCGGAGCTCTTGCGCGGATTACCTCAGCCTTCGTCACCAACCACGGTCCAGGCACTCGATTGGCGCTCCAACTTAAAAGTCCTGAACGGAGGCAGCCTGGTCGTGTCCACCACTGAGCCCTACACGGCACGGGACAACTTCTTTGCCAAGAGCGTGGCGGTGCCAGAGCCCGGCTTCTCCGCCGCGGCGCTGAGGAGCTACATCGCCTACATCGCGAACCAGGGCGCGAACCCGCCGGCGCCCGTGTCGTGGTTCGCGATCATCAACCTAGACGGCGGGGCGGATAGTCAAATCAACGTCCGGGATGCGGACTTCTCTGCGTACGGTCATCGCAATCTCATGTGGACTATGCAGAACTATGGCTTTGCCGGGGCCGACGAGACATTCCCTGACGCGGGAATCGAATTTATGAATGGACTAAACAGCGCTATCACGGACGTCCTGGCTGATGAGGGGGTTCAGTATGGGGCCTATATTAACTATGCAGATCCGACCTTGGGTGCTGATGAGGCGAATCGATTGTACTATGGCGATGGATTGGTATCGAAGCTGAAGGGGCTCAAGGCAGCCCTGGACCCAGGGAATATTTTTGCCCATCCGCAATCCATCATTCCAAGTGCTTCAGCATATAGACAAGAGCGATAATTTACGTGGATTATCAAGAGTAATTTATCCAAATATTTGCCAGCACAAGTGACTCGGTTCTTTTGTTAGTTGCCTTCCAAAGTGGTTTCCTTGCAGAGTTGTCGTGGAGATACAATGTGCTCTGTCCTCGACCAACATAGGGTATTCATGCTGCTGCTGCCTACCTGTGTAAGCTCATCAATTTTACCAATGCCAACTTCAGGCAGCCATGTGATATGTTTTGTGGAGTCCAAGGACCCTGCCAACAGCCATTTGGGATCCAGTTGGAGCACCGCAAGGACCCACTGTAGTGCAAATTGATAGGGATTCAACGTTGCTTTCCCAACCACATTTCCCACGTCAGTCCTGATTCACCTACCTGTAGCTGTTATCCACCATCAAGGTCACAATTAATCATAAAGCTATATACCAACTGTGTCTCAAGATGACACCAGAGCCGACGAGACCAACCGTAGCGTCCGACGACAAGGCGGAGGCCCGCCAGTTGACAGTCGGCGATCTGGGCCAACGGCATCGCGACGTCCTCACTCGCGCCGTTTTCAATGTTTTGTCCACGCCGGCTGCCGAGACCACTTTTGCCCAGATCATCGATGGTGCGCCACTCAGTCAGAATGTTCGAGACGTCCCCGGTTGGATCTACCCGCGAGACCACCCTGTTCGTACCCAACATCTTGAACTATGCCCCAGGGTCTTGGACAGGGCCAAGCACAGCCGCAGCACTTTTGATCTGAATGAGTTGAGATTTGACTTCCGCGTATGAAAGCAAATTCACTACACGCCTCTTCCCCGTTTCTTCTTCCCCTAAATTCCAAGCTCCAACCCTGAGCAATGTGCTAATGTGGTCTATCCAGCTTTTCCACAAATACCAAGCCGCGTCACCTGGTTCAAGGGCTTTCAAAACCTGCTTAGTCGAGATGACGGCCATTGCTATCCACCATATTGCAGTCTATTTATATACGCTTGATCTAGATCTAGGCAATCACCAAGAACTTGTTACATGGGTAGCCCCAGCAAATGATACAGTTTTCTACCGATACTATGCAAGTGGCAGACTGCCTAGCCTCTTCCTTCATACACAATATCGGGATCTTGAGCAATATCCTAATGGAGCTGCCGATATGGTGGGATACTGGGCTGAGGCGCAGATCTTTGGCGGTGTCGTGCTGTTTGACCGACGCAAGCCCCGCGACCGCGAGCCTCATGAGGATGTATGTTAACTTTATTTTGTTGTTCATCATTTCTTGTTGTCTTATCTTTCATAAAGGTGCTATCTATCCATCTGATAAAAACTAATATGAAAGACACAGCCTGAAGCCGTTTTCTTCCACTCAAATCACAAGGATGTTACCTATAGGATCTGGCAGCTGCTCGACACACAAAAGAGGGACCTGTTGGACCTCCTGCTCTCCAACTTAGACATTGATGGAAACAGAGACAATGGCGTGCGCTGTGTCCTACCGATGTATCCTGATCAAAGAAATATGACAAGGGTCGACCCGGAGGAGCCGATCTACGAAACGGGCATATATCGAGACCTCTGGGAGCGCAAGCCTCTTGGCGACGATGACGGCGACCGACGGTCACACTGCTGCTCGTACAACAGTCTGGATTATACTAGCAGGGCTGACTATATGAGATCCAGGGAAAGAAGTTCGGCTCGGACGGCAGCTATAGATGAGAGATGGGAGGCTGAAGTCGAAGCGGAAAGAGAGCAGGAGGAACGCGCGGCAGCAGCTGAGCAACAAGGAGAAACAGAAGACGAACTTGCGAAGACCTTGAAAAAGGAATAGACTATTATTGAGTCTCAAGTAACTACATCCGATTTGAGGGACTAGCACAAATATCAGCAATACCGGTTACATTGAGGTAACTAGGAGTATAGGCCCTTTTTTGCTAAGCTTCAATTACGTTATCTGGCGGCCGCTTCTAGATTCAAACCAGCCCATGTCAACTCCATGTATCACTCATGGGAATGCCAGCGCCCCATCAGTGTTTGTAAAGGACGCGATGCAGGACACAAGTGCTTGGGAATTCAATCCTTCGTGCCCAAGCCGCTACTCATGCAATTCGGGTCGCACCAGCTGTGCACGAGATGTTGGATATGAGGTCTGACATCGTCAGCATGTACCCACATTTCCAAGCTCGGTTCGGGCTATCTGGGCTTCCCCTCGCAGGATTTGCTTAGACTTGGAGATTTTAGACCGACATGTCACCGACGAGCCATACAGATGTTGAATAGGCGCCACTGACGTTTGTCGCCCGAAAGCCGCTAACGTGCCCAAGACGCCCGCAACTGGTGTAAGGCTCAACAGCCGTGGATAAGAATCACGGTGTTCGACGCTGAACCACCGGTTGCTAATTACTGTACCTTCCGTTCCACTCCAGGAAGGAACCTGTCTATCAAAGTCCGCGACCTATGTATTCATTTTGACCATGCAGCTCTGGTATGTACTCCTTGTGTTCTCGGCTACTGTGGATCTAGGCCACGGTTGGTTCTTCTTATATGCGCCATTTGATATTGCACCCAACGCGACCAATGCAGTGAGCACCGCTCCCAAGCTCAGAAACGGCCCCAGGCGTCAGCTAACAAATTACCAGTGTTCCCAATTAGGGGAATACAGCCCCGACTTGACTTTCTACCCGAACAGTACGGAGTATGCATCTCAGTCGGAAGGATACTGGGTCATTCAGAACAGGGAGATGCACCCATTCTGCCGTTTTGCTCCTCGCTCCGCTGAAGACGTCGCCTTCGCGATAGATGCCATCAGGAAAACAGGTAGCCGGTTCGCAATCACCTCTGGCCGCCACAGCGTCGTCCTAGGTGCGAACAATGCCCACAAAGGCGTCACAGTTGACTTCAACGCCCATATGCGGCGGGTCGAAATCGACGAGCCCAATTCTGTCGTGCGCGTCCAGCCTGGCGCCAAATGGGGAGACGTCTACGAGTACCTGGAGTCTAGGGGATGGATGGTCGTCGGCGGTCGTCTATCAGACATTGGCGTCGGCGGTCTGTTGCTCGGCGGGGGCATATCACATTACGGCCCGCGGAAAGGGTGGGGTTCTGACAATGTCCTCGCTTTCACTGTTGTGTTGGCCTCCGGAGAGATTGTCCGCGCATCACCGACGTCGCACTCGGATCTGTACTGGGTTCTCAAAGGCGGTGGGAACAGGTATGGCATAGTTGTTGAGTTTGAACTGGCCGCCTTCCGCTACGAGAACCCTCTTTTCGCTGGCGGGATACTGATTGACTCGGCGAACCTGAGCGAGGCAACACGTCGCCTGGCGATCTTTAATGATGAGGGTAGCCTGCGGGACGACGGCTTAACAGCAACGATGCCCTTCACATGGTCGGCGACAAATCCCAGTCGGACTGGTCTGTTGTTCTTGGCTGATAGCTACGGGCGAAACTTCACGAATAACGCATCGTCACCATTACACCCGCTGCAAGAGATTGCATCGCAGCCCGTTGGGACCAGCAGCCTCGCTTATATCAACGTTTCAACACTGTCCGTCGATCTCTTCTCCACCAATAACGCAAGTCGCTACGCCCAGACAGTCATGACTTTATCGAACGACCCTGTGGTTCTCCAAGCAGCAGTGGACGAGTTCGAGCGCCTCATACAGCCACTCTTCGCTGCCGATCCCGCGTTGGTCGCTCAGGCAATGTATCAGCCTATTACGTCAGCTATGTTTCAGCAAATGACGGATTCACCTATGAAGCTTGTAGACGGGCCAGTGTTTGTGTTTTTTCTGAGCTTTGTCTGGACGGATTCATCACGAGATCTTCATTATGAATCCAAACTTCAACAGATACACAAAGAAGTTGAATACAAGGTCAGACTCCTCGGAGGCTTTCGACAGTGGAAGTATTGGAACTATGCTGCGGGTTGGCAGGATGTGTATCGAGACTATGGTGACGACGTATATCACCGACTTGTACGCGCGGTTGATGCATATGACCCGGACCGGGTCTTTTTCTGGCTGCAGGAGATGAGTTTTGATTTCATATAAGTCTGATCGTCTTTTCTTGCTAGGAAGAGTTGTTACACTGATTCAAATACAAACGGATTACCCATGATGTCGATTGATGAAAATTTGCCCGAAGTGATGAGAGGGAATCCGCGGGTTCAACTGATCGACTCTGTCATCACCACAGCCATTATCATGGGATATTCTGGTACTTTAGGTCAAAGATGGTTTCAAAGAAGGTGCATAGATTTGTCGGGTGTTTGCAAATGTGGCGATTCACTTGCTGAGGAGGATTTGTCATCAAAACAAATCGTCCCCTCCTGGTGAGGAATAGGGATCCATAGTTATTCAATCTGATTAAGTAGAGACTAAACCAAAATGTGGCAAAGTATCGTAGTAGTGGGGTATCTTCTCATCCATTCATACTCTAGTCACTAACTCAATATCCAAAGTAAATCAGCAACATTACATCCACCCCAAAGCCAGCCTAGCAGCTACATGCGACCCTCAAATACCAAATCGAAGACGACCACCACTGCTTAGACACGAGCTGTGGTCGAAACAACGGGGTGCTCGCCCTTGGTCTCGCTGACCTCGTCCTCGTCTCCAGCCAGGTGGCGGGCCTTGGCCGTAGCAGCATCGCCACCAACGATGGCGGCGTCCCCGTCGAAGTACTTTGCGATCTCCTCCAGAGGCGTGTTCTTGGTCTCGATGAACCACTTCCAGACGACAAACGTCTCGACGGTAATCCAGCAAACGTAGACCAGGTAGTACTTCCAGGTGATGGCCTCCAGGGCGATGGGGTTGACGTATTGGTTGAACCAGAGGGCGATGTCGACGAACAGGAACATGACAGTGAGACCCTGTTGGGAAAATATTGGTTAGCTTCGACCTGTTCAAGGCACAGGAATTATCGGGCTGGGGAGGGCATACCTTGGCGCGGATCCTGTAGGGCAGAATCTCGGTCGAGTATGAAACAAGAAGACCGCAGAAGCCCAGGTTGTAGAAGATGAAGTAGATGAAAATGAAGACGATGACTGCATGGCCAGCGGCGGTGCTCTCTGTCTTGGCGTACTGGGCGGATCCAATGGTCTCAACGATGAAGGACACCAGCATGCCCGTGCAAGACGTGAGGAACAGCGGACGACGACCAATCTTGTCGACAAAGAAACAGATGCCGACGGCCGAGACGAGCTGCACGATGGAGAGATAACCATTGATCTCCAGCTTGGTCTTGTCGTCTGTGATTCCAACGGTCTCGAGCACTCCGGAGAGATAGTACGAGACCAGGGCGTTTCCAGACCACTGGGAGAACAGGCCAAAGCTGACAAGGATGAGGAGACGGTGGCGGTTACCGGGAGTTGACCAGAGCTCGCTCCAAGAAGTCTTCTCGTATTCTTGCTCGAGAGAGATGGTCTGGTAGATCTCGTGGTACTCGACACTGACCAGCTCGTCGTTCTCGTCGCCCGAAGCATGGTACTTGGTCAGGATGGCCTTGGCCTTGGCGTTCTTCCCCTTGGCGATCAGCCACCGTGGGGACTCCGGGACGAACCAAATGAAGAAAATCTGGAAAAGCGAAGGGATCGCCTGCAGAAGGCAGGGCACGCGCCAAGCCCAGTCACCCGCGATGTTGTTTGTCCCGAAGGATACCCAGGCGCCGATGAGGGAGCCGAGATACCAGAGAGTATTGTAGATGGTCGAGTAGATGGCACGGTGCTGCGGGTGCACAAGCTCTGCGATCAGGAGGGGAGCGGAGCCGTGAGCGATGGCGATGCCGAAACCGAGCAGGAGGCGACCCATGATGAACATGGCGATGTGGAAGCCCATGGAGAGCAGGGCAATTCCCACAAGCATGATGGCGCAACCGATAACCACTCCCATGCGGCGGCCGAGGATATCGGCACAGTACGGAACGATTGGGATAGCCAGCATCGAGCCCATGGCCATGGAAGCCGTCAAGAGACCCATGATGGAGGGGCTTGGGTGGTTGAAATAGTCCTGCCACTGGGTCATGCTCTGCAGACCGTTGATCAGGGAGCCATCGTAACCTGTGAAGTGCCGAAAGGTTAACGTCGAACAAATTGAGGTCCAAAACATTGATGGTCTTACCATTAGTGGCTGAAGTCAGCATGGCAGCCCACAAGAAAAGGTAGAGAGACCTCATATGCTTCGTCTTCCACCAAGTGATCTTGGGCCACTCACGGCCCGCAAGGGTGAAAGTTGTCTTGCCCATGTTGAAGTGCTCGGGTAGGCTTATCAATGTTGGTTTCGGCAAGACTCCCGGGTGTATTAACAAACGATCCACCAACGTGTAGTAAGGCTGGGCCAGAGAAGAAAGACTGGGAAGCGAAATTCAGGAAACAAAGATCAGCGTCCACGATGAGTGTCTATATACTTTTGCTCTGGACCTCGAATTTTGGAGGCAAGTTACCGCTCGGTCCAGAACCCCCACCTCTTATCCTTTGCGCCAACGACATGCATGTGCGTAGCAGTAAGGATCCGGCGAGGCAGGGGTTCGTCCGAGGTGGCACCCAATAGCTGACGGATCTCCTCCTCGCCGGGGCTGGAGTTGCTCACGCGGAGGATATGCGGAATGTCGGCTGCCGGTCCGCTCAAGCGATCAAGCCTTCTGGTGAACCTTTCTCCGCAAGCTGTCCCGAGTTCCCATCGCCCCCAGGCTGCATTACTCGAGTATTCCCCCAGTGCAGAGAGCAGTGTACGAATAGATGCCGATGGATGGCCGTTCAGCAAATTGGTGCTTTTTGGTTTCCGTGCTTGTTCACATCGGCCCTTTTTCTCCTCAATGGGGCTATGTTGCATATCTCATCTATTCTGAGCCGTCTGCACTTCACGTCCATACACGCACAGCTGGTGATATCCTCGTCCAGTTTGGGACATTTCCAGCGCGGACATCCTTGTCTTCCCCAGATTTCAATATCGGAGCTTTACTGGCCCCACTCCAGCAGTACAGCTCGACTTGATGGTGTGCTGCTGCCCTTGCCTACCTTGGTAGAAGGATGACCGATTGGGGCTAGCATGACCATCGCATTCAGCCTGAAGTATTTATCCACGGTCTAGCTGTTTGCGGTGACGCCTTGCAGGCACATCCATCCACAGGCAGATGATTTGAAGCAAGAATCAACTGACGCTGCATGGAGGGTAGCGGACTTCAGCGGCTGAGACATTTTTGTAGGATGACTATTCCAAGAATCCTCAAAGGAGCCGGGCGAGAGCGTCTCTGAGTCGTACTGGCGAGCAGGCAAGGTAACCTCATGCATGGTTCTCGTTGCACTCACTGAGGTTCGTTCAGTGATTGCAGTCCTGAGAGAAGCGGCCGGTCAGAGGTTGTCCAACGTGCTGAAAAGACACTAATAATGTCTGTCACTACCTGTCAAATCTAGTCAAGATCTCTCAAGCATTTCCCCGGATCGGCGACTCCACTTTCGTCGGTTGACAAGCTTCTCCTCAGACACTTCACGCTTGGCGCTGAAAGCTTGACCCGACGTGTTGGTACAGCCTAGACTAACCACGTGTGTGCGTGGATCTCGAGTTTTCAGGAACTGCAATATTTCCAACTTTTATCCGGCTCCTATTGTACACTAGGGACGGTTAAATTGCTGCGGCTGCGATAAGCGTGCGCTTAGAACAAGCGCCACCTCGGATGATGGGACCGTTCGTCTCATAAATACCTAGGTGTCTCTTTTCGTGTTACAGCAGCACACCTGGGCCAGTCGGATAACTCCCGCGCCAAGTCAAGGTCCTCAGCCCATGTCGCTCTCTGGTCACGTTGAATGAGTGACAATCTTCATTGCCAGTAGACCCACTCACTCGTTGAGCACTATTGCAAAGGAGGTTGAAATGTCGTGGACCAAAATCCGGACAACCGGCACTGGGTCTCGACACAAGGTACCAAGTAATTCCTACCCCATATGGAAGAGCGCAATGAATTCAGATCTGTCTCTTTAGAACGCAATAGGTACTGCGGAGGAGAATATAAGGGAAATGCTCTGATTCAGGTTTACAAGTCCTCATAAAAGGGTGTACGGGCCCACGACGTAATTGGTGTGTCTCGTGGCGCTCACGGAGACAGACAGAGCCTGCCGTTACACAACCTTCCATCACTGTGAAAGGTGTAGCAATCTCGGCCCGCTACCCTAACAGATGGAACGAAGGCCCGGGCAGGCTTCTGCGTTCGTGCGGCAAAACAGCCAGTAGTTTGCGCGAATCACGTCGTACAATTAAATGCGAGCAGCAAAAAGCCGCCAATGCATTCCTCCTTCCTCCTACCAGACCAGGTGATAGGCTTGGCTCTTGGCTGAGCGATTAATCCAGGCTGCGAACTCAGAACACATCCTAGCGAACAGAACAGGTTGGTTTTCCGATTGCTGCGATGGTCATCTCATTATGAAAGTCTTCGTCGACGGTGGCTCACACCCGTGTCTTTTTCCTATGGGATGGTTCAATGAGGTGTCCTTGACCTCTGCCCTTAACTGTGACAACTGACTAGAAACCGATACGAAGGGATAATTAATTCCGGGCCTATTTTTGAACTATCACCAGGGCAGGGAATACCGAAAGACGCCAAGATATCAACCTTACTGTATGTAAACTGGTGGTACTGACAAGACCGCCCTTGAGAAGTTTCTATCGGGAAAGGCCCACTTTGAAATAACATCGTATCCCTTTGTAGTACATCAGGTATAGCCCCAAATATTTTCAAAACAGTTCGGCTGAACCGTGTTCTAAAAATCTTTCAAGTGTCACACACCACATCGGAGGCTCCTACGATTCTCTGTTCATTATACATAAACGCGACCTGGAAATGGAAACAATTTACTTTTTCGACTTTTCCAATATAAAGTCCACATCTGGGATGCCTTTCATGGAACGCCCCAACGAAGCATTCATTTCCCCATACTTGGGCGGCTCAGATAGTATGGCACTGACCGGCAATCTAATGGGTGCTCAGCATTCGATGAGGCCTGCGAAAGCCTCCCGTAACCAGTCAGGTTGTCCGTCAAACGAGCACTGGCCGTTCACTCGGGGTCCGCCGATTGTACCCGGTGTTGGTCCACGAGATAAAAGCGCTTCCCATTGGCACTTGGTCCTCCATCAGGACAATTCATACCTATGCCAGGCAGGCAATTCCGTCTGAGGCGTGGATCCCTCAGCTTCCAGCCTGGGCGACGTTGGTCCCGGCATCTCAGCATGCGTCACCTCATTACGGAAACCACCGCTATCATTAGTACTACGGTGCATCTTCTCCCCCACACCTCCACCGTGACTATTCTGCTCCAGTCTCGATCGGTTTGACCTTCGGCGTCTGAGAAGGAGAAGCACCGCGGCACCAATGATGGCTACTCCTACTACGCCACCCGCCACACCACCGGCTATAGCACCTGTATTGCTTTTGGTCACGCCTTCCGAGACAGAACTAGCTTCTGACGTCGTTGAAGGCGATGCGGACCCATTACCAGAGTCTGCTGCGCCTGAGGGACCTCCACTGGTTCCAGTTGCGTCGATTGCAGCAGCAGTGAAATTTTCGACGGTGAAAACTTCGGCCAGACCCGCATGTGTAAAATCAGCCAGGCGGTTGCTAGAGAAATGTAACACGGTCAGTAACATGACCGAAAGTGATTGCCCGCGGCAGCCACCGGGGACTGACTTGTTATTGTAGTAACTCTGCACATCTGGTGCCAGGGTATACACGGTCCGATTGCTCACATATCCTGTAGTGAAAGACATGCTATTTAGATCGAATATTGCCAGTCCTTGGGCATGTGGGTCTCTGGTGTTAAATACACCGTCGTAAAGAGAATCCGGCCCAACCTGAGTTGTGTCGACACCACCAATCGTCAGGACCTGGCCACCTCCGATATGCTCGCAAGTGAGGCCGTGGCGCGGCTGTATCGCTTGATAGTCTGCCCTGAACCAATGGAAGGACGGCAGCGACAGCACAAATAGCTCATCCCAGGGGATTGAGGTCTTGCCCAGGTTCCCATCCCACCCTGCGTATACGACGATCTCGTACGTGTTGTTGGACGACGCAGCGCCGATCATGCAGTACTTCTTGCGGCCCTTGGGGATGCTGCCAGTCGTGGTCTGTTCATACCAGTTATTGGTTGCCGGGTCATACACCTGAACTGATCCAAAAGATATGAGGCTGTTTCCTGAGGCATCGGCCGCTTGCTTCAGGCCCCCAGCAGCAACTATGACGCCGGCAGGTCCGAAGTTGGGCGCATATTGCATCCGGCCAAGCCGTACGTACCCGGATGTAGAGACGCCCACGACCGTGTAGTTGGTTGCATTCTTTGTGGCAAAGTCGTACCTTAGGAGACCGCTAACGGGTATTCGCGTGTTGTTTTCTCCTGATACGTGGCCTGGTGGTGTAATCAAGCTTCAGTGATAGCCCTCCATGCTCTAACAGGCGAGCTCCATCACCATCTGTCCACTGGGTCAGGGGTGGCGCATTGACTTACCACCCAGAAAATACCCAGTGCCGTTCCCACTTGCTACCGAACCTCGGAAACCCCTAGGCTGCGCTGTGAAGTATTCATCCGTTGTGCCATTTAGGTTTGTCCATGTCCCCGTCGTCCCGTCCTCGCTTGGCTCGAATGACCACAGGCCATGTGGTGTCTCCGCAGCATCGCCAAAATCCGACCTTATGCCAGCAAACCCCGTGTACAACAGGTTTGATGCTGAATCAAGCCATATTCCGGCGTCGTCTAAATTTGGTGCGCCCGGTGGCTTTGGTATTGATGTGTAGGCCACGGTTTCTGGGGTAAAGTCTGCCGATAGATCGATCGATAACAAAGCCGATGCTTGCAACGAAATTAGACATACATGCCATGATTTACTGTCTCCAGGACCGAGATAAGAAGACTAGAAGGTTGGAAATGGCGTACAATATTGATATGTCACTTGCGTGCCGTCGTAATATGAGAGCTCGCCACCATCGATGTAGGCTCTGCCGTTGAGCACAGCAGCTGTCCCAAGCCAAGAGTCAGTATGAAGTAAAACTCAACAGCGTGTGGACACTTGAACGAACACGAGTGATAGGCTCTGCGGAGAAAAAGACTTTTCGCAACATCACCATCGATCTGCCTGGAGCGAAGTTGTGGCAGGGAATGCAAATGATTCGCGAGTGCTATACCCACGGCCGAAAACCAAAGAAGCGACGCTCCCATTCTCGCCAGGGCTTTGTGCTTAGCTGTTGCTGGATACACGCAACCCGAGCAGTATTGGTGCTCGAGACGACTGAGATATACTTTATGCTTGCAGGAAATGACTGTGAACGTGCCCCACCATTTAGGAGAACTCATCGGTCAAAAGGAAGAGACGAGTGGCGTAAGAAATCGCCAGAGGTCTTGGTGGCCACACTCTCCTTTTCTGACCGAGATTGCATCTGAACTGGACCCCAATTTCCGGCTTAGAATGCGGCTGAAGAGGATTCATTATTTAGGTAGGCAAGGGATATGAAATCCCCACGCCACAGTATCACAAACCTATGGCGGCACAAGCACGGGACCCCTGAGATGGGGGCCAACATGCTCAGGCCTTGCGCCCACAACCTAAGACAATTCCGAAATGTCTCATTGATGCGGTTTGTTCGTACCTAACAGTTGGGTGGAGCTAGAGCTCACTCGTTTAACAAGCCCCCAAATGGTCTAGGGCACTGCAGTTTGAGGGACGATGAGTAAGGTTGAAAGGCAGTGATCCATACGCAGCCAATTCAGTTTCCTCGGTAAACGCTAATTCAATCCGCGAAAAAGGTCATAGACTTGGACTAGCTCTTTGAAAGTAACGGCGGCTGATGCTAAAACGCCGCAATGAGGTGGACGTCACCGAATAGCTGTTGAATATATATTCTAGTCGAACACAGACACAGATTTTCAAGATCTCCAAGGCCCAAGGCATTCCTAAAATATATTTCCAAGCCAGAATTAGCCCGGATGCCTAACGATATATCTCAGTCCTGAACCCGTATCTCCGACGTATGTCACCGTGTCCACCCACCGCTTAGCTCACAAGAGGGGAAGAAGTAGTAATCTTTCCCGAAATTTGAAATTGTCTTGGCCTCTCTGAGCCTCCCCAGGCAGTTGATGGAAGTTTTATAGCCAGAAGTATTTTAATCCCCGGCCATTGACCACCAAACGCGTCTTGATGGCTCTTCAGATTTGACGTACGATGTGAAGTCTGTGAGTTCGGAGATAGCGGCTCGGCCCGGGAGTCTAGGTGTATTACCGCTTTCTCAGACCTCTAGTGTAGGTGTGATACAGTGGAGCCGGTTAGGATCGATTGCGCCGGGTAGGGCTGATGCCTGGGACCTTGGCCGAATTACGGTAGAGGTGTGCTCATTGATCGCCCGCGGGCTGGAACCAGCAAATGTCCAAAGAAGACGAGATATAAAGACTCGGCATTCCTTGGACCTTTGCTGTTTGCCACAATGCTTAATTTCAACTCAAATGGCCGAATCAGCTTGTCCCCTCGGTATTTTCTGCTATTTTACTCAACATCCTTTTCGTTTTTGGTTTCCTTCCCACCGCCTCTCAATCCTCATCAACACCCCGGCACAGCCAATCAAGTGAGACCAACAGCCAGCCAAATATTGAGCTAAATTTATCGGGTTCCGCCGAAACTCATAGCGGAGCCGTTGTTCCCCCGCTACCCATGGATATGGATTCCTGGACTCCCCTAGATGACTCCGATAAGCCGCACCTGCCTTATTTTCCGGGGTTCAACACCACGATCTATCACCATCTGATGACTGGAGCAGAAAAAGCAAGACCAAAGCTGAAGACCTAGTATTTCGGAGATGTAACTCAGAGTCAAGTAGTTGTAAACAATCCTTTACAATTTGCGAGTCCCACCGTCGGTAATGGGAAAATGTCTAAATTAGCGATCAACACTGCTATATGTATCGGCGCAGCAAGAGGTCCCCAAATTGTTTCCTGCACAATTACTTCATTTCAGAATGAGATCGCAGGGGTTCGGCAACCTTTCGAAGCTGTTGCGAAGATTTACGACCCGTAAGCACCTCTGACCTTCCCCGGCTGTTTGTTTTGAAATTTCCACTGTGGATTCTGTACATCTCGCGGGTAGTTAATGATAATTCCCAGTTTGTAGTAGAAATTCCCGTCCAGAAGGCGCAGTGGTCCACTGGGTTGCGTACACCAGGCCGATGAGGATTATACGAACGAGACTGCTGCTTATGAGCCCATTCGCAAACACGGCCAGACAGGATCTTAAGCACCAGACTACTACGACTCTTGGGCATTGACCCTTCCAACCTTTATCAAAGGGTAGAATAAATTCAGGAATGTCCATTTGATCCTTATAGAACTACTGAAAGGCGCCAGCATTCAATGTACCCGTACGCTAAACAGCTTCGATAAGTCGGCCACTGCACATTCGGCCCACCCCCCCATTCGGCCCACTCCACACCCGCGACCGCGTCAGGTCCACATCTGCACAAAAAACGCGTTTTCTCAACGAGTAATTTTTTTCTTCTCTTCAAACTTTACAAGCACGCTCCCTACCCTTCAATGAAGCCGTATACCGAAGATGACGTACAGTCGGCCCTCGAGGCGATCTCGGCAGGCGCCGGCACACGACAGGCCACCTCACATTGGGGCATTCCGAGGAGCACACTTTATAATCGTCGCCACGGCGCCCAAAGCCATTCTGATGCTTTAAATTGGCAGATAAGGTTATCGTCGAATCAGGAAACCAAATTAACCCAATTTGCACTTAATCAGGCGACTCTGGGGCTGCCGTTGACCCATTTTAAATTAAGGTCCTTCGCCGGCCGAATAACCACATCTTAGGCACGACCACCACCGCTTGGCCGCAACTGGCTAGCCGCTTTTCTCGTAAGAAATCCAGAGATTCAAAGTATTCAAAGCCGTCAGATGCACTTTAGCCGCATTAATGGCGCCAAAACGGAGATAATTAAGCCGTGGTTTAACCTCCTTCGCCTTCTGGCTGTCCTCAAGGTTCAGCCAAAGAATCGCCACAATGCTGACAAAGAGGGCATCGCTAAGGGCGAGGGATCTAACGGCATGGTTATTGGGCCAGAAGGAAGAAAGCTTGTTTATCGAAAAAGCAATGGAGGGAAGATATAGACCTCGTATCTCGAATACATCTCGGCTACAGGCAAGGCATGCCCTCCACTCGTCATCTTTAAAGGAAAACACATCCAACAGCAATGGTTTAAGACCCTTAAAGGGCATGAGGATTGGGAGTTCACGGCGACGAAAAACGGCTAGACTGACAATGCCGTGGCACTTAAATGGCTTCAAAAGATCTTCATTCCGTAGACCGCCCCTGAGGACTCTTCCGAGTAGCATTTATTAGTCCTCGATGGTCATAAAAGCCACTATACCTTCGAATTTATGTAGGAATGCTTCTTAAATAAGATTTACATTATTTACTTACCGCCACATACATTGCATATACTTTAACCTCTTGACATTAGTGTATTTTCGTCGCTAAAAGCAGCATATAAGCACGAAGCCGATAACCTTAGCTTCTGCTTCGAAGACACCTTTACGGGCAAGCAACTTTTTCTATGGTGCTTTCAAAAGGCACGATTATATACCCTCTCGGAAAGAAACATTACCAATAGGTGGCGAGGGACTGGTTTGTAGCCAGTCAATATAGCGAAGCCACTAATAAACGCTATTCTTGCCGAGAATGCGGTAAAGGAGGCAAAAGAGGCTAAAATAAAGTCCACCACGAGAAAGAGAAGGGTCGAAATAGTCACTCCAGTACCCATTACTGTAAAAAAGTCGTTATTATCGACGCCGAGGGCATCCCGAGAGCTACAGGTATTGCACGGGGTTTTTGACCAGAGCGATCACTCGAACCATACGCGACGGCTTCTCTTCAGGAAGATTGAAAAAGGATACAACGAGAAAGATTGGCAATTAAAGATGCTACTCCGTAAGAATGAGATCCTTAAGGCGAGGTTGAAAGCCGCAGTATCCGTGAAGAGAAGGAAGGTCGAAACCAGCCCCAACTCGAGGTTCGTCAACATTCGGGCCATTCGGAGGGCGCAAATTGCAGCCGGAGCGATTGAGGCTGAGTCAGCGGACGAAGAAAGGTCTGATGAAGAGGAAACACCAGAAAATTGCATCGTGGTGGCGACGACGGGCGTCGTCGACGAGGATGAAGTCGAAGGGTAGTTGTGGCGGGTGGGCGATTTGGGTGGGCCGAATGGGGGGGTGGGCCGAATGTGCAGTGGCCGACTTAGGAGGAGAGGGACAAACTCGTCCCACTATCCGGAAGTCTACCGTATCAAGATACTTACTTCTATCCACTTCAAGATCGAAAGTTGTTTCTGGATGGAAATGTGGAATTTAGGTGATTGAGGCAATACCCTATTCATCAAGATCTAGGACCCATGATACAGGAGACATCGACCTGGGCGTACCGTAGCTTGAAGGCGTATTTCCACCATGTCCACCGCTATCAGATGGCACAGGCGTTGTTGGAGCCGTGCAATAACCCTCACCCTTGTCCGAAATCTCCTTCAATGATGGTCGCGGTGTGCCTTGGTAGACTATGGCCTGAGCCATGTTCCACGCCGTGTTGAGAATCAGGTCCTCCTCCTTCGTCAGCCGACCATCGTTGACTAGAGACTTCCGTTTCGCAAGCAAACTCTCCAGAAAGTCTTCAAGGTCAATCTCGACTCCGTCTTCATCTTCCATTCTTCCTGGAAAGCTGAATTCGGAGGACTCTGATGAACAATCGTCCTCTGACGCTTCATCCGATGAAGAATTGTCCGAGTTATCTCTCATATATCTTTTCACCTTTCCAGAATTGACATTGTGTGAGTTACCAATACCTTCCTCTTCTTCCTCAGGTCGAGCCCAGTCTTCGGGTATTGGCGTGTTCCGAGCAAGAGGTTGTTCCTGGACAGCAAGATTCTCGATGCCCTCACCCGCAAACCCTGTTGACTCCAGAAAGCTCATGATTCCTGTCCCGACACTCATCGCTGCCTCATACTTTTCCGCCAGGAAGTCGAAGAACCCGGCGGAAAGTTTTCCAGATGAGTCGAGGGTGGCATCCACATCAAGCCGGGGCTTCTTCATATACATTCGGCAGTGGTGAACACAGATTTCCCTGAAATCCTCTTTCAGCGAGTTGAAGTAGAAGACGTCACGCCACTCCCGATTAACTTGGTCCCAGTCACTTTTGACGTCCTCATTAGACTCGACTTCGGCGTCGTCCGTGTCGCTCACATTCTGTATTGGTCCCGCTGACAGAGAGATAATCGAGTTCATAGCATGAACGGCCTTCCACTGGATCAAGTTGGTGTGTCGAAAATGGCTGAAGACTGTCCGGCTGCTTCTCCAACTCCGGAAACTCTCGTTTTTGTGGAAAGCCCAATGCTGTAAACATGGTCCCTGGGAAAGAACTCTCGACATTACGCGTGGGTCCTGATGTTTAATTGGCCTGATAGCTTGTAGCACCGCTGCCACTTCCTTTTCTAATCGGTTCAGTCGCCTGAAATCTTCAAAACGTTCCCTAAGCGATAGGACAGAAACAGCATGCTGACAAGCGGCGCAGAAGTATTGCGCACAGATACAGCACACATAACAATCCTGATTCAGATCCGAGCTACAGAAGCAGCATGAGGGGTCATCATCGAAGCTCGAGAAAAGTGACCAGTATTCCTTGATCATTTCAGCTCTCTTGATCGGCAAAGCTGTGTAATTAGATCCAGGGCGAGCATGTGGGCAGGAGCCCATCAGGGCCCTTATCCGAACCAACTCGGGCACCGCATCATTGTCAGTTTCATGAGCGCGAATTAATATCAAAATGGCTGAAACAAGAGCGTAGAAATATAAGAGGGATATTTCCATCGAGCAATTACTAGATTCCTCGTTGACAGGTAATCCTTGCTCGATCCTTCGAGCGAGGGTCCTTGCAGTCCGACTAATGAAGTGCAGGAGGAGGTAGACCTGGGAGTCATGATGGTGTGAAAGGCCTTTCGAAGGCCTTTTCCAAGGACTCAGAATCGCACCCATGGCAGGGATCCCACTAGCAATATCGAACGTGGAAAGGCCCTGTTGACAAATAGTTTCAGTTTTGATCACAAAGTGCTTGAGGGCAGGATAACGTCGTATCCCGGGGAAGCTTTGCAAGACATACCAACTCATCCCTCAGAAATGGGTTCGCTCCAGCCTTCAGCAGGTAGTCTGCTGTTCGGACGTGTCCACTAGCCACAGCCCACATTAACGGCGTCCGGAGCAGTGCTCCCGTCTTATCGACCTTTGCTCGAGCTCTCAGCAGCATCTCCATGATTGTGATATCCCCTTTAACCGCGGAAACGATTAGCGGAGTCATGTGGGCATAGGGTGGCCCATCTGGCGGTGCACCGTGTGCAAGCAAAACCTGGATAGCAGCAGGCTCGCCACCGAATGCCGCAGTGCACAGAGGGTCGAGTCCAGCCCCGTCCGTTTTGAAGATGAGGCTGGTTTTCATGTGAATGAGTCTTTCTAGGACATCCTGGCGTCCCCTATAAGCTGCGACATGTGCATATGTTGAGCCTGCGCAAGACTGAATGGTGATGTCTCCGATCTTCCGGGTTAAGAACAAGTCAACGATCTCCGTATGATTGTTGTAACAGGCAAGAAATAACGGTGTTTCCCCTTCGTCGTTTTGAGGGTCTAGTTCGCATCCGGAGTCCATGAGCCGGCGTGTGAGCTGTTGGTGGCCCTCCGACGCGACATAGTGGAGCGGTCGCCAATTTTCATCGTCCGTGGCTTCCATATTGGCATTCCAATCAAGTAGTATATCCACTATTTCGTAGTGCTCCTCCAACAATGCCTTGATCAATGGACTGTATGCACTTGACTGGCGACCGTCCACGTCGGCTCCTTGTTCTAGGAGGTACTTCACCATCATTGGGTTATTTTCCGTGACCGCGTAGTGGAGTGGTGCATAACCATCTGCTCCTGGTTCGCTAATCACCCCAGGGTTGCAAAGACATTTGACATGCTCCATGTTTCCGAGCGCCACTGCGCGATGTATGGCAAGATCTCCATCTTCATGTCTCTGAAGACCTAGTTCTGGTTTCCATTCTATCAAACATCTGGTAACTTCCGGGCTGATGTTTTCGGATATGTGAAGCTGTACCATGGTGATTTGAGGATTAGTAATCTTCCCAATTTTTGAAATTACGGAGATTTTACAGGGCGTTTGTAAAGTTAATATAAACATATGGATTCGACTTGGAGACGTACTGTGCCTTACGTTAGCCCCGTACCTTGTGTAATTGATATTGAAGGATTTTCCCAGAACCTTCACATCTATCAGGCCGGAAAAAGCTGGAGTGATGCAAGTAATGGGCAGGATGTCAAGGATATCCATCAACGTACCTGAAGAATGCGGAGAAGCCTCTGCCGAGAAGCTTTTGACATAATACTCCACTACTTGCGCGTTATTTCTAACCACCGCATAGTGAAGTGGGGTCCAACCACCCTTGTTTTGCGCGAATGCCTCGACACCCCGAGATAGCAACATCTCAATGGCTTCTACACTGCCTCGGTAGGCCGAGAAATGCATCGCGGTCCATCCCTTATGGTTAGCATGGTTCGGATTGGCATTGTATACTTCGACAAGCATCCGAGCAAGAGACGTGTGGCCCTTTTCTAAAGCAACCAGTAATGGTGTGATCCCTGCGTTATCAGCTGAATCTACGTCTGCTCCTTCCTCGAGAAGCCTCTTTGCGGAAGCAAAACTACCCATATGTGCCGCCGCAAATAGGGCTGTACATCCATCACTATCCCGCCAATCCAACATAATCTTGCCGTGTGGTGCAGCTAGAATCTGGGAAAGTGTCGTGAGGTTGTCCTTTGCTGCTGCCTCGAGAAGAGCCGTAGAAGATGTTCGGGTGACGGCCTGAACGCTTGCTCCTCTACTGAGCAAGAGTCGCACAGCATCGTTTCTTCCACGGATGCTCGCTATCAACAGAGGAGTGTGGCCAGCAGTATGTGTTACTGCTTCCATATTGGCCCCGCGATCGAGGAGAATGGAAACCATAGTCTCGGACGCAAATCCTGATGCGCAGTGAAGCGGGGTCTCCCCTGATTCCGCCTTGGCTTCGAGATTGCCTCCATTGTCTAACAAGGCTGCGGCCACCTCTTTCTTGCCATTTGGCAAACCTGCGACAATGTGCAACGCGGTCTCGCCTCGAAGTCCATGGTAAGACACATTTGCGCCATGCTCAAGCAACATTTCAGTTGCCCCGAAATGGTTAGACTGAGCTGCGATCATCAGAGGTGTGTATCCCTTGTGATCTCTGGCATCAACATCTGCCCCAGAGAGAAGCAGTTTTTCCATCATATCTGTGTATCCGCTATATGACGCCAAGTGAAGAGCGGTCGGTGTGCGCCGAGTACCTTGTCGATCGGTGGAGTGGCCCAGTTCCAACAATGTAATCATGAGGTCTGTCCAGTGTTGACGGATTATTGTGCCCATTAGCCATGATTTGCTCTTACATTGTCGATGGAGCTCTCCGTTGATATCATGGACCCGACTAATATGCTCTTCAACGATCTTGGTAGACATGGCTTCGTGCCCATTTTTTGACGCGTAGTCCAGAGGGCAGTTTCCGAATCCATCGGCCTGATTTATGTCAAGTTTCGTTATGCGGTAACGCAACAAGAGGTGATGTAGTCCGAAGATGGACAAGATGTGCAACGGCATAGTTCGTGAGGGAAACGGAAAAATGGAGACTTGTTCGCCTCTTCGACTGGAGAACCTCATGTAGACTTGGTGAATAAGGTCACGGCGCTGTTGCAGCTCCAAGAGCTCACAAGTACTGTCCATGAGACCCGAGTTGTCTCGGTCGAGAGCCTCTCGAAGGTGATCTCCCCAAAACACCGCAGCATACTCTAAGAAAGGATGAGACTCAAACATTGCCTTCAACGCGGCTTCAGTCGGCATGGGACCTCTTGTGAAAGTATCAAAGTTGAGATACGTGAGACAGTCGACTCCGAGAATCCGAGATGCATTGGTTTGCAGGTCTTGATAATCTTCAAGCCCTTCAACAATGTCGTCACAGAGGCCTCTCAGGAAGTCCCCTAATGAAGGATGAAGAAGCATGTACTGTCCGTCTTTGAGGACGAGTAAGTCGGCACAATCCTTTGTCAGAGGGATGTTGTCATCTAACCTCTCATCTCCTCCGATTGAAGTCATTCCCTCCTCAATGGCCAAGACTTCCAGCAGTTGTGCCTTGGAGAGAGGCTTTTTCGAGTTCGTGGTCCATAAAAGCGCTTTCAAGGCCAACTCTTTAACGGATGGCTCTGCGGCGATGATGCGCTTCAGAGCATCAGTATAAGCCCCATGTAGGCCCTTTGGCATGTTTCGCGCAGCAGCTTTCATTTTCTTCGCAGTTCTTTCTTGTTTGACGGAGTCGATGACGAGTGAGACCCAGAGGAACATTCCATCCGCGGAATCCAGCAGATGACCTTGTATCTCTCTGAGCGAAGCAAAGTCTCTAGTCAGATTCTCACTTCTGTCGCCAATGAATCGACTGATATCCTCAGTGTTTGCGCCTTTGTCGACCTCGATACTTGGACAGCCGTTGGTGGCGTTGGTAATTGCCTGGTATCCAAGGCGACTGAAAATCAGAACCCTAGCTGAAGAGCCCCCCAGTGCTTTTTTGCTCACACTGGTGAGACTGGTCAGAAAGTTGCAGAAGGTCTCGAACTCCAGGCCTGATACCCCACTGCACTCATCCAAGCCGTCAACCACGATGAATGCTTGGCTGAACATCGGAATAATACTCTTGATTCCATTCATTATGGCCTCTCTGCTTGGCTGGTCTTCTCTTGTTTCGAAGCAAGCCTGGGTTAGTTCCGGGATATCCAGGTCCCTGGGAAGAAACTGGTACAATTGCTTGAGAATGCAACTCAGAAGGCCTGTGGTGTCATACCAATCTGCGGCCTGTGTACCTCGACCGGTCCCGAGCCTGTTGGAACTCTGCACCTGCTGAGAGCTGCAGTAGATATACGCAAGTGCGGCTTTGTCTGAAGTTGATTGGGCTTCTGAAGTTGCGGTTCTGTGGCTAGTAGCGCCGACTAGCGAAGACCAGACATTGTCGTCAGAAGAGTTCGCTGGATAGGTGTCCTCCTGACCAGGTCCTTGCCACAAGGCAAGCGTCGATTCATCTTCGGCAGACCGTGTGACGAGATCGCCTTCAGTGTTAGCTATTCTGAGAGCGGGATCGCCGTCACCACGTTGATGATCATTGCTGTTGCCCGTCTCGGCGTTTCTTTCCTGGCAGACCCGCCTTAACTCTTCGACAACCTGTGCGGCTAAATGCGACTTGCCGCTGCCATGTTTCCCATGAACCCAAAGAAGTGCTTCACGGGATTTGGTCTTCCATGCAATGTACTTGTCGTGTTGTAAAAGCCATAGTCCCGTTTCATCAAGCGTCGTGGCCAGAATGCTGTTGTGTGTTGTCTGGAAAGAGAGTGGCGACAACCAAGCTAAAATCTTGAAACGTCTCTCATCTTGAAAGCCACATTAGATAGTGGTGTCTATCACCGGTCAGAACATCACATACCTTGCTCTTGTTGTAGCTGACGCGCTTGGCGCTCTCTCTCCTCTTGAACCCGCCTACTCTCGTTCTTCCGAACCGCCTTATATGTCTCTAGCTGCATACGCAGTGCCACCATCTGGCCTCCATGAAGATCCCCGAGCCTTTGTCCAGAGACAAGTTGCACTGTTCTGTCGAAAGTTTCAAGACTAGTGTCAAGGGACTGTTTCCATTCCCCAAAGTCTTTTTCGAATGACCTCCAGAAAAGTCGGCTGCTAGACTTTTCTTTGCCCTTGTGATCGAAAAAGAGCGTAGAGGCTTGAGCGCATGTTTGCAGGATTATGTCAAAGATATCGACCAGTCCCGTTTGAATTTCAGTCGAATCTGGGAAGACGGTTCTGAACTTGTTAAGCTGACCCAGGATACTCATGACCTTCGTGAGAAACTGCACAAGAGCTTCTTGGTATTTAACCACACGCTTGGTCACAGATAGTGCAAAGAAGACACCTCCGAGGATCAGTCCTGCTGGTGGATATAATCCACTTAAAGCATCCGCCATGGGCCTACACATGTCCAGAAAGCCCACCAGGGGTTCGATCCACTTGGTGCCACGCACTACCTTGCTGGTTTTCAGCTTGTCGTCAATGATGCCCTCGACAGCCTTGGCGTATTTGGCGAGGTCGTCTCGAGGATCTTCTCGAAGGAACATCTTCCTTTGCTGGTCACTGAGTGTCTTGACATGATCCGTCCAACGGGACACAACTTGCGGGGATCTGCATATTGAAGATTAGCAAACTCAAGTAGGTGGTCTTGTCGAGTCAGGTTCATACTTACATCCGAAAGGAATCATTAGGCGATTGATTCACAGGTCCAGTATCTTCAGACGACGTGGAAGCCCACGTGCCGGTGCGAGATGGACGTACCAAAGCCAGGTCACTTGGGTCGTCTGTCGAGGAGGAGAATGGCTCTGACCTGGTCGTCTCGTTGTGGCGGGATGATGATGCAAAGATATCGGGCGCCATGATGGCATTGAGTGAGCTTCAGGCCCACGATGTTGTTGTCCGTCGGGAGCCTTGCGAGCTGCGCTTTGAGAGGAGTGAGAAAACCCCGCTCCGGGAGGCTTTGCTGACAGGTCACACACCACAGCTTACGTGCAGAGCAAGTAACCAATCCGAACATCAGAAATCATGTGTACTGGTTTCACAAGTAATATACCCGCTGAAACACTAGACCCAAGGAGGAAGAGAATCGAATACCTCACTTAGTGTATTTGTGTCGATTTCATAATACCTTCACCATGTTTAAGGTGGTATATTCATGGACAGATGGTACCGGCCCCGCTGAGGAACCTCTTTGCTCATATGGGGACTGAGGCCCAGCTGAAGGGGTTTTAAACATCGTTTGGTGAGCATTACACTCCGAGAAGAACCTATGGAACTGGCATGAAATAACCCTCATCTAACAGCATGCAATATCCCAGGTAATTGAAGTAATCAGACTTAAGCTTCAATGACGAAGTTCCTACAGCGGGCATCTTTTTATCATCGCAATGATTTTGAATTTGGCTGTCTGCTAAGCCACATTACATCTTTCATTTCCTCTGAAAATCTGTTCTGCACTAAATATGTGCCACATCTTCGCCTCACTCCTACGGTCGAGAATTTCTTTTGTCAGAGGTGGACCTTCAAGATCATAGTCAACTCTTAGAAAGGCCGTGAATAAGTGAAGTCAAACTTGGCTCGAAGACTTGCTCGATCAGCCATATTTTGAGCAATGGCCTGGTCACGTTTAGAACAGAGATCAGGTGCAGCCACACGAGCCGAGCCCAGAGCTCTAGCGCCCTTCACCAGCAACACAGTATGCGGCTGCTGCTTGGTCGCATACGTCTTGAAAGCTTCCGTCAGTAGGGAGCTCGGCAATCTTTTCGTTGCGCCAAAGTCGGGAATCTCTTGTGTCAGATAGTAGCAGTCCTCGCTGCTCTGGTGTTAGTGCGATATACTTGGTGCCATATCCCCGTGGAGAGAAACTCACCAAGCCTGGTTGGCGCCTTGGCCGAGATGAACACTCGTTGGATGGACCGCATCACCAACCATGACACATCGGCCCGAGTACCACTTCTCGGCTTCTAGTTCTGGGCGGTCGTAGATTCCATATTTGATCAATCGTTCTGCGGAGTTCACCATGTCCAACACGACTGGATCCCAGCCCTTTGACTGCAACATCTTGCTTACCTCGACCTTCTCGGCCGCCCTCTTTTCATCACTGAACAGGCCCCACGCGGCTTCTTCCACAATCTCGCCCGGCAATGTCAATCCCCAGGACGTCTTGTCGTGAGTGATTGGGTAACAAATGATGTGACTCAGCTCGCCATACCAATTTCTGGCACCGGGTTTGTTGCGCAAGGCCTTGGGCGTTGGTGAGATGCCGGCGATCTGTTTGCATATTCAGCATCAATGCAGTGATGGGACCCATGGGTGGGTATTCCTACCTGGGTGAGTCCTGTAAACGAAGGTTCACCGTCTTCAACGCCGCTACGCGCCAACAACAGCCTCCTAGTTGCTGCCTTCAACCCATCGCATCCCACCAAAAAGCATCCGCTCTCCGATTTGCCTCCTTCAAAGACAGCAGTCACAGAATCGTCGGTTTCCTGAATCTGCTCAAGCTTCCAACCATCCCTCACCTCAATACCATTCTCAATGGCCACCTCTCGTAGCCAGGATGTGATAAGTGTCCGCTTGACGCCGACGGCAGGCTGACCATATCGTTCCGCAAACTCCGTTGGGATGTCGGAACGGCCGAGAACCTCTCCAGAAGCCTTGTAATCACACAATTCGAGGACGGCCGGGCCGTTCTGAAGGAGCCTGTCAGGCAGTGAGCCGACAAGATTGAGGACTTTCAGGCCATTAGGGCAAATCATCAAGGATGCCCCGACATCACCTGGTGCTTCGGATCTTTCGAAGATGATCGGTTCGTATCCCTTTTGCTTCAGGAGACAGGCTACCACCGGGCCGGCAATGCCGCAGCCAATGACCAAGACCTTTGGTGACGACATTACGGATGTCGTCTTGAGAAAATACGGGCACAGGAAATTTACTTTAAGGCCACGGAGTATTCGACGATGGGCGCCGACTCTTAATAGCTTCGTCTTGATGAAGCTCCGTGTATTCCCCCCCTGACGTTAGGTGCTCCCGAGAGTAAGGCGGTGTCGGGAGGTTAAACGAGCATCTGACTCGCAACATGCCTCCCTCTGTGGGTTTATTTCCTGCCATGAAATTTAGAGTTCCGGTATCTCGGATTCACGTGGTCCGCCCGTCGTACGTTAACATCAGCCCCGCGATTATCGACCGATAATACGCGCCCGCTGTCGTGCGCGGGATATTGGAATGCCCTCGACTTCCGCCTTACCCACCAGACTTCCAGCGTTACACCACCACCACTATTCTGCTGCCATCAGGCATTGGCCGTCGCCTGAGTTATCTACTTGCTTCCCCCATGAGTTAATATCCGGAAACTCTTATAACCATAGCGTGCCTGGTGACATAGTTAACGCCGGCCGTTTATACTAAAGGATGCTTGTACAGTATGCACTGCTTTCTGGAGGCAGGTGCTCGAACCATGAAGCAGTAAACATGGATGTGCTGTTCGCTGTTCTGCATGTGAAGCGATTGCCTGTAACGTTAGTTGTCAACCTGTACATTTCTACACTCTAACCTTGTGCAGTGAGTTTCTGATAGCTATTCCCCGAGCATAGACACTATTTCCCTTGGTAATCGACCGCGAATTCTCTGCAATAGTGGCGAAAAATGTCAAAATGTCAATATCACACATATGCTATTCCCTGAAGCGAATATCTGACTCCGTTGGGTTAATCATATTGAAGTTTATCCGTCTCTATGCTGAATTGGGCCCACGCAACAGTCTGGGATACCGCGCCTCATCTCCTCTCTCAACCACGGCTTCAAGAAAGGCCGCCAACGCCACAGCCATGCCTTTCTCCTCAGCCTCGGCCACCCAATCAGCCATGCTCAAGCTCCTGAAAGGATAGCCGAATCGAGCCTCCATGTAATTCTGAAACTCGTGCACCGGCACCACATTATCCTCTGTGTGATGAATAATTCTGGTTGCACCGTAGCGTACACCAACTTTATCCTCGGTAAGTGAATGGAGAATCGCCTTTGCTGTTGTCGGCAACTTGCACATGTCAATGAATCCAGAGAACGTCGACAAAGATGGTACAGCTTTGAGAATGGCGGAATACTTGTGGATCATGTTGACAGCGTCCATCTCGTCCGCATCTTCGGACATGAGATAGCCCGCGCGATGAATCGAAACGGGCAGACCAGTCGCGGCCGAGCACTTTTCGAGGTAGGTCTCACTGGCCCATTTGGTGGAAGTAAATCCTTCTCGGCCGAGAGATGTAGGAGGATAGTGGGATGAGATGGGCCGCTCGGGGTATGAGTTTTCGCCGCTGAAAAGAATGACGCGGGGGCTGGAAATGTAGTGGAATGGCACTTTCCTAGCCAAGGCCAAATCGGCCAAGAACTTTGTTGACTCCACATTCTGAATGCGAATGGATTCATAGTTGTTCAAGCAGGAGCCCTCAGCTCCCGCATGAAGCATGATATCAATACCGCTTTTGAAGACCTGTTGCGTCTCAGCTGAAAGACCGAGAGATGTTTCTCCAAGACTTCCGATGTGAACGACGAGCTTTTTGCTTTCTGGTAATTCGAGTGCTTGTTCCTGAGCGAGTGCCACACAGTGGATTTGACCAACGGAATCCTCCTCGAGCAACAACTTTAGGAGCCACAGTCCCAACCCCTTTGCCGCACCTACAAGAAGTACGGTTTTGTTGCTCTTCGGGACCATGTGAGAGGAAGTCGCTCCAACTCCATTGGCTGCTGTATTGTTTTCGAAGCGAGTTTGTTCATCCCAGAATTCCCAGTCAATGCCTTCGTTGTCAGACTCTTTACTGCCCCGGATCATAGCTGCCATTGAGCGGAGAGTACTTGCTTCGAACAGTTGAAGCAGAGGAACTGAGATTGACCACTGTTTCTGGATTTTCCTTCGCAAGTTGACCAGGAGTAGTGAGTTTCCTCCCAGTCGGAAGAAATCAGAATCCGGATGAATCCCGGTTGACTGAGCAATGGTATTGGGGAGCACTCTCTCCCAAATCAGACACAGGTCTCGCTCGAGTGACGAAAGCGCTTCTTGACAGTCGCGATAGGTCTGAACAGGTATCGGCACCTCGTTCAGTGCGTCCCGGTCCAACTTTCCATTGCGGGTCATAGGGAGTTGCTCAAGTTCGATTATGACGGAGGGTCTCATGTATTCTGGAAGCGGAAGGCTAGCGGGGAGCGATCCGAGATACTCCTGGGCATCCTTGATCCGAGCACCAGATGCGATGACAGCAAACGCAATTAAAGTTTGGTCCTCTCCTCGAACGGTGACAACGACTTCGGCGAGCTTTTCGTGCGCGATTTTGAGAATATTAGACGCAATATCTTCAAGCTCGATGCGTATGCCTCTGATCTTGACTT
Source organism: Diaporthe sp. PMI_573 (assembly GCA_021399435.1). Lineage (NCBI taxonomy): Eukaryota > Fungi > Ascomycota > Sordariomycetes > Diaporthales > Diaporthaceae > Diaporthe > Diaporthe sp. PMI_573. The sequence continues at coordinate 171,583 of JAJTUP010000007.1, read as the reverse complement.
GCTTGTCCCCCCGAATACGGCCAAGGACAACAAGCGAGCCATCAGGCTGCAAGTATCCTGAGTCGCCAGTGCGGTACATCGTCGTCCAGCCACGGTGCCGATCCTCCGCGGTGGCGAATGGGTCTGGGACGAAAGTCTGTGAGGTAATTTCGGGCCGCTCCAGGTATCCTTTACTGACACCTGCACCGCCGATGCAGACTTCTCCAGCGCAGCCGTCGGGCACCAGGTTCATCATGTCATCCACGATGTATATTGAAACATTGTCGAGGGTGGGACCAACAGGCACAAGTTCCAAGCCGTGTTCCAGATACTTGACCCGCTCCAAAGTTGCGAATATACATGTTTCGGTTGGTCCGTACACGTTGAATACGTTCACACCCGGCGGTATCGCCTGCTTGAACTGGGATGCAAGTTGGGGTGTGAATATTTCACCCCCGACAATCATGGTTCGGATTTCTTCGCATTTCTTGAGTGTGTCCGGGGCGTGCTGAAAGATGTGCTTGAACTCGACAGGGGTTCCAGCCATGACAGTCACTCCTTCCTGCTTGATGAGGTTGACAAGGGCTGATGGGTCACTGCGCTCATCTTTGGAAGCAATGACGAGAGTGCCGGCGCTCGAGAGGGCAGTGAAGATCTCGAAGGGACAAAGGTCGAAGGTCACACCCGTTTGCTGAAGGATCACCTCCTGTCTTTGCCGTATATTGAGGCTGCGTGAGGAGGCTTCAACCAAATTGGCGTAGTTTTCATGCGTCAAAACTGCTCCTTTGGGCATCCCGGTCGTCCCGCTGGTGTAGAATAGTGCGGCTGGCGCTTGAAGACTGGATGAGTTGAACGATTGAATTGCACTCTCTTGGTTCAATGTCAGAGTAGTGTCAAAGTCCAAGCCTGCAGCGCACGAGTCACTCAGCCACTGGGCAAGGTCAGACGTGCGTCCATGATGGAGGACTGCCTCTGGACAGCAGTCTCCTACCATTGAGGCTAGCCTCTCCCGGTGATTTGTCGGATCGAGGGAGACGACGATAGCTCCAACCTTCAAGACGGCCAGATATGCGAACACGTAGTCGGCCGAGGGCTCGAACAACAAACAACAAAAAGGCCTGTCACTTTTGAAGACCCCTCTGGCTCGAAGACCGGTCGCAATGGTGTCGACCTTCTGAATCATATCTTGGTAAGAGTACACCTCTGTTCCATCTTTGATGGCGGTGAGATCTGGGTGACTTTCGGCGACTCGGTCAATCTGATGAGAAATCGTGCTTGTCAACCCGTCTACGTTTCGAAGACCTCTCCCCCTTAGTCCTTTGCCACATGCCCCGTCGATGTTGCTGGGGGCGGGCGACTGATACATTGGAAGCTCAGCCACTTCAGACTGTGGAGCTTCGCATGCCGACTCGAGGAACCGACAATAACAGCCCAAAATAGACTGTGCAGCTTCCTTGAAGTACAGAGCTTCTTGTACAGCTAGGTGTAGGAGACAAGTCCCCTCAGGGGTATCGGTGATGTTAAGTCCCAGATCGTATGGGTTGCCTGAACTCTGTGATTGGACGTACGTCAAGTCAGCGTCACCAATTGAGTTCAGGCCTAGAACGCCTAGTCGGTAGTTGATGATGACTTGGAAAATGGGACTGTGCCGCGCTGTGCGAGGAATTTGTAGTTCATCGAGCAATGCATCCAAAGGAATGGTGGAATTAGTGAGAGACGCGAGGATCTTGGAAGATGACCTTTTGCAAAGGGCCTCAAAGCTATCACGTTCCTCGACTTGGACTCTGACCGGAACGATATTGACAAAGCATCCTGCTGTCTGGGAGAATTCGGTGCCTGATCTTCCTGTATCAACGGCACCGATGCAAAAGTCTTTAGTCTGCGCGAGTCGAGACACCATCGACGCCAGCACAGCAAAGTGTAAGTGGAATGGCGTCACATGAAGCCGACTGCTTGTTTGCTTGAGGCGAGATACTAGTTCCTTGGGCAACACCTTATCGACAATGGTGGTGGAGTACTGGTTCGTCGCCCTCCGGGTTTTCGTATGTGACATGGGGAAGAGAGGGAGTGCGTCAGGAAGACCTGTGAGCTCATCCTTCCAAAATTGAACCTCTTTTGAACAGTCGCCATTCTCAACCATGGATCGTTGCTTTATTGAGAAGTCGACATATTGCGGAACAGTGGGCAGACTCTTTCCTTCGTAAGCACGGGCGAGATCTTTAAGGAGAATGACCCAGGTGAGACCATCGATAGCGATGTGGTGACTAGAAAGAATGAGAGTGTGTCGTCCGGGCGAATGTCGGAGGACAGTCAATCCCAAACAGACCCCTTTTTCGAGGTCCCACTTTCGCGTCTTCATGTATGCATACTCCTGCGCTGAGGTTACCTCTGTTGCGTCTCCCACATATTTGAAAGGGCACGCTGACGTGGCTGTCACAGCTTGCATCGGCAAGCCGGAAACTGGGTCCGCGTAGAAATAGGTGCGCAGGATCTCGTGCTGCCAGGTAACCTGGCTGAACGCGTTCTTGAGGCGGTCAATATCCAGGGTTCCGCGAAGTTCGTACATGGAGGTCTCGTTGTAGGTTGTCGGGTCTTCGAGGAACCCTTGTAAAAACCAAAGTCGGGCTTGTGCAAAGGACATCTGGGCTGTTCTTTGCACAACTCGTTGTATTTTGCGCTCTGCAAAGTAATCACCCATTTGTTCGTCTCTGCTTTCAGTATCCACAGACGTTATCGGAGTTGCTGGCGATACACTGAGTGTGCCTGGCGTCGTTCCGCTGGCTGCTGTGGCGGGTGTGCGCGCTCCATCAATCTCAGGAACAGGGATGCTTAAATTTGACGTCTTTACCTCAGGATGGGACTCGATCTCAGGAGCATCTCCTTTGATCAGGGTGCTGCTTTTATTATTGAAGGAGGTTGAAGCCTCTCGGCAGATTGAGTCCGCAGTAGCGCCGCTCAGAATACGCAAAACAGAGACCTCAGTACCCAGAATCTTGAGGAACCAACTCTGAACTTCCATCGCTAGAAGTGAGTCCAGACCAAGACTGACGAGAGGCAATTCCATCTTCGCACTTCCATGGGGAAGCTGCAGAAGACTTTCTAGCCTGTGTGCAAATGCCTCGCGAACCTTGTTGAAAATAGTCTTCTCATCGTTTGCGGACTGTAACACAGCGCGGAGATCCTCAATGACTGATGGACCAATGCTTTCAATCGCCGAGTCCCTCTTGTCTCTCACATAGAACCCGAATCGAGGCTCATGGGCCCAGAAAGGTCGCTCAGCTTCGTTATCGCTGAACGCCAAACCAGCGATGAGTTCGCTGTGCGACGCAAAGCCTGGGCGGCCGGCGAGAATACCCTCCGCGAACATAGTGTGGACTTCAGCTTCACAAAGAGCGAGAACGCACATGCTACGCAGCTTCTTCGCGACAATGGGGTCTTGGCGGGTAACATAGCCAGTGTCCGAGATCATGCCGACGTCGATAACGGATCCAGCCAAGCCCCTGCACCTTCGATCGGCGGCAAGTCCAGACATGAACTTGTTCGCCATGTGATAATTGGATTGGCCCGGTGTCCCAATGATGCTACCGGTTGACGAGAGCATAATGAAGAAGTCGAGACCTGGACCGGAGAAAGCACGGTCGAGATTGATGCTGCCGTCGATCTTGGGTCGGAGGACAGTTTGCATAGATTCGACGTCCATGTACATGAAGAGCTGATCCGACAACACCATTGAGCCGTTGCAGACGCCGGCAACGGGAGGCATTGTCTTGGCGATCTGGTCCACGGCCTGCCTGACGCGATCAGGATTCGTCACGTCCATAGCCATGACTACAACCTTGGCCCCCAGCTTTGACATGGAGTCGATCCAAGCTTGGCTGACTTGGGGATTTCTGCTGGCCAGCACAACGTACTGTACGCCATGTGCGATCATCCACGAACAGATGGAAATTCCAACGTCACCAGTAAGACCGACCATGAAGTAGGTCTTTTCAGTCCTGAAAAGTTGCTGGGGCTTGACAGGTTGCAGTTCTGCTCGGATCGGGATGCTTTGAGCTTGCCTCCAGTCGACAACGCTTGTAGGGATACCTGTGCCGCCTTGAATAGCCTCGCCAATCGGCACTACGCTGGCTACCTCGCTCAGATTCCTCGATTCAGCCATTTGGACTGTGAATCTGTAAGCTTCCTCCAGCAGCTGTGAGGCTTTTGTACCTGGCTGCGTGGCCGGGCAATCCCAGAAACGTCCGCCAGAAGGCCCTCGTACCAGGGTGAAAGATGAGACCTTGGTTAGAAGGTCAAAACTATTGGCATCACTGATTGATTCTTCAAATATCACCGTTGCTGTCTTGCGAGGCACAAGGGCCTTGAGCATGCGCATCGGTGCACGCGGCGGAATAAAGTTGTCGCAGGTTGGGTCCGTCGAGGTAGCGAAAATCTCGACGCCGTGTTTCTTTGCCACAAGCCCGAGAACAATTCGTTTGGTACGATCAACGTCATGAAGCCAGATTGTGTAACCGCGTGGCACTGATCGCACCCAAGCCTCAGCGACCAGTACAATGGACATGACAGCGATGTCCTCGGGGTCAATATTTGCTGAGAATGTTTGGTCTCTTGGAACTTGAAGTACCGAGGAATTGGTTGGGGACAAGACAATGACTGATTTGGAGTCTTTTGCCCGTGTACCGATGCAAAGATATTGGGGAGGTTGGAATGGCAGGAGATTGATTTGTGCCAAGCATGAGAAAACATTCTCGATCGTATCCAGGCCGAGTCTCTCTAGACTGATCTTTGAGCTAGCCTTGGCTTCGACCACAGCCTGAGCGAGGCTAACCTCGATGATGTGAGTTTCTGACGTGACATCTTTCATAATCTCTCTCCTAGCCGAGTTGGTACGCTCGTTGGGATCTTTGTATTCCTCAATCCGTGGAATAAAAAGCTTACTGCTCCTGAGGGAGAGTTCGGTTTCCAAAGACCAAAGGTGATCAGAAGAATTCGTGTGGTGAATGGCTAACATCGTCAATTGAAGAAAACGCTGAAGAACAATGTTTCCATCAAGCTTGGTGGTTCCGTCGATGTCCAGAACTTGGAGGAATCTTCCTAAAGCGGGATGTTCTGCTCGTAAGCCTCGGCACAACCCAATCAACATGTTCGAGTAAGGATTCGATGTAGCCGTGTTCTTTGTGAGGAACAAGGCTCCCCGAGCCGTCTTAATGATGCTCTTGAAGCTGTCAAGAACACAGTTATCGATGTCGCTCTTGAAAATTGGCTGATCAAGTTCCGCAAGACATAACACCAGAGACTGTGCAGGCAAATCAGAAGGCTTGATGCTCCGAATGTCAGGAAAGTGAACGACGTGGTTGCCAAAAGACGCCAACCGGTCACGCACAGAGCGGACAATTTTTGATATAGCAAGAGTGGAACCACCAATCACAGTAAACGGAACATATCCGGGGAGCATGTGTATGTTGTCGAACGGTTGTCGGAAGGCATCGATGCTGGGATCAGTAGCTTGGCTCACGAAGGAGGTGAAGGTATGAAGCTCATCCTGTTTCTGGTCGCGGCTGAACAAATCGACACCAGTGAAGCCAGCGCCGCGCAATTTCTCGTCCCAAGTCTCGACTGTAGCCACTGGTCCAAATCGCCGACAGTTATCGCGGGCAAGCCACCAACCATCAAGACCACCCATGATCACTTGAATCCTGAGATGATCTGAAGTGGGCTCAGTGACCACAAGGAAGCCTCCCGGCTTGAGCAGACCTCTGACCCGACAAAGCACGGCTTGGATATCTTCTGACACATGCAAGACATTTGCAGCAATTATGATATCGTATGCTGGAGTGTCAAATCCCTGCTCGTCGAACGGCTGTCCAATGTCCAGCTTCTTGAAAGTCATCTTATGCACGTGCGCCGCAAATTTCTTCTGAGCCTCGGGGAAAAATGCAAGCGACACATCGGTGAAAGTGTATGAACCGAAGTGATCACCAATAGTGTCGAAGACAGCTGAAGTAGAGGCACCAGTTCCGGCACCAAGTTCTAGGATGCTTGCATTCGGGTACCGGTGCGATATGGCGCTGAGATAAGCGGAGATCTGCCGTTGGGCGTTGCGAAGACCAAGACCCTCCCGATAGAAGTGGCTGAGCTTGTCGTCGGCGAAAAGGACGTGGACCATCTGTTTCTCGTTTCGGAAAACACTGCCGGATTCATCACCCACTCGTCGAAGTAATTCAAAGTCAACTTGGTCCTTGTTTCTTTCCATGATAGTGTCGATCGTCTCTCTGGTGTCAGTCGCCCAGTCACGATATGGCCCCTTTTCAACAGTATTCTTCAGATCCGAAAGCTGCACGAACATCATCTTCTCATGGGGTTTCAGGTTCTCGACTCCGACCTTGCTTGCCTCACTCAAGAGCTTGCGGCAGAAGAACAAAGCAACCCTTTCCGATTCTTCCACCGCAACATCTTGAGGCGGATTAAAGTCGACCTCGGGCTCATCACCTTCGAGCAGGTCGGGTTCCCATTTAGTCTCGGCGAAAAGAATACGGTCGTTGGACGCATCCGGTCTTCCGAGAGCTGCCAACGCCATTCCTTCGAGTTGTATAAACGGCAGGTTGACATCGTCATGGGTCGAGTAAACACTGACATCCCCAGAAATTTTGGTTGCCGATATCACCGTTGAAAAGGCGTCAATAAGGACTTCGATCTTACCACTCGCCGACGGGATAAGACGATGTCTTGGGTTGACGGTTATTCTTTCGAAGCTTTGAGGAAGGTACGCAGTCCACAGTCTTTCGGCTGTTGGGGCGTTGAAAGCGGCAAATACCTGGGTCTCGTCAGTGATCTCCGAGACAAGACCTTACGTGCATTGATACACAGGATAGAAGCTTACCGGCTGTAGTGCCACATCGATCAGTGCTGGGTGGTAAAGATTGCCATACTTGATCTCGTCAGCGAACCAGGATGCTGTTGCCGTAGCAATACCATCAGCTCGACGCATGAATTCCAGCCTCTTGAACAGGCCTTCATATTCTAGTCGAGTTTGTTTCACAGAGTTATAGAAATGTTCAGTATCCACAGGTGGAACTGATGCAGCCAGTGGGTCCACGCGAGGAGGGAGAAGATCATTGTCGGAGATACCCAATGACACAGAGATACTTCCGAAGCAGGTTCTGTCCATCTTGCTCGCATCCGCGTCAGAACACACGTAACACGAGATTTCGGCTATGATGTTTTTATCATCTTTGTGCGTCACTTTGACAGATGTCACCATCTCGACCGGTTTTGGTCCTTCGTCCACCTTGAGCGGTCGCTCGAGAGTGAGTTTCTCAATCTCAACGAGAGACATTGACTTGTCGCTGCTGAGAAATTGTGCAACTTCGAGCATCATCGCGATATATCCAGCTGAGGGAAACAGAACCTCTCCTTGAAACGAATGTCCACGTAGCCATGGTAGCTCTTTCAGATTCAAGAAGTTACGCCAGCGTGGTTCCCAGTCTGAGTCATCTGGACATCTGTGGCCCAATAGAACGCTCCCGTTCGTTGTTCCCCCTGAGCGTAGGCGATGATTGCGCGAGATTCGTGATTCTCGCCAGATTGGTGCGCCGTGGTCCCACGAGTAAGTGGGCAGGTCATCAACTACCATCGGCGTAGGAACTTGATCCTGCCAACAGCGCTGGTATCCGTCGAAGTCGAGGACCGCAGCCCCAAAATTGGACCAGAGGAAGCCCTGCAGCTCAATCATGCTCACAACGCAATCTTCCCCCCGGTTCATGCTGCCAGTATACGGGAGCTGCTTGCCCAGGTGTGGTCGCACAGTCTGGTTAACGGGCCCTTTAAGTGCTGGATGTGGTCCAACCTCGATGGCGACATCGAATGGTCCGCCGTTGGTCAGCGCTGTCGTAACTGCGTCTGAAAACAGCACGGGCTTCACCATGTTCGCAACCCAGTATGGCCCACTCAGGTCGTCGAGGTCTTGATTCCAGTACCGGTCCGCAGTTCCATCTACACTTGAGACCCAGATGCATTTGCCCGTTTTCAGTGGTTTGATGCCGCACTTCCGCATAGCCTGGAGGTAAGCCTCAGAGCAAGCCTCCATGTGCGGGGAGTGATAGGCCTTGTCGGTTTTCAGAACTCGGGCAAAGATCTTTCGTTCATCGAAAGCTTTCTTAGCCTCCTGAATGGCGTCAACATCTCCAGAGAGTGTGACACTGGAAGGTGAGTTCTTGGCTGCGAGACAAATTCTGCCTTTGTACGGTCCTTCTCGACAGAAGTCTTGAGCAGCTTCCCCACTGATTCCGACTGCCAGCATGGATCCCCGGCCAGCCAGCTTGGCGTAGAGGCCGCGGTAGAAGGCGATGCGGATGGCATCAGCCAATGAGAGTATACCAGCCGCATAAAGTGCAGCAATCTCGCCGGATGAGTGACCGACCACGGCGCTGAACTTGATTCCGGCGACCTCCAACATCCGAGCCAAGCCAATCTCTATTGCCGTAGTTGCGGGCTGTGCAATTTCAGCTTGGGATATGCGACTTTGGGAAGCCTCAATGAGCAATTCCTCTTTCAATGACCATGATGGAGCATCTGGAAGTGTTGACAAGCATGCGTCACACTCGTCAATGGCTGTCCTAAAGATAGGGCTGTGCAGCAGCAACTCTTTACCCATACCGGCCCACTGGGCACCTTGTCCGGTGAATATTCCCAAGACGCCAAAACCTTCCGACGGGGATACTAGAGTCGAGGCGGGTGTTCCCAAGCTAGGTTGTGCGCCGGCAGAGTCTACAAGTGCCTTCTCAAGGCTCTCCAGAAGCTCTTTCCGTGATCTCTCATTGAACGATTTCCTAAAGCTCAATTGACTTCGTCGCTCCCACAATGTCCATGCTACGTCTTCGAGATTGACAGTCGGATTATTGTGGAAGTAAGTGGTCAGCTGCCGGATATTTTCGAGTAAAGAATTTTGTGTGTGACCGCTGACAACTACTGGCGTGGCCAAAGGTCCACTGGAGGACTTCCCCGATGTTGATGACTTGAACTTGAACTTCGACTCGTAAGATTCTAAGATGACATGGGCGTTGGTGCCTCCGAAGCCGAAGCTGTTCACACTTGCGCGCTTTGGCTGTCCATCGTTTCTGGTCGGCCAAGGAGTCGCCTCTGTTGGGACTTGGAGAAAACGGCCGTAGGGCTGGATCTTCGGATTGAGGGACTTGAGGTGCAGGTTTGGGGGGATCGTGTCATGCTTCATTGCGAGGAGAACTTTGATCACACCTGCCAAGCCTGCGCAACCTTCCAAGTGACCGACGACCGTTTTGATTGACCCCACATATAAGGGTGTTGGCTCTGTGACTGTTGCATTCTCTGTTGAAAAGAAAGTTTCAAATATGCCTCTGGCTTCTGCAGGATCGCCAGCTTGAGTTCCCGTTCCGTGACTGTTGACGTATTAGTTAATTGGCAAAATCATATGAGGCTGGGAATCGTATCTCACGCCTCAAAGTATTGACATCTATTTTCCACCTTTGCCGGATCCAGCCCTGCAGCTCTGTACGTTTCCGTGGCCAATTTTGCCTGGGCCAGTGCGCTAGGCATCGTGATTCCCGGCGTTCGACCGTCAGAGTTGACGCCGGAGTTGCGAATAATACCTTGTATTGGGTCATTGTCCCTCAAAGCCTTGCTAAGGGGCTTGAGCAAGAGCGCTGCCACACCTTCTCCTCGAGCATAGCCGTCTGCCATAGCATCCCACATCTGGCACTTCCCCGTCGGCGAGAGCATTCGGAGTTTCGATTCGCTGATGTACATATCTGGCCCGAAGATAAGATTCGTACCGGCAACGATGGCAGTTTCCGCAGTGCCGCCGCGAAGATCCTGCACTGCAAGGTGCAACGCGACAAGAGACGACGAGCAAGCTGTATCCAAGCAAATAGATGCGCCAGAAAGGTCGAAGAAATATGAGATGCGGTTGGCCAAGATGGCACGAGATGTACCAGACGCAGTGTAGTGAGATAAATCTTCGGTGTCGCGATACTGGATTGTCTCGTAGTCGCCCGTCATCACACCCACGAACACTGAACAACGCGAACCTCGAACCTTTTCGATGGGCGTACCAGCGGACTCCATTGCCTCGTAGACCGTCTCTAGAAGCATTCTTTGCTGCGGGTCCATGGCTTCTGCTTCCAGAGGACTGACATTGAAGAATGTGGTGTCAAAAAGCCGAGGATCCTCGTCAAGGAAATAGGATTTGGTAACATTCGAACTTCCATGCTGCTCGCTGTTGATATTGTAAAACTTTTGAAGATTAAGACGATCTTGTCCCGGCTCTCTAGATAGATCTCGTCTGCTGTTGAGTACTTCCCACAGCTTGGCTGGTGTAGTAGCGCCTCCAGGGAATCGATGCGCCAATCCAATTATTGCAATAGGCTCCATGGTTCTGCAGCATCCGTGAGTTCACATATCGAGCATGTATTTGACTATACTTCGCGCTTACATTTCTGGTTAAAACAGGAGCACTCTTGTGTACCTACGAGGGCCGCGCGAAATTCGTGTTTGTTGTACAGCTGAATTGAGATTAGACTCGACACTTTCATAACAACAGCAACGACATAATTGCAGGACTTACAACTTTGAGGAACGACCTCGGAGTCCTCTTACACAGGTTACTTGGTCTCGCTGTTTCTCTCCCGCTACTATAGTCAATCGACTGGCCAAGGGACCCAAGGGACCGGGAGGGTCCTACGCGGTCCAGCCAAACTTTATCTGTGTATGCAATGTTATTTGAAAACGCATATCTCTAGAGCACGTGTCTTTCCTTCTCGTACGTTGCATCTCCATCTGAACTGATTGGTCCAACAAGATGGGTCGGTTTCGTCTAAACTTTAAGAACTGGCCTCGTGACTCGATGCCGTACGGTTTTGTCGTTCTTCCGGATTGCAAGGAGCCAACAGGGGCAAAACCCTAAGAAATGGGGACTTCGTGAGACTACTAGCCGAAAAGGCGTGAGATTATTGCCAGCCGACGTCCGCCCACCCAACATTTTCAGTGCGCCCACCCAGCAATTACTGTCCGCCCACCGAGTACAAAGAAATAGCCGCACACACCACTAGAAAAAAGGTACCCCTCAGGCTTCGCCAAGACCAAGTAAGGCCTATGTACTTTAAGCTACTTATGCCCTCTAGCCCTCTGGTATTCTGGTCCTCTGGCTCTCTAGCCCTCTAGCTACAGTATTCTCTAACTATAATTTAGTACTCTTGCTATAATTTTCTCTCCGTATTTTTAAGTACCTCCTAAATTGGAAAACAGCATATCCTTAATCAATGTGGGGTAGAATTTCTGCTGCTTAGTCAAGAAGATACCTTAGAATACTAGGGACTTACTGCAGAAAGTTTGTACTGGGTGGGTGGACAGTAACTGCTGGGTGGGCGCACTGAAAATGTTGGGTGGGCAGACGTTAGCTGGATTATTGCACTCCCTGTCGCTTCCCTGTCGCAAACCATAATTGCCCTCCCTGCCCCTTTCCCTCGTCGCCATTCTTTGCAGTATTCCATACCAACGGAATCTCTGTAATTCGAGACATCTACTCAATTCATAATGTCTTGTGGTTATCAGCAATTTAGCCTGGCGTACATCTATCAAGTGACAAAAGTTTTAACTTGGGACTTGATAATCTATATGCTGATATAAGTCTGATATAAGTGTAGCTTCTCATATATGTATTTACTGCCTTTCTCGCCGGTGGTGCCACAAAATCCAATCCGTGACAGAAAGGGCGTAGCGGGAAAGGTGTACAGATTCTCATATCTGAAAAATAGCGCCGTGAGACCATATCCACGAGTCGGTGACCGCCAAGTCGTCGCATAATTCCAAGGCCTCTTCTAGTAGATTCGCTTCCACACCGACTCCCTGAGTTGCTCGCGAGACAGTTCTGACTCGTGGCTGTTCTGGTCCAACTGTGGAGACTCGGGAAATTCGGTCTGGCAGCCCTCTTGACGCAGTTAGGTCCCATTATGAACGACAGGGTGAACAACTCATGGAGTCTTATTTTCATTTGGACCAATACTGCTGGAATGTATGCAGCTCACCACAAAGACTTCGATCAATGAACAATCACAAACGATGACGCTGCTCCCGAAGTCAAGAAACGCGATAATCGTTGAGGGGCCAGGAGTGGCGAAGGTAGTCTCCACCTCGATACCAGCACTAGCGCCTACAAATGTTCTGGTCAAGACCGCATGTGTCGGCCTGAACCCATCAGACGCGAAGATGATCCAGGCCGGGGTACCTCCAGGCTCAATGGCCGGGCTTGACTTTGCGGGTATCATCATGGCAAAAGGCACAGACGTTTCCCCAGACATACGGCCAGGAGATCGTGTGTGTGGAGTGGCATTCGGGTATAATAATAATAGTGATACTACAGGCGCCTTTTCCGAGTACGTCGTAGCCGAAGAGCACATGCTCTTCCATATAGGCGACGATATCTCATTTGAAGAGGCTGCTACGTTTCCTTGCGGTCTTCTCACAGGCGGCATGGTCCTGCACAACACTATGAAACTCAGAGATGTCCCGCCAGAAACGACAAGATATGTCCTGATATACGGCGGCAGCACGGCGTCAGGGCTCTTCATGATCCAATTACTCAGACAGTGAGAAACTCGAGGTTCCTCTTTTCGAAAAGTACTGACATGATCAGTTGCGGTTTTATGCCAGTAGTTACTTGTTCATCGCACAACTTTGACCTCGTCAAAACAACAGGGGCCGAAGCAGCCTTTGACTACAAATCACCAACATGCGCGTCCGACATTCGCGATTTTACCAAAAACCAGTTGGCCTACGCAGCAGACTGCATCACAACCGCAGACTCGATGCGGATCTGCTATGAATCACTGGGCACCGAAGGTGGGCGCTACGTCGCGCTTGATAGCTTCCCGATAGCAAGTCACTCGCGGCGTGCGGTCCGACCGTCATGGGTTTTCGCGATGAGTGCCTTTGGATCGGCCGTTGACTGGGTTGCACCGTACAAATGCGATGCTTCACCGGCTGACCGCGACTTTGCGGCGGCATGGATGAGGCAGGTTGGCGGGCTTGTTAGGGACGGGGTTGTGAAGCCACTTCGGCATCGTATCATTGGCGAAACACTTGAAGACGTCGACAAGGGTATTGAAGAGTTGAGAAGTGGTCGAGTGTCAGGCATGAAACTTGTGTGTCATATCAACAAATCCTCAGGTTTGAGATAAATAACAGGGTCGTGCCGTTTGTAGAGCAGTTTTAGGCAACATGCAGGGTCAGGACTCTGATTTTCCATATGGATTTTGGCCGTGTGTCTCCATATGAATGTTTACTAATATCAGTATTTTGATAACCCAAGTGTGTGGATGATCCTCTTTTCATGCAGGTAAAGGCATCTTGCATATGGCTTCTGGTTTACGTGTCCGTCAGCTCGATGGAAAAACCCTCTTAGTCTTTTTCAATCGAACTCTATGCAAGGCCACGGCTAATGTTGCACAATATGGGCCAGTCGTCCGTTAGATCCGAGCAGTCAGATCAGACGTTGCCCTAGCTGAGCAGGGGCACCCTGCTGCAGTAGTGCGAGATAGGGATATTGTTCCGACTAGGCATGGCTACAGATGTCTGACTCTTCCACCGTCCTCCTCTAACGGTCAAGTGGGGACCCTAAAACTTTATAAATGTGTCTGTGCTGTGACTCAAAGTGAGATGGGGTTGAGCAGGGCCACAGCAAAAAGGGAGATACGCCTAACATGTTTATAGAAAAAAAGAAAGAAAAAAAACACCAGCAACGTAGACGCTCACCACAGAGTGAGCAAACCCGGATCTCCATCACGACACCACCAACGGGAGCACCAGTTTTCGAAATGTTAGGTTTTTCACTCGTCAGCAACTTTGCCAGCTTTGCTCAGCTAATACTGTTTGCACTGGCTCTCGGCGTTGCTCTTCTCTGCTTTATTCTTCTCAAGACGGATAACCAGCTGTCAAGTATTCCAGCAGTGGGAAATGCTCGAAGCAAAGCGGCAAGAAGGCGAGAGTTTCTCTCTGGTAAAGCCAGGGATCTCTATGTTGAGGGCTACAAGAATGTGCGCAATCAACCAGAAGACATTATCTGGGTAGAACTAAATGTCTCTTTAGTTCAATAACAATGCTTTTCGTATCATGACTGCTAGACGTAAGGGTTTCGAAGCTCATCGGGGCTTGAAAAGTTTGTTGACTAGCTCGGCAGAATCTGAGTGTGTTGTCGTATCATCAAAGTTTTTGAAGCACCTGAAGAGATTGCCTGAAGATGTTCTCAGCTTCAATGAGGCAGTAGAAGAGGTAAGGGAGAGACACTTGAGCCTACAATCTTAGTGCTAACTCATTCCCATCGAAGGCTCTTCAAACTAAGTATACTAAGATTACAAGCAATGTTGCAACGATACCATACACTCTCAAGACCTCACTAAATCCCGCTCTATGTAAGTTGTCTCGGAATCACGGAAATCTAAATTGTTCTCTAACCAGGCCAGCTCGCTTGAACCCTATCATTCTAGATGAAGCTACGAATGCCATTAGAGCGGAGTTCCCTCAGTCCGCGAACTGGACGGAAGTCAGGATTAGTAGCAAATTGGTTCGCATAGTTGCCAAAACATCGGGTCGCATCTTTGTCGGGCCCGACCTTTGTAGAGACGAAGTCTATCTCGATGCTGCCGTCAACTACACCCTTGACATGACAACTGCCATACAAGCTGTGGGGTTTATTTCGCCCTGGCTGCGACCATTTCTAGCCTGGCGAGCGCCACAGGTCCAGAAATTGCACCAACGCTTCCAGCAAGCAGACGAATTTCTCCGGCCGGTGGTAACAGCTCGCCGTCGGACGACACGCAATCATCTTGTTGAGAAGGGCAAAGCAGACGATATGTTGCAATGGCTCATGGACTCCCAAGATAAGTTTGGTGAACAGAGTGACCGAGCGATCTCCAAGTACCAGTTGAGCTTGACCTTTGCTGCGATTCATACCACTACGGCAGCGCTGACTAACTCGTAAGTCCCATCCCCGGGTCCGTTGGAATGTGGACTCATTCTTTGAAGTTTCTATACGCTTGCGGCAACACCTGATCTGGTGTCGATATTGCGAAAAGAAGTCGACGAGGTTCTTGCCGATACATGCGGCATGATTACCGCTACAACGATACAAAGAATGATGAAGATGGACAGCTTTCTGAAGGAGATCATGAGATACTACCCCCAAACTGCCAGTGCGTAATCTTGTCTACTGCACGACGCTTTGAACTAAGTGGTCTCTGTAGCTGCATTTCAACGGAAGGTCTTAAAGCCAGTCAGTCTACCGAACGGGCAAATGGTTCCTGCAGGCGTTATTCTCGAGGTCCCGTCTCATGCAGCCAATTTCGATGGGACAATACACACGGACCCCGAGAATTTCGACGCGTTGAGGTATTACAAAATTCGAAAAGAGAAGGAGGCCGCATTGAGAGGCCAGATGTCTTCTGAGGAAACCTTCACGGAAGCGGCAACGAACAACCAGTTCACAAGTGTTGGCGACACGAGCTTGGCGTTTGGATATGGAAGGAATGCCTGTCCGGGAAGATTCTTCGCGGCAAATGAGATCAAGATGATCCTGGCGACTACTCTTCTGAAGTACGATTTGAAGATGAAGGATGGTGGCACCGAGAGATTCAAGAATCTTACCTACGGATCTCAGGTATGTATCAAATCTTTCCCTCTGACGAGCAGCTAATAATATGGTGCAGTCGGTTCCCGACCCTTCTAAACTAATCATGATGAAATTGAGACAATAGACTCGAAAGAGGACCTCGGGTAGCAAACTTGTGTAGGTAGAAGTGTTCCGTTTCGTACGTTTGTTTGGGCTGCAACGTGCAAGTCAATCGTGAATACTTACAAAAGACCAGCCAAGGGCTTGGGGGGAATGTCGCTAAAACAACGAAATCTTTCCCTTTTCTCGGTCTGTCGCTGCATATAATTCACAGTGCTCCATAATGAGTATTGCAAAATCGTTCCGCTACTGCTGTGGAACATCGAAGACAGGCCTAACCACTTCCAAAGACCTAAGTAATCCGGCACTCAAATCCCACAGTCGACTCTCATTCTTCTCATTGAAAGCATACGGCGCGTAGCCAGGGCCCGTTCTGCCTTCTGTGCATGTCTCTGCCGGCACGCCTTCTTGAATGTCAGCTAGATAAACCCCGCCCCGATGTTGCCATTCCTTTCCAACGGCAGCCCATATAGTTGTGGCCGCGGCTTGCTCCGCGGTCTTTACCAGCCTCGCGATTTGAGGAGGTCCAAATAACCGTTTCATGAATTCATCGCCGACATGACGACTTAAGCCAGAAGCGACTGCTCCGGGGTGGACAGAGGTAGCGTGTAGGTGCTGAGAGCCGTAACGTCGTTCGACTTCGTTGGCCATCCAAATATTGGCTGTTTTTGAGGCACCGTATGCATTGTGTGCATCATAAGTGGTCTTCTCGAGATTTAAGTCATTGAGGTCAACGGAACTGGCGAGGTGGGAGCGGGAGGAGACCATGACGAGCCTTGAAGGATCTTCTGGTGTTGCTGACTTGAGCATGATGTCTTTGAGAGCCTCAAAGAGAGCAAAATGACCCAGATGATTTGCACCGAAGTGCATCTCGAATCCATCGTTTGTCAGAGCTCTTGGATGCAATGCAAGGCCTTTTTTCTGTTTAGTCTTGCGCTTTGTGATGGCCGTAGGAGAACTTACCCGCGTTGCAGACAAGACCATTAAGCCTGTTGCCCATCTGCCGAAACTTGGATACTGCGTCTCGAACGCTAGACAGCGAGTCCAAGTGCATCTCAATGAAGACGACCTTGCCTGGCTTTTCGTCACGAGTTATTCTCTCCACAACTTCACGCCCCTTTCCCGCGTCGCGGCCAGTGATGAAGACATCTGCGCCGGTAACATGCAGTGCCCTCGCAGTCTCGAATCCAATCCCACTCGTACACCCTGTCACCAAGAACACCTTCCCCTGAAGTTGGCCATCCAGGCCTTGGTCTCGAATGACTTTGAGCGCGGTGGGTCGAGCGTCGCCGGGGCCATTGGGATCGTCGTGGTCCTTGTAGTAAGGGGCGATGGGAATAGTAGACATGGTGTCGCCCGAACTTCGCTTTCTCAGACGACAACGAAGAAACGTCGCAGAACGTAGATACTTTCAAATAAGGAGTGCATGTGGGTCCCCAAGCTGTTGCCGTGGGCAAGCTATGTGGTGGGACAGATTAGGCAAGGTAAGCGGTTTCAGAGCACTCCTATTTGAAATTTAAATTGGAAGTAGTTGGGTGAAAGTAAGTCACACTTAAAAGTCTCTATTGACTGCTGTGTAGATTGCCCCATGATAGCAGAGAGGAAAAAGACAAGGGCGTTTCAAAGACCAACATATCTTTTCAAATGTTTAATCAGCTGGTCAACTCGTCAAGAAGGTCTGGGTCCAGGATGAGCACTCACAATTTCCGCGGACAAAGGCGCAAATCCAGTGAGCCTACCAGCCCCCGTGAAGCTTCATCAAAGCAAACGTTGTCTGTCAAATATACTGGACGACAAAACTAAGACTAATTGTACTGACTGATTGCTATTCCGGGGTCCGAGATCAGCTTTGGTATTTCAAAAGGCTACCCACTAGGCAGGGCTGGGATAGACTACACAACTGGCCTTCTGCTGTGACCAGGAGTAATTGGGCTCTAAGTATTGTCGACAAGGTCGCCACGACTGTATTCAGGTTAATCTGATACAGCCATTACGGTCGTTCCTTACCATGAAATCATATAACAACCCCATGATGGCACCAAATAGTAGCAGAGATATCACGAGGGCCAGACCCCCAGCCACCAGGATAATGAAGGGTATCGAGTTCTTTCAGAAAATCCCAGAGATTCTTCGCCTTTGGGATTTACCCTAATATTCAAGTCCTCAGATGCCACAGTTGGTGTTCCTATCAAGTTCTCCGCTTCCGACGGGTTGATGACATTCGGCATCGTGACCCAATACTTCGGGGGGGTCGGGGGGGGTCGGGGGGGTCGGGGGGGGTCGGAATATTGAAATCGTAGTGCCATGAAATGTGGTTATTTAGATCCCAAATCCGGTGAGGAAAAAGGGATCTTTAAGTATGATCCCTTCGCACTCACTCTGGTGAAAGTTCAACGTAGCTTGCGGGATGCCCAGCACAGCCCATGGCGATGGAGGCAAGCTTGCGCCCAGATCTGACATGGATATACAAAGAGTGACACAAAGCGCTGCAACGAAAGTCAATTGTACGCATCGGAATTACAAATATGAAACCATTTTGTGTGACGGCGTACATCATGAGTTTGGAGCTTTTTACGCAGTACTTTTCTGACCCAAATGCACAATTGTAGCTGATAACTACCGTTGCCAGCAGAGGGCTCTGCATGCGAAACGCACATGGAAAATATTACTATCGTCCTCTTTTTCAGATCGAGCTGTACGATTACTAAGGGCACTTATGCTTCGTGGTTACCAATTCAGCCTTGCAAAGCACCTGGAATGTGCAGGTAAGACAGCCAAAAAGTTCTTGGTTTGGGTTCTGAGCAATTACACTGGACCTCTTGATCTTCACCTTTTGGGGAAAAACATTATATGCTTGCCTCATACCAACAACACATGCTTTGTAATTATGATATGCGGGCTCAGTATGATTAATAACTAGTTGCAAAGACGGACATGGTTCATTAAGTTTACCAACAAGATGGCGTCAACGGCTCTCTCTTCTGCCCAAAATTCCCCTGGGAGTTCGCGCTTCAAAAGTCTCCGAAAGATCTTGCCGCACTACAAGGGGCACCCCAGGATGTCAAAGCCACCGCTAAGTCTTAATGACAGCATCACTCCATCTCGACGGGACCGGCATGCGCTACTGAAACCGCAATCCGGTTCATTTGATCTCACAAACCTTGGCTGGATTTCGGTTCACCAATCACTCTGTGTATCTTCAACATCGACCTTCTGATTGGAAACTTCTCTTTGTCGTGGGTAAAATTTCACAATTAATGCTCTCAAATTCTTGCCGACTACGGTTCAGCGGACGAGCCATGTCATCACTAGACGATCTGCGCGCGCAATGGAATCATCTCTACCGCACGCAGCTGCCTGGCCTCGCCAAAGCCAAAGATGCCGCACAGCCGAAATGGCCTGTTCAGCTGGACCACTGTTTTGCGCATCATCCTTGACAACGCTGTAGGTAAGGATCGGCCGTGGAATCAAGTTTTGAAAAGCCCAGCGTACAAGCATATGAGCCGGGAGCAATTGGGCTCTGCCATCGCGCTCGGAGAGCAATTATCGAACGGCGAGGCAGATCTTGTGGCGCTAGACGAGAAAAGCCTGGCATTAAGGGGCAAGAAGAGTAAAATGAAGTTGGAGCCTGCAGCTGCTCGTAGGAAGAGAAAGAGTGACCTGGACGATGAGAACACACCGCGTCAGAAGAAGCAAGCAACAAGTCGCAAAGTGTCCTCATACTTCCAACCAGCCTCTGGAGCGGAGTCAGAGAAAGTAAAAAAACAAGGTTGGTAAAAGCGAAGCGACGAATCGGCCATCATCCGAGATCATCAATCTCATCATGTCATCGTCCGACCTCATTCCTTTCCGCAGAAGCATTCTAGCCTTGCTCACACAAGTCCCCCGTGGTCGCTACACAGCCTACCAGGCCCTGGCAGACCACGTCAGCGGGACATCGCACAAGTCGTCCGTGAGAGCAGTCGGCAGCGCGATGCGAAATAACCCATTCGCTCCAGCAGTGCCATGCCATCGAGTCCTGGCGAGCGACGGGACGATAGGAGGGTTTGGCGGTCAGTGGGGTGAGGGTGGACAGCATGCTTCCGAGAAGCGGAGTTTACTCAGGGAAGAGGGCGTCAAGTTTGACGGCAAAGGGAAAGCAGTCGGGTCGCCTTTCCGCGGGTTTCGGTAGTTCCAGTTCAGATAAGCTCGGATTGGTGGAGCTACATGTTGGGGGCTGCAAACTCGCTCTTGGTGTTTCACCACTCTCGAGTCGTGCACAGTGGCGGTCCCTGTATCGCAGTAGGCAGACTGCAAGGCCTTTTGGGTGGTCAGACTTATTATCTCGCACGATATAAGTCTATATATATAATGTAGTTTGGCCATCTATATTCTAGCAGTATGTGCCGGCGTTGTGTGCCGGCGTTCGTCCCCTTGCATTAGGGTGAACTTCACGCAACTATGACTTCAACCTCCTTCAGCTCAGTTACCGATCCCCTGATTCCGGCAACTTCTTCATCCGTTAAGGTGATCCCAAACCAAGTTTTGAGTGCGCTTACCCGTTCAGCCTCAGTAGTGCATACTTGAACAACCTCTGTCTTGCCACCCGTGTTCCTCTTCACAATGCCGTTGACCAGCATAACCTTGCCGACAATCTTGCCCTCTCCGGTTTCATGGTCTTGACCCAGCAGAAACTTGACGATCATGACGGTAAAGTTTTGGAAGCTCCCTGACTGGCTGGTAAAAAAGTTGACCACATTGAAATCAACCTCAAGGAACTCCGTGTCATTAAAGACATAGAACGAGTTCCACGGCTTGGCAGCTGAGTTCCGGTACTGGTAGACCCAGAACTCCTGCCTCTTTGATCCCGGGACACGCTCGCGCGCGAAGCGGACTTCTTGTGACCCGAGGTTCTTGGTGATTGGGCCGGCCCTCAAGGGCATCGGCGCAGTCGGCCCATCACCGCCGAATGCGACGTCGCAGACGTACTTGTCCTCCTCCTCGTCCAGCTCGACAATGAGAGCCATGTGCGTCATGCCGACATAGTCGCCCTTGGGTATCCCGTCCTCCCGCAGCCGGATCCTTACTCCGGTCGGGTATGCCTCGAAACCCAGACTGCGCAGGACGTGCATGAAGAAGAGGGATCCTTCCATGCAATACCCACCGCGGTTGCGCCCATTTGTAACAAATTTGGTGAACAGGGTTTGGGGGTTTAGGTCAACGGTCTTGTGTTGGGAATAGTGCAGAGACAAGTTCTCGTATGGGACCGCGGCAATCTGGTGGATGTGTAATGCTGTCAATAGCGGCAGGTCTCGAGGCACATCATCCTGCCGGTACTTCTGAGGCAGCTTGATGTGGTCGAAGTATTCCGACAGCTGGTCTTTGCTGAATGTCGTGGATTGCCCTACTGAGCCCATGATGGATATCAAATCGGAGAGGTGTGAAATAAACGACCGATTATTTCCATGTGCCTATCCAGACTCGTCGACAGACGCTCCAGGTCTGAGCCTGCGCATATTTATGTCCCTAGTAGTGACTCACTGCTAGTGTGTCCGGTGAATTGCACGATTTGACTCATGATGCGTCCGCCCGGCTTCTCACATTACTAGTTGCAGGGGGCTCCCGAACTTGTCCGATAGTTAAGATTAAGACTGACTTTTTCCCCCAGATTGAAGGAAGGAATGGAAGGAATTTGCGATCTTATCGTATTCAACATAACAACAGATCCACCGCAAAGGCGTGTCCTGGCAGTGTACCACGATGAAAAAGCAATGTCGTGATTCAAGCCATGCAAAACGCGGGTTGAATGTTTATCCCTGGCCTCATTGAATTTCGCATCCAATACATATAACCATAACACAACGCAATTAGATATCTTCATATGGATATAGTCTCAAGTAACTAACTCTAGAACTTGGCTGTGTTTACGACTGCAGGAAATCTGGAGTGAACACGCGTGGAAGATTTCGGCCCCGGCTGAAGCTTGAGCAGACTACTGTTGATTCTTTGCGCTAGCTCCATCCATGTTAGCTTGAAAGAAGCCATTAGCCATGAGAACTACTCGAAAGAAGAATGCACATCGTAACGTGGAGGCCTTTTTAGCTCAGCCGCTCTCCGTAGTTATCTAACCATAAAGATAGGCCGGTCAGCCGCATTGTTCCTCGTTTTAAAATGTCATCATCGCGTCTTCTTGGACCACAAGAAGCCTAAGCTAGACAAGAAACACGTTATTTGCGAACCAAATGCTCCTAACTTCTTCTTCGGTGAGCCTGTTGAGCCATGACTTTGGTCAGAGTGGCTAACTAGTAGGACTCAGAGCGCAGATTATAGACGAATAGTATCTAACAACATCTTCTAGTACATCAATGCAGATCAGCGCGGTGCAAAGTAGAGTGGCGAGAAAGTATCTTCCTGCATCTATAGACTATTTGCATTCTTTGAGTTCCTCTACTAAGGCGGAACGACAATGAGTGTACTTTATAACAGAAAACATTTGTACGCGAGACGACGTCCAATCAAAAATGCAAAACTAAGTGCACTCCTCAGCAATCAAGATGAGCCTGTCATGTCATTACGATGCGCGGCAACTTCCGAATCGATTACCTCGATTGACACCGTTCGTAATGCTAGATTACAAACCTGTCAGCAGGTTAGGTGACATTCCCGGCGAATGCCGTGTAGATCAGACTCCATGCCAAGGACAATGTGGCTTCGTTTTCGGTGCGACCGGCAACCGTAGTATGGCGTCGTTTGGCGTCGTCAGACATGTGATGGATGCAACCAAGTTGCAGCTCGTGGAAACCACCTAACAACCGTTGAAGAAGTTCCCAAAAACTCGGGTTACAGAGTGTGCAGTACTAATAGCCATTCCTGCGTCGGCAGTAGATCAAACATCCACGAAGTGCAGCCACGTCTGGGCGACAAAATCGCTAGGCATTTGTGGCTTCGTGGGTGAGAAAAGAAACATGACAGTGGTTTATGAGCTAGACTGATATGCACGAGTCGCAGAGCACGTATCTAGCAAAAGGTCTTCGTGCTAGATTAGACCTACAAGCCCGCTAACATGGCCGGCGTATCGGGCGTTCATTGTTATGCCCAAGCCAAGATCGAGATCTCTCGCGGCCGACCGGTGGCGCAGACGTCAAGCCTACCTAGGCAGGTTTTTTCTCGGTTTCTCCCGTACTTTCATCGAATCGTTTGCGCCCAGGCAGGTGTCCGTCCGATCTCCGCGCCGTCCGCCAGGGCTGCCAGGTCGAACCATAGGCAGGTATGCTGCAGGTGTGACAGTCGAGTGGCGCGTGCTTTGACAGGACACCAGGCCTTAGTGATGCACGAGTTGGGGTGGCAGGATGCGATAGCGTGCCACCTGAGCAGAGGGAGGCTGTTCCTTCGATTCTGGACCATGACGACCATCATTTTACGTAGCATCCTGCCGTGCCATGGCCCCCTCTCGAGTTACTGAACTGGGCATTTACTAGTGTCCTCGCCTGGTAGCATGGGATGGGAAGCAGTCTCAATAGCACATCACCTGGCCGCAATCAAGACGCCAGGCATTTCTGCAATCGTCGGGGGGATGCAACGTTGACAAAGTTGTAACTGCATAGGGCCCCTAGTCTGAAGCTTAATCAACCGGATAAAATGGAAGGACTTCAGGAAGCTTCGATAGCAGAAGCACATATGCTTCCATTGTCAGAGGGGCCTGTAACGTCCAGACGTGCACAGTCGCAGCTGAAGCATAAGCAGAGTTGAGAGCTGCAGGCCAGGCCGGACGACGTCGCGTTTGGGTTTGTTTAGAGCCTAGGCCCGACGATCCATTTGCTGGGGCGACCCACGTCCCCCGCGCTACCCACAAAGCCCAGACTGCTGGAGCGGCGCACAAAAGGTCATCCTGTTTCAGTCCGGGGCTTCACTGCTACCCTCTTCCCGCTTGTCAGCTGGATTGACATGCACAAGCGAAACGGCTAACAGAGAGGAGGGGGGAAGGAACCCTTGCCCCGAGCGGCAGCTGAGCGTTCACGAGCGGGCGAAGATGGTGTGTGGGAGGAACGGCCGCTTATCCCAGACCAGACTGGGAGTTTTGTTGCGCGAGTGCCGGCTAAACCGTTTTGCTTGCCTAGACCGGTCTGTAGTTGAGTGGCATGTGCATATGGTGGCGTTTGGCCCTTCGTCTCTAAGTAAGTACCAGTGTGTATGTGTGTGTGTGTGACGGGCACAGGGCGCATCAGCAGGTGGCTTTCTTTTTCTGCGGAGAGCGGCACGCTCTTTAAAACCTGCAGGTCTCTCCTCTTTATCTACGTGCATGCACGCTTTCCTTGGTTTTAATTTTCCGGCGCTCGACATCGTTTCCTATTCCCGTCCCGTCCCAAGGATTGTTAAATTAACCTCCCCCAGTCGCCCAGGCCGTCTTGCATGGGCCCAATCCTCCTGCCACTTTTGGCACTTCCTTCGTTTTGCGGAGAATTTCCTCTCATAATTACCAGAGACCTCCTCGGTACCTCCCGAGCAGGCCCCGTCTCTGATATCTCCGTCTCCATGGTGTCCTCACCACTATAGTGATGTCGTCGTCAACGTCGGTCTTCGATCTTCTCGCCGTGGCCGATAATTTGAATGAACCGGAACCGATTCTTAATCGGCCGGCGGCCGTCTATTCCATGATCCTTTCCTTTCTGACCCTTTCGACGCTCTGTGCCATCTGGCGACTGTGGATCCGGCTGTGCGTCACTCGCGTACCTGGTTGGGATGATGTTTTCGTTGTGCTGGCCGTGCTGTGCAATATTGGCCAGGCTGTGGGACTATTTCTGGCGTGCGAGCGTGGCCTGGGCCAACATTTCCTCTTGCTCGGGATCGATGGCATGCGGGACTTTATTCGCACCTTTTACATCGCAAATGGCACATATCCCATGTGCAGCACATTCATCAAGCTTGCTCTTTTGTTTCAGTACCTGCGAGTATTCAAGAAGGGGACGAGGCTTCATATCCTCTCAGTCATCACCATAATTGTGGTTTGTGCATGGGGCTTTGCTTTTACATTCCTGTCCTGGGTTCCATCCATACCCATCCAGGGGTATTGGGACTGGAACATTCCGGACTCCCAAGTCACACGATATGGGTTCGGTTCGCACGACGTGGACACATTTGTGGCTACATACCTCACCCACGCTGCAACCAACGTTGCCCTCGACCTCATCATATTTACGTTACCCATTCCCCTGTATATGGAGAAGGGGCTCCAAACACGGACACGATGGGCGCTGTGTGGCCTGTTCGTGCTCGGCGCAATGTGAGTACTTGGCATGACAGACGTGCCTTACCCTAACCAAGCAGTTCTAACCGGGAAGGACAGTGTCAACGTATGTTCCATCTGCAGGCTGGTCTCCGTGGTGAATAACCGGGCGGCGACCTATCCCACCTTGGACCCAAGCTGGTACGCATGCGTACCAGCCGTTCTGTCAGTACTGGAGGTGAATTTGGCGACAATTTGCGCATCACTGCCAGTATTCTGGCCCGTCATAAATGAGAATCTGGGCAGGATCCTGGTAACTCATGAGATCGACGTGACACGCGAGACACGCGATTTCAGTAACTTCAACCACCATTGGGAGGATAGCGACACATACGCGCTTGAGGCTGTTTCCTCAGCACAGAAGCTACATCCGGACCAGAGATATATGTTGTCCCAGATCGATCCGCTCCAGGAGGAGAAGCCGTCAACGACAACGGTCATGGCCATGGGTCAGCAAGCCAATAGCGCTACTGTGCTCGACAGGTCCCTTGATCTAGGAGCGAATTTTGCTTCCAGTCTGGCAGGTCTCGGGTTGCACAGGCCTGTTGTCGAGAAAAGGGAAAGCAAAGAGATTCTGTTAGATTCATAACAGTCCGAACACGATGACATAGTATACAAAATATCTGAACAAGCATATACGAACACTTCAATGCTCCATCAGTCATCGCCAAGGTAGTGATAGACATGTGTGGTTGATACTGGCCAAACTGTGAGTGCACATTTGAAAGTTGGGTTCGGTTGAGTGCGACAAGAAGTACCGACAGAGTTGTTCCGGCTTACCCTGACCGGCACAACTTTAGCGAGGGATCCAATCCCAACCGTGTCGGCCAGAGATGCACAAAGTAAATGCCTAAATGTTTATGAATTACCTAGCTCTGTCAGACGTAAGACCGGAAATTGACACCTGTCCATTGCAGTCGGCTTACGGTGCAATTCCTTCCAAAGATTCCAGGGTCATGGGGTCCCGAAATTGCACCCCATGGGGGAGGAGCCCAATCAATACCCCTGTAAAAGTTTTGTTCCGCAGATAAGACAGTGCACCGCAGGCGGAATAGGATCACCATCGTTGAGGCGGAAGCAGGCTGCAATTTTCTTTTCTGACCGCTCGACTTCACTGTTCGTGTTTGAAGCCTATAAGTCAATTCGTAATTCCCTTCACTTCTGATTCATGGCGCTGCGACCAGACACAAATCTACCAAAGACAATAAAACCTAACGGCCACAAATTCCACCTTGGCGCAGTCTGAGCTGCTCCGAAATTTTGATGCAGGTCAGCCTCTATGTCTACCGTCACCATGCCTGACTACGTCATCCAAGGCTGCACGATCCAAGACGGCGCAGATGTAGCCCGCAACAACATGTCGTCCTTCTGGGAGGACCAGAACTGGCGCATCGTCTGGAAGCACTCGACCCTGCCCCGTGTCATCGAGGCGTGCAGCGCCCGCTCGCCGCGGAACCTGCTCAAGGACCGCGCCCTCCTCCGCCATTTCAAGGCTGTCGACCCCGAGACGGGAAAGTTCCTCGGGTACGCCCGCTGGAAGCTCCCTCCCGGATACCACATCAAGGAGGACGGCAGCCCCGCGTGGCCCGAGGGCCAGGTCCCAGACGTCACCGCGGAGGAGAGGGCGAAGATCGAGGAGGTGGCGGATGCGGCGGACTGGAACCCGGATGATGAGTCGGATGACCTTGATGCACCCATCACGAGGAGGAAGATCGAGTACATGGCGAGGAAGGAGTATCTTTGTAAGTTGGAATTCCCATGGCACTTCTAAAGAAATCAAATCATTGCTAAGTCTCTTCCGCTCGACAGTGCTCGACTTCTTTGCGGTGCACCCTGAGCACCAAGGAAAGGGCGTGGGGACGGCCCTTCTCAGACATGGAATCGAGAAGGCCAGAGAGATGAACTTGGACATCTTTGTCCTGGGCATGGTTGGGGGGTTTCGGATTTACAAGCGCACGGGGTTCAAGTTAATGGAAACCGTGGTCCAGGACGCCACGCGTTACGGTGGCAACGACAATTATGCATTTCAATTTTTGGAGTATGAGATCCGGGACAAGAAATAAGCGAACTCATTGATGAGAATTGCCTGGCCCTACAGGAGGCCACGACAGGATTACTGCGCAATCTTCATCCTACACAGCTGTTGTGTACAAAGTAATGGCACGGTGGATAATGAAACAAGCATGCAACATTGTACTTGAAAAATCAGTAAGCCTGGGAAATTGGATTCCGCCGTAATATCGCAGTCTCTGCGTGAGGTCAAATGTTATGAAAAGTCAGCGAGTCATTCTTTCTCCCTCCCTCCCTTCCTCACTCCCTAGAGAGGACTGTTTCTCTCAGCGTCTCTGCTCTTTGCGCCTCTTTTTTCCTTTCCACAGCCTTTACACCCGCTTTCCGGTCGGTCATTCCTCTTCCACTTCATCCTAAACTTCTCCTTCTTGTTCTCGACGTCGACGATGGGACAGGGAACCACGAGGCGATTCTCGGCCTTTTCCTCCACAGTTGGAGCTATCGCTTCCTCCGTCAACTGGAGCACCTGGACTGACGTTCGAGCCTTGCGGGTTCTCGTGTTTACGGGCCTCTTTTCTCTGATCCGCCCAGCGCCAGATGATCAGAGTGAGAAACATCAGAGCAACAAACCCGACCAGAGTGACAACTTATCAATTGAAAATCAGCGTTATCCACAAGACTTCTTGTAATTGAGCCGTAGTCGCGAACTTACTGGACGCCGTTGCCGCGGCGCTCATACTCCAAACGGAATCTTGAGGACTGAAATCCTTGATATCGAGGGCCATCAGGCTTGAGATCCATGATAATGGCGTCTGATCGCTATTAGTTACTGTGGTTAACTAGTTGGGAAAGCAGGATCGCATTACAAAAAGTACAGTTGCTGCCGTGAAAACGAACAAAATCTGAGACTGGAATTTTGAGTTGATGAGGCTCTCGGTGTTGACCTCACGCTGCTTAAGACTGAGCAACGTAACTAACTGTATTTTGTCAGTCGTAAGACGCCTTAGGTCCCGGAATGGTAACATACTGATTCTCTGACTCTTGAGGCATCATTCTCTAGGCGTCGCAGCTTACTCTCACTCCGCTCAGCCCAGCGATCCAAGTCCGATTTGTTGTTGAGCCGATCCACGCATATAAGACGTAAGTCCTCGCGGACCCGTCTTATCATGGCCAACTCACCCAGAGCATCATCTAGCCGCAACAGAGTCTCTGTTTCTTCCTGAACGGAACCTTTGTAATGCCTGTCGACGCGCCCGAGCTTCTCCATGTAGTTCTGAAAGTACGTTGCAACAAAGGAGGACTACAGCCACGCAGCGATGAGTTGATTGAGTCATTCATAGCCAAAAAGAATGGATCAGGAAATTTAGAACGCTTGGCTTACCTCATGAGCGATCTCATCAGCGAAGGCACCTGCGCCGTCCAGAAGTTCGCGGCCCTCACGTCGAGGGAACCGAGGCTCGTACCTGACACACGCCTCCATGATTGCGTGCAAGGCTCCTGTGGTTGTGTTTGGGAACGAACAGTCACCTTTGAAAATCGTGTGTGAAAGGTGCTCGCATTGTTCGCTGCTAGGACTCGGGTCTCGATCATCCCCGTAACTGGAGATGAAAAAGTCTGAGTGGAGGTGAGTTAGGTCTTGGTCAAAACATCGGAGAAAATTCCAATGTGCGAAGAGCAGGAATAACAGACCTCCAAATTTCCATATCCACAATTGAGACACAACGACTATCTCATCTAACCCAGGCTTGCGGTGCTTAGCATACCGACCGACAACCTGACTCTCATCTCGTTTGCGAAGCGCATCCTGTTTGAGAAAATTATGAGAATATTCGTCCAGGCTCTGCTCTGTAAGCATCCCTTCTCCATTGGATGTCGTTTTTTTATCAGACTTTTGCGCCTGATCTGGCTTTGGCGAGGTCCGGTTTGGCGAAGACAGCTGCTCGACTTGTGACTGGCACCTTCCGTCTTGCAACTGTTTCCGACTTTTGACTTCAAGGATGGGAAGCTAGTGAACAACTTTTAGATATACATTCTCATATCGCATGCGTTGAAAGCGGGGTATATAAACGACGACCTACCACGATACAGTACACGTCCTTCAAGATAGCATTGACCTGTCTGTTTGGGTGTTCTGCAAGCTATGACTTTTCAGCGCATGCGGCTCAAAGCTACTAGCAGGAACGGCAAATGAGAACATTTAGCGAAGATGCTCACTGGATTTGCCGGGTAGTACCCCAGGCTGCGAAGTTTTCCTGGCTCAGCCATACGCTTGATGCAGTCCAGCAGGGCCTCGCGTGCGTCGTCCCCTTCCACTTCCTCCTGAAAGATGATCTTGGCCGCTCTCAGTATCCACTCCAGCTATTGGGTCGACCGGATGTTAGTAAGTTACGAGTTTGCGAGACCAGAAAACTGGACCGCCAGACTGTCGTGGGAGTGTCGAAGGGGGTATTCAAATACCTTGTTCTGTGGCAAAGAAACCCCATATGACTGCCAGCGTGGCTCGAAATCGCCTTTCGCAACTAGATGATCGCGCATCCTTTGCAGTACTGGTGGGGACCCATAGAGTACCTCACTGACTGGCCTATCGAATGCATGGGACTCGACATCATCGTCCTCGTCTTCTCCGAGAGCCACAATTTGACATGTGAAGCCGTTGCTTGGGTTCTCTTGCTGTCTTCCGCCGAGCAGTGTTTTGATCTGTTCTGCTGCCTCGTATGCTGCTGTCTTCAAAACGCCACCCTTCTCTAAACGTCTGGCTAAAGAATCCGCAGGGGTGCAAAACTCGTCGTCATATGGCATGCGGTCCTCTCCCTCCAAGTACTGTAACAGGAGCTGTACCACATCTAGGCGTATGTTCTCAGCCGCCCAATGCAAGGGTGTCACATCCTTGTTGGACCTGCTGTTCACCCGCGCACCTTGCTCAATCAAGTAGCGCGCAATGTGAACATGTCCTTCCATTGCGGCCATTTGCAGCGGCGTCACCCCATTGGCGTCGGGCTTGTTGACAAAGTCTGTTCTGCTTTGCTGATCTGGAGCAGTTTCAACCATGGCTTGCACGACAGGGAGCCTGAACTTCTCTTCGATGAATTCAAAGTAGCCGTCCGATTCAAATATGATGAAGTGAAGAATGTTTCGCCTGGCCTTGAACCAAGGGAACGGGTCCATGCCTAGCAGTCTTCGATGGTCACCATCTCTGCATGCTTCCTGGATGCGTTCGGGCCAGGGCGCCGACTTGGCCTCTACAAGTGATCTTTTCCACTCATCAAATGCTTGATCCAGAGACGGGGGAGTCTGAGTAGATTGCATGATTTCGAATAGGTTTGGCGACAATGTGTATGAGTGATCTTGGAAGGGAGTTTGAGAGCCTGGCGATGGACAAAATCTCGAAGACCAGGTTCAACCTGGCTTCAGGGTCGGACGACCTCGAATTAAAAGATTGAAGACCTCTTTCCCTTCTGCCTTATTTGGACTCGACTCCGTGAATGATGTCACCAGGCCGTCGGATCAGGTCACTTCAAGCCTCTCCAGCTCGCGGCGTCTAATCGTGTGGCAGCAATATGTAGCCGCCCACAGCCTGATTTTCTCCCACCGCTTTTCCTAAATTGGCCTTGTTTGCGGGTCGCGCTGCAGCCATCGGGTGTATCAATCTACAACCATTCGTCAATTGCTAGGATTCTCGGAAACAGTGCATATGTGGCTCATCAACAGCACGAAGGTGCAGTCCTGCCATGCATTAATACCCAGCCAAGCGGGGAAGATTCTTGGACCGAGATCTACATCTAGAAAAATTTCATACGCGATGTTCCACAACATGACAATTGCCAAGCAGAGAGTTCATCATGGCCAATCGTCCAAAAATCAAGGGTCCAAAGGTACCCGCAGCTGCACAGATGCCAAACGCAAACTAAGGATATCATCAAGATCCTGGAAAAGCTCGCATGGACAGGGAAGAAGGACCTTGTCGATAATATTCCCTGGCAGCCTGGCACTTGCTGGTCTAGCCAGTGGAAAGGTTTCCATGGAACTGGGTGGCTGGGCGAGCTACGCCTCATACATCTCTTGTGCAGGGCATCGGTACTTACCGGTTACAGTGTAAGCCGATATATATGCGGGTTGACTGGTACCGGACTGAGCTGTGTTACCAATGTGGGAACTGGCTTATGATGCCTAGGCATGCCTTTCAACGCTAGAACCATTTTTTGAAGAAGAGAAATCATCACTCTGCCTGGCCTCAGTCCGTGATGGCTCTGTAATAAGACGCTTCATGATTGAAGCTGCCATACTTTGAAGTTGTTTGCCATTAGCATAGTCACGTTATTGTTGTTGCGACTCTACGTACCGTTGATGTAGCCGTTGCACAACCCAAACGGACGTCGCCTGCTTGCCATCTTGGGGAATACTTAATTGCGATCGATCACCATTGCCTGTCACAATCAACCATACTCAAGGAGAGTAAGTTTCATGTCCTTAACGAATAGAGCAGACTTGTCTTCAATACTGAGCGACAAAATTTACCAAGGCCAACGTTATGAGACCTCAACGTTTGCATGAGAAGACAAAGCCTGTGACTATGAAGGACTTGGACATCATTTACTGGTGCCCCAGAAATAACAACACAGACCAATTTGGCTGATTCCAATGTGACGGGACGAGTCTCCGTCTACTCTGATGACCAAGCCTTCCATCGAAAGACAGCCAGATGTCGTCCAGACAGCTCACGAATCCTCTTCCTCCTGCACGACCACCACTCAAACCCGTCTACATAGTCCAAGGACACAGGGAGGTGCCCAAATCACCACCAGGATAGACTCATCCAACGAACGGTGGACAATGGTCACAGTACGACTGGGAGAAACATCCGGCAGCGCAGCTGTAAATCGGCATAACTATTAGCAAAGACTGCGGAAAACGACGGTACAACAGCATGGGCTCTTCAGATCGAGATGCCTGTCCATTCACTGCTTTTCCGAGCCCCCCCCCCCATAGCCGTGAGGACCAAGCGGGCGAACGGGCAAGAGGAAGGGACATATTGGGTGGAAGGGTGGGGGGGCTGTCCAGGCGAGGCAACAGCGAACGGCAGAACTCACAAGAACCACAGCAATGCCGTGGCGGCGCATGCCTTCATGCAGAGGTTGCACTGGTCGCAAGACCCCTTGGCGGAGACTGCGACGGCCGTGGTGATGTTGACGTGGACGAGGTCGTTGATATCGATGCCCGACGCGATGAGCTTCTCGCTCTCGGCGGCGGCGTCGATGTAGGCGGTGTTGGGTTCGCCCTGGGCGAAGGCAGTGAGGTTGGGGGCCCAGATGCCGTTTGCGGCGAGGACGTCGGTGGCGTTGGGGCTCAGCGACAAGGCGAGGGTGGCGACCTTTGCGTCGTTGGCAGCCGTGGCGACGATGGCTGCCATGAGGGCAGAGATGGCGAGCATGAACTGCATGATTAGGTTTGATGAAGTTGTGATGAGAAGGTCTTTTTGTGTTGTGTCTTGCAAGTCTTCTGTATGGATCTCAGAAGGAAAGTATTCGTTTGGGGAGTGAGGTGGCTTTGTTGTTGACTGTCCGAAATGCAGGAGTCAGTGATGTTATTGGATTGGAGGCAATTTGGATTGGACTGGATTTGTCGGAAAATGGCTGGACTGGATTTGGGTTTCTCGAAGATTTGGACTGGATTGGATTGATTGGCAACCAGCTCCTGGAGCTCCAATGGTCTAACCTGATAAGGCAAGAGCTAAGCCTAATTGAGTGGTCATGAGGAGTCTCCCGTCGCAGCTGCCGTCGCAGACCACGACACGACGCGCGAACTATCGTTCCGCTATTGGGTTAACATCCAACGCGTGCAGATTGCTACGCTATTAAAAGCACGGAGGCAAACGCGTCGCTCGCGACTTCAGCAGTCCTTCTACTGTGGCAGACGTGTCTGAACAGTCCACTCACCAGCTACACCATGGCCACTATCTCCAGCTATTTCGGTGCTGCCAGCGGTCGCCGTCCTGATTCTGACAGAGTTATTCTTGCTCCAACATATATTAGTCCTCGCCCAAACGACCCCGACGGAACCCTGATCGAACCCGACGAATTCAAGCTGAATGGGAAGCAATATGTACGCTACTCTGTTGTGGCAAAGTCCCAAAAGCACACCAAGAAAAGGACATCAGTCGTCTGGCAGTATGGTGAAGACATACAACTCAAGCAGGACCCGACGAAGACGTTCTGGTACTGTTATCTGTGCGAACAGCAGCAGCGCCAACAGGGACTTCCTATTTCCGGCAAGGGCAATTGTACTACCTTAAACCACCTGGAATCGAAACACCAAATCATCGCTCACGGCTCCGGATGGACGTCATTGAAGCCAGCGAGTGCTTACGAGCTTGGTATGGTCGCCCGGAGCAGAAGGCATTTGATGACTCTGCCATCGGTTTGATGGAGGGTGAGGCAGGGAGTACAGTTGGGGCGGATGGGCTGGGTGAGGGAGAGGAAGGCGGCGAAGATGATGGAAGCGAGAAGAACATACTGGAGACGCAAGTTGCTAGAGAACATGAGCTCCGTAGTTAGGTGGTGTCATAACCCAAGGACAAGAACAGTTCTACTCCAAGTCTGCTTATTCAGCGGCTCATTGATTGTCCCAAAAGGGTAAAAATATGAACTGGATCGGTTCTGGATATCCTGGAGGCTGCCTGTCCCCACGTCTGGACTGGATTGGATCGAGGCTCGGATCCAGCTCCAATCCAATCCAATAACATCACTGGCAGGAGTTCTGGGTTTAAATATTGGGAAGGGACTACTGGGGGGCTCTTCACTTCGGACGCATTCATTACGAGGACATTAACTGATTCCATTCACTCCAAGAGAACGGCTCACTTTGAATCCCAGCCCGCATAGTCTCACAGCACATCACTGAGCCTTTCCTCCTCCCCTGTATAAGAGCCAAACCAGTGACTCTAGACTATATCTCACGTAAGCTTCTCATGGGATACCGGCCACTCATCGTATTCTCCTACGTCTTCGAAGGTTACCAGGGCATTATCACACCCATTACCAACCAAGTCGCCCAATCCAACCCGGTAGTTTAATTTCACTAATACGCTGCGAACGAGTCCAGCAGTTTGAGCAGAGTTAAATGCAAAGAGTTTTGGACAAAGTTCTCGAGCACCTGAAGGATCAGCACTTGATGGATTATCGTCAAGGGATCGATAGCTGGCTGAATGACAGCGTCTATTAGATTTCCAATCTCGATAGAAGACAAACCCGAAATATTGCTGACCCCGCGCTCGGTATCGCCAGGGCTCAAGGCGAAGCCAGGATGTATTATGTGGTAGACTTGGTGGCGGGTGAAGTAAGTCTTGTGGCCTATAGAGGGAATTGTGTGTGCTCAATCTCATCTCTACTGCAAACGACCAAAATACCCTGCACTTGCTGTCAAATGCGGCTTGAGCTTACGTGCGCGACGCACAAATCTTGAGCCTTCGGCGTGAGCTGCCAAGCAGTTTGGCAGTCAAATGATCGTCTGACGAATGAGGTGATCAGATACATCGGGTCGGGACTTCGTGGTAACCCTTTCGACAATCTTTGCGGCTCGAATGTGGGCCAGGTCCCATCATCCCGGGTCGGCCAGCTGTAACAGGCAAGACTGTAAGCCCACTCCCGTCTCTTCGGCGTGAGAGCTTCAGGCGATACCTCAAGCTTCAATCCCCGACCAGTCGGAAAGTGACCTCGTACGGCCCGCAAGAGCCCATTCTGCTCATGGATGGGTCGTCTAGGTGGTAGCTGCATTTGCCTTTTGGGGCTTGCCGACCCCTCATGGCGCCGAAACCTTGCGAGACAATTGAGTTGATCATGTGAGCTTGTCACCGTCTATATAAGTTCAGGGCAGCAACGTGTGCAAGAAGGTTTCAGCTGCTCAATCAACTCGTCGAACTCCTCTTTGAATACTGCCTAAACCTCAAGAGACCGCGCTGGGCTCCTGCAAGATGACAGCCGTTGCTTCTAACGGGCATGCGTCCGCCGCCGCGGTCAGGGACGCGACGATCAGCGATGTAAAAGAAGGCATGGATCAGCTCAACGCCGCAGTCCAAAGCTTTTGCGCCAGCAACGACGACATTGGTGACGTGGCGGACAAGGCACAGCGCCAGCAGATCATCGAGGCTGCGCAGAAGGTCTTGAACGCCGTCAAGAGGCCCGACGATGTCTGGGTGGACAGTAAGTTAATTTAATCCCCATCCGAACTTTCCGAGGCCTATTACAGACGCGCAAACCACTCAGGGGAGAGGCACACAGCTAACAGCTTCGAAGTAAACATGGACATCGCTCGCCTTGCTGCTTGCCAGCTCCTCTTTAAATGGGGGGCGTTTGAGGCCATTCCGGTCGAGGGCAGCATCTCGTATCCGGATCTAGCGGTTGCCACAAAAGCAGAGGAGGCACTTCTGAGTAAGTTCAAAATCGATGCATTGATTCTCGCTATGGTCTGCAGTTGACTGAATGCTTGACACAGGACGCATCGGCGGAGTGCTCGTGTCACAGGGCTTTCTGAAGCAGACTGGGCCGGATCACATCCTTCATACATCAAAGTCACTCGGATACAGGAGTGAGAACGCAGGCAGCCACGTCCTCAATATGAGGTGAGACCCTTTTCACTGCACGGATCACGCAGCAAGCTGTACGACCACGAAGCACCAGCTAACCAGGGTCGCAGCTGGACAAACGCCTTCGTCCCCTACGCCAAGATGCCAGAGTACTTCGAGCAGTACGGGCGCAGAGAGCCGCAGACGACCAACCACGTGCCCATGAGCTTCGCGTACGGCAAGCCAGACCTGTCCTTCTACGATCTGCTGGCCCAGGACGAGGCGTGGGTATCCAGCTTCCTCAAGGGGATGGCGCACGTCGAGTCGCGGATGCCGGTGACTGCGGGAATTTACGACTTCTCGTGGCTGGTGTCGGAAGTGAGGTCGAGACCCGACTCGGACAGGGCTGTGCTGGTCGACGTCGGCGGGGGCAAGGGCGGGGCCATCAAGGCTATCCACAGGGAATTTCCGGACCTGCCTATCCACCTGTTCGTCCTCGAGGACAGGCCCGAGACGCTCGAGGCTGGTCGGCAGCTGGACGAGCCTGAGCTGGCTGGCGTGCAGAGGGTGGCGCTTGACTTTCACAGGGATCAGCCCGTCAAAGGTGAGTTGTGTGGGGACATGCTTACGCTGCTTTGTGAAATTCGACTAATTTGGTTGGGATTTGATCCAGGGGCTTACACGTACTGGATGCGCCGGTGCTTCCACAACTACTCCGACGAGGTGTCCAGGAACATGCTGCGGATCATTGTGGATGCCATGGCTAACGATAGCAGGCTGCTCATCCAGGAGGATGTCCTGGACAACCCGCCTCACCAGTGGGCAGCTTATCTTGACTTCATGATGCTGGGCTTCGGCGGAAAACAGCGCACTTTGAAGAATTGGGAGCAGCTCCTCGGGTCTGTCGGACTCCGGATCGCGAGTGTCACGAGAGGTGAAGGACCGTGGAAGTCGTTGTCGGTCATCGAAGCCGTCAAGCATTGAGGACTGCTGTCAAACCTCTCACATCTCTTTTGTTTTTCTCGTTAATCTATGATAGCTCGGTCATTTTTTTAATGAGGTCATCGCGTCAAATAAGTAACTGGTTTCAACGCATGCATCGAGCCATATGGTGCCTGGGTGCAGGCTGCCACTGAAATTTCAAGCCATCTAGGTTTCAGAATCACTTTTGACAGTGCAGTTCCTGGTCCTGGACAAAGTAATCTCACCACGCTGGGCTGTTCGTTGGCAGCTGAGTTGGCTTTCCTTAGGGCGGCCGGTGCGTTTGAGAGCTCGAGCGGCCAATTTCCTGGGCCAGCAATGTCCGCCCCTGGGGAGCTCGCAGGCGAATCAACCTGCCAAGCATGGCCCCTGACTCGGCGGCTTGATTCTCGCCAAGACCGGGAGAGGCAGCAGGGGTTGCCGGTACCACCGTGATGACTTCTGTCTGATCTGCTTACTGACAGATCTTTTGCTCCACCTAGATTAGGCTGTGTTTTGGGAGGATGCGCGCGGCGTGGGAAACGGATGCAGCATGCAGCGAGCCTAAAAACCCATTGCCCCTGAACATCAAAACAAAAGTATGGCCGTGCACATGCCGTGTGACGGGGCGCTGAAAAAGCACTGGAAAGGGAAGATCCGCGGTAAACGAAACATTGCTTGGCTTCCGCCGAGATGCAGGAGCACGCGAGGGCGTACAAGTTGGGCGGCAGTTCAGCTGGTTTAAGGTTCCAATCAAGCTTGCCACCACTAATCTCCTTTTCGGCCACAAGTCGTAGCCCTTGTGGGCCCCGGATGGGGTCCGGACGGGGTCAAATCGTCCAAGGCTACGTAAACAAGGGCGGCAAAAGCCTGGACAATGGACACTCGGCGGCTTTGTTCCACAGGTCTGGCGGTACCTGCATGCCTAGTCTGTGTATTTAAGAAATCCTCCGCCCGCACACTCAGCCCACCAGGG
The DNA here is from genome assembly GCA_021399435.1 of Diaporthe sp. PMI_573. Taxonomy (NCBI): domain Eukaryota; kingdom Fungi; phylum Ascomycota; class Sordariomycetes; order Diaporthales; family Diaporthaceae; genus Diaporthe; species Diaporthe sp. PMI_573. The sequence continues at coordinate 134,085 of JAJTUP010000007.1, read as the reverse complement.
CGAGAGGAGAGATCACGGCAAAGTCCTCATTCATTCATTTTACCTTCTTTTGAGAAAACGCTTGCGTTCGGCCTGTGGCCCGGTTCTTGACGCGGTATACATACAGTCACTCATTCAGCAGACAACAACAAACAAAAACAAATAACAGACCACCAATTTCCATCACCGGGATACTCAAAGCAAAAATGGTCTCACGTTCATTCATCACGGCGCTTGCCCTTCTGGGCGGTGTCGAGGCGCACACTCGCATGGTCGAGATTTTCCGTAACGGAGAGGGACAGGGAGAGGCAGCAGGAATCCGCATGGACCTGAACGGCGACTCTACGACGGGTCCCGTCACCGACCTCAGCTCCGTCGACATGGCCTGCGGAAGAAACGGAGAGACGCCCGTCGGCCGGACAGTCAAGCTCACTGCTGGCGACGGCATCGTCATGTCCCACCGCTCTTGGGCCGACGGCGCCCAGCCCGGCGTCATCGACAGCAACCACAAGGGATCCACCGCCGTCTACCTGAAGAAGATCGCCGATGCTGGTGCCACGGATCCCTGGGCGGCTACTTCCGCTTCTGGAGAGGGCTGGTTCAAGATCTCATGGAACGGCCTTGACACCGCCACCAGGCAGTGGGGAGTCGACGTGATGATCAACAACGGCGGATACACGGGAGCCATTCTCCCCTCCGCCCTGGACGAGGGTTACTACCTGGTCCGTGACGAGGTCCTCGGCCTGCAGAACCGCGACGGCGGCAACATCGTCCCCCAGTTCTTCGTCGGATGCGCCCAGGTCTACATCTCAGGCGGAACCGGCAGCCAGACGCCCGAGACGGTCTCCATCCCCGGCCACGTCGCCGCCTCCAGCCCGTCCCTCACCTACGACATCTACAAGGAGCCCTGGGGCGAGTTCCCCGAGTTCGGCCCGGCGGTGTACGCCCCCTTCGTGGCGGCCTCTGTCCTGAAGCTGAGCCAGCTGAGCGCCAACGTCGGCAACGTGGCCGGCACCTGCCCCGAGAACACGGTCCTCACCGTCGGCAACAAGTGCTTCACCGAGCTCACCTCGTGGTCCGACGACACCGCCGGCGCCCTGCCCAAGTGCTGGGCCGCCAGCGCCGCCTGCTGGGCGAAGAACACCGACTGCTGGGACAACGTCGAGCCCGTCATCAACGGCAACGACAAGAGCAAGGGCTGCAGCCTGTGGGAGGCCAAGTGCAACAACCTCGACGCATGGTGCGAGGCTGGCAACACCTACGGCCCGCCCGACGCCGGCAAGATCATCTCGGAGCCTCTGGACCTCAGTGGCCTGTAAAGGCTGGGCAGACTTTCGCACTCACCCTCGGTGCCATCAGCCAAAAAGCATTTATACTTCTTTACTCCTCCTTTTCAGGGGGAGGACCTCTTCATAACGCCGTATGACTTAGCCTTGACAGCTTAGCTGGAAATCATTCTTCTTTTTGGGGGCTTCTGCTCTTCAATAACTTGGGTTCCCTCGCATTGGGCGGTTTGACTGATGACCCTTTCACTTCGTTCCCGCGCATCGTGATGCGACACCTGTAACACCATGGCTCTTTGACTTGGACCAAGGCGCTCGGATTGTAGATCTTTCATGTCACTATAGATGGCCATAGCATTAGAAAGCCCCCAAGGGGCATAGCTGGAATGAATATTGCGCACTCTCAGTGCTTCATGCAACAATGTTTTAGAATCTACTTCTTGCAAGTGCAGAGTGCCGTGCCGTGCCTCACATAGACACCCATACCCGCCCTGAGTGATCTCACGACTCGCTCTTCAATACGAAGTCCACCACAGCACGGTTTGGGCCATCCCATCCTCGCTGAGCTCTAATGAACCAAAGCGTGATGGCCGCAACAAGGACTACCCCAAACACAGGTCCGCAATAGTTCATGTTTGATGCCGTCGCTGGAACATCCGTGGGGAAAGGCAGCCAGATCATCGCATACAGGGTATAAACCAGCCCAAAAATGTTCACCGGCGTGCCGGCCCTGCCCAAATTCCACTGGCCGAGTTCGAGTCCGTTCGTGAGGCGGGCGTAGAGGACACAGGCGAGCACGATGGCGTAGCTCATATATATCGCCAGCGATGAAAGCGACACGATGGCGTTGAGGGCAATGTATGAGCTGCTGCCGATGTTGAGGAGCGAAAGCAGGAGCACGATGATCGAGGTCACGATGATGGCGCGGGCCGGGACACGGCTCTTGCTATCGACGATGCCGAAGTATTGCGGCAACCCTGGATTGATATCAGTCGGGAGTCGCAGGGGCTGTCATTGGGTGATCAACTTACCGCCGTCTCGGGCCCAAGCCCATGTAAGCCTCGATACGGACGAGACGACACCCATGTTGCCCGATATGCCCAAGACCACGAGACCTGATACCATGGCGGTTGTGGCCTTGGCGGACCCTGTGGTGTTGAGAATAATGGTGACGAGTGGGCTGGATGAGTTGAGAAGTATGTCGACAGAAGGCATGCAAATCTAATGCCAAATATGTCAGCACTTATCATTTGAGGATAGTTGGTCCAGCTGACGGAAACAGCTGTCAGCCTTACTGCAAATGTAATGATCATGATCAGGCCAAGAATGCCGTTAGTGAAGATAGCCCAAAACATAGCTGTCGGCACGGCACGTTTGGCGTTGCGGGTCTCTTCACCCATATGGATCACACTCTCGAAGGCTAGAAACATTGGGCTGATTAGCTATTGCTTGCTTTTCACCCAAGAATGATCTCTGTGGAAGAGAATCAACTTACAGCAGAATAGAAAGATGTTCGACAGCGCACCCAAGTTGGCAGCCACGAAATAATTATCCCAGCCTGACGAGACATTGCTCTGAAAGAAGATATCCGTGCTATTTCGGGGCGACATGACCCAGAGTACAACAAGGAAAATAAAGAGCATGCAAACGTTCAGGATGCCGGATAGCAGCTCGAACCATGGCACAAGTCGAAACGCGAAGAGGTTGATACCGGAGCAGAACGCTATGGTGGCGAATATGATGAGTGTCGTGTGCCATCCTCCCGGCTCGTAGTCAGGGTGTGTAAGCTGAATCATGCCCTCGAGAACGAGTGTGTTACCATTGAGGCAACTAGCAAGAAGGGCCACATAGCCTGAGGCACAGGACGACCATCAGTCTGTCTGGTCAAGATGGGTCGCTGCACGTGGGGATCTGCACCAACCTGTCCAAGTCATCCACCCTTGCATCCAAGTAAGGAAACGCCTGCAGCTAGGAGGAGAGAAGTTCCATGTCCAGTAGTACTGGGCGCCTGCGATGGGCTGGATGGACGCCATCTCGCCGAACGTTGCTGCTTGGCAGAGAACGCCGGCTAGCACGATGATGTAGCTCCAGAACCATGCCGCCGGGCCGCCGTTGTTCAAGGCGAAGTACATGTTCCTGTCGAAGTACGTCATTTTGAATCCTCTGGAGAGGTATGATTCTCAGCTTACGTAGCGATGGAGTACCATGTCCCCAGATATACCAGAGAGAACGCGAAGAGTTGTGGTGTATTGAACAGACGTCGTGTCCGGGTCTGCTTCTCCAGCATACCTGCTCCCCCCTGCGCGTTGTCCCGAGCGATATCATCGTTCTGCTCCGAGACGTTGGTCGACGCAACGTCGGGTGTGTCCTTTTCTTCCATTCTGGCCATTGCGAAAGCGATCAATCTCAAGGACGTACAGTGAGTCGAGCAAGGTTTGCAACATGAAGGGTTGTAAGACTCAGGGAGACAACGATGTAAAGAGAGGGAACCCAAGGGGTTTGGGGAGTCCCGCTTCTATCACAACACGCATCACACCCATGCAGCGATTGCAGACTTCCTGCATGACCGGCGAGACGGGCCCGTCCCGGATGTGAAGTCCCGGTGGGTCGGGTGGCGTGCTCGGGTATGGCTCCCGAGTTCGCCTGATCTGCGGTGCCATCGAGGGATTGTTCTCCGCAGCAGAATTTCCATCTTGTCTGCGGGTGGATGCATGAGGTGGTATTAGACATATTTCGACTTCATGTTCAATTTGGCTGTCTTCTACCCATGCCTGATTATGTGCCCCTTTTTACCATGTCGGCTGATATGCTCTCGATGTTGAGCACACTCTGAGGGGTGAGAAGCTTGTCTAAAAGATTCAAGACGCACTCTGGACTGTCGAGCGATGCAGGTCCTCACCGGTCTCTCGACGTGGTATTCCGAAAAGTGGACCCTTAAGCTGAGATCCATTTTGCATTGGATGTTGGGCGTCTGCTCATGCACCACCTGGCCAACAGGCTGGTCAACAGCCCTATCAGGACACATTCCCTTGCCTCCTCGAGGGTCGGCGACTGCAACCGATTCGGAACGTGTTATCACTTATGGGACTGAGGTCCACCCTGTTACCTTCGCATTTCGTTTGTGAGTCGCTGTGGAAATTTGAGTCTCTCAACTGGAACGGTAGTGCTTGCCACTTGTCTTCTGGACAGGGGGAATTACCTAACAGCGTCACAATGTAAATTATGTGGGGCTATGGGCTCTTCACCTTGAAAGTTGTGATATCCGACCTGTCAGCTGGAGAAACGTCTTTGCAGGGCTGCCACGGACTACACTCCCCGCCCAATTCATGATCTCGGCCCTTCTCTTTGAAGATTGATCCTCTTACTAATGTATTAAAACACAATTATTAACATGGTGGATACGAACAGTTTGGTGTCTAGAACATGGTCGTTGAACAAACCGAGTCACAGTTCCCTCCGCGGTCCCAGAAAATATCCCACCACGGAAGAAACAAGCGGGTCCACATCAAGCAGAAAAACAACAGATCACATAGTTCAAATTTTAATAAAGCTGGGAGGAGTTTCGAGGCAGACGCATCTATAGCGTGCTAGATACTCCGACGAACTGTATTTCCATCATTGAATGGGTGATCTAGCTGCGCCCATCCGTAGTCTAAATGACCAGTGCTTGGAACGAGATATGTAGACATGTCAGTTGAATTCACGGGAGGATCTAGAGCGCGGTCAAGGCTGCGGGTACACTGGTACTGCAACGTATCAAGTCGCATGTGACCCCGGGCCTTGCATGCCATCCAAGGTGCAAATGCTCCGCCACCAACACATGTGCATTCCCTTTAAAAGCCCAATAGAGGCACCTCATCTCTCGTGGTGACCCGCCTTAACTTTCAGAGTCTCTTCCATGACACAGGGCCCATGTATCTGCCACCCATGACCTGGCGGCTACCGTGAAGTTACCAACATGCCCCCTCCACTTTGGGTTTGCTACATGCACAGTCAAACTGCTGGAACTTGAAGTTACGTGCACTATACCTACTTTGCTGAAACTTTGCGAATCTTTTTGGAAAATCAGCAACATCGTTTTACGGCTTCAGCCGAAGTCATAACATCAAGAGCACACGTTTAAGCTTCCGAATATGACAACGCCATAGCAGCAGCCTCCCCCCTCCAGGCGCCATTGGTCCCGACGGCCGCTGTCCCAGTCCAACGCGGCCGTGAAGATGACAACATCGGCGCCATTCCTGTCTCACAATGCAAATGATCATAGACCCCTCGTCATGGTCACCACAGTGGTGTTTTGTCTGTTGATGATGACCGCGCTCATCGCAAAACACATCGTCCGTCTGAGGAAAGGGAGCTCGCTCCATAGTTTCGACTATATTTTGTGCTGCGGTGCGCTGCTCATGCTCTTTCAGACAGCTTGTATCATCCTCGCTGTAGCTCGAGGCCTCGGCAAGCATGCCGTGGATGTCAAAGACAAAGATGCCGTCGCAAAGGTGCGTGATAACAGCTCACGGTCTGGTTCAGATCATTGACGAGACTCTTGCAGCTCCTATACTCCGCCTCGCTTCTTGGGATCGTATCTTTGGCATGTACTAAAACCTCTATATGCCTCCTCATCCAGCAAATCAATAATTACGGAAGACTGCGTACAGCTACTCGTCTTGTGCTTGGCACCATCTTGGGCACATCGTTTTCTGGCATCATCGCCACTGCTTTCCGATGTGCCCTTCCCATGCCTTGGCAAGCTGGGAGTCCCGCAGCATGTCCAGGGGCCGCCCCGATCTACCTATATAACGGCATAGTCAGTATTGTTACTGATGTACAACTTTGCGCTTTGTCCGTGGCCATGGTCTGGCATATCAAGTCGGACGCAAAGAAGAAGGCAACTGTCATATGCTTGTTCAATTCTCGAGTACTGTAGGCAACCAACCGCACCTGGACGTGGCGATTCAACGGAACATCCGAAGCTAATGCATATCCATTTCGACTAACCAGATGCCCCATTACCATAATTCCTAGCCTGATGCACACCGGGTTCCTGTACGAGAATGGCGACTTCACTTGGCTGGCCGTTGCCCCAACGGTGTGGCTCCAGATATCGTACAACCTCGCTGTCATCACAGCCTGTATTCCGACAATGAAGAACGTGTTCGACAACCTATCCGGGAACTTCTCGGCGGAGATCGATGCACCGTACAAGTTGACTGCCATGGCTGGGGCCAGGAGCATGGGGTTTAAGGCGTCTGCGCTGGATCAAGAGTCGAGCCAGGCACACTCCCACAGCGATCCGCAAGACACGACGCTCAAGCTGCACACGGCGTCTCCCAGCCAGACAGCATGCTATGCAACAGACAGACGGAGGCAAAGCTCGGCCCGGGCAATGAAGGACGATGAAAGCGGGAGTGAGAGCGTGCGGAATTTAACTGATGGTGTGGTCCTCGTGACTGAGGAGGTCAATGTTCAATTTGAAGACGATAGGCCATCGTCAACTCTCGGGTCCTATAACTCTTGGGATTCTATGCACAATCGAATTATAGGGCCTGGAGCTTGACATCAAGTTTTGTGGTATATGAAATTTTGTCAGTGCATTTATAAGTCTAGGTGATTTCAATGATGTCCTTGACATACATGCATGTCTTCAAAATATTGACTACGAGAGAACTCGCCCAACAGCTGTCTTACGTAGGCAAGTGGCCGCATGCACATAAGGCAGTCCATATTGCGCACAGCCCAAAAGGTCAAAGATTCCGAGTATCATCTTTGCACACACAGACTACTTTACTTGCTTGTAAACCTGATGTGGGAAAACCTCTTATAGGATGACTTCCTATAGCACAATTCTCTACTCGATAGCCTCATAGGATACCCTCCTATGTGGTAACCTCTTGGCAACATAATCTCCTCTAGGGTAACTTCCTATGGGATAACCACCTGCCTACCGAGGGACAGTCTCAACTCCGTGTGAGTCTGCATTCATAGTGGGTTGCGGAGCTGCAGGTGCCCAAGGTGAGGCAAGAGGACAGTGTTTGATTGACCTGTCTGATGAAGAGGTCACTCCTGCCTTGGCAGCTCAAGTACTACCCATCCAATCCATCTGCTACTGGCAATCGACCGTTCGCCCAGCCCAACGGAACATTGAGTTTCCTCTCAGACGTAGGTCGCCTCAACGCTTCCCATCTCCCTGCCCTGAAACTCGAGAGAAAACTTCAGGTTCGCGTGAGCGGTGCAGAGGACCAGGTTGTAATAGACATAGTAGTAAACCCTGCCATCAACGCCGTGGACTCTCTCCAGATCCTGCTTTCCGACGCCCCTCAGGTCAGATCGCACCTTGCAGCAAGCCATCACACCGGGTCCAGGGTACTCGGGCGCAACCGCGGCCTCGGAAAAGTAAAGAGTGTCGGTGAAGATGAGCTGGTATTGGGTGAACCTTTTCACCAGGCACCGGAAGAACGGCAGTTTGATGGTCTGATCGCGGTTCAGATCTGCGCCCATGTGGATAAACCAAGAGAGCTGGAATGGATAATCTGATCAGCTTCTATCACACCCATGCACCATGGGTGTGCTGTGATTACTTACCTTTTCGCATCGGTACTTGCCTTCGTCGGCTCGATACTCGGTGACCCTGCCTTGATCCTGGTCAGGGTCGTAGATGCACCACGCAGGAGTACCATAGTGTCGAACCGCCTTCGTGGAGACAACAGTGGCTTGGTTTGCGACACGGCTGAGCACGGCCCCACTGTATGGGAGTTAGCGAAGGAAATCGAGCCGGACAAGCAGTGGTACGTACTTGACAATGGCTCCCCAGGCGTCGTGGGGCTGAACGATTTGGATACCCTGTGGGCTGTAGATACGTTCAAGTCGCTCCTTCAGGTAGCTGCTTGAGCCAAACCCACCGACCAGAAAGATGGCCTACGCAAATGCTGTCAGTTGGCTGTCGGTGAAGAACAATGAACCCCAGGCAATGAATTACCTTCAGACCCTGACCTCCCTTGGCAAGTGCACCCTGGACCTGCTCGTCGACCAGTCGGAGAACGTCTTTGACGATCGGTTCGAAGATGTGCTGTAGAACATTTCTGGTTACGTCAGCTGAGTGTGGTGACAGAATTCGAACAATACCAGGGACCACATACCCGGTCATCTCCCAGCAGTTGTCGGTCAAACGCTCGTGAATGTCGTCTTCCAACTCGGCCTTTGGAAAGCTGACGAAGTGGACCTCGTCAAGATCACCGTTGAAGGCAGGCTTGATTGTTTTGTCAAAGTCATTGAGAGCTTTGGACCAGCCGACAGTCTTCTTGAGTTGGTAGAATTGGTCCTCGCCAACAACCTCTCGCACGGCCTCCTCAAAACGCTTGTTCAATCCGAGAGAACCAGCCATTCCACCCTTTCCAGGGACAAGCTCTGACAGCTGAAGGTAGGGCTGAATCTTCTTGATCTCGTAAGTGATGAGGTCAACGGTGCCGCCGCCAGCGTCACAGAGAACAAAAGCATCACCCGGCTAAATAAATGCACACGTCAGTAATTGCCCACTTGCCAATAGCCGTGTTCAATTGCTCGGTGCTCTCACCTTGATGGCGTGGTCGTGCGTGGTCAGCGTGTACAAGGCAGCTGCCTCCGGCTCTTTGATCAAGGTCACAGGGTCAATTCCAGCGGTCTTGGCAGCCTGCCAACGCGTGAAATGGTTAGCCTTTCTGGTGAGACGTTATCTGAAGTGACAGGTGTTGTACTTGCCTTCAAGGTCAGGTCTTTGGCCTTGTCAGACCAAACAGCAGGCACACTGAGAACGAAATCTTTCTGGCAGAAGTGAAAGTAGTCTCGAATGCCCGAAGACTCGATGACCGAAAGAGCGTGCTTGTAGACAGCACCAATGAAGTCGGCGGCGACATCGACGGGGTCCTTTGACAATGCATGGAGGTCGTTCTTGAAGCTGGACATTGGCAGGTAGGAAGGGCGGTCTTGGTCAGGGTCCAACAACAACTTGACTCCGCGAACAGCTGGGTCGCGCCAGGTGACTTGGCCACCCCACTTGAACTTGGAGGGATCATTCTTGTCGTAAAGAATCAGAGTCGGGACCTTGGGCTGGCGATGTCCCTCGAGACCTGTCAGGGAAATGTCAGTAGTGCTTTGTAGAAGTCTTGCAGATGAATACACCAAGTGAGATGAATCCCAGTAAGGTACTCTCTTGCGGGGTATCCCCCGGGGCGAGCATCTCCTGTAGGAAAATCTCCCATAACACGGTGTTCCATGGGACACGCTCGTCCGGGACGATGATAAGGGGAGATTGGTAGCATGAGCTTGCCTCCTGTGGACTGGGTTTTGCGGAGTTTCTACAAGAAAAGGAACTCGCAAGGACGATGCGCTTGCGGCTTGGATGAAAGGGCAACTGTATGAGGGAGGCACGAGGGAAGCAGTGTAGATAGACTAACCAGGCCAGTTAACGATGGGAACAACGTCTGCCTTCTTGCCAGGGACATTGAAGGCGTACGCAACTCCAGAGTAGGTGGTGCCGAAGTCGAGGGCAATCACCAGGCGGTCGTCTGGCAACTTGATCATGGGCGACGACATGATGGGCGCGTTTTACCCTGGGAGGTAGTGACGGTGTTGTGGTGATAGAAAGCTGGCTTTGAGATGAAGGGATGTTGGTGGAAAGTGGGAGGTCAGCTTGGGAGAGCGAGTTGAAAAGAAACGACCCAAGTAGCTGTGGGGGAAAGGCACCTAAGACAGCAGCTTTCAGGTATTGTATTTGACTGTCTGCAACATCAGACTGAAAAGTGGGGCACTCGAGCGTTTGAAGTGGGAGGAAGACAATCTGGTGCCTGCAGCTCGCGTTGTTTACACAAAACTCTCATTCACCTTTCTGCTGATTAGCAGGCAGCAATCCCTGGGGCAATACCTTCTAGAGTTTTCTGCCCTGTCCGTCCCTACAATTGACCTCACCCCCTTGACACAACACCCAGACAATAGCGCAGCTGCAAGGGAAGCTTGGTCCACCGTTACCTACACTCCTTTCTCATGGCCAGCCACCACATTCACACCACGGTTTGAGCAGCCTCCATCTTCCACTCGACACCACTATGACGGATAAAATGGACGTCGACCCCAAGGTCATTCCGGACAACACTTGCTTTCGCGACGACGGCCCTCGCATGACTCGAGCCCGCAGCGCCGATGCCATACTTCAGGAAGATCTGATCGACTTTCGAGAGCCTCAGCAAGAAGGCTTCGTAACCGACACGCACGAGGGTCTCGCTACTCAGCTGCCTCAACAAGCGGCAGCGAACAAGGAGAAGATGTCATGGGTAAGTACAATGCGTAAGGTTTGACGGCAGCGATGCCCCAGCGCTTACAAAGGAGAATGGAAAGCAGTTCCCCAGCTTCTTTGGCAAGTCATCGAGCCCACCTGCCAGCCAGCAGGAAGTTAGCAAGACGAAATATGAGCAGCCTCGAGAAAAGCTTGAATCAAGGCGAAATGCCAATGAGGCACTCAAGAACGCGCTGAGATTGACTAGAAAGGAGGTCGAGGGCTTGGAGTCGATGCTTGAATCAACCCAACGGGACAACGAGGAGCTTGTGCGACAGAAATACGATGCTGTGCAGGCGAGCCTACAATTGAAGGTCTACTTGCAATCGATGGAGAACGAGAAGCAGGGCCACGACGAGAAGATCGCGCGACTCGAGCACGAGATCAGGACTCTTACTCGCACTAGCGACCAACTCCGCCAGATGCTCGTACCTGTCTCCGAGAAGCAGGTTCTCGACGCCGATGTGGTGTCTAAGTTCACAAGCCTGCGAATGAGCATTCTCGGCCTTGTCAGGCAGACGTGGAAAACGACGCCCACAGAAGGTCTTGACTTCATGCAGCTGTCTGGTTCCCAGCAGCGTTTCTTCGGATCAGACTTGCCACTCACATACGAGCGACTTCGGCATATCGTCTCCCACGGCATTTGCCAATTCATCCTCTGCCGTCAGGCTTACTTCCTTGGAGGTGGCTTTGCGGGGCTCGAAGAGGGGGTCCGAAGGGTTGAGAGAGAACTGTACAGGATCTCGACAGGAGGTAAATACCAAGAGACAATCATATTTCAACAATCTTTTCAGCGCATCCTGCTAACACACAGGCAGAAAACCGTCGGCAGATTACGGAGTGGCGCAATGCTACCTTCAAGGCTACTGAGAGCTTTAGAGACAACGGCCAACAGTTGTCCTCTAATACTCAGAAAGCAATCTGGGCCTTTCTCAGTCCTCTACACCTCAAGAGTGCCGTCGCCGAGCAAAACGGAAAGAAGATGTTGAAGGTCATCTGTGACAATGCGACCGAGCTCAGCTTGATGATTCGACAGCTACAGGACGAGTTCTCTGTTGATGAGATGGACGGCGCTGTGGGCAAGCCCATTTCCAAGTGGAGCGAGTTGGCTGAGGACATCGCGTCGGTACCGGCACCCACGGGTGCTCACTCTGGAACTATCGCCTACGTGGTTACCGGAGCATTGATCAAGAACCCGAAGGAGCACTTTGAGCAATTCATTGTGCTCGAGAAGGCCGAGGTTGCCGTCTATGCATAGGTGAAAACCCAAGGTGCATCGATATGAAGCATGCCGAGACGGTGGAAGCGAAGGGAAGTGAAGGATTGCAAAACAATGACACAAAATTCCGGGGTGGATCTCGGCAAGGTTCACAATTACTGATGTAAAAAGTGCCCTGAGGACGGACTTGAAAGTTCGTTTCTGGTGGGAGGAGCAGGGTTTTGCTCCCAGTCGATGGGCTCAAGCAGTACGGGTGTCGGCTGCAGAGCATTTTTTGAAGGCACGATTCCGTTAATCAAGAGAGGAGGCACACGTTGGCCAAACTCTCCAGAACTAGCTTCATAGGAATCGATCATAGCACACGAAGGCGCCTCAGGAGTGATTTAAGTACTGGCTGTACCATGATAACTCACAGAAAAGAGCCTTTCCGTGTTGGGCCGTGACCAGGTGGGTGTCATTCGGGGGTAGAACTGAGACGGCCTGCGGCTGAGCTTCTCAACAACTCCTCATTTCGATTGTGCCAGAGACCAAGGACAGTGCATGGGCCAAGATTGCTCACGAACGGCGAAGACATAGCGCTTGATGTTGGTCTAAGGTTGTACCGGACGTGCGGGTTGTACAGACGCGACCATTCGAAGCTCGTCGGGATGCATAGCAGACAGACCACTTGCGCCGTGTTACAGGAAATAGAGGGAGTCATCCATGTAAATCAAAAGGTGCGACGAAGCGATGCGAGAGATTCAAGATGGTAGCAAATAGTCTTTGGGTCTGAAGGCACCTTGGGGCATTTGTGTGCGGCCAAGCAGCTGGGGTTGACGGCGAGGGACGGAGTTGACGTTGGGTGCTTACATAATTACCGACATCATCCCCAAACTCGCCGCCACCGAGCCGTCACTCGGCGACATGAGGACCTGAGGCCGCACACTCCGCCGCAAACCATGTTCTTGTGACATGAAACCACGCCCTTGGATATGATCACCTTGTTCTGCCCGCTATGGCTTTCTGGGTAAACTACATCATTAGGACAGCCCTCATTCTCGAGGTAAGTGGCCTCCTAGCCCCCCCCAGGTCGACCCCGATCATCGACTCCTCGAGTCGCCCGTGGAAGCCGCAGCTAACTCTGGACCGTCTGCAGGACTACATCGTCGAGCGGGTACAGATCACAACGAACAGCCCAACCTCACTAACACAGACAGACTGACATGCCGACCACAGATCCTCCGCAGCCCGGGCTTCCACAACACGGTCCGCCGTATCCATCGTAGAGTGCAAGATCAGAGGCATGGCCGCGATCCGAACGAGCCGCTCCGCCCAGGCGAGGCCACAGAACTCCCCGGGCCGAACGACAACAAGTCTTTCCCCAAGCACTTCGTCGAGGAGTTGATGAACCAGTTCCGTGGCTCGCCGACGAACCCGCCGCCGCCGCCCGGTCCTCCACGAAAGCCGAAATGAAGCTGGAGCCGTGTTGGTATTGGTGAACAATCATGCGCGCCGCAGACGGGCAAACAAAAGAATACGTCCTTTCGTCTAGACGGAAGGCTTTAAACAAGGGGGAACCTCTTTAAGGATAAGAACGGCAAGCAGTGGCCTGGTGGCGAACGGTCACGCCTTCAACAACATTTGGAGCCGTGGTCCTGCCAGTCCTGCGTCATGGTCTCCATCCGCGCCCACAAAGGAGCCAAGTGGGCACTGAGAAAGGGCAGGATTGATAAGGGCAAGTCCCACGCAGTCCTCAAGACTGCGTGGCCAGCACATGAGCCCGAGGTTAGGGACGTACCGGGTGGCAGCCCAAGACCAGGGCAACAGCCCAAGTGTTTGGGACAACTTGCAACCTCGATGGGCTCTGTGGAAAGTCAAAGGGAAAGAAAGGGGCCTGGCCCTGCTCATTTCACTGGGCTGGTGTTATATTAGATGGCTGCTGTAAACGGCCGAGTTGGATTGTCGAAGCAGTGTTATCAAACAAAAGATCAAAACTCATACTCCTATTCAAGATGTATCCGAGTCCTCGCGGGGGACCCTCCTCCATATCTCCTCAACCGGGCATCCTGGGTTGGCAATACACTCCCACTCACCAATTCCATACTCTTCCGGTGCAACCCTGCACCCTCTGCCACCGCCCCCAATAATGAGATTCCCCGGGCGGTACTTCTCGTCCGCCCTCATCCTCCGAATAACGCTCCCATGCACCCTGACATCCTCAGGGATATCACGAACCTCACCTCTGGGAAGGGGCCAGCGGATTGGCTTCCAGGTGCCATCCGCCTGGAGGTCCATCCGGCGGAAGGGGATGTACTCCATCATCCTCCACGCCATTACCGACGCGTAGCTCATGCCGCAGTCATGGCTGAGGGAGTCGTGGGTGCGAGCCACGTGGGCCTTGTGCATCAACTCATGGAACGGGTTCTGGGGAGGCCCTTGGTCGGCAGTGGTGTCGCTAGAACCACTGCTGGAGGGTTTCCTACCAGACTCGCCGCTGACCTCTGGCCAGCATGGAGGACTAGACGGGTCGACGCGGATGTCTGGAACGGCAGTGTGCTGGTCTTTATATGCAGGCTCGCAGTCCAACACATCAGCACATCCCATGGCAATGACCTTCTCCGTGTCAAATTGCAGCCCAGCTTTCATGGCTTCACGAACCAACCATACAAGCGGGACATGGCTGGTGCTTTTGGTATCCGGATCGACCGGCCATCCACCGCCGACATCGCCATGGCCGCCGGCGAACCACACCTCGTCGACATCCTGCTCCGTTTCGTCGTCCGACTCGGACTCTTCGCCGTCACCGCCTGGTCCAGCCTGGGAAAAGGTGGATGCACCGTCGTCGGCTGTGCTAAGGTTGGCCTGAGACCTTGAGCGACAGTGCCTCCGATACGGTGCGGGCTGTCGAATCCCATCCTGTCCTGGCACGCCGAGCTGGTCGAAGCATGAAGATCGCCGCCCGCGGTCTTCTTTTTGGACTGCAGCGCCGTTCTTCGCATCGTGTTGAGTCCCATTCTGCTGTGGCCACATCTTCCTCCCATGGCTCTGATATATCAGATCCTGGCGGAACTTTGCCCTCCGCTCGTCGATGCTGACGGCATGACGGACGACCTTGGCCGAGCTGCGCGCCGTGTACGGGAACTTGCTCCTCTCCATCCACGCCGTCTCGAACCTCGGCACGGAGTTGACCGTGTCGAACAGGCCCAGGAACCGGATCCTGCGCACGGGGCGGCTGAAAGTCTCGCGGAAGCCCGTCATGAACTCGTACATCTCCTCCTTCTTCCTCATGCCCTGGATGTCGCCCTCGCCGACCGTGCGGCGGCACTGCCACTCGGAGAAGGTCTTCCACGCGAACTGGACCATCTCCTCGTTGCCGTGCGACAGCAGGCCAACGTAGTCGAGCATCTCGGCCAGGAAGCGCGCGATGTACGCGCCGCGGCTGAAGCCGAAGATGTAGATCTCGTCCCCCGGTGAGTAGAAGCGCATCAGGAAGCGGTACCCGCCGACGACGTGCTGGTCGAACGACGAGCCCACCGCGCTGTCCTTGGCCTTTGTGTACCAGGACCTGAGGCGCGACCGCACCGAGGTGTGCGAGAGAGACGTTGATATCACGTAGGTGCCAATCCCGGCTTCAAGAGAAAAAAACACAGAGTCAGCTTCCATGTTGTTTGCGAACCATAACGGGGTACTCACGCTGGTAATAATGATACTGGTCATCGGCCTCTCTGTCCAGCATCCTGAAAATCTTCAGGATGTTCGAGTCGCTGTCATTGCCATGGAACTTGTTGCCCGTGCCATCAAAACACAGGATGAGTTTCCGGGGCTTGTGTCGTCGCCCCGGTGGTGCGCTCGCGTTTCTGTGCATCGTCGGTCTGGGGCCTGGGTTGGGTGCTCTGCTTGGTGCTCTGCTTGGTGCTCTGCTTGGTGGTGCTCTGCTTGTTTCACTGCTTGGTGCTCTGCTTGGCGCATGGGTGGAGAGGAAGCGGGTGTGAAAGGTTTCATTTGTGTCTGGTTTAAGATAAGGGCTGGCAGCCTCTGCCTGGCCGCCAGCCCCGGAGTGTGCGATGTCCGTTGGCGTGGGCGATGCCCGTGTAAGGATCCGAAGCCTCGATTCCTGCAGCCACATTTCGGTGTATGCGGAGTGGGTACGGTTCGCCCAATGGCATAAGCGACTTTACTAGATTCTGCTTCCTGCATATGTGCCTTGCTCAGCTCAGCCCAGCCAAGCCATGTGGGGAGGCAACACTGCATGCCAATGAGGCGCACCTCGATTTACAAATGCTAACGTCTCCTCGGCTACAGATCACTGCCCCTCACGTCTGACCGGGCGAGTACGTGGTCAGATGCTCATCGACTTTGATTGCCAGATCTATTGGTCATTGGTTCGCAAAACGCCTCGTTCATCGATCCAACACCAGTTGGCAGCGCCTTGCCATGCTTACAAGCCAACCGCTTGAATGCTAACGCCCTCCACCTTCCGGATCTGCTCCCAACAGGCAGTCTGCGGCTGAACACCGAACAGCCAACGTGGAAATTGGTATGCCCCGAGATGGTACCAACTGCATGTCTCGGCTCAATCTCCAACTTGTTGCCTGTGCTGTGGAACAGCTGAGGCGGGACCCCTCCATCTTCCTTCGATGATGACATGATTTACAGGGATGTAATCCGCACAATGCCTATTGGCTCACTTGGGGGGTCGTGTGTGCTCTCAAGAGCCATTGGCAAATCAATTCCTGTGACTTTGTTCTTCGATGCACAGCTCCATGCGGAACTAGGGAGCCGGGACGGTCCAG
This sequence comes from Diaporthe sp. PMI_573, assembly GCA_021399435.1. Lineage (NCBI taxonomy): Eukaryota > Fungi > Ascomycota > Sordariomycetes > Diaporthales > Diaporthaceae > Diaporthe > Diaporthe sp. PMI_573. The sequence goes on along the minus strand of JAJTUP010000007.1, from coordinate 117,534 downwards.
ACACAGCGACGTCTTCCGTCTTCGAAAACAAAGTGTAGATCTCCCCGCTTTGGTCCTACGTTGTCCTACGTGGTACTCGCGAGTCCGGCCGGGGTAATGCTTCTTCTCTGTGAACACTTGCAGCTCATTCCTCGAGCGGCTGCAGCCGAGAGATAGCCTCAGGTCGGCAATGCCTTAGCATCGAAAATCAATGCTTGGCAGCATTCAGCCTTTTTTATTCTCTCGATCTGGGGAGCCTATTCGGCCCATCTTGACCGCACACCACATGCAGAATCCTCCACACACACCAAGCGTGGCTGGCTCAATCACACCTGACGATGACGATCTTGGCTGAGATGAGCACCGGGGGCAGCGTGCTCTTAATAATCCACGTCTGACCTGAGCGCCACGCATCTAGGCACGATGTGCACGGCATGCCCGTGTACACCGCCCGAGGGGCCAACAGATAAGACAAGATGCAAAGAGATCATTAGCTGGGCTGGCTTTAGTCACGATCGGCGTACACGACATTATCCCTCGCCCACTCAGCCCATGGCACCACCATCTCGATGTGGGGACAGGGGCTTCACATGGGCGGTAAATACTTCATATTGTGGCTGGCGCGCATTTAACTTCGCCTTCCACGAGGGGAAACTGGCGCTCTGATCTACTGAATTGTATTCCACCAGCCCGCTTCTATCAGTATCAGTTGTGCCAAGCAATCCTCTCTATCAGTGAGGAGTCGTGCTGCCCAAGAAGTAATTTGAATCAGCTTACTACGCCCCCACGCCCTTCTGGCTGTGTCAGACACAGTCACTTGTCTGATATTCGGAGGCTCTTCCCTCGTGGATTCATACTTGACTGCCTCAGCTGATCAAGCCTCTGGGATACATACTGTTTCCAGATCATCTACACTGAAGATGGGGCCTCAATCAGGAGCGACAAACGGCGTGAACGGCGACTACGGTGTCCTGGACTCAAGGAACAACTCAGATGCTACAAATGGACTCAAGGCTCCGCCTGGACCTCCGGCGCCACTGGCAACTGCAGAGCATCATGAACCACTTGGAGCTGACCGCGATGGCGTCACGACCGCCTTCAAGCGGTTTGCTCAATCCATTCACTCATCTCGACGCCCTCTCCCCACGCAGCTTGGTGACGGGACGGTCAGTATCAGGAGGAGGCAGACCGGACTGAAAGCGGATCTGAAGCATCTCGGCAAGAAAGGTACGCACATCGCCCAGCCAAGCTTTGTTTGGACGTGTGAACTCACTTTTGTTACAGACTTCAAGACACTGTTGGATCTAGTCAAGAGCAAGATCCATGGGACCGAGCCAGTCGATGACAAGACTATGCTCATGGAACGGATCATCCAGATCGTTGCCGGGCTTCCCACTCAGTCCAGGACCAGAGTCCTGTTGACGAACCAGTTCATCGGCGAGCTATGGGACAGCTTAGAGCACCCTGTCCTCAACTACATAGGTGACAAATCAATGTATCGTGCCGCGGATGGCTCCAACAACAACCCCCTGTATCCATCAATGGGCGCAGCTGGGACGACATACGCCCGTTCGGTTCGCCCCACAATCATGCCTCCCGGCGCCTTGCCTGACCCAGGGCTCATTTACGACTCTGTGATGAGACGTTCGGATAAGGGGTTCAAGAAGCACCCTAACAATGTGTCGAGCATCCTGTGGTATTGGGCCACCATTATCATTCATGATCTCTTCTGGACTGACTACAGTGACATGACCAAGTCCAAGACGTCGTCTTACCTGGACCTGTCGCCACTGTATGGAAGCAACCAGGACATGCAGAACACCATCCGCACCTTCCGCGACGGGATGCTCAAGCCCGATGCTTATGCCGACAAGCGGCTCAATGGGATGCCAGCCGGCGTCTCGGTCCTGCTCATCATGTTCAACCGGTTCCACAACAATGTCGCAAAGCACCTTGCAATGATCAACGAGGGTGGCCGTTTCAACCAGCCTTCTGGTCCGCGACCGGGTATTTCTGATCCCCTGCCGGTGAAAAATGGCAACGAGGCGGATGAAGCTGACAGGAAGAACAAGGCCGCATGGAAGAAGTACGACGAGGATCTCTTCCAGACGGCTCGGCTTGTCACCTCTGGCCTGTACATCAACATCACGCTGGTGGACTACGTCAGGAACATCGTCAACCTCAACCGCTGCGACACCACCTGGACGCTGGACCCGCGTCAGGAAATGGGTCGCGATGCCGGCACGGCCAAGGGCACCGAGGCAGGCACGGGCAACGTCGTCTCGGCCGAGTTCAACCTGGCCTACAGGTGGCACAGCTGCATCTCCGAAAAGGACGACCTCTGGATCCAGGAGTTCTATCACGACTTGTTCGGGAAACCTGCCAATGAAGTCAGCCACCAGGACATGATGAGAGGCTTCGTAAAGTTCGACCAAAGCATTCCCATCGACCCTGCGGAGAGGACTTTCGGGCACTACGAGCGCGACCAGGCAACCGGCAAGTTCAAGGATGACGACCTCGTGGAGTGCATCACGTCGGCCATCGAGGACTGCGCGGGTGCGTTCGGCGCGCGCAACGTGCCCGTCTCCATGCGGCCTGTCGAGATCCTGGGCATCATGCAGGCGCGGAAGTGGCACGTCGCAGGGCTCAACGAGTTCCGCCGGCACTTCGGCCTGAAGCCCTACGAGACCTTCGAGGAGCTCAACTCGGACCCCGAGGTGGCCAGCTGCCTGAGCCACCTGTACGAGCACCCGGACTTTGTCGAGCTGTACCCGGGCCTGGTGGCCGAGGAGGCCAAGGAGCCCATGGTGCCGGGCGTGGGCATCGCCCCGACGTACACTATCTCGCGCGTGGTGCTGAGCGACGCCGTCTGTCTGGTCAGGGGCGACAGGCACTACACGACCGACTATAGCCCCCGCTCGCTGACGAGCTGGGGCTTCAACGAGGTGCAGTACGACCTGAACGTCAACCACGGCTGCGTCTTCTACAAACTCTTCATCCGGGCCTTCCCCGATCACTTCAAGCAGAACTCTGTCTATGCGCACTACCCCATGGTCATCCCAGCTGAGAACCACCGCATCCTGAAGTCTCTCAAACGCGATCACTTGTTCACCTGGGATCGCCCGGTGCACAACCCTGCTAGCGTCGAGATTGAGTCTGATGGCGGCGGCGAGACGACCGCAGCCTGGCGCGAGGGCATCAGCTCGCTGATGGGTAGGCGCGAGCTCCGCGTCGCACCCAAGGCTGACGCGACCGCCACTAATGGGGCACAATCATCTGGCGACCCGTTGTCAGCGGCGGTCAAGGTGTTCTACAAAAAGACGCTGGATCGACTGTTCAAAGACAAGAGCTACGTGCTGGGCGGAACCCGCATGGTTGATATCGTGCGAGAGATAGGCAATGTTGCGAACGTAAGTAGCCTCTGATAACTGTCGACAAATGATTCTGCTAACTTTTTTGATCAGGTAAACTTCGCTTCGTCCCTACTCAACCTGCCTCTCAAGACCACCTCAAGTCCAAAGGGTATCTACAGCGAAGAGGAACTTCATTCCGTTCTGGCACTGATCTACATCACCCTCTTCCTGAATGAGGATCCCGTAAAAGCCTTCCCTCTCAGGCAGGCGGCGAAGGCTATAAGCGAACAGTTGTGCCAGGTCATCGAAAGCAACACCGGCACGGGTACCGGCCGCGGATTTAAGAGCTTCTTCGGTGCCACAGGCCGAGCAGACTCCGTGCATACTTACGGCACCGACATGATCAAAGGCTGGGGCAAGGGCGGCATGAGCGCGTCTGATATTGCCTTCGGGCATATCCTGCCCACAGCCTCTCACATAGTGGCAATCCAGGGCTCGTTGGTAAGTGATGGCGATCCTAATCAACCACTCGGACATAAGCTGACGCAGACCAGTTTGCCCAAGCGGTGGACTTCTACCTATCTCCAGCAAACAAGGAACATCTCTCTAAGATCCAAGCTGTCGCCAGTCAGGCATCTTCGGATGAGAATGACAAGCTGCTGCTGGGATACGTCATGGAAGGCATCCGTCTGTCGCGACGCTCCTCTACCTCGGAAGACAGACTCGAATCCGAGGAGTCACTGAGGGTAACCCCGACAAGGGCCCCAGAGGAGCACGGTGACTACGGGTTGGGCTCCAATCCTCACCTGTCCCGTGACGTACACACCGCGGCCCTGACGGAGCTGTTCCGCGCGGTGTTTAGCAAGAAGAACATCCGGCGCGCCCCGGGCCCACAGGGGGAGCTGAAGAAGATCGCCCAGGAGGACGGCTCGTGGGCCTACCTGACCGAGGACTGGAGCAGCGTCACGCCTCTGCCGACGTCGATGCGGGTGTGCTGGGATGAGGACTGATGATCAGGCCCTGGCCTGCGCGGACCCGGGTGCGACATTGCGCAGAGCGGCAGATCCCATTCGGGTGGTGGACAAGATTGCACTTAATTTCCGGCGGGGGGAACTATAGCAGTATTATCATTATATCCTTCATGGTTATCTTAGCCCAACTGTACCCGCAGCTGCCGCCCTTGCACATGAACACGCGGGAAACCCGAATTTGTCTTTTTTTGCCTTGCCTGTGGTCTTATCGCAAATTACAAATTCCCCGAAGTGGTGGGCATCCCACGCACGCCCTGCTACCGTAGCATTCGCTGGAGCTTCCTCCCCCAAGCTCTACCACTGCGTTTCCGATTCATGTTTCAGCTTGTTTCCCAGCCTTATACACAGTACGTGATGCGCCGTCGATCCTATCCATATTTTCATGGCATGATGTTTTCCGAATCCCGCGTCGCACCCGGTAACAGGTCTGTCCACTAACACGAAAATTCCGTGCCTCGTTGAAGAGCGCGTTCCACCCCCGCCGCTGTGGTTTTCGTCTTCCGTCGGCAACGTACATTTAAAGCGTGAAATGGATTGGCAGCAGCCGCTGGAGCCGGTCGCGGGAAACTCTAGACCTCGAGGTGCCGAGCTTACGGACAAGGATGCGGATGTGAGCCTATCCTGAATGTTACCGCGGTGCAACCGTACACGTTCCTCCCCTAGCTCCCCGAGCAACGACCGTGTCCCAGGCTCCCAGCTCCCCTGGTAAATTTACCCAGCAATTATAATAACATATACATCTCGGCCGAGAGCTTGTTTGTATGGTGGCCTACCACAGTAGGCGCTAGCCTCGCTCCTACCACCACCAACACGAGATGAAGGGACCCGTCGGCGTTGCAGTCCGCCAAGCGCTTGTCGTTCGCGTCGGTTGTTCCCGCGGCTTCTCGAGCTGCGAGCACCTGGAGGTTGAAAGCAAAGCATCATGAGCAAGGCCATGTCTTGTCTTGCTCATCGTTTGCTTTATCAACGATCAACCCTGGGCGAGCGAGTCTCACGTCGCGACTGACTTTTGTGCTGTGGTCCTTTCAAATTCACGCCTCGCGCGATGAAGATCCCGAGGGAGAATATCAAGTCCACTGGACTGAGCGTGGTGTATGATCCAGAGAGCCTCACCGACGTCAACCTCGAGTAAGTTGTCTTCTTCTGGGCCCGTTTACAGTCTTCACTGACCGGATCCAGCATCATTCTCGTTCATGGCCTGGGGGGCCACCCGGTGAAGACATGGCTTCACACACCAGCCAGCGACGTGCCAACCAAAGACTTCTCGTCGCCAGATATCGCGTTATCAACAAACCTCATCTCATCGGAGAATGGGCCTGTGCGCACACTTTCCCTAAGACACCTGGCCTCACCAAACCTGAAGAAGGGGAATACGCTCAAGAAGCCGCGAAACGGGGAAGTGCCGCCGCGTTTGCGTGTGTTTGGGTCGCCACTCCGTCCGCGGTCTGTCGACTTTTCGGACGGCACGGGGGCACTTTCCGAAAATCTCGCGGTAGCGAGGTCGATCAGGAGCCCGCGACGAGGTTCTCGCCGTCATCCTCGCGCTCCAGTACGAAGGCCAAGCCCATTGGAGGAGTCGAATCCCGGGCCTGACCGGTGGGCGGGCGATGACAGGGAGGCCGATGAGGCCTGTGACCTGGGGACCTTTTGGCCCACCGACCTGCTTCCAGACCTGTGTTGCGATGCCAGGATACTCACCTGGGGATTCAGGACGCGTATTTCTGATGGGCACCTCGTTCCCGGACAGTTTGATATCTTCAGCAGGGGCAGGGACCTGCTTAGCGATGTGAACGACCTCCTTTCTTCGTACAGGGAGCACGGCCAAAGTCGAGAGGTCGTCTTTGTAGCCCACAGTACGGGTGGGATAATTATCAAAGAGGTTGGAATGCGCATCCATGAGGCGGACTCTTTTCTGCTCGCTTTAGCTGACATGTGAACCAGATGCTGCGTCTAGCCTCTTCATACGAAGATACCCAAAACAGGCCTTTGCTCGCATCGATATCAGGCCTCGTCTTCATCGGGTGTCCGTTGAGGGACTCCCCCAGCGGTACCATGGCAGAAGCCATGAACAGCATGGCGGCCGCGGCGATAGGCGTGGGGATGCACGACCGCGTACTCCAGGAGCTTCTCGGGGGGGATACATCCCTAGCGTACGAGGGTCGTGACGCTCTTGAGCAGACACGGCACGAGTACGGGTTCCCTGTGAAGACCTACCGCGAGACGATCATCATCCCACCGGTGGACGACACGTATTTTCCTTGGGTATCTCTGGCCCTCCGTCGAGACTCGGAGTCGTTGGGCGGCGCGAAGGAGGAGGCGGAGTATATCGAGTCCGATCACCTCAACATGTGCAGATTCGCATCGGCTGGGAATGATGGATATCGCTCCCTCGCCGCGTTCATCCTCAAGCTGGAGCATCACCAGCTGCTCAGGGTATGTAGACCGTACTTTTCCTCCTGTTACTCGGGACCTTCCTGAAAGGGCTGCTCACATCCATCTCTTGTAGAAGCATCGCTTGACGCCGGAAGAGGAAGCCAGTCTGCAATTGATAGCAGCCCCAGGAAGCACAGCAAGCCAACCTGCCCAACTACCCACGCCAACCATGGCGCTCCCGGAGATGCCCACTCGCAAGGCACCACCTTGGCTGCTCAAGCACCCAGCCTTCGGGTCGTGGTACCATCGTAAGAGCCCTCAAGACCGCCACAGGCTCCTCTGGCTGCGTGGCCCAGCAGCATGCGGCAAGTCGGAGCTTCTCTCGTCTCTGATCTCCCATATCTCGACCGAGTGGTCGCCCACGACGCATAGCAGCGCCATCATCACCGCCGTTGTAGAAGGTGAACCACTGCTCGAGTCCATAATCTCAAAATCAGAAAGTACACAAAAGCAAAGTCACGGCCAAAAAATTGTCCAGAAACAACAGCACACCATATCCAACACCAAACCCGATCACATAAGCACAAACAGCAGTGGCGGCACTCCCTCCCCGAGTGGCCCGACACATGAAACAGCCTCACCCCTGCGGACCATCCTCCAGCAGCTGTGGGCGCACGACCCGCGGCTGCGGAACCTTGTGGGCGGGCTGGCCAAGGCATCATCCCTGCGCCGCCGCGCAACAGATTCATGCGACGGCGGCCCAAAAGCCAGCACGCAAGGTGACGCCGCACAGCCGCTGACGCCAAAAGTCTATTCTCGGCGGCCGAAGAGCAGTGGCCCCGGCGGCGGTATTATTTATAACGACGCTCAGGGGCCGCGGGATGATGCGGGAGGCAATGTTGGGAGCCGGGTTGTCCGCGAGGGCAGAAGAAACAACACCGCCGGTGACGATGCTGATGCCGTTTCTGTTGGCGAAGACCACCGCCTCCCCACCGGACTGAGTGGACTGAGTGAAATCCACCTGGATGATGCGCGCATCGTCTCGTTCTTCCTGGAGGACTACCTGCGACTCAAACTGCCCCAGAATAGAGCACAGGCCAGCGGCGAGCAGAGCCGTGCGGCGCGGGGAGTCAAACCCAAAGCCGAGGAGGAGGGTGGTGTCAAGGGTAGCAGCAGCAAACACAACAGTAGTAGTACCACCAACCCACCAGCAGTGGTCGTCGAGACACCGGGGACGCGGCGCATCTTTGTCTTTGTCGACATCGCGCCCACCACCTCGCCGTCCACAGCGCGCGACCTCATCTGGTGCCTGGGCCAGCTCGCGTGCCGGAGTACACTGAGCATCTGCGTCACGTCGCGGGGACTGGACGGCGACGACGGCGCCGTGCCGGCACCGGCACTCCACCCCGGCAGCAGCAGCAGCATGGCGATCAAGCACACGGACGCATACGGGGACGAGATGCGCGGATACCCGCGAGCAGCAGCAGCAGCAGCAGCCGCCGCCGCCAGGGCCGCGGCTGATAATTATGGGAACGACGGCGAGGAGGGGGAGGAATACGAGGAGGAGGGCAGCAGCACCATGCTGACGGTGGATGTGCCCACCTCCAACGCCGAGGACGTCGCGAGCTACATCGAGGTGGCGCTCCTCCCGGACATCGAGGACCGCGACGAGCTGGCGGCAAAGCTGGCGCGGCGGTCACGCGGCGTCATGTTCTGGCTCGAGCACGCGGTGGCCATCGTCAACGACGCCAGCGAGGACGGCGTGTCGGGGGAGATCGTGTGCAGCATGCTGGACGACATCGCGCCTGAGGTCAGCAGCAGCAGCCAACCGCGAGCAACTGTAGCGGGAGGGACGGGCGTCACGCCGCTGGCGAGGAGCCGCAGCGGGTCGTCGTCGTCGATGATGATGATGGCGGCGGCGAGATCGCAGGACCCCGGCCAGGCGAGGCTGGATGACCTTTATGCGTGGAAGCTGAGAAGGCTGAGCGTCGGCGAGGCGAGGGCTGCGCTGGTTCTCATGCAGTGGGTGATGTTGGCCCCCGAGGCGCTGCGGCTGAATGAGCTTCTGGTCGCGATACGGCTGACGATGCTTGTCTGGCCTCAGAACGGCGGTGATGCCCTGGAGACGGGGACTGATTTGGTGGCGAGAGCACTCGACATTGAGCCCCCTATGAGCCTGAGGGATTTGCGACGGAGACCAGCGGGAGGAGCAGAGTATGTTCCAGCGGACAACCCGTCGCAGTTCTGGCGATGGGCACGGCGGATATCTCAGGGTCTCGTGAAGCTGGAGGGCGAGTCGAGGACCACGACAAACAGCAGCAACAGCAAGGTCTCATCCGAGCCCCTTGGTCTGCAGCGCGTAGTCCCCACCCACGAATCAGTCCGACGCTTCTTCCTCGAAGGAAGAGGCTTCCATATCCTCACCCCGTCACCCCCTTCCTCACCCAGCAAAACAACAAAACAGCAACAACAACCACAACCCTCACCACCAACAACAGAACAGCTCATAGACACAAGCTACTACGCCCTCCTCCACACCTGCTTAGTCTACCTAAACATGACAGACTTCGACTCATTGAGTCGGACCAGCACCAGGAGCAGGAGCAACACAGCCTCCCAGTCCAACATGCGCACCACCCCGCCAGAAGCTGGAGGGCCCCCTTCAGAAGCAGAAGAGGAATCAACCCGCCTCCACCGCTCAAACGCAGAGGCCCAGCGCGCCCTCGTGACGTCCTCGTACCCCCTCCTGCGCTACACGGTAGACAACCTGATATTCCACCTCTTGAGACCCAGGAGCCTGCGCTACTTCCCGCCCCAGGCGGCCCTGCTGCGTCTCCTGACAGCAGATGGGTGCCGCATCTGGAGGCGGTGGACACGGCTCCTCGGTATCCCAGACGCCGGCGGCAGCAGTGGCGGCGGCCCTGGTAATAGCAGTGGCGCAGCGGGCAGCGACGTCCCAACAGCAGTCCTAGAAAAAGCCCGCTCCCGCCCGACAGCCGCCGTCCTCCTCCGCCCCGTCTACGGCGCCTCCTTCCGCCTAGAGCGCGTCCTCAGGCGCGCCCACAAGACAGCCCGGGAACAGGCCATCCTCGCAGGCCGGGCCCGGACAAAATCAAGGCTGCGGGCGCAGCGGAGCGCGAGGAGCGTCAAGAGCGCCGGTGTCGCTGGAGACAGTAAAGCGCCCCCGACACCTAGGACGCCCACGCGTCCGGCGGCAATGGTGAGGTCCGCGAGTGAGTCGAGCGTTGTGTTTGCGCTGATGGCGGGGGGAGGTGGTGATGGTGATGATCCCAAGGCGCACTGGTTGGTGCCCAAGAGCCCGCGGTCGCCTAGGCTGAGGTCTGATTCGCTTGGGTCGATTGGGTCGTCTCCGATGTCGAACCCTGCGTCTCCCGGGGTGCTTGTTGGGATTCAGGAAGTTTGAAGATTGTTCTAACCATAGAGGGCCGCCTAAATGAATCCAGAGTGTCAATGTTCGACCTTGCCATAAGAAATTTCACTTCCGATAGACGGTCTTCCAAGGTTGTGATGATGATGACGCATAAATACACTGTTGAAGTCTATTTTGGCTGTTCTGATATGGATGAACAACGTTAACACAATTCGCATTGCGTTGGGTAATGACATCTAGAGACCATTCTTGACGTGCGCCGCCCACAACTACAAGTACACCCGCTCGCTCTTCCTACCAATTGTCACCTACAACCACACACCTGCACCTACAGCAAACTCTCGCCCAGCGCGCACCTGACCAAGCTGCATCCCGCGCGCACAGTCTCGCTGGCGCCGGGGTCGTTCTCGCTGGCGACCAGGCTGGGGTTGACCTCCACCAGGTCCATGGCGATCAGGTTGCCCGTCTCGTGTACGCACTCGGCGATGTAGTCACCCTCGCGCAGCGTCAGGCCGCCGCGGACGGGTGTGCCCGTGCTGGGGGCCCACTGGGGGTCGAGAGCGTCGACGTCAAAGCTGAGGTGGATCGGGGTGTCGTTGCCAATGTGGGCGAGGGCCATCTCCATGACGCGGCCGATGCCATGTCTATTTCACAAGGTGTTAGCTGATGTTCCATTCTGGGATGAAAAGGAGAGGTACCAACCTGTCGATGTCGTGCATGCTGAAGGCCTTGATGCCGTTTTCCCTCAGTATCCTCTTCTCGCCCGCATCAACGTCCCGCAGGCCGATGTACACAAGCTTCCGCAGCGACAGGCGGTTCGACTCCTCCAGCCAGCCAAAGTACTCCTCCTTGTCCTCGTTTGCCAGCCCCGTCAGGAAGGCGACGGGCATGCCGTGGATATTGCCAGAGCCAGACGTCTCCGGGGTGTTGATATCCGCGTGGGCGTCGACCCAGATGACGGCGACCTCACGGTTTAGTCTCTCGCGGATGGCCTTGGCGGTGCCGCCGACGGTGCCGACGGCGATGGAGTGGTCGCCGCCCAGCGTCAGCACGAGGCGCCCCTGGCTAGCGTGGCTATAGACCTGGTCGGCGATACGGCGGGTGACGGCGGAGACGGCCTTGGGGTTCTTCATGCCGCGGTACGGTGGGTCGCTGCCGGCCTTGGGCACCAGGTCGGTGTAGAGGTGAACGGTGTCGTCGCCGTGCAGCTTGTAGCCCAGCTCGTCGCGCAGCTGGGTCAGCAGGCCGGACTCGATCAGGGCGGAGGGGGCAGCGTCAACGCCTGGCTTGCACTGCGTGGGACATGGTGTTAGTTTTTAAAGTTCATGCTTAAAACGGCCAATCCTGTAGTGGGGGTTGAGGCTGGAGGGGATCGTACCTGGCCACCAGAGAAGCCAACAGCTACAACACCCAGGTCCTCCGGGTTGGACAGAAACTTGGACTGGATCATGCTAGTGTTGAGACCCTTGTAGTGGTTGTAGTGGCCGTAGGAGACGCTAGCCTTGCGCTTCTTGTTGGCGCTACCGTTGTTGTCGCCAGCCGCAGTGCGGTCTTCGAGGGTTGGAGGGACCATGATGGGTGTGTTGGAGGGGTGGGGGGGAAGTGGTGGTCGGTCCTTTTGAGCAAGGTCTCTTCTCTTTGTTTCCTAAGAATTGGTGGTGGTGGTGGTGCCAATACACGAAGGATGGTTGTCTGGCGGCTGACTGACTACCTCACTTTCGGCGCCGTTCGGCTTTGCGGGCCAGAGAAGGGAGAACGGGCAGCAGTAGCTCGAGAGAAGGCGTGACGTGACGCCGGAACGCTGCTAGGTGCAACCTTGGGAGGCTCGGGACTGAGCGCGAGTGTTGCTTGGCGGCAGGCACGAGGGGCACGAGCTGGAACTGGAGCTGGAATTGAAGCCGTACGCTTGCTTGTGAAGATCAGATGCGTGTGTGTTCGATGCTCGATGCTCGATGCTCGACGCTGTGTGACGACGGCGAATACTGCCGGTGAGGGTGTGGTGATAATGGACTGCGTGTATATTATCGACGGAGGATATCAGATCTCAATTGCATCGAATTGCACTCTGCCGCCCAAGACGTGTTGTGTTAATCAATGTTGTGTACCAACCGGTCTCGAAATTGTCCTCATCGAGGACGGGAGAGAGGAGGGTGCCAGCCATCCTTTAAATAGACAGACTCGACTCCAGCCGGACTCTGCCAGCTCAACGACAGCACAACAGGAATGAGCATCGGCAGACGGAATGGAACGGGCACGAGCGAACGGGGCGCAGGACGCAAAGAGGGCCAGGTGACCGGCCGACCGCCTATCTGTCCCCTCAATGGCGCGCCATTTCGTAACAAATTGAGTAAGATCAAAGTCAGACCAAGAAGGGGGCCGTGATGATTTTTCTGGTGTTGTCCCCTAAGTGCAGGAGATGGCTATACCTGCACTTAGGGGAACGGCCATCCTGGGGCCGCCCTTGTCCGCCTCCGTCATCGGGTCCCACCTGCTGCTCTCGGCTGCAGGCTCCACTCTTTCTGTTATCTCCCGCTACTGACATCCTCATCGGGCGAAGCGCCCAATTGTGTCCTCGTCCTCCCCCAGCTTTGGAGCTCCGAGCTTGTCCTCGGAGCTTGTGGGAGCAGAGCCGTATCCAGCCGACCCGATGTTTGGTTCCTGCAGGTTGCAAGTTGTATTGAGACGTCAAGTGATAGACTATTTTCCTCTTGATTACTTTGCCTACTGAGCATCGCAAATATTTGTTAACATCATCCACCGTTGCATACAATCTGAGCACACAGTAGAACAATGACTGCACACAAACTTGATAATACCACACATGATGTCAATCACGGATTCCAATCATGAAATGAGTTGTTGCGTTTTATCATGATACTTCTGACTCAAAAGAGACCCATTCATAACGACAGACTACAGAAAAACAAGATACAAATCCTCAGTCATGCGAGTAATACATGACCCATTACACCCGAGAGAGAGGAAAAGAGAAGAAAGAAACCAAAATCCGGTAATTGTCATTGTTGCAGCTTTTCCTGCATGTCTGCGCCTGACGCAATATGCTTAACAACGTACCTTCAGTGTGCCATGAAAACGGTTCAGATAGCTTACTGTGTTAACGACCCTGGTTGCACAAAAACATATTTTGGTCGTCTCTGCAGACATCCACTTCTAAAAGTCCGTGTTGGTAATGAATGGGACGTCATGGAGTATGGCAGAGTCTTTCGCCGCGAGCCAAGGCTTGGACTCGAGTTCCTCCTCGGTGGCGACGGTCCGATGCTCGTCGACCTGATGGTACCATTTTCGCCAGGGCTGCACCAGCTCGCAAGGCTCTGCGTTGTTCCAGTCTTGCCGATCGCACATATTGGGTGAGGCGGCAATTGGATATACTCAAAATGTGATAACTGTCCTCAGCAGACTGCATACCTAGGCACTTGAGTAGGAATGTAAGACGCTGCCTTTGCTGTCAGATAGCACTGATATAACGAGACTGTGAGGCATTCATTTGTTTCCATTTCCCCTTTCCGTTTCACTGATGTTGAAAACTTTCAAATGATTCCTCTCTGTCGAGGATAGAGAGCTCTTAAATTTCAACTCCAAGAGTTAATCAACCTCGCCTTGTCCACTCGCCTACGGTATGTCAGATCGAAACTATCGCTCAATGCGTTTTCCACAAGGACTCCCTTGGAATGATCTTCTCGTCGGTGAAGAATGTTCTCCCTGTCCGCACAGAACTATGGAGTCCCGGTGATGACGTCAGGAAATCATCTAATAAGTGAACCAATGCATCGTCCGACCCTTTGGGGTGAATGTCAGCATAATATCTCGTAGTAGCTTAGGATACCGGGCTGCACTCACCTTTGGGTCCCATGAAGCCAATATTCATGGACAGAAACTCGATTCTGTTGCTCATCTCCGATTTGTAAGGAACTTATCCGACTACAAAGAATCAGTTCAGCATTTCTTTCGCTCGTGCGGAGTTAAATTCATACTTGGGATCGTGAAGAAAGGAAGACCTGTCAGAGCCGTCATGAAGCTGTCTTTGAAACCGAAGTCTTGTTTACGCGGGGCTCCTTCTTCCAGTCGTAATCCCATAGCAAGCTTAGCACTGAGGGTTACCGGTCAGAGGTAACGGTGACTCACCCATCGTACTGACTGCGATAGAATGGGTCCATGTATCCATTCAGCATGATCAGTATCTTGGTGAAGCCTCGATCATCAGCAGTTGCGGGCAGAATTTTGGACAGCATCCAGTCTCTGAAAGAGCTCATTTGCGAAACGGCAGTTGAGTATTGCTCCGCTGTCAATTCCTTGTCGAGTTTCCTGGCCAGAGATCGGTCTTAGCACCGTCCGAAAAGATTTACGGGAGTAGTAACGTAACATTTGTACTGTATGAAAGGGTCTGCGAAGGTAGACCTCCTGAAATTCTCCTCGTATTTCTCGAGGAATGGTAGACAGTTATGGGAGCAGTCGTACAGCTGGATATGGGGTAGTTCTCTTTGAGCCTCGATCAGCTAGGATCTGAACAAGAAGCAAAAGAGTGTTTCTGAGATGAAAATGGAATGGAATGGGAAGAAACTGAGCAAGATTCATACGTTCTCCAGATACTCTTTGAGTGATTTGCCATCTCCAACGTTATCTGCGACAAACCTGTCTCTCACGTTGATCGTGTCTTTACTCATGCCGAGGAAGTGCTCGAGCTTGGTCACGACAGATTGAATTTCCCTAATATACTCTGGTGGCCACCCGTCAAAGAAGTCAACGGGATACAAGATCTGGAGTCTTGACGAGCAAAATCGCTTGTTGATGTTGGTAGTGATGAGTGCGCGAGTGGCAGCGGATGCCGTCGTTGATGTACGGCAGAAGAAGCCGACTGTGTCCAAATGGCTTGATACTCCATTAGCATGAACTTCTCAAGGAGCAGAAGGAATCGCGCGTGTTATATAACCGCATTTTGCGGGTTCAATCGTACTCACTCAGACTGCGGAACCACTCCGGTTGTGGGAATACCGTTTAGCGAAGGGCGCAAGGCAAACAGACTATGCTCAGATGCGGGGCTAATCACGCTCCCGAAAGCTTCCAGCTTGTCAGAGTTCTTCGTGGTTTGATAGCGTCCGAAACCCGGGGGCACAAACTCACTGTCGGTTCCCAGCGCAATATCAACCCAGTCGTAGGCGGAGACTGCCGTGGCGCTCCCAGCACTGCTGCATTCTCGGCCCTGGGCCCATACAATTCCCCATGTGCCCTGTCACCTGCAGAGGTTGTCACGCCGGCCATGTCAATGTTATCTTTAATCGCGACCCGCATGCCCAGCAGTGGCTTCTGTGGCGTGGGCTTGCCGAAGTGACACCGGCTAGGAACTGGAACCCCTGCGGTCCCAGGAATTTCAAACCTGCAATACTTATTAGTATCTCTCATCCCATGTGGTGCATCTTCATCGAGTACTGATGATTACACATCTACGAGAGTTGTCTTCTTGCGGCACTACTGGAAAGATGAACCCTGGTATCAGCAAAGCAGGGCCCTGAATGCCATCTCCGTTGATGGTGCACCGATGTTATGACGTGGGCATTCTCCGTTCCCCATTTTTCCAGAAGATCCGCGACCGAGTCGTCCAATTCAGGGACCGAACCTGAGGTGACGAGGACATAAACAGGAACAAGGAAAGATGAGGTGAACACATCGTCCGTCCGCAGCCAAGACTCGACTTCAAATGCTAAATGATCTGCCTTGAGTTCGGCGGCATCATCTAACACGAAGAGGGTAGCAGGTCCATTTTCCGAGATAGACCGATGCCCACCCAGGGTTGGCCAACAGTACGTGAAGGTAGTCCGACGGCGTCGGAAGAATCGTTGTTGGAATGTAGTACTGGCAACCACCAACATTGGCGAGGGAAGCAGCTGGGGCGGACATGCTGAACGCAGGTCTGGATGGGAGCCGTGATTGAACCGAAAAGGATCTGCGGTAATTCTTGTGACTGTCGCTTTTGAATGTGGTCCAAAGCAAACGAAAGTGTTCCTTCATGCCGTTTGTCGAACAGTGTTGGGACAATAACAAAATAACAGCTTCACTTGCTTTATATTCACTGCTTTTGCATCAACGTGACCTCGTCAGGAGAGCGATCAAAAACTTACCGTACTTCAAGACGCAATGCCATTTTTAATGAACCTCTACTAAATATCGACGCCTCAACTGTCCGAGACATGATGTAATCCTCGCACTGCCATCATTCTTAAGTGGGTCCCAATATGTCCCTTCTCGGAAATCGAAATCTATTCCCAAACTCGAAACGCGAGCTCGTATCCAAACTTGCCACATGAAAAGGATCAACACAGTCACCAATGCACCAAACTACGTAACAACAACACACGACAGTAGCGCGGCCAAAGGCGGGGCGGAAGACGCAGTGGCAGACGTGCTCCATCTAAGCTTACAATTGCAAAAGATTGGAAGTCTTGAAGAAATGTTGAAACGTTAAGCAAAAATGAGTATTCAAACGTACATGACCAATATACTCAATTGGGTACCCTTGGCCCCATCGAAGCTCTAGACAATCCTTAACATACTCCGGGAATCGTGGCTCGACTCTTCTGTCTTCATCTCCCAATATGACCCCAATAGTCGGACCAGTCCGGTGTGTCAAACGCCGAGACTGGCATCCGACGAAATGCAGTGCATGCCACCGTGCATAAGGCAAGTCGGGCAAGAATGAGCCCTGTGCATGACGCCAGAAAGACGTTCCTGTTCCTGAAGTATACGATAAGGCAGCCAAGGGGCAGTGTGATCAAAGCGCAGGACCTCCAGATCCACGCCTCCGCCGCAGTAGGAAACGGGTACTGCCAGGCACCCAGATGGACTCCCGTAACGATGAGGAGGCTTACAATCACCAGCCCAGACATGCACCTCTTCATCAGGACTTCCAGCTTGCGTGGACCGATTTGAGTCCTTCCTGTCAACGGTCCGATTCCCTTCAAGTCGACCTCGAATGGGTCCTCCACGTCCTGCGGGCAACGGAACCAGGCGATCATGGAAATGAGTCCGCAAAACGCGTATGCCATCGTTATGTCCTCCAGCAGCGTCACTTGCTTCCCATCCACCAGGCGGGATATGATGTTTGTGCTGAACCACAGGGTCTGCCCGCCGGCGATTATCTTTTCGAGCAAGCTCTTTTTGCTTCTTCTACCAATATCGTCCTTTCGTGGGAGCATGCCGATGTGAATGCCGGTCCCATGCTTCTGCTGACACTGCTCGGCAAGGTATACCAGCCCATCTGCCGTGAGGATCCCCCCGCTGTCCCTGTCCTTGACACCGCCCTTGACGACCAAGAAAGACTGCTCAAGGGCCCATGAATCCCAGCCCCGGATGCTGTGGAGCCGGCTTTGGAGTCGCCCTGCGTCAAGAAGCTGGTGTATTGCTGCGGCTGGCATGGCCTCCGGCATGAACAAGACGGAGGCCCCCCAGAGCAGCCTCGACATGCTTGGGCAATAATCTAAATGAATCGTGGTCCAGACGACGAAGAATATGGTTGCCAGGCAGCTCCAAACGATGCTGACTGTGCCTCGGCCACAGTTAGGCTCCGGAACAAACCCCAGGCTGTCCATGGTGCGATGATCAGGGAGAACTCTAAAGTGGTTCGCAAATTTTGGTAGCCATGCAGCCACAGAACACCCGGGGTTCCTGCAATGACGGATTCTTGAAAAGGCAAGTCGTATCGCCTACAACCCGATGCTCCGCGAGAAGCCAGGTAGACCTTTTATAGCCATGGATAATCTAGCCACAACAGCGAAGAAAGCGGCACTTAGAATTGTTCCGACGTAGCTTTCTCCAGCAACAGACCGGGACATATTCGCTCCACTCGGGGCTCAGTTGTGAGCCTTCGAGAGAGTTACAGCCTCCTATTGGGGGCCGGAGATGCAACGGCAGAACTATTTATAGGGCGGATCTTCAGCTTTGGTGTTGTGTATCGCCAAATGCAGGACGTCCACTGTGGTTACGGCAGCTCATAGGCTAATAGCCCCAGGCAGTCTAAAGACGATCACGGTGAAAATGGTAGCCTGTGCCGCTCATTGTAAAGCCGCTCTTGACGTTACAACACTGCTCACATGCGTGCACTGGTCTCATGTTCATCAGAAACCAGGAATACTCTGGATCCAGCGTCCCGATGTAGGAGGTTCAGATTTTTGCCTTGATCTCTGAAGAACTGCATGTTCGAATTGAAGGGACACACTCTTTTATCCCATACCAGGGATCTGTAATGTAGACACCAGTTTCAACAATGATGACGAAGCTTGAAAGTCATCTGTATCCAAAGGTTCCATTGACTTATCCGGCCTCATTGATTGTTGACATCAATGCATCCGGTTCATGGATTAAGTTGTTCTGAGATCAGAGCGCCATCACCGGAACCAAACTCCAAAGAGACATCATTTATTAAGGAGACAACATATACATTCCTGCTTCTTGACTTCCGTTAAAAACGGCACCGACGTTCAAGCCCCTGAGCATGGCAGACGGGGCCACCGGCGTCGTGAGAGACATTCACAACATCGGCCAATCCCTCGAGCGTGGTTGACGGGCCTAGATCCTCTTGACCAGTACGCTCGCTTTAATCTCTTAGCTCCCATGCTTCTTCTCCTGTCCATTGTCTTTTTCTGTCCTTTCTTCGGCCGCTTTGTATCTTTCACTGGCGGCCTCACAGGACGAATTGATATGGCCTTGTTCAATAGCATGTGACCAGAACTTGTCCCAGGGGCTCACCGAGACATCACATCCCGAGAGAGAACATGCGGCGAGCTCATCATCGTGGCCAGTTGATAGCAGCCGCTCATCACCCTGTGCAGCACAAACACCACAACAGCCGCCGCCAGGGCCACATTTCCACCAATCCACTTCACCACTATCCTGTGAGCGACGACCATAATGCGCATGCGCAAGAGCCGAGTCGGCCATTGCCGATAGCCCGTCTGGCCGGTCCCATTGTCCCCGTTCCAACCGCGAGGCAAGGCTCGCTTCTGCCTTTTGTACCAGGAGTTCCCACAGCGCCCGTTGCGGGTGGAAGTGAGAACGCAGGTACGCCAGCACCATCACCGTGTCAACCAAGAGCCTGACTGGCCCGCTGCCTTGGGTGTCATCCGCAGAAGCATCTTTCAGGCAGTTCCCTACCCAGGATCCGAGTGCCAACTGCGTTCCGCGGCAGAAGTGTTTGGCCATGCGGTGCGCGAGACTCTGCTCAAGGTCGAACAGACCGTCTATACGCTGGTATCGGACGACTTCCTCCCACGTGATTGCGCCGACGCCTGGACTGTCGGCGGGAGGAGCCAGATTCACGGGATCAACGTGATCCATGGCCGGCAGGCACTCCGATGCGAAAGTCCAAGGGCCAGTCATCGCTGTTTCACAGGGTGCTTTCGTGGAGGATGCCGTTCCGGATAGCCTCGCCGCCTTCTGCGTTAGCGGTATGCGATTCGGCTCAGGCTGCGTACTGCGGGTCGAGACCCGACGCCGCCCCACCCTCTGGGAAAGTTTGGAAAAAGACAACTGGAGTCCAGGGGCCTGCGTGAATCTCTGTCCCGAGCCCAACGAGGGGTTCACCGCGGGGCGTGCGCCGAAAGCCCCCGACGCGGCTTGCATACTGAATCTCTGCTCCGAGCTGAACGAAGGGTCCATCCTGGGGCCTGCGCCAAACGCCCACGATTTGGATTTGTGTCCCCGGCCGGACCGGGGTGAGCTCGTCAAAGGGTCCAGCTTGGCCAGGGGAGCCTTGTACATGCTGACTTCGACATCCTCGTGATCCACAGACTGCTGTAGATGGCTGACAGCAACGAAGGACGTCCACTTGCTTGATATGGAGTACTTTTGACCTAGATGCTCGGCGTTCCTGCGTATAAGATCTGACGAGGATGCCTCGGATGCGTCTTGGCTCTCGAGGTCTCGCACGGCGGCTTTGGCGGCGAGATGTTGAATTGTGGTGTTGTTGACCGTGGCTCTCGTCACTTCCAAGATAGCCTTCCTGGTGCCGGTGTACTGCGAGGACGCGGTGATGGTCACATGTTCCGGGAGCTTATCACTGCTGTTGTCTAACAGGAAATAGACCGATTGTTGCCCGAAGTGGTGGAGAATCGGGATCTCTCTTGGAGCTTGGAAAAACGAAGGGTTCAATGCTCCAGCAACTCGGCCCGGGGACTTAGTGGTGCTTCTTTCCGCATGCTTGGGCAAGAAATCATCCACGTCAAGCCGCTTCTTGTCCCATTCGTCACCAAGGCTGATCGAATAGGACCAGCTGTTTGGCATTATGGCGCCTTTGAGTATCCGTATCACGGCTTCTTTCCATCTACCGGCGGCATCCACCGCGGCAACCTCTCCAAAGCCACCACCAAACAAGCCGATGCCTTGGATTAGCTGATGGCTGACTGCATTCCCGATGCCCAAAGCGAAGAACCGCACCTGGCCCTCTGCATCTGACGTAGTGGTGCGGACAAAGTCTATGGTTTCCTCCGCTTTCCAGATCTGGCCATCAGTAAGAAGTATGAGCTGTGTTGAAGAAGCCTCCGTCGCTCGACGGTCGCCGACAGCCTTTCTCAAGGCATGCAGTACTTCTGTGCCACCAAAGTCTGCCTCGAACGTCGAAATGTGGTCCAAAGCTTGCTGCATTGTGGTTTCATTATAAGGCATAGAGCTTGGCCACAGACCACTGACACTGTTGCCAAAGGAGTAGAGGTTGAACCTGCACTTCGCGGGAAGGCTCTTCAGGAATACGAGAAGTGCGTTCTTGAGCTCTTCGATCTTCTCCCCCCTCATGGAGCCTGACCGATCAGCCAGGAACAGGATCTCCCCGTCGAATTCGTTCATGGACTCCCGCAGATCAGAGAAGAGTTCGCTGGGACGCACTGTCACCATCATCGCCGCATGGTCCAAGTCGCTAGAGCGAGCCAGCAAAGCCCGAGATCTTGGTAGGCTCTCACCGGGCGAGGGAATGAAGAGGACAAAGTCTCTGTCCATGGCGACATTATCGTTGGACAAACGGACCGTGGCGTGTTTGGGATCAAAGAAAAATTGCGGCTGGCTGCTAATGGCAGGGAGGTCTTCACAGCTGGCGGCCTCAGGTTCGTGGTTCATCCTCCCGTACTCGACTGAGATGCTATGGCCACTTCGGCAGGCGATGTGCCTTGCGGTGCCTGAAGAAGCGACACTGACGACGAGTGAAAGGCCGGTCTCTGTGACAGCCGAGCTTTCTGCGTAGCCCGCTGGGGGCGTGCCGTATCTCGGCGCTACGGAGATCGGGATCGTCACAATAATCCCGTCCCCACCGAGATCTGTGAGAAGCTCTTCGACGTACGTTATTTCCACCGTGATGGTTGTTCTGGGAGCGATATTTCCAATACTCGTCTGAAAGACTTCGGGCGTGAGCTCCTCGACGAGAGCCGCAGCTTCCTGCTTCTGGATAGCTCGCTTGAACTCCTGTCTGGCCTCGTCTGTTGGCTTGACCTTGCCTTCCAGCACTTTGTCGTCGCCTACTTCACACCGGAAGGCCGTGATGACTGCGCCATCATACAGCGGAAACGAGTACCAGGCCTCAGGGATAGAGCTGCTGCCTGGATTCGTGAACGTCTGCACGACAGTCGTCTTTGCGATGCTATGGTCTACCTGCATATCGACTGACACGCTGACAAGAGGTAGACACAACTGAGGCTGTGGTGTGTAAGCAGGCGAGCGATATGGGAGGTCCACAAGGTGAGGGGTGTCGCGCAACCGTTTGAGATTCGGAGTATCACCTACTTTAGATGGTGTGACAAACTCACTTCCTGAATCCTGCCCCCCTTCTACCCCGCGAAAAGAGGGAAACGTTGGGTATTCCTGGACATCATGTGCCTCATGGGTGGCAGAATCACCCAGTAGGGAGAAGTAGACCCCTGAGGGCAAGCGAGGCAACGACCTGGTCATGATGAAGATTGGCCTCGCTGTATTGAAGTGTGCGCTGTCTGAGTCCGCATAAAAATCAAACAGCGATGTGGCATGAAAAGAAAATGGCAAGACGAGGCTCTGGTGAGAAGGAGATTGGGACTCGGATAATTAGGCAGCACAACTCGACCCACTTGGCAGCTTAGGTAAATCGAGACGCACCTTGCCTTGGTACTGTCGGACAGCCGTAAGCAAACAGCACCAAATGCGGACTGCCCGCATGTCTGCCTGGCGCTCTGGCCTGACTGGTATCAAGGTGGCTAACAAGTCGAATCAGCCTTGACTGGATTGTGATTTGCCCGTGTGGCGCTGCCCTGAAATCGCATTTCAGCCACAATTGGTGTCTCTCAGTTTCGATACACCTAGAACTGAGAAATACCGTTTGAATGAGTTCAATTATTCTACATGGCCCCTGAGCATCACCAGCAGCTCATTTGGACTATCACACCCCGAGAGTCGATATGAGTTACACGTCGTGCAACTAGTTCCATGCAAAGCTAACTTTGGTGAGGTCCCGCGCCATGCAGATTGTAACCCAGTCCCAATCGGACGCCAGTAAGCAATGCAGCCTTTTTGGTAGTGAATGGCCTGCGCCATGCTATCTCCGCCACATAGTGGGAATTAATGGCCAATCCCTTCGCGCCACGCAGTTTGTGTAACTAGTATGTGTGTCCCGGTTTCTCCTCGATCTATATTCCTGCTGGACAAAAATGTTATGTCCCCCGGGCCGACACAACACCATTCCTCTCTCCAAACTCTAGCTATTGTGCTCACTCTCAACCTCAGTACTGCAGAATGAGTTTTGGGTTTGGCATTGGTGACTTTATCGCCGTTTTGACCCTGGCCAACAGGGTTTAAAACCAGTTTGCAAACGCGCCGAAGGAGTTGTGAGTCTTGCCGTGCTCCATGTGACGAGGTTAGATATTGATCTTAAGGGCTAACATCTTGGGGTCCAGCGAGAATATATCAGATGAAGTAAAGAGCCTGTCACTCGCCCTGCTCAACGCGGAATTCAGTGTCGAAACTGCCAGTGCCGAGACTGCCAGAGGTCAAAAAACGCCTTTGGAAAAGGCGTCACCGGTGCTGGCCGGTTGTCGAACACTGCTTTTGGAGCTTGAGAAGTTCAACGACAAACATAGTGTTTTGAAGAAAGACACTTCAGATGGAACCAGAACCAAATTCAAAAGGCTTTGGGAAAGAGCGAATTGGGACTCGGGTGAAATCAAAGATTTCCGACAGAGGCTTGTTTCAAACGTTTTACTGCTGAACAAGCTGGAGCAGCGGCACATCTATGGCGATGTGAAAAGTTTGTTACGACAGCAAATCGAGCACAGTGAGCACTAGGATCCCCAGCATATGACTGAATCTACTAGCTTCGTTGACGCACAATTTTTCCAGGGCATTCCGAAATGGTTGATTGGATCAGTCCCATTGACTTCGCAAAGAAGCAACGTGACCTTCTCAGTGAAAGAGTCGACAACGTCTCAGGCACCTGGATATTAACGACTGAACAGTACATAACATGGGTCAGGGGCAGAGGTAGGACTCTGTTCTGCTGGGGAATGCCTGGTGGAGGGAAGACCATGACCGCGGCCATGGTTGTGGACCATCTCCAATCCTTAAACGGAGGTCATGGAGACATCTTTGTTGCCTACATATACTGCAGGTATCAAAGCCATAATCAAAGTGCTGATCAGCTGTTCGGCAGCATTCTGCGGTCTTTGGTTCGCCAATCCCCCAAGATCCCCGATATCTTCGACAAAATCTTCAAGGATCGCCACCCGACTCGGAGAGGAGACACGTTGCGGAGCGAGGAGGTCATGACAGCTATCGCAGCGGTGTTATCATCAGCTAGGAACAAGTACATTATTATTGATGCGGTGGATGAGCTAGACGATGATGCCCGAGCCATCTTGTTGCGCCATCTGGCTAATCTCCGCAGCGGAACAGGAGTGAACTTATTCCTGACCTCTCGGCAACAGCCTAAAGCCAGCATGGATACTTCGAATGGCCGATCCAGTGGGACTTCAAGCATTGAACACTCAATGAAGACACTAGTCGAGGGGATTCAAGCATTGAGTACTTCTTGGAAAGTCGAAGACCTTTTATTGGATCTAGACATGGAGATCAGAGCCATGGACCGAGATGTGGAGCGATACCTTCGTGCCGAGCAGAACATTTTGCTGTTACCAAAGTGTGTCAGACAAAGACCTCAGCTTCAAGAAGCAATCATCACTTCCATTGTGGGGTCCGTAGACGGCATGTGAGTCTATCCACTTCATCATTCCAAATCATGTCTCAGCATCAATATCTTCTGCGAATGCTGCTAAGTATCTCTTTCAGGTTCCTGTTAGCCGTATTACATCTGCAATCCTTAAAGAGGAAGACTACGGTCAAACAAATTAATGACGCGCTCAAAAGTATGACGGAGTCCAGTGGTTCAAATGCATACGACAGAGCATATGATGATGCTATGCGACGAATTGAGTCTCAAGCAGAAGAGCTCAGAGATTTGGCAAAGAGAACGCTAAGTATTCTTATGTGTGCTCGTCGATTACTCTCTCCGGACGAGCTTTGTCATGCGTTGTCTGTCGTAGTGATTGAGGAAGAGGCGGACGACGACAATGTTCCTGATATGGAAGATGTACTGAGATCATGCGCTGGACTTGTTACAGTCGATCAGGAGAGTAACTGCGTTCGTCTAGTCCACAACTCTACAAAGGAGTACCTGGACCAGAATCGGTCAACCAAGTTCTCGGATGCACAAAAATACGTCGAAGATCTCTGTCATGTCTATCTCAATGTCAAGAAGGAGCAGGGTTCGCGGGCGCCATTCTATGAATATGCGAAGGACAACTGGTGGCATCACACGCCCGAGGCAAGAAAGGCCCAGGAGGATCGGAGACTCAAGGGCCAGCACATGCCTGGTCATATCCTTCCATCGGTACAATCGAGCCTTTCCCTTCCCATGCCCACCGGATTAGCAAGGTTTTGGCAGCAACCAGGCATGCGGGCCGCTTTGCTAGCAACCATCAAGCAAGGCTGCCAGACTGGGGACCTGAGCCTCCTAGAATCGATCCTCGATGCCAGCCAATACGATAGGAGCAACGACGTTACCCCCCTTCTGCTCCTAGCAATTCAATCGCAGCAGCACCGCATCGTGTAAGAAACCGGCATTGCTTCCCAGCCTCTTTCAAATCATTCCACTTCTCACAGCGTGTCCCTTCAAAGTCGTATAGGCCTCTCATAATGCTGATAGAGCGCACAATTCTAGGGAGTTACTTTTGGGCCGAGGCACCATTCCGACATCATCAGCATTTCTGACGGCAGTAGAACGGGATGACGTTCAATGCCTGAAGCTGTTGGTAAACGCCAGTTCCCAACGACTATTAGAAACGCACCGATGGAATATGCTGGTCTCTGCGGGTAGAATGGGCCCCATAACAGCGATGGAGTATTTGCTTCAACTTCCAGGGATCAAGGTCACCCAGACAGACAAGCACAAGAGGAACTTGCTCCACATCGTCACCATGTCGGGTCATGTGGAAGCCGTGAATTTTATTCTCCGGAATATGACTACCAGTGTCTCTGCTGTCGACGAAGAGGGCAAGACAGCACTGCATTACGCAGTGATGAGTGGCAATCTCCTCGTTATCAGGTTATTGCTGCCTCAAGCGTCCTCTGACATCCTGAAAGAAGATTTCAAAGAACTAAGCCCGCTTGACTACGCAATCAAGCGCGATTCAATCTTGGTTGTGCACACGCTCATCAACTCCATGCTTCCAGATGATCCTCTTCGACACCAATCAGCGGCACTACGTCACGCTGTGAGCGAGTGTCACTCCATGGACGGTCGGCAAGGGCGACTCGGGGCCCCACAGCTGTCACAATTTCACCTGCCCAGCATCCAAATACTCCAAACGTTGCTGAAGTCAGAGCAATTCGACTTGAACGCAGGTGATTCATCTGGGAGGACGGCACTTCATATTGCAGTTTCTCAGCCTTACTGGCTATCTGAACCAGTGAACTCTTCTTGCACAGTGGCAAAATCAAGGCTCAATCTTCTACTGACAATGGCAGGCATCAATGTGGATGCCAGCGACGGACAAGGACGGACCCCTATATTTTGCATTTTGGATTCAGAAAAGGACGCCGTCCGCAGCTACGGCTTTGACGAACAGGAGTTTATTGACCGGGCGCGCACCCCTGGTTTTGATGCATGGCTGGAGTCATGGAGCGCAAAGAGGGAGGTGCAAGAGAAGAAGCTGAGGGTGCTGATCGATGCTGGTGCAGATATTAACAGACAGAGACGAGGTGGTCGGACACTCCTGCATGATGCAGCCGAGCGTAATGACCAAGGATCGATAGGGATGTTGAAGATACTTGTGCGGCAGCCTAACATCAAGGTAGACGTGAAAGACGGCGGCGGGAGAACACCACTCTCTTCTGCGACATATGAGGCCAGGAAAGTTCTCCTCTCAGCCGGCGCCTCTATAACTCAGCCATAGCCCTCTGGAAGCTAAACAAGACATTCAAATGTAAGGCGTGGCTGTGAGTTGACGAGAGTGATGTGATGAGGACCGGCCTCATGCAATTCGAACGCTAGGTAGCTAACATGCATGCAGATCGCATTGATTTTCAACCATCAGGCTTCTAAGCCTTTCGTGTTTTGAGTTCCAACATATTATTTGCGAGCCTGGCGGAGTAGATTTGACTGATGTGTTGTGACACAAAGATTGCGAGAAACGGCTTGTTTGGGGTTGCATAGCGTCTAGTAGTCTGTCAGAATTGCAATGAAAAGGCTTCTTTTCTGCTATTTTAAACCAACTTGACTCTAAACCATTCTCTGCACAGGTAATTGGCAGGTTACGTCTGCGTTCAGGTTGCCCAGTGAGCACCGGATAGCGGAGAAGAACCATGCCGGCTCTTTTCCCCTTAGACTACTATATTCTCATGGCCTCATCTTGTTAGAGTACTGGAGTAGCGACTATGAGATATGCCTAGCTAGCTTTAGGGAGTTTACAAATTAACTGCGTTGACAAGCGACCTATGCTCACCCTGGGGCTGAACTGCTCGATTCTACTGAGCAGAACGCTTCACACGACGCTGGGTCAAGTCTGGTCTGCTGCCCATCATTGTCATATCTCTAGGACAGAAACTTGCCTAGGTAATTAGGTCAAATCCATCTGATTGTTGATGCCCACCTTGTTTGGTTGTCAAGCTTGCATGGTGGGTAATTATAGAGAGACTGTAAGTTCAGGGCATTGCTAACGCAACTCATGCATTTCTAAAAGCTTGGTGCAAGTGTACGAAGGAGGCAGTTCCAACCTCAGTATCCCCCTCCCCTTCCGTCTAATTCACTGGCCCCAGGCGGCCCACGTCCCCAGGAAATCTGAACCTAGCCAACAAAAGACAAACAAGAAAGGACAGGATCCTGGCAAAGTTGGCTGGGTGTGCTGCCCGTGACAAAAGCATGGGACTTGCTTAGGTAAGTACCTAGGTACCCAAGTACAACAGCTGGCTTGCTACTGCCTTCCACTGCGACAGACAGGAAACCACAACAAACGGCCTCCTCCCAGGCCCAGCTCAACCAACTTCCATCCTCACAAACTCACAGCCTTCGGAAACCCAACAACCCAATCCAATGCCTTGAGGACGTCGTCACTCACAACATGCCGCCGACAATGGAAAGCCTCCCTACAGAGATACTGCAGGGCATCTCAGACATCCTCGATACCATACACCCACCCAGCCTTTTGGCGTTTGCATGCGCCAGCAAGCATTGCTATGCCGTCGCAAGCACCGTCCTCTTCCGTACGACCAAGGTCTCAATCGCCGATGGAGATCAGCAGGCACCATTTCAAAGGCTTCATGGCTTGGAAACGAGACTAGTCCGCGACGATGCCTTTGAACATGTTCGCCGGCTTATCCTCTGTACCCATTTCGAGCCAGATGGTTGGCCTTATGCATCGCTGAATCAGTGCGAACGAGGTCTCGAGGATGACACAGGGCTGTCAAGCTGCTGGGACACTTTTGGCGGTCAATGGTTGCCACACGATACCCCCATAGCCGAGCACAGATGGGAACCAGTCATTCGCCTGGTAGAACAGCTACCTGGCCTTGTAGACCTCTACTGGGTATGCCCTGAGCGGCTGCCGCTACGTCTCTTGGAAGCCCCGCAAAAGAAAGCGAATCTCTGCCGTCTGCATCACTACAGCTTCAACCTGGGCAGCCAATCTGAGAAATCCCTGACTTCATACGAGCGCGCCCTTGTTACGTCTCCATGCCTCTACAGTATCGGCGAGATGTACGAAGATGTGGACAATCTCAATTTTGGATTCAGATTTGCGAGGAGTATTCAATCTCCCAACTTGAAGAGAGTCTACCTTGAATTCTACAGTGACGAGATCCAGCGAAATGCCAGCGATGGTCATGACGCCCAGACAGTGCGGCAATCAATCTCTCGCGAAGTTATCCAGATGCGCGTGCTCGGGGCAGAAACAACCCCCATCCATTTCAGCTTGGTTCAATCTGAAGCGTTTGGCGACTTCTCCGCCCTGCGTGTCCTCACGCTCAACCATGCCATTGCTCCCGAAGGACTGCCAGCACCAAGCAGCTTTCCATCACTCGTCACATTGACATTCACATGCACACTGAATAAGAATGTCACACCACAGAACTGGGATGAGGTGGCCGCCTTCCTGCGCAACCTCCCCCGTCTTACCACCCTTCGGATCGAAGATTGGGACCGGGCCATATCTGTCACCCCTGCTCTGAGCCCAAATTTGCGGACGCTTGAGCTGAAGACTCGAGGTATCTCAGCCGGTGTCCCTTTGCGCGACGACCACATTCACAAACTTGCCGACCTCTGCCCCAACCTCGAAAACCTTGAGATCGAGATCCGCCGCTCACGCGGCGATGCTGCCGAAGTAGCACGCTACCGATCTTTGGGGCGACTAACCCGACTGCAGGAACTGCAAATTGATCTCGATGCGTCACTGCCCGGCTTCATATATACCGACATAAACGGCGGGCCTGCCACGCACCACGACACCGCCATCGAGCCATGGTTCGACGAACAAGACTCCAAGTACTTGCAGGGCCGCCTCGCACCGTTTCGACAAGGTCATGTGCGGGACGTGTTGATCAACAGCGCAATCGACGAAGGCCTCGCATGCTCCATATTCCAAATCATCAACGATACCAAGCCCATATCATTTGGTCAGCCATCGCCGCTGCCACTGGAACGGCTTGGACTGTGGGCTGCTGAAGGAGGCTACCTCCCCATCGACAATTCTGGTCCTATCATCAATTGTTGGTCACCACTGAAGTGTTTTTTGCGTGCTCTGAACCAGGATTGGTCGATTGAGCGCGATGTTCGTGACGATAAGCGGGAGGTGCTTCATGTGCATGATCCTCATCGGGAATACAACCAGTCTTTTTGTCGGGGAACCGATTTTGAAAATGCAAAAGATGATCAGTACTGGTTTGGCATCTGGCGACGGGTTTGGCCGGTCGAGAAAGAGGGAGTGGATTGGTGGAAGGACTGGAAGAGTCGTCCGCTCGCCCTCGACGATGGTGGGAGTAGGAATGCTGATTGAGGGGAGAGTTCAGGTGTTATCATTCAGCCGTCTTCATCGCCTGATGGGCCCTAGCATCAACGGCTGGCCGAATCTTGAGAAGCAGACCGGGAAGTTTGTGTTAGCCTAGTCACTTCCACCACCGTACCGCCGATCCCTAACGATCATCAAGTATCCCATGTGTTCCCGACACCCCTGATTTGTTGTGGCTGCCTCTATATGCGTGAAACTTCATTCTGTGCTCTTTTGCCACCTGTAAAAGAAATATGCCATACAAGATTGTCTGAACTTCCACGTTACATCTGACCTGGCTCTCAAATACATCATCGAGGTCTCACCGCGCCTCTGCTTTTTACCCCCAGCCCTCGCAAGTTTCCTACTCATCCGATCAACACATACAGCAGCATAATTGATAAACACTTTCGCATAGTATCTTCTTGCCACATTCTTGCATCCAAGCAACCTCATTGATCATTCTTTCCACCTTCAACGCCCTTAGAGACTAAGCGCCTGGCCTTTCATGGCCCTGCATCAACGGGAGCACTTCTCGAGCCAGTTCCTCAGCCCTGGCGGAGTGCAAATGTGCTCAATCCGAACATCTAAGGTCTTAAGCGTTGTTCACCCACTGGATGCGGGCATCGCCTGCAGTGTTTCCAGCAGGAATCAAACCCTCGTCTTCGGCAAGGTCGGGATATTTTCTGCATGGCTCTGCATGTCTGCCAGACGGCGAGTCCTGTTATCCAGGCTGTCACGGTCGAGGCTTGGCCGGCCAGGGACCGCTGCGTCGGCCCCGTGGCAATTTATGGGAGCCTGCAGGAGGCAGAGGAGGAAGCGCTGCCTGGCAGGGATCAATCTGGTGGCAGGGGTCGACTCCTTCTCATCCCAATCCACCAAGTAGCAGTTTAGGACGTACCGTGCGATTCGGAACCGCCATGTCTCCCTGGAAAGTCGGACTCGTCCAGCTCCCCCGTGGAAATCGGTGGTGGCTTCATCGTTCCAAAGCTCTTCGTCTCAGTGGCCATCTTGGGCAGTCAAAACAACTGCTACCATGCTCTTCTTGAATTGAATTTAGCTGTAAGATCATGAATGGCTGACCCGAATATTTTGAAGATGATTTTATAAATTATTATGATCTTGCTGTACAACTTTTCAATAGCGTTGTTGCGATCCATGTAGGTAGAGGCGTGGTCTGCATCACAGCTGTAGTCCCATGGAACACGGCCAGCCCTTTATTTACATAAATGGTGGCACCGTATAGATACAAAAGCTCAATCGACTAACTATTCGAAAAATTTGAAGCTGAAGCCCGTGTTGGTGTTGTCCCCCGGAACGTTCCCACGCCTGTAGGTGGTCTGACTCCACCAGACAAAGGAGCCAGTATACCAACCACGGGCTCCCCAGCTGTATGGGGTACCCTTCTCGACACCGTGGAACACGAATGGGATACGGTTGGTGCCGCCGGGGCTCTGGTTTATGTCACCATCGTCAAGCGCAAAGGTGTGATGCCCAGGCCCGTCAATGTACAGAGTCGCGTCCCAGCCTTGCATCATCCTGTCCTGGTGCGAACCGAAGAGGCAGCCGTTGGACTTGTACCAGTCCCATACATACGTCGGGTCCCCGCCCTTGCGGAGCCGGAGGTCCGCGAGGCAGTACTTGCTGGCCCAGCTGCCGTTGGCTGAGTACACGATGTGCAGTTGGCCATTCGGGTCGACGATGATTTCGGGCCCCTCGTTGATGCGGGGGTTGTCGCCCTGCTCCCATGGTTCGCGTGGCTGGGAGATGATATAGCGCCGCCCGGTGGGCTGGGTGGGGCTGTTCATACGGCAGATGTAGAGGTTCTGCTCGGCATTGTTGGACTCACTAGCCCAGCCGGACCAGACAAACCAGCCCTGCCCCTCGAACACAAAGTATGCGCCGTCGATAGCCCACTGGTCATCCGGCAGAGCGAGCTTCGACTCATTGGAGTATGTCCCGAGAGGCGAGTCGGCGCTGATGGCATACATCCGATGTGCCGCACTCTTGCCGGCCGAGAAGTAAATATAGGTGCGGCCGGAATCTGTGGTGATCTCCGGGGCCCAGATGTCACCCCTGCCGGCGTCATCGGACCAGACCTTCACCCGTCGGACACCTGAGGCGCCGAGGCCTTCGAGCGACGTTGCTTCACGGACCCAGATGCCACCACTTGCCGACTCGGCCGAATAGTAGTTGTTGCCGACTTTCATTATCGTGGGGTCGGCACCGCCTCTGATCTTCACCGCATAAGCGAAATCGGCGAGACAGAGGATCAGGGCCATGGCAGTAAACAAAATAGCCATGGGTGACCCCCGATGAGACATCCTAATAGGGTTAAACATTTTGAAAACTGGTGTCTCAGCGATGTTATTGATGCTATTCTTCCTCCACCTACACTGTGATACAAAGCCTACATACTTATATATAATCCCTACTGTCTGAATACAGGTATCAGAGTTTATGTCAGGAATTCCCAGGCCTCCGAGTATGATCTTGTGGCTTAAGAACCTCATCTTGTTGCCTGCTGAGGTTCTGTGGAAATTGGAATTGATGACTGTGCTGACATCTTGGCATCTACCACTTTCACTCAACAATTGGCTGTTTGGTCAAGCCATCTGCAGACAAGTGACTTCATCGTGGCCTTTTTAACCCGCAAAAGAGGATCACAGGATCGTTGCTAGCAGAAGGCTGACCGAAGGGCTCACGATTGGTCGACTTAGTTATACGATTCCTGCAGGTAAAACGGCCGGGGGATTTGGCTACCTGAAGGAGTAGCTGGCGCTGATCCTCATCAGAGCCGGCGGTGACGTCGGCAATCGGGCGTCGGATCCGGAACCCGGACTGGTAGGTGAGTGGCGGGAGGAATTGGCCAAGAGATACAGCCACTCGAGTACCGGCTGCCTAACGATCCTTTAGCCATGTGGAGCAACATCTCAAATGCCCGAAAACTGTTACGGAACAAAGCCGGTTTGACATTTGAGTTGTACTTGATGGTATATGCACGACTCTTATGGATCATAGAGCAAAGGAAAGATTTACGGGTTCAAATTGCTGATTCTAGAGAGAGCGGCTGGAGAATTAGAGTGTCGCGTTATTAGGAGAGTGAGCAGTATCATTCAGTGGAGCCGCCGTCCAATCACTCTAATACATACAGGCCCGGTTGAGAAAACCACGTCATCTGCTACTCTCAGATTGACCACATGCACAGACAACCCCAAAGCCGTGGCCACCTACGTTAGTTGTAATGTCCCTGATATTTGGATAATCCGGCACTGTCAAAGTGAAGGACCCGTTGTCTTCGTAGACTGATTGCAGAACAAAAGCAAATGGACAGTACGTGAGGACTCTGGATTATACGACGAACTCCTCCACTGGCGATCGTTCAGCCTGGTGGGTCTCAAGGATTGAGAGGAGCTAAATGCGAGGCTCGCACCCACAGGAAAACTCCCCTGATCGGCGGTCTTGGGTTCTCAATGGCCTTCCGATTGGTAAGGCGCGGATCGCACCAAGGCGATGGAAAAACCATGAGTGCCGATCGTAAGCGGCAATGAAACTGAAAAAGAAACATACTCTTTCCGGGACAGATCTACATCACCAATCCTAGCAATCTCTTAGAACGGTAGTCTCCATCGAAACATAGTACAGCCTCATGTTGTTGACCGTGACAACTACCCCATCCCTTGACATTCAGCTTCTAGCTGGCAATGGGTTTTGCTGCATCCGCGAGCTTCCTACAGTGAGATGATCAGCGCTTCAACAGAATCATTAATGAAGTAGCCAGGAATAGAAAGTACGAGTAGCAAGGCAAGAGAAAAAGTATATAAAGACCCAAAACGACGCCTCAATGGCTTCTCTTTAAACTCCAACTCATCCAGACATCTACAACAGAACAAAAGAGTCAAATCTACACGCTCTCAACACTTTCCTCACTATCTAAAAAAATAAAAACAGCCAAAATGCAGTTCTTCACCATCTCTTTCCTCACCTTCCTCGCCACTGGCGCTCTCGCCATGCCCACCGACCCTCAGACCAACCCCCTCGAGGCTCGTGCCGATTGCGGACAGATTCTTCCTGCCTGCAACGGCGGAACCATCTCGGGCCAGACTGACTGCCGTTGCCCCGGCCAGGTCTCGTCCTGTGATGTCTGGAACTGCCCCGGCGATGATGTTGTATGTCACCCCTTATGTCCTCGCCTTCTCCCCCGGTCCCACATCGACCAAATGCAACTTACCTTCTGTTCTATATCTTGCGTTTCGAAATCTCAGAGACACATGTTTACTAACCATGTTCTCTTTACAGATGGTTTGCGGCCAGGACGGGAGTGGATGCGTTTGGATCTAGGTAATCAGACCTAGTCTGAAAAACCTCTTCCAGGCTGGTTGTGCATCAAGTGTCAAGTTTGCATCGTCTTCTAGATTTGCAATTTTCGGGATGCAAGGAGTGGCAGATAGAAGTGTACGAAGTGAGCACTCTGCATCAAAATGGCTGGGATTAGGTCTGGGTAAAGGAACATGGGTTGGGGTTTTATCTTTTCTTTTCTTCTTGACTCTCTGGTTCTTACATGAGCAGCTTCAAAGGCATAGTCTTGGCCAACCTGCAGGTTTCGTAGGTAGACCTAGTCAAGGCCTGTTCATGTTGTCCATTTAGATATTCTCATACAAAATAAACCACGTGGCACGCACAACTTTCTGGGACACTATTGCAAAAGCGGATTGCAAGCTTTCGTACCTTGCATCAGATTTTGTGATACAAGACTAGTCTGTTCAGGGAAAAGTGAGAACACAGACGAATGAGGTCGAAGGGATCGTGAGTGTGGAGCTTTCAGCATGCATTCTGCTGACTTGAGGGAATGGCTCAGCACTGAATAGATGACGCGCTTGCCGCTATCTAGATGTCCTCTGACCGGACACCCACGCTAACAAGAGGGGAAAGACGGGGTTGCTGGGGGCGTACGCACATATACAGAAGATGGGGAGGTAGAGTCTATGATCCATATCAACTCGTTCGTTCTACTCGATGAACCTAAATGCCGGACTCCCTGACCAAGGTAGTTTTAAGTCTACAAACGAGTCCAGCTTGCCACGCATTTGTACTATAACCGAGTATTCTGACAGGACCAAATTGCATCCATCTCATCAAGCGCCCCAGGTGTTTCTTCCCACGCCGGATAATTATACAAGGCCATCAATTTGGCCTCCTCCGGTAACCCAGAGGAGTAGGAGTCAGGCCTCTCCAACTCTAGGTCTTCATGTTTTATAGCGAGTAGAAGTGGCCAAAAGTTTGCGTTTGCAGCTTCCACGGCAGAATACAACGCCCAAATCTGATTTCGTACTCTCTCGATCATTGCGCGAGCGTGGCCGTGTCAGCGGAAGCAAGGGCCTGACGTCCGGCCAGAAGACTGCCCTCTAATAACTCCCCACGCACCTGGTCCACAATCTCGCGCGGTAGTGTAAAAGCCTGTAAAGCCCGCGCCGTGTTTTGCAAGTCGCGCAGCCTGAACAGGAGGCGCAACTTGATCAACATAACAGTAGATGCATGGCTCAGGTCCAGAAACCTGCGGGTCCACCACTCGGGCTCCTCAAAAGCATCCGCATCCCTCGTGTCCAGATGCGGCAGCTCCGTATCGCCCCAGTCGTAATCACCGTGCGGGTCACACGTAGCCCACCACTTGACGAAATTGTAGGCATCCTGGTCGCGCCCGAGGCGGAGCATCAGCGCGGGGACCAAGTTCCGCAGGCCCATATTGTCGCTGCGGTTCAGCCGCAGCATGTCCATGATGTGGTCAACAGCGGCCTGCACGGTGGCTTGATGGCAGGGAAAATTCTCTAGCATGATCTCGACGAAGCCATAGCGTGCGCGCATGTAGTCCCGGGTGCCTAGGATGCCCCAGAAGTGGCCGACTTGTTCCTTGAAGACGCGCGCCGATAGCATGAGCCCGTCGCCTGGGTTGCTTCGCAGTAAGGTCTCCTCCTTGGAGAACCTCGTGCGGGCTTCCCTGGTGGCTAAGCAGGCGCCCTTGTGACTATTCCAGTGGCGTCTTTGATCTGCCGCGCGTCTGAGCTAACGGGCACGGATGTGTGCAGCTAGGGGGGGGATGCTCACTCACGCTTACCGCCGCAGTGGTAGACCACTTGGCAGCCGCCACAGCGAAGCAGACCACTGCGGCTCTCACGAACCTCACATTGCGGAGGCATCAAAGAGGGGAATTTGAAGGTTGTCATTGTTTTGCTTGCTGGTTCGGTGAGATTCGGGTTCAGCAAGGCTCGTTGGTTTAAAGGGCCGAGTAGGACGGTAGGATGCAGTCAAATGACATATACCCCTATACCTCATTTAACATTACAATATAGTATTTCAATATTAAATAACCTTATAGTATATTAAAATGTTAAATAACCTTAAAGTATATTAAAAGATAAAAAAATATTATTCAATTAGGTTAATTTAATTTAAATTATTTACTTAAAAGTCTTAAATAAATAATTATACTCCTTATTTTTTCTATACTTATAATAAAGCTTTATATACTATATATCTCTTTTTCTTATTACCTAAAATAGTTAGAAATTCTTTAAATAGATAATAGTTTTTATTTTTATATTATTTATATTTCTTTACCTATTTTTTGTAACAGGGTTCGAGTCAAATAACAGGAAATCCAGTAGTATTAGAGTAAATACGAAAGATAAAGAGAGAGACAGGACAACCCCGCAGGGACGTCCGGGAATCGAGCCTAAATACACAAAGTCCGGTTATATAATCCGGACAACCCACTACTAGGCCAAGCCCATCACATTACCCCCCAACTAGGGATACTGCCTCTGTCGGCAATCTACGTCCCTCCTAACCGCCTAGATTAACCAGAAATCGCTAAATTTCCCCCGAATACCGGGCAGCGCCATACGGTTTTCGCCCAGCTTGCCTCAGTCGGCGCTTCTAGCTTAGTCGGCCTTAATCGGCAAATCAGACTACTTAGAAACTGCCGGGAGGTACTGCTGGTATTATAACCTTTTATGCCGGTTTCCGACCTATCTAATACAGAATCTATCCTTTTAAGCTCGTCTACTCCCGCTCCTTTCTACTCTTCTTCGTCTTCACCCTCCTACTAACTAGCCACGGCAGCCGATAATAATCATATAGCTATTGCTTGTAGTTCCTTATAATTCCGGGCAATATAGCCTGGTTTTCCGCATCTAAAGCAAAGGCCTTGCCTTAACCTTACTACTTAAGTAGAATCTAGTACAGAGTTGTGACAAAAAAAATACATTTTGTATTTGTATTTGTATTATAATACATAATACATGTATTATTGTATTATGTATTAGAGGGGGCTTGTATTTTTTGTATTATGTATTTTTTTGTATTTGTATTATTGTATTTTTTTATATTATAATACAAAAAAATACAATAATACAAATAGTTAAATATTAAATATTATTAATTTATACTATAAGTTTTAATTAAAGCTCTAACTAATTTAAACTATATTGTTTCTTTTAAGTTTTTAAACTATTTTTTCTTTATTTTTAAATATTCTAACGTCTATTTCTTTATTTTCAATACTTAAATATATAAATAATAATAAAATATTCTAATTAAAGTCACTAGTATCTCCTTCCTCTAGATCTATTTCAGATTCACTAGATGAATCTTTATATAAATCTGGCTGTTTTTTAATCTTTAGCGTTTCTTTTTCTTTTTTATTATATTTTAAAATCAATAATTCTTTCCGCGTCTTATGTTTTAAATTAGTACGTCTTTTAGTAATAATATTCGTACTACTATTAAAGTTGCCTTTTATAGTAGCAGAAATAGCTGGAATATTTAAATATTTTGCTGCTAATATAGATAAATATAGATATAGAGTTTTATTTAATTTCCACTACTTAAAGATTAAAAACTATTAATAATATTAGTATAACTATTAGAAATAACTAACATGAAACACTAACGAGTCGCGCACCCCAGCGAGTCGCGTGCTTTTCAGCACTATTAGCAAAACAACCTAAATTACAGTACCACATTAATTAAAATTAACCAAAACTAATTAGAACTAGATACATTAGATAATTCTTCATCTTCTTCATATATTCATACATTGTTGCCCAGGCTTTCTATAGTTACTATATAGTCGAACAGTCAGTCCGTGGCAGACCACCTCTATAGCGCTACTACTTATTTTACTAGCTAGCTACTTTTCCTTTATATTTAAATCAATTATCTTCATAGCCTCTTGAGTACTAAGTAACCCCCCTAACTATAGATATGTTCTTTTAGCTAAGTAATGCTTTGAAAGTACTATATTTACTACTCAAAGGTTATAAGCTTCTTTAGTTAGTAGGGATACTATATAGGCTAATGATTAGGTATCTTTTAATAGGTAGTTAATAGTATCTAAAATTGGTATTAGAGAGCTTTCCTGATAATAAGTGATTTGATCTTTGATTAAAGTTAATTAAGAAACCACCTGTATTGAGTTATGTGGTATTTAGGAGACCTAAGGTATAGGTAATACTAGGGAGCCTGGTTGTGATAATGGTATCTAAATCTTGATATCTAACTTAGAAAGTACTACTTTATGATTAAATAGAATAAGCCCTACTCCTCTAAAACCTTCCTTGATAATTTCTAGCTTGAAAACCTTGTTATGTATAGCGTGGAAGGTAAGAAAAAACTCTATCTTATTAATATATATAATCTAGGCCTTATTAAATTAGTTGATTTCTCTACTATATACCTTCTTAAGTAGATTAAAATATCTAATGTCTAGTAGCTAGAGTAGATGAGATGAATAAGGAGGTATATAAAGAGTAATAATGTTCTTTACCTTATAAAATCTCTTAAAGTCTGTAGAATAGTAGCTCCTATAACTATTAAGTATTAATAACTAATAGATACCTATTATATATAGTATAGTACATTTATTAAAATACTTAATCTATACTAAGGTAATTATATTTATTATTTATTTATTTAGGCTTGTTTTAATAATCTAGTTATAAGGGATGCTGCCCTTAGTATACTAACTTATAAGGTATACCTTAGCCTTGATGATTAGTATTAGTAGTCTAACCTACCTATCTCTACTAATGAATTTAACACCTATTACTTATTACTGATTTCTAGGCTATATTGATTTTACTTACCTATATTAATTAGCACTAGTAACTACTATTTTAGGTATACTAACACCTATTATAAAGCCTATCTTATCAAAGTTATAGGTATTACTATCCAGGATTCTATATTTTATATATATATTAGATATAAGGTTAAACTACCTATTAATTATATCTAAATCTTTATATAGGGCCCTTAAGTAGTTATATATATAGTTAACGTGTGTTTTAAGACATAATTCTAATATAATAAATCTTTATACCTAGTTCTTTCTAATAATATTACTATCATAGTCTTAGAGTAGTATATTAGCTATATCTTCTATATTAGTAAGGACTAGTAAATATCCTCGGGAATCCTAGTTAAATATATATTAAATAATGACCTCCTCTTTTATTTTTATTAATCTCTTGTTATTAGGGTGGGTATCTTGTTGTGTAGTTTGGCTAGCTATTCTATTATGGAGGGTAGATTCGGGGATATTATATAGCCAAGATATACGTTGCCTACTTAGTTTTAGGTCTTTTTAAATAGCTTGGATAGTAAGCTAAATAGTGGATTCTTTTATTTTACCTATTTTAGGATGTAGTGTGAGAAAACGCGGTTAGAAGGTAGATTATGTTAGATTCTGGAAAAGCACGCGACTTGTTAGGGTACGCGACTTGTTAGTATTTCACGTTATAGGTAATTTATTATACTTTACTTACATCTCTAGGTTTAGGTACTTCTTTAAAATATTGATTTAGCTCTTCTTTTAAATTATTATTAACATCATATTACTTAAATATAATAATATAATATACTATATTATATTATAAATAGAAAATATATTATATATTATATAATATAAAATAATATATAATATATTATTATTATATTATATATTATATAATATAAAATAATATATAATATATTGTATTATTGTATTATATATTAGAAGGGGCTTGTATTTTTTATATTATGTATTAGAATATATTTATATTTTTATATTTTTGTATTATTTGTATTATGTATTATTATATTTTTTTGTATTTTGTATTTTTTTATATTATCACAACTCTGATCTAGTACCATTAGGTCTACCGGGGCAACTATACTAGATTTTGGTTCTAAAAAGCTAGAAATCTTATATAGTAAGGTATAAAACTACTTATACTCTTCTGGCCAATCTTCTGCTTCTACCTCTTTCCTTATAGTATTATTGAGAACAGCGACAAGTAGCGTAATCTTGGTATCTAAGGGCCACAAGTCAGCTTTTGCTTTAAAAAGGGCAGAATTAAAGGCTTGAAGAAAGGCATCTAGGAAGCCCGTTTATCATATTTATACCAGGCATTAGCATGCTTTCTTAAGATTATTCAGGTCTTTATAGGCATTTCTAACCGAGGTAATCAGGGAAGCCGCACTATATTCACTAAATCCCGCTTATCCAAAGTCTTCCGCTCAAGTCATAAACGCTTAAAATACATCTGCTGGTCCTAGGCCTAGACGGGTATAAACATAGTATAACTATATATATTCCGACCCAATTAAATCAGCGTCTATTAAGACTTTTACATATATCTTAATCTACCATGCATTAAGGTCTTAGGCGCCCTGTAGAAGGGGCACGTCAGGTAGGCAAGCGTGAAGGAAATAAGGAAATTCGGCCATTTTAGAAAGGAAGCAGTACTCTTCTAGACTAGCGGCTAAAAAGAGGATCTTTCGTAATGTAACAGGGTTTGAGTCAAATGACAGGAAATCTGGTAGTATTAGAGTAAATATAAAAGATAAAGAGAGAGATAGGATGACCCTGCAGGGACGTCTGGGAATCGAGCCTAAATATACAAAGTCTAGTTATATAATCCAGACAACCCACTACTAGGCTAAGCCCATCACATTTTTTACTATATTATACTATAAGTAATATCTTTATTTTATTATATTAAGCTTAGTATTATCTTTAGAAACTATAAGAATAATATTTTTTACTAATAGATTAACTAAGTTTTTAAAGTATATAGTAACGTGAAACACTAACAAGTCGCGTACCCCAGCAAGTCACGCGCTTTTCAGCACTATTAGCAAAACAACCTAAATTATAGTACTACATTAATTGAAATTAACCAAAACTAATTAGAACTAGATATATTAGATAATTCTTCATCTTCTTCACATATTCGTATATTATGCCCAGGCTTTCCGCAGTTACCACATAGTCAAACAGTCAGTCCATGGTAAACCACCTCTATAGCGCCACCACTTATTTCACTAGCTAGCTACTTCCCCTTTATATTTAAATCAATTATCTTTATAGCCTCTTAAGTACTAAGTAACCCCCCTGACTATAGATATGTTCTTTTAGCTAAGCAATGCTTTAAAAATACTATATTTACTACTCAAAGGTTATAGGCCTCTTCAGTTAGTAAGGACACTATATAGGCTAATGATTAGGTACCTTTTGATAGGTAGTTAATAGTATTTAAAATTAATATCGGAGAGCTTCCCTGATGACGAGTGATTTGATCTTTGATTAAAGTTGATTAAGAAACTACCTATGTTAAGTTATATAGTGTTTGGGAGACCTAAGGTGTAGGTAATGCTAGGGAGCCTAGTTATAATAATAGTGTCCGAATCTTGATATCTAACTTGGAAAGTACTACTTCATGATTAAATAGAATAAGCCTTACTCTTTTGAAACCTCCCTTGATGGTTTCTAGCTTGAAAACCTTGTTATGTATAGTGTGGAAGGCGAGAAAGAACTCTATCTTATCAATGTATGTAATCCAGGCCTTGCTGAATTAGTTGATTTCTCTACTATATACCTTCTTAAGTAGACTAAAATACCTAACATCTAGTAGCTGGAGTAGATAAGATAAATAAGGAGGCATATAAAGAATAATAATGTTCTTTACCTTGTAGAATCT
The DNA here is from genome assembly GCA_021399435.1 of Diaporthe sp. PMI_573. NCBI lineage: Eukaryota > Fungi > Ascomycota > Sordariomycetes > Diaporthales > Diaporthaceae > Diaporthe > Diaporthe sp. PMI_573. The sequence goes on along the minus strand of JAJTUP010000007.1, from coordinate 75,837 downwards.
CTTAAAGTCTATAGAATAGTGGCTCTTATGACCATTAAGTATTAATAACTAATAGATACCTGTTATATATAGTATAGTATATTTATTAAAATACTTAATCTATACTAAGGTAATTATATTTGTTATTTATCTATTTAGGCTTGTTTTAATAATCTAGTCATAGGGGATACCACCTTCAGTATACTAACTTGCGAGGTATACCTTGGCCTTAATGATTAGTATTAGTGGTCTAACCTACCCATCCCTACTAATAAATTCGACACCTGTTGCCCATTACTAATTTCCAGGCTGTATTGATTTTACTTGCCTACGTTAATTAGTACCAGTAACTATTGTTTTAGGTATACCAACACCTATCATAAAGCCTATCTTATCAAAGTTATAGGTATTACTATCTAGGATTCTATATTTTATATATATATTAGACACAAGGTCGAACCACCCATTAATCATGTCTGGATCTTCATATAGGGCCCTCGAGTAGTCATATATATAGTTAACACGTATTTTAAGACGTGATTCCAACGTAACAAATCTTTATACCCAGTTCTTCCCGATAGTGCTGCCATCATGGTCTCGGAGTAGTGTGTTGGCCATATCTTCCACATCAGTGAGGACCAGTGAATATCCTCGGGAATCCCAGTCAAGTATATATTAAACAATAACCTCCTCTTCTGTTTTTATCAATCTCTTGTTATTAGGGTAGGTATCTTGTTATACAGTTCGGCTGGCCATTCTATTACGGAGGGTAGATTCGGGGATATCGTATAGCCGAGATGCACGTTACCTGCTTAGTTTTGGGTCTTTTTAAATAGCTTGGATAGCAAGCTAAATAGTAGATTCTTTTATTTTGCCTATTTTCGGATGTAGCGCGAGAAAACGCGGTTAGAAGGTGGATTATGTCAGATTCTGGAAAAGCGCGCAACTCGTTAGGGTACGCGACTCGTTAGTGTTTCACGTTATAGTTAACTATTTTACTAAAATTTATTAATAAGATTATTATTAATCTTAAAAATAGCTAGCTTATATTTATTATCTAGAGCTAGACTAATAAATTATATTATTTATTTAATTTAGGCATAATCTTTTTTATTAAGCTACTTTATCTTTTTTTTTAATTTAGCTAACATGGTTTACTAGTCAGCCGCCATTATTATATACCCGCCACTTTTTACTAAATCTACTAACTTTAGCCAACCTTAATACCTACCTAAGGTAAAAAGATTAATTATATTTAGTACTAATTAGTGCCAAATAGTCTAAATTACTTATTTTTAATTAATTTAGTTAATTTAAAGATATAATAGTATTATAGTACTAGTCTAAAAATTTAAGGTTTTAATAGGTAGGTTTATTTTTAATATAGATTATATTTCTATTTTTTATATTAATCTCGCATTACTCTACCTACTTAAATATTTAATATACTAAAATTTAATAACTATAATACTAATCTACTCTAAAGAAAATAAAATCTAACTAATACTTTAGGTAATTAAGAATTTTAAAAAAAATTAAAAGAAACCCTTAAGTATAACTTAGGCTACTTAAATCTTTAGTATCCTAAAACTATTTTATATAATAAGATAAATAACTAGTTATATTATAAAGAATTATATCTTAAAAAGTATAAACTTAATTTAGTTAAAGAGTAAATACTTAATATAGTCTACCAGTTAGCTGGTTAAACCATCTTACCGGTTACTTTTGCCAACTTTACCAATTTTAACCAGCCCTAATACCTATTTAGGGTAAAGAAATTAATTAAAATTGACATTAATTAGTGCCAATTAATTTTAATTACCCATTTTTAATTAATTTAGTTAATTTAAAGCTATAGTTAAAGTATAGTGCTAGCCTAAAAATTTAAAGTTTTAGTAGATAGGTTTATTTTTAATATAAATTGCATCTTTATTTTTTAGGCTAGTCTGATATTACTCTACCTATTTAAGCATTTAATATACTAGAAATTAACAACTATAATGCCAATCTACTTAAAAAAATAAAGTCTAATTAGTACTTTTCTAAAGGTTGGTGCCTTCAGCAGTATGTATTCGGCAGGGTCGCAGTAGAGTGCCTGGAGGCGAGTTGGGACGATTGAGAATGGTTCGGACAACTTTGCATTAAATTTAAGTAGGCTTCTGTCAGCCCTCCTCGCAGTCCCTCCGACATCGTCTCACCCGCGGGCACGCGTAGGTTGGCTCTGGTGCAGGAATGGCGAGGCCGGAAAATTCGCCCTCCAGACCCACTATCTTTGGCTTTAAATAGCCAGCCAACCCTAACCCTGATAGTAACCAAACTAAATACAGATAAACTTCAGAAATTAGACTATCTAATGAGCTAAGTTACATGCTTTTTGGGTAAGAAATAAGGGTAATGCAGAGGTATGAAGTTAGGGTCTTAAAATAGCTTAAAAAATCGACTCACGGCCACCAAATTCGTCTTTTGGTGTGCACGCCCTATAGGCACTTAGAGAAATCCAGTGCCAAGTCTAGGGTAACTCCCTATGTATAGCGCCTATACGAGCGTTTCCGTTTAATAGATTAGAACCTAAATACTGCTTTTATTGCCTTTGTTGCCCTTTTGGCCCTTTTTTATTATCTCTTCTTTTTTTATATTAGAGCCCTCTAGCAGTTTCCTTTCTCTCGCTTAGCAAGGCTAGTAGAACGCGCACCTATACTTAGCTTAGTGTCCCGTTTTTAATATATAAACTATATATAGTATAATTTAAAAGTTAGTCTTAAAACTAAGTACCCCTAGCCTTTCTTATTTATTTAAGTAAATAAGTTAAATTATATAGTTAAGTTTAATTAAAAAAGTCTCATAATAAATATATTAGATATAGTTAAGATATTATTAACGTAGTGACAATGCTATGTCTTCTCTACAGGGCCAGAATGTATAAATAGTCCTACTCACAGCCCAAAATTCAGATAGCAGAAATCAAAACCTTCCTTCGTGTCTTCTAAGCAGACAGCTTTTATTCAAGATAATCTCTTAACGCGGTCGCTGACCGTTTAGCGCCGCACCCTCTCGGCATAGGCGTTCTCCTTAGGCCTACAGACAGGCACTTAACTAGCCCACATGTATCCTGTTTTATTATCTTTATCTAAGATTTATTTTTATAATAAATTATAGTAATATTGTTTCTATTAATATTATTATTACTACTATTTGTTAAATAGAAACGCTTGTATAGGTACTATACGTAGAGAGTTACCCTAGACTTAGCACTAGATTTCTCTAAGTACCTATGGGGCATGCGTGCCGAAAGATGAATTTGGTAGCCGTGAGTCGATTTTTTTAAGCTATTTTAAGACCCTAACTTCATACCTCTGCATTACCCTTATTTCTTACCCAAAAAGCATATAACTTAGCTCATTAGATAGTCTAATTTCTGAAGTTTATCTGTATTTAGTTTGGTTACTATCAGGGTTAGGGTTGGCTGGCTATTTAAAGCCAAAGATAGTGGGTCTGGAGGGCGAATTTTCCGGCCTCGCCATTCCTGCACCAGAGCCAACCTACGCGTGCCCGCGGGTGAGACGATGTCGGAGGGACTGTGAGGAGGGCTGACAGAAGCCCACTCAAATTCAATGCAAAGTTGTCCGAACCATTCTCAAACGTCCCAACTCGCCTCCAGGCACCCTGCTGCGACCCTGCCGAATACAAACTGCTGAAGGCACCAATCTTCAGATTAACCTTTCCGTTTTCTTTATAAGCTCGGTATTTACTTAGTCTAGCTTTATAGACATCGCAAAGCGTACTTTTATAACTAAGTATCTATTGTAGAAGTTTAGGTATTAAGGAGGCTATTGTTTTAGAAATTTAACCGCATCTAGGTTTACTTGGTCCCAGCATTAATGTAATTAGCAGTATAACCTTAAAAGGGCGTACTATATAGAAAAGGTATATATATTCTTGTAGATCTCGGGGATTAAAAGGTCTAAATTTGTTGTTAAAGCTATATTTAAGTAAGATGATAAAGAAAATATATAAAATAAAAGAGTAGATAAGAAAAAACCTTATTTTATAATAATTTTCTTAAGCTTGCTAAGGGAATTTATCGATTATATACCGGGCTTATAATTATGGTGGAAGAAATGAAGTCTATAGGCTAGAAAACATGTTCTAAAGCTTGTCTAAAGTCTAAGTAGTGTAGAAAACGTTTTTCTAAACGAGTTCTAGCTTAAATAGTACATGAAGCACGCTTAGAAACTGGGGTTAGGGTCTCGTCCTCTACACAAGTATCCTATTAATTAATAAATTGCCTTAGGTATAAAAGTTAGTATAGTTTTTTACTAAATTATATTTTAAGATAAAAACTATATAGTATTTAAGTAAATATAACTAGCTTATTTAAAATAATAAACTTAATCTTAAGTTTAACGCTATAAATAACCGGTTTATATATTATTTAAATCTAAAAGTTATTAATATATTTTATTACTATAAGCCTGCTATTAAGAAAAATAACAATAATAAAGAAGCAACTAGTAATTATAAATATAAGAATAAAGTGGCTTAAAGAAATTAAAAAGTAGGTATTTAAAAATAATAATAATAAGTAAAGAGTTAATTACAAAACAAAAAAGAAGGCAAGAAAAAAATTTAAATAAGGCAGACTTTACCAAAAAAAAATATAAGTACCAATAGCATATAGTCTTAAAAAAACTATACCGATTTATATCTAAAGCTTAATTTAAGTTAATAGCTTCCTATTTTAGTATAACGGCTATTATAGCTTTAAGCCCTATATAACTACCGCAGATTATATTTTTATATTCCTAAGTATACTAATTTAAAATAAAGGAGTAATATTACTCTACATTTATACTATATATATACAATCTTTTAAACTATACTTAAAGCCTTATATAAGTAAAGGGTTAAAAATTATACTTTGCTAAAAAAAGTTAAAATAAATAGCTATTAATACTCTTAATATTAATTTATAAGTTAAGACACTCTACCTTAAGCATATCGAAACCTATAGCCGTAGAATTAAGAGTTATAATAAAACTTAAGTTATAATACTTCCCAAATTCATAGATTTAAAATAAATAAATTTCGACTATATATTCGGCCAATAATATAAGGAGGTTTACACAGATAAGCTACAAGCTTTTATAAAACATATAGGAAATATATCTTATAGGCAAATAATACTAGAAAACCTAAAAGGAAAGCATATTTTATATAGAGGGAAAAATATTAAGGCTAACCTTATTATTTAGCAAACCTCCCCACTAATTAAAACTTCTATAGTAAATATTGCCTAAATTTCCTAAGTATTAGAAATATAATGCGTCTTAATTATACTAGCCCTAAAGCTACCTAGATATAATAAATACTGTATCCTAATATTAAATACTATACAAAAATAAGCTGTTTTACTAATTATTGTTCTTATATATTAGCCTATCTTTAGAAAGCAGAATAATGTCTAATAATTACAGGCTATTATATAAGACTTTAGTACTTTAATCAAGCAGGAAAAGAAATAAGTAACAGTAGAGGGTTATCTGAAGGTTGGTGGATCGAATGGGAGTCAGGTAGCAGTAGGGTGCACTGAGGTCTTGTTGGAATGCTTGAGAGTGGTTCGGACAACTTTGTATTGAATTCGAGTGGGCTTCTGTCAGCCCTCCTCACACACCCTCCGACATTGTCTCAACCCTTGGCACGCTGCGGGTGGCCCTGGTGTAGGAATGGCGAGGCCGGAAAATTCGGCCCCCAGACCCACTCTCTTCAGCCAAAAATAACTAGCCAACCCTAACCCTGACAGTAACCAAACTAAATACAGATAAACTTTAGAAATCAGGCTATCTAATAAACTAGGTTACATGCTTTTTGGGTAAGAAATAAGGGTAATGCAGAGGTACGAAGTTAGGGTCTTAAAACAGCCCAAAAAATCGGCTCACGGCCACCAAACTCATCTGCCGGCGTGCACGCCCCATGGGCACTTAGACAAAATCTAGTGCCAAGTCTAGGGTAACTCCTTACGTGCAGCGCCCACACAAGCGTTTCCGTTTAACAGGTTATAAAGAAGATAAATATAAAAGCCATACAAGAAGATTAGAGTTTTATCTTTCTCCCCAGCTCTAAGTTTCTCTATAAATATAAGATTTATATATACCAAGTTTCTAGACTTTTAATGCTACTTTTCTTCCTAAATTAAGTGGTTTCGTTTTTAATTCGTATACATATGCTTCTTAAGCAGTATGTAGGCGGTCCCTTCATACAGTGGTAAACGCTTAAACACCCAGCGTTTAAAAAAAAAACAATGCCGATAACAGTAGGTTCAGAATACGATTGTGGCACGTGGCCCAAAAAACATTGACAGCCTTGTGACAGCCGCACAGATGAGGCTAGCGAGACCGCTTCTGGCGGCGCCATAGACTAAAACTGTCGATATAAGTAGCCCAAGACTAATCTGCCACAGCAAGTAGGGCAATCAGTCATACGGTAAAGACCAAAATAGTCTCTCGACGCGGTCCCTATATAAAATTAATCCCACAGCTACAGTCCCAGTCAATATCTCTTTCCCTTAACATCCATATCGACACACATACAAGATCCCAAGAAAACTCTCCCTAAGTAAGCCTATAGAGATCATAGCCCACATCCAAGCACACAGCTAACTTCAATAGAAGTCAAAATAAAGAAAAGATTCACTCAAGCCCACCCACAAGACTTCCGTGATAATGTTGCAAAACTATCAGAAAGCAGCAAAGACAGTATTCGCAACAAAATAGATAAGCACAGTAATATTACAGAACTTCTACTACTCTGAATATATTACTTTGTTATCGGATACCCAGATCTTTCTGAAAAGATTGGAAAGATATTGAAGGGTGAGAGGAAACAGGCAGGATTTAAGGTCCCGCCGGAGGAGAAGCACGAGCAGATGTACAAAGCCGTTGTCGACTTTGTGCATGAGCTCAGGGAAGAGCAGTCGGAAGGTTGAGCAGACAGCAGACAGACCAATAAACAGTTGATAAAAAACACAGTGTGGCCGAAGCCTTCCTAAATTAAGTTAATAAAATATATTGTTAAATAAAACTATTAACACTATGCCGCCCTTACTAGATATTATACCTAACTTTAATAATCTGCCTATTTAGTACTAATTAATATAGCTACTAGTATTGCCCTTATAGTTTTCTTAATATACTTTATAGTATTATAATTTTATACTATGTTTAGTATTACTTATATATAAGAAACTATAAATTATAAGCTATAAAAATACTATAATTAATTATTTAAGCTATCTCTAACTTATCTACCTAGTTTTATTAGCTCTTGCCTAAGTATATTATTAGTTATTATTTTTATAGTAGCTCCTAGAAGCTAAACCTAATTTAGCTACTAGCTATTGCTTTTTTAGTATTAGCCTATATTTATTAGTATACCTATATATAAGCATGTCTCTACTATTAATTTCTTGGCTTACTTATCTATAGTACCACGATTTAGCTTTAGCCGCTATCTATAAGATATCCCGTTTATAACGTTTAATATCTATTTTATAAAGGTAGCCAACTAGACTATTGTAGCTGTCTTATTTTAATATCTACAGTACTTACTAAACCTTAGTAACTTAATAGACTGGTGCGATTATAGGGACGTTCTTTAGAATATCTGTTATCTTTTCTAACCTCTTAATCTTAGCCTTCTATCTAAATATTATCTTGGAGCCTGTCGCTAAGCGTTAAAGGGTTGCCATCTATTCCCTTGTAGTTGTCGTTTTTCTTTACAGTACCCTTACTTCTTTTAAATGGCTTTTTGCTTGCCGTCCTATAAAGAAATACTGGGATTTCACCATTACTGACGGGACTTGCATAAATTTTATGAAGATTATGTTGTTTAATGGTGTGATGAACGTTGTTACTAACGCAGCTATTTTGTGTTTTCCTATTTGGATACTTTGGAATTTACGTCTCCCAGCCATTACAATGAGGTCACTCCGACCTCCCTTCCAAATGGCACCCCACATCATCACAGAGATTGTAGGCTTCACATCAACATTTTAAGTTGACCAGCTCCTTCTTGTATCTCTGCTCAGAGAAGCCCTAAACCCACTTTGAAGGTTTGGAGGGGTTATTTTGAACACTGCACTTGCCAGAGAAGATCGCCTGGGAGGGGGGTCATGGTGAGTGGAGGAAGCGCAGAAACCAACATTTAGGGGCAAACTTTAAACTACGCACTCTCAACAACCGCTCAAGATCTCGACGCCACAACTTGGCCCAGTGATAGCGAAGCTTCTCATCTTCCTCCGATAGAGGTATCCGGCGCACAGCTATCCAGTGGTTGACGTAAATTGACTTGAGGGCTGTGTGTATTGTGTTGTCGGATGCGTTAATGCCCAGATCTTTCCGGATATCATTATATGAGGAACGGCCGTCTCTGAGTATATATAACTTTAATAGGCGTAAAGAGCGATCGTCAAAGTATCTTGGACGACCACTACGAGGTTTAGCGGTCAATCTTCCCTCGTTCAGCCATTGATTCTTTTTGCGTGTGATTGTAGACCTTGACACACCGGTCTCGCGCGAAATTTGGCTTGGACCTTTGCCCTCAGCCAGCGCGCTCAATATTGCAGTTATTTGCTCCGGAATAAGTTCTGCTGAAAAGCGACGATTTGTTGTTATCTCTCCAAGAAACGTACTATTTTTTGAGGCCATGGTTGTTGAGAAAAGTAAGTTTGAAGTTGTGGGTGGGTTGCGCGTGAAGACGCGAGTTTGTGGTGTGGGTACGCGTTGGCGCAAGACTTTTTGAGCCCCACTGTAGCCATCTCTCAAGGATAATAGTACAAAGCCACTGACCATGTCCCAGAGCCCCGGATGAGATAGTTTACTAGGAGGACCGTTAGGAAGATTACCGTGGTCTGGAAACTATCAAAGAAAAGAGTCATGTTCGCCATCCCCAAGGCCCATCCTAGCAAGACCAGTACTGGGAGAATAAACATGATTATCCAAATACAGGAAGAAATCGACTCCTCGATGACCTAATTTACTTTATCTTTGTGGCCGAGAAACAGACTCGAAAGCTGCTCCGGCGTGCTCAGTACGATCGGCACCAGCACTAACCCGACGAAACTTTTCGAGAGCCCTAGAGCCTCTGTAGTTCCATCCTTGGAGCCAACAACGAACACGGGGGACACTACGCACAAGACACAAGAAACAGCCAAGATCAATAAGCTCCTGGCTTGGGAGAGACGAGGCCGCTTTGATGCTTTCTCGCGCAGGTCGGAGAGGGGTTGGGTAAGATTGGTGCCAGCGAGGACGGGTGCCGCGAATGCAAACGTTGACTGCGCTACCACGAACCTGATGTTTCTGGTCCTCTGCTGTTGAATCGTCCGCAAGCTCACGTTGCTGTGAGTCACGTAGAAGAAGGCCAAGTAACAGCCGAAAACCAACAAGAGCGCGAAGGCACCAGTTCGTGACATAAAATTCACGTTGCTCATGTTGCCTGTTTCCGTTTAGCAAAGATGCCACTCCAAGAACCAGCATTACTCACCGGTCTCTGAATACCACAGTTGGAAGGCGGTTGGCAGTATTAAACTGATCAAACTGACCAATAACATGTGAGAGCTTGCCCTGGCGATGAGTATAGGGTAATCTATTTCTTCGCCCGTAGACCCGCCAGCTAGGAAGGCCAGCCCGATTAAAAGAAGGGAGTTCACGAGGAACGCCCCGGTTAGAGAGGTTCGTGCCAGGAGCGCATCGCGGCGAATGACAGCCACGATAGCCAGCGAGAGTTCGGCGAAAGTCCCAAACACTGCCCGGAAAATCCCAATGAAGATTTCTCGGCGCAACTTTTGTATTCAAAAGACTAGATCCTCTGAACACATGCGAGTCACCACGGAGATGGGAAGGAGCGAAAGAATTGCTGTCCAGAACTCCACCATACTTCCGGGTAGCTTCAGGTCAACAACTAAAGTAGTGATCCCCAAGGCGACTGCGAGCGCGAGGGAGACGTAAAGTCTTAGCCGCCAGTAGTCTAGTTCTGGCGATATCTTGATGGAACCCATAGGGCTGAATGGAACTGATGGGCGACATTCTTGGAAGTGCGTGAACTGTATTGTCGAGCGTGGTGCAGTACAGTAGCACTTCTGGCTGTAGTGTTTATCAATGTGCCGTGGTGGGTTGCTCGAGCGCATGTAGGTTCACAACATGGGGGCAAGTGTACTATTATTAGCAATGGAAGGCAATAATTGTGCCCTCAGGCGACGGCAAGTAGACACTACTACCAAAAATAGCAAAAATGCGCTACCAACGTGATTCCTGGGTGATCTTTGCTGTGGTTCATGTGGTGTATTTTCTGGCAAGTTAGCCATTGCTTATTATGTATATACATGCTATTCAACTACAGTACGATCTGTCATTCTAAGATAACTAGCGTAATTGATATTGCGATTGCGGATGTAGCTCCCCATGGAACCAATATTCATTCTAAGAACTATAATCCCGCACAAGAAGGAACGTTGCCGTATCATTCGCCCTCTTGCTCATTCTGGTTGGCGCAAGCGCCCCAGTTAGAAAAACCCGTCCTCTCGAAAGGTTGGGCTGTCCCGTAGAGTCTTGATTGCGATCGACGTGTTCCTAATCCCTTCTGCGTACCTATAACCAGCATTTTCGAAGTAGTCGCCTCGCCGCATTGCCTTGTCGATTTCGACCTTGAGCAGGCGATTGGTCTCGTTGAGCAGGTACAGCTCTGCCTCTACTCTCACTCTGGTCTCCATTTCATCGGCTAAGCAGCTTTTAACGTAGTTCAACTCCTCCTCAAGCTCCACATTTCTTTTCTGCACTTGGTCTTGCTCTGAGTAGTCAAGTACCGTCTACGAATTTGTGTGAGCCTGATTCAACATGTTATGACCCTTCACATACCCGGTTCAGATCGGCGTGTCCCAAAAAAGCGGTAAGACTTCTCTTGTCATCGCGCGGGACTGCTACGAATGTGACGCCCACTTGCTCGTAGACGTCCCAAAGGTTTTCCATGGCGTGGCTTGTGATATGGTTGCACAATAGATGCCGTGCACACGGGTGGGCCTTCCACCGATATGGGTCGTTTTGCGTTGTGATAAGTTTGACATCCCACGGACTTACGTTAATATCCAGGTAGTTGCCTGCATGTTTCTTTAGACCCTCTTCGCGCAGGATGTAGCTCTTGAATACTCTTACGAATATGCTCAGCTAGAGCGTTTCTGCACGCGTTTTCCAAGTAACTTCTGCTCATGATTTCAGGCATGGTGTTTTCATTGCTTACGGATTTACACGCTCGGGAAGGAAGCTGCTTGAATATTTGGGCGACCTAATCGAATTATACTTTCTGGGACATTATAGCAGCGCGGGAGTGTTTTTACATTTGACGCGGGGAGAGCAGAATACCAAAGAAATAGAGAGGGAAGAGAATAGGTATGACAACGACTGGATAGGACAGTACTGTAACTGCACAGTACATACTGTGTGCCTGCAATACTCAATGGTTGACAACAGGCGCAGACAATATGCGACGAATGTTTGGCTTCTCTGACGCTATGTTGTCGACTGTCTAAGATTTAGAAATAGAACGGCCTCTAACTTTAGAAGGCATCCGATTCCAGCCCCCAGCACATCCCCAGCTCGATAGAGATGTGATAGGGTGTCCAGGGTAGTATAAAGCCTCGAAAAGCATCAACTTTGGTGATGACGGTCTCCTGAAACTGAGCTGTTATTCGCCGCAGCTAATGCCAATCCCGTAACCTCCTTTCTTCTAGCCTCTTTACTGACATAAAAGATCCCTAAGCCGTTTCTTATAATAGTCTCAATCCCAACGTATACTTCTGTCTACAAAATACATATTGTATGTATATTGCTGTGAAATGTGGTTGAAGATCTTCGTTTCCATTGCACTCCTCCTTTCCTTTCTCGTCACGATTCTGCTCGAAGCAGTGGCTTTCGCCAAGGATGAGAACAGGAAAGCAGGCTTGGTGACGTTGAACGTATGAAATCATCATAGTATTCCTCGTTATTTGTCGGTACTAATCCGATTCATAGTTTAATTTGACAGATCTTTTGGACAGCGTCCTCGATGAAAATATTTTCATTAGAAGTCGGGATGTGCCCTTTGCCTCGAAGCTGATCGAAGACATCGAAACGAAAGTTCCAATTGCCATTGCCGAATCCAAGGAGCAGCCAGTACAGCTGCTTCTCATGTTATACCGGACATCATCAGTCAAGTTGCAAGCGCTGTCAACGTGATTGAAACTGCGATCCCTGGCACTCTCGTTGATGTGGTTCCCAAAAGTTGCTCTATCGGCACTTACCAATTCTGCGTAGGATTTAACAACTACACAGCCTGCCACAGCCTACCGCCCAGGTTGTCGAATCTTGTTCCATCACAGATATGGGACCATATGAGTGGATTGGTCGACGCTCAGATATTCGACAAAGCAATGGCCAACATCAAAACATCAATACTCCAAACACTGGGAGTCTTTGGATCTGTGATGGTATCTATCCTAGTCGGCACTTCCATGTTGGTGATGTTTGGGAAGATCTTGATTCAACGGAGGGCTATACGGTTCACCACTTACTCTGTTCTTTTTCTCCTTATCTCTATTCCGTTTATCGTGCCTGTCGTTTTTCTGAGGACTCTACAATCGAAGGCAGAAGACCTCCCGCCCTGGATAGAAGTGACCTACGGTGATGTTTACAAGCTTCTAATTGGTAGCCTTGGTTGTGTCGTTAGTGTCGGAATACTTGGCTGGGGAATACAGTATATCGGGGTAAAGTTCATCGGAGGTACTTTGGCATCACGAATGCTTTGAAGTGCGCTGTGACATTAGAGGACCGTGATTACGGTTTGATTGTTGAATGTGGCGGTACGTACGTCCTATCTAGACCTATTCGCAGAAATATGACATCGTTGCAAACTGCCTCCTGCGTCTTGCGTAGCCTAAGCCTTGAAACTTTGATCTTTGGGATCGGAGAAGACTCTGCATAGTGATAGCGTGTCATGGCAAAAATCCAAAACTGGACTCGGTGGTCGAAACACACTGCCAAGGGGCGTCTCGGACCCTGGACGATCGGCCCCAGCTACGTGGGAGTTTTCCTCGGACACTATCTGCGGACACCTTGAGGGTGCGAAGTTGGAGTCTGAGAGAGATATTTGTTCTCGAAGTATCGAATCCGGGCCTGTCCCATTTTAGAAGGACGGGTACCCGTCCGCCTATTGACCGCCACCTCTGCGCTTCGTCACTTTAATCAATTTTGACAAATGGATCTCTGAAGATGGTCAAAAAGTCGAGCGTTGGTCGGTTCCAGATGAATTCGAACGTCATTGTCTGACTGCTGGTGAGGCTGAACAGAAGTCACGATTCTAAGGAATCGAGTTTTTGAGTGGAAGTGTTGCTTTCGACGCAAGATAGAGCTTCCTTCCGACTGTCAGGGTTTCAACAAGAGGCAGGAAAATAACTAGGAGGAGACATACAGTACGGATTTGCATCAAACAATGCGAATTGAGATGGCCGAGGAAGACTGCGACTATCTGGCTGGGGGGGGAGCATCAGCGGCTCGGACATGATGTAGCTCATTCCCGTTGTCATTGAATCCCACGGAAGACGGAGCTTGCTCATTCGACCAGCATTCGGTAATGTTGAGTTGCGATGACCGAGGGAGAATGCCGGAAGGTTCATCCGCAACCTGCATGCAGTTGCACTCCCTATGCCGCACGAGAAGCAGCAGCCTGTTAAGCACGACAAATTCCATCTTGAGCTTGATGCTGTAAACCACCGGCTTGTATGTCGTTGCAATCTGGAAGTGATCCAGATACTGAGTGATGATGAGGCTAATATCGAGGAGCACAACCAGGACATTGACGAGGATGAGCTGTCGGATGACTTTGCGCGTCGCGATCTTTTTCATGGCAAAGATGGGCTCGAGTCCACGAGATGCTTCCCAGATGTAAAGACCGGAGATGATGGATTCTTGGATGGAGAACCCCGCGAGTTGGACACGCTCGTAGATGTCAAATGCGGGAAGAAACCGGTTTGATTCTCGAGTGTTGCTACCGAGAAATAAGACTGTAACCGGGATGTGAAGGATGCAGAAATTAATGATGATCATAATCAGCACCCAGCGGATTTTGGCTCTATCCGAGACGATGAGATGGAGGCGAGAGTAGAGAACGACAGACTGGCCAGTGACCATGCCATACCAACCGATGCACGTCAGAACAGCCAGTGGAAAGTTTGGCCCGAGACTGTAGTAGCGTAGCAACACCACTATCGAGTGAAGTACAATTCCCAGTGTCGCCGTAACCATGCTCCAGAAATAGAGCCCGTCGTGGCGCTTAAAGCGATAGAGCAGCGAGATGAGGATTTCGACGCAGTTATAACACGCAATCGCGAAAAAGCCGGCAATTATCATATCGACCGGCAACGACGCCGTGATGGGACCTGTTTCCCCGGCCATCTTGGCTGCCGTGGGACCTGGATAAGGGGGACCAAGCTGGTCATGGCACAATGGGGAGAATGGCAAGAAAAAATGAATGAGAAGCACCGGAGAAAGAGTTGTTGATGGAGGCGAAGAAATGAGGCTTGGATGCGCTGCCCGAGCAATGGTATAAGAACCCTCTTGAAAGCCCCTCAGGAGCTTGTCCTCTGGAGCTCCCCAGCTCCCCCCAGGCTAAGCCCATTATGATTGAATTGCGACGGCACTGCGGGCTCCCCGAGACTTGCAAGTTTTCTCCTTTGTCATTCGTGGCTGATGCCATTGGTCAGCTTGACAGCCCCCCGCATGAGGTAACTTTGCTAACTGGCACAGGGGGTCGGTAATGCCGAGCATTGGCATTTTCAACGTTGTCAGTATCGGGGAGGGTTGGGTGTCGATGAGGAGGCAGGTCGTGGCTCGAGGTCTTGGCTATGGGGATGTCGGCGTATCTGTCTCTATCAGCAAGTCAAGTCAGCATTGTCAGTTGGGCCAGCTGGCGGCAGCCGGTCCGGCCCGGTCCAGTCCAGTCCTGTGTCGTAGTCGCAGTCCTTGGATGGTCCAGTGCACTATGAACGATGCGATCACGCACAGACAAACACATTGAAAACGGCTTCTTTATATAGCAAAAACAACGATTTGGAGTTATTGGTTTTGGTTGTTTGTATATGATGGAATTGACAGTCGAAACGTTGTCACTTGACAAGATCCAACCGACGAGCTTCGAGCTGCACTCTCTCCCACAGATTCTCTCCTAATTCACGGAATGACAATAGGTGAATCACTTGCTTGGTGGCGTTGAGTCCCCGAAGAAGCCCTCTGCTGACTAACATTGACCGTATCCTACGACCAGTCTCCCGGCCGTCCAGCGACAGAGTAGGTTAATGCACGGAATGATGCTGTTGAACTACTCGCTTTGGTGTGGCATTTAGCCCCCAAACGGGCCTCTTGGTGGCGTTTGATGTCAAACGCGCCCATAGCCCTTACTAGTACAGTATAATCACACGGTATCTTGTAGCTGTAATGTTAGGACATGGCGTTTGCTACGTCTGGGTAGCTTTAGGGCTAGTGTGATTGAGACGCGTTGCATTCCTAACACCCGGGGAATCCGGGCGGCGTTTGCCGTAGAAGTTCCAATTGGTGGGGAGGTTTGCCGAATGACAAGGTCAGCCTTAGTACTCTCCCCTCCATACGGAGTGGGCTCCCCTTTCAGGTTTCCTGGCATCGTTCGCCCGCAAGACATATCTCCTGCACGCCCTACGAAAGCTTGTGGCTTGTCTGCGTAAACCTCCTTGCGCTGTCGGCCGAACATGCAGTCGAAATTCATCTGTTCCGAACCCACGAATTTAGGTCAGAAGAATCAGAAACACCATCTGAAGCGAGGTCAACTATCGTGGTTGCGACGTCGTCGGCGATGGGGCGAAGGGGTCGTGGTTGACGAAGGGGTGGCGGAATCAGGGGGGGTGGCGGGATGTGGGCCGGGCACGTTATTTCTTTTCCCGAGTGTGGCTATCTGAGCCACGATAATGTTGTACAGCGTCTGAACAGTGGATGCTCATCAAATCACATGCAACTTTGAGCACGGAATGTTCACCGGCTCATGTTGTGCAAATACATATGCAGGCGCAGAGGCCAGCTAAGGCACACCATCAGGTGTAGGCTATGCTGACCTCCCTCGCCATCTCTCTAGGCTTGTTCCGTTCGCCCTGTCAACGTAAGGATTAGGCTCTTCCGGTAGTACGAGGCGTATTTTCACGCGTGACCAATGGCATCGGGGAGGTGGTCAGATGGAAGTCGTCATTCTGGCACCCAATTATAGGCCTGATCTGGAATTGCTTGCTTGTGATCGCATTTGCCCCGGTAGGGGCGGAAGCGAGGAATGTAATCTGGCTGATGCCTCAGCTGGGGCCACGAATCTGGTCTCGCCCCCAGCGTCACAGCCATGTGACAATGGTGGAAATCTGTGCTCATGATTGATATTGACAAGGGATATATGCAAGGCACCAATGGTAACAACGCCCTTACTTTTGCCTGGCGGCACATTGGCCTGGGAAATGTCGCCTAGGAAATGTCGCCGACAGGGTCTGCTCTAAACTATCGACAAAACCCTGGCCTAGGAAATGTCTGACTGGGTCTGCTCGAGCATGTCGAGAAAACCCGGCTTGAGACTCATGGAGTATTCTGCTACGAGCGTGTGCCTTGAGGAACGAAAGGTTCTTTCTTCCGCGCCCTCTTCCGCGTCCATCTTGCTAAGCTCGGGCCACCATACGGTCCGTGCGAGCTGCCCGCACCACTTGAACTTCACCAGGATCGACGCGCCACCGTTTTTGAGCCACACCGCGCCACAGCAATCGGCAGCCCACCAGCACGCCTTGGCTACCAACCTCAGCCAGCGGGTAGGGAAATGGGGTCATTCTATCTCGACTAGACGAATAAATATTTGCTCTTGTTGGCTTCTGTTTAACGTAGTTGCTCTGCGCAAATATTCAGAAGAACTTAAACGCTCTTATCCCCGTTGCGCTGATGACCTCTCACGACTTTGCAAACTTTTTGAAAGTCCCTTATCTCCTTTTGTGGCATGATAGCGGCAAATCGAAATCCCATCACCTGGCATGTTTATACAATGGTGATTATATTGTCAATACCTAGCCCAGAGCTGGACCACAAGCTTTCCCCTATGAATGCATGTGCAAAGTATAAATGGCAAACAAGTGGCCCTACCCGCACATATGTGTCGTCTCGAAGAGGTTGAAGAATAAGACAGATGTAATGCCTTTGCGTTGTGTAGAGTTTGAGGCAATAAAGCGCGGTGCCATCCTTGATTTTTCCAACAGAATCTTGAAAGAAATTATAGTCTGGAAAGAATGACTTGTCTTGGAATCTCCCAAGACGATATCCAAAGGCGCCACCAGCATTCAAGGTGACCTTTGCGATGGGACCAGAGACGAGCAAATATCCAGATCGGACCTCGCCCGTGGGGTCGCATCCGCCCACGGTGCAGGACGCTGAGTGTACTTCCGCAATGTTGGCGTAACCGTCTCCTTCCTAGAACCCAACAGAGCCAGTTGAAGATGCCTAAGACCATGATGGAGCGCGCCATGGCCGAGCACGATGCGCTGGCAGAGACGTCCTCTTAACCAACCAGCCAAGGTCTTTTATGAGGCTTCCCTCCCAGAGCCCTGCCAAGTAGCGTTCCCCTGAATTCCATTGCGGAGTCCATTTCGCAAGCCCAGATATTGCAGGGAGTATATCTTTCTCGAACGTGAGAGTGCACGATGAGTATTGTGCGACAATGGAGGCCCACATGGTCGAGTCACTTTCATGTTTCGTCCCATATGCATCAAAACCGCCGCACTCGCACTTTCGAACCTCTTCACATTCCCATACAAGCTCTTCCGCGGTGAAATAGACGACTCGTCGAGGAAGAAAAAGTTCTTGGTATGTCCACGCTCGCTCAAGAAGAGGAAACTTGCTGCGCTCCCACCGGACACCACGAACTTCAGTCGCAAATGTCCTGCGGGGTACAGGATGTGGCAATAATTTTCGTGCATAAATTGGCAGAGAACCAACTTCAGGACAGGTCTTTCGCAGGACTTTTGCATCGTACTCTTGGGCTATTGTTGAAAAGCAGCCACCTGTTGCATCTGAAGCACTAGCAGCTGCAATAACAAGAAATGCCCGCTGATAGACTTCTGACATCTTGCTGGATTCCGACTGCCAATCCAATTCATCATCCTGGCATATGCAGAGAGAATCAATCCAAAGATCTTGCAACCCTAAACGAAAGGTAATATAGACGGCGTCCTGGAAAGTTCTAGGCATAGACTCCCAAGATATGTTGTCGTAGTGTAGTTCCATGGTTTGTTTCGTCGTCTGGCATTTGTGTCTTGCTGATCCCCAGCAGTGGCTAAGACAGGTGTAAGGGGCGCATTCTTCTTGTTTCGATTGATGTAGCTTGACTACGAGTTTGTCCATCTTTTGTTGTATCCTAAGGACACGCGTTGGTAGAGGCGAGTGACCAACACGGCAGGCAGTGTGCAAAGAGTTACATTCGTCAACCCAAGCACACAACTTGCGGAGGCACTGATCAGAGCCAGTATTACCGGTAGGTAACGAATTGATCGGTAGCCATGGGGGAACTGAGGTAGGACCTTATTACGCACAGGTCAAGAGAATTAGCTTTTAATTCAGTCTCGCAGTTTTAAACTGGCAATGTAAAGTGTGAAAGTGAATACATACAAGGGGTCGTAAATATTTCAAAAAGGTGATTAGGCCCGTCGAGGAGGCATTTAACCTCACAGTAACGCTGAGAGATGCTGGATGACCGATAGCCACAACAATGTGCGCTGTGACTCTCAGGAATGAGCTGGGAGACCACCTCGTGCCCTAGGATGCAAAGCAGGCATTCCTCCTTAGCATGGCTTTCCAGCTCACTGGGAGTACGGGACTCTCCGTATGTGCAGTGGCTGCAAGGGTTCGATGCCGTTGAATCGCTCTGTGTCCGGCTCCACCATTTGTGAAATTTTATTTTCATATTGGCGTGGCAATGGGATCAACAGTTCCGCAAAGGCAATTTTGGCAAGGTATTAGGACAATCCCGCAATTGGGAGATAGAGCTTCTGGCGAGAAGCCAAATGCCTTGTGTTTTGAGGCAAAAAGCCAGTTTAGGAAATGTCGAAATGGCGCGTTTTTAAACTGGCCGAAGCTTGCCAACCACAGGGTCTCCCTCAGGCCACGTTGCAGATCTATATTTAGAACGGGGAAATGTTTTCCTCTTAGGATCCCCTCTCTGAGCATCATCTACTCAGAAACACTATTTTAATAAATTATCCTGGTTTATTTCCTTTTCACCCATAGATGCCACCGAACGCGAGGTCTGAGCTTTAGGCTCGTTCCGAAAGGCATTGGCGGACCCCGTAGGGGACCGGTCTCCTGTTGCTTACAGAAGAACATCGAGGCGGACGCGGCCGCCGATGACGAACATTCTAGCGACGCCGGATACGAGACGGACATGGCGTCCTGCGCCACGACATCCATGAGCAGCAGCGTGCGCGACTACGCCTTCGAGAACAGCCGACGCTATCACAAGTTCCAGGAGGGGCGATACCACTTCCCCAACGACGAGCCAGAGCAGGAGAGGGAGGACATGAAGCACGCCATGATTGTGTAACCTGTGCAACGGCAAGCTCGATTTCGCGCCACTCGAGAATCCGTAATCTATTAGCTAATAATTTCCATATTATTACGTAATATGGAATTCCTTGGAAGTGGGTCGAGGCATATATATAGCTTCCGCCTACCCACTAGGTAAAAGGTTCTAGAAACCGGCTTATATAAGCAGATTACGCAAGTATATATTATTGGCTTATATTATAGTATAGTTTATTAGTATGCAAGATATATAGGTCTTAGCCTTATGTAATAATTATACTAAACTTTTTTAGGATTTAGTAGGTAACCTATAAAGTTTATATTAGCAATACGTGTTAAACAGTGTCCTGAAAAATATAAGTTATTCTTACTAGCTTGTAAGTGCAGCGCGTTGCTTTTGCAGCTAGTATAGCGGCTATTTTCTCAATAATATGGCATAAAGGTAATACTTAACTATTCTATATAAGACACGATAATTCTACAAGTATAATTACTAGCTATAAGGCTATCTAGTTATTAAACTAAATACTTAAATTAATAACTAAAAAGTCTATTCTATAAAAGCTATCTATTATAGTAATAACTATATCCTTATATATTCTAACTCTTTATCTATTTTTAGTACTAGACTATTAAAATTACAAGCAATTATTACAGTTTTTCTATATAATTAATAAAACTGCCAATAGTTTTATTAGTCTACCCCTATAAGTAGGTCTTAGACCTTAACTCTAGTTTTATTATAACTTATAATTCTATATCTTAGTACTAAATAGTTTATATTATAGTATTCTATTTAGGTTGCCTAGGTTACTTAAATAGGTTCTGTTAAACGGAAACGCTTGTGTGGGCGCTGCACGTAAGGAGTTACCCTAGACTTGGCACTGGATTTTGTCTAAGTGCCCATGGGGCGTGCACGCCGGCAGATGAGTTTGGTGGCCGTGAGCCGATTTTTTGGGCTGTTTTAAGACCCTAACTTCGTACCTCTGCATTACCCTTATTTCTTACCCAAAAAGCATGTAACCTAGTTTATTAGATAGCCTGATTTCTAAAGTTTATCTGTATTTAGTTTGGTTACTGTCAGGGTTAGGGTTGGCTGGCTGTTTGAAGCCAAAGATGGTGGGTCCGAGGGCCGAATTTTCCGGCCTCCCTATCTGCGCACCAGAGCCAACCGCAGCGTGCCCAGGGTTGAGACGATGTCGGAGGGACTGTGAGGAGGGCTGACAGAAGCCCACTCAAATTCAATGCAAAGTTGTCCAAACCATTCTCAAGCGTCCCACCAAGACCTCCAGTGCACCCTACTACTACCTAACCATTCAATCCACTAACCTTCAGAAGTATAACCTTTCTTCCAATAGGGCCAAGAATAATGCCGTTCTTCCCTTTACCCTCGGCAATACCTACTTTATCGGCATTATAGCGATTTTCTGGCTTAATTTTGGCAATAGCTGAGAGGCAAAAGATAGTAAACTAGTCTCTAATTATTGTTGTATTTGCCCTATTGGCACGGCTTAAGTATATCCCTTGGCTTTTATAGCTCTAAATCTCTAGGTTTCTTACAAGAAAAGCGACTAACCAGCTTTAACTAAGTGGTGGTGGCTGAGTCTAAGATACAGTTATCCGAGCGGTAAAGACCTTTAGTTTAAAATGGGTTATAGGCAGCCCTAGTAATGCCTGAGTAAGGGCAAATTTAAGCAACTTGCTTTCCTGAAACGGTGATAGCCTTATTTGTGGTTCTGCTACCTTTGTTTTGCTTTGGGCGCCGGCGAGGCGATCTTAAAGTATGCTCATTGGAATGCCCTAATGTAAGGAGGCCTCTTGCCTACTAGCGCCGTTTACGACGGCTTTAAGTGCCGCCAGCATGTTTTCTTCGGTGTATTGCTTTATTTTGTGATGATGATGGGGCATGAGAAGTTTGAAGGGAAGAGAAAAATCTGGTGGAAAGAAACAGTGGTTGAAGGAAGGGAGGGTGCCTGACGCGTGCGCGCGTCTGGAATGGGCGGAATCAGGGGGTGGCGGAAAGGGGGCCACTTGACTTACGGGTACACTGCACACTGCACGACTGTTGATACCGTCATTTATTGGCTTCGTGGTATGACATGCGTAACCCCTGGTGGGGCGGAGCAGTAGGAGCAGCCATGGCGATGCCGCTAAGGCACAGGCAGACTTTCGACGACTAGGCACGTACAGCCGCAACGACACCCCTGAGTCTAAGAGTAACATTCTAATGCTATTCTAAGGGGTCTCTAATTATGTACCAAATCTTGAGTTCCTACACTATTCACACAGAAGGACATCCGTTCTGTAGTCCTTATGTCCCATCTAAGGGGCCCCACCACTAGCCATCATTGACTTTCGCCCTGGCTTGGAATCGTCCATTTATCTCAGTACTTAACTGTCTCAATGTGCGAAGTAGATATTTATGGGAGACAGTTGAGTATGAGGTTCAGCTTCGTTGCTTATCATCTGCCGCCGCGGTCCCACGCCGACGCACAAGCTACACCTTAACCTTAACTGGTGTCCTGTGGTCCCGAATCGCATTGGTCAAGAAGGCCATGAAATCACCCATGATATATCCGATGCGCTCCTCCGGGAAGATGTCAGGTGAGAAAGCCATGGATAGGTCCATAGCCCCATCGCCTTTACTGACAACCACAATCACGGGTGCTCCCAGGGCATCGATCGCACTGTTGTCGTCCTCCTCACAATGTCTCACGCCAAGCCTGTTGCTCGCCGCTGCGCTGATGTGCTCGTTGATAGTTCGTCGAGACAGGCCCGCAGAGTGCTGGTACGCTTTTTCTGATTCTAGAGCCACCATCCTCACCAGCGCCCCAATCGTTGATGCATCCTTGCTGTTCTGCGGTGTCACGCGAAGGCGCACAGGCATCGATTCGACATTCGCCCCAGGGCTGAGCACGTCGAGCAGCGTATCGCGAGATCGCCCGCAATCAGCACGGAAGAGGTATGCCCACAGGACGCCCAGGATGAAGTTGAATGGTGCGGACTGCGCCGGTGCCGACGCGCTGCTGGAAGAGGCGATGGCGAGGTCCTGTTTGCATATGCGCTTCATGCGCCTGACGTGGTTCGCAGGAATCGTGTAGCAGGGTGTCCTGCTTGTCGTGCCATTGGCAACCATAGCCTCTTCTGGGATATCGAAGGGGCCCGTGGGCATTTCGGCCAGATATTGCTGCCACCACACGAGAAGGGCATCGGTGTCAGCCGAGCCGTTGACTTGGGTGCCAGCCTTGCCATTGATGCCGTTCGTCATTCCATTCATCTCAGCCTTCTCTCCATTTACCGCTTTTCCTTGGTGACCATTGACCGTGTTGGAGTGCGATGCAATACCATTTGGAGACGACTTCGAGTCGGTGGTGATGACGATCTGTGCCGCGATATACGCAGCCAACGCCTTGATCGCCTTGCCTCCCAGAAGCTCAAAGAGTGGCAGATCGACCCTCGTCTCGGTCTTGACCCACTTGCGGAGCTCTATTGCCACGATGGAGTCGAGCCCGTATATCGTCGGCGGATTGCCCGGGTCGATCATCGACATCTCAACACCCATCACAGCCGATATCTTCTCCATGAATCGCTGGGTGATAAGCGAGCACCTCTCCTCTAAATCTGGTGTTCCTGCAAGAATCTTGGCCAAGCTTTGAGAGGCTGCAGCTCCTGCCGCCGAGGACTGTCCAACGTCAATGTTGGCACAGAGCTTACGGTATAGTGGCCTCTTCCTCGTCTCAGGATTTGAAGCCAGTCCGTCGACACTGACTCCGGTGATGAGTTTCTTCCGCTCGAATCCACGGGTGCTGCCGCCAGCTTGTGCAGATGCAGTGTAGCGACGGTCACTCAGGATAGCCTCTTCTACCAGCAGCATCAGCTCCTGCGTGTTGATGGTCTCGTCGAACTTGAGACCCAGATCAGCTGCCACACCGACGCTGGACACGGCCGCGACGTTGACACTGGCTCCCACACACCCCTGAGTCCGACGCCAATCCATCAGGCTGTCCAAGTACGCATTGGCAGCACTGTAGTTTGCCTGGCCCGGGTTTCCCACGATCGTGGATATGGATGAGAAGCACGTGAAAAAGTCCACCGGCTGATTCTGAGTCGCCAGGTGCAGGTTCCACGCGCCATCGCACTTGACGCGGATGACCTTTTCCCATTGCTCATAACTCATGCCCTGGAGCGACACGTCTGCGAGAATCATTGCGAGGTGGAATACGCCCGCAACTGGTCCCATTTTGGCAAAGGCTTGCTGGACCTGCTCCAGGTTGGCCACGTCCGTTCGGTATATCTCGACCTCGCAACCGCGCTCCTTCAGCCAGTCGACAGTGCGTCGTGCACTCTCCCTCAACTCACCCGTCGCACTGAGTGCCGACACGGTGAAGAAGGCTAGTTTCCTGGCGCCCTTGAAGTACATCCACTCTGCGAGCTTCAGTCCGAGACCACCCAGGCCACCCGCGATGAGGTACTTCTTGTTAGGGTCAAACAACTTGGCCAAGAGATGGTATCCTCTCGGCTTGAGCATCACATCGCCGTCTCCAGGCACCAGAATAACCTTTCCGATGTGCTTGCCCTGCTGGATCAGCCGGAACGCCCTCTCCACGTCCGAGAAGGGCACCTCAAGCAGACTATCTGGCACCTGGATCTTGCCTCCAAAGACGAGTTCACAGGCCTCGTCAATCAGTCGATTTGCCAAGGCCTTATCTTGCTGCACCACGAGCACCATGTCGATAGACGAGAAGCTCACGTTGCGCCGGAAGACGTCCATGGGTAGGCCCGCGTTCTCATGGATATCTCGCTTGCCAATCTCCACAAAGCGGCCGAAAGGCGCAACGCACCGCCACGTCGCCTCCAGCAACCTGCCAGACAGGCAGTTCAACACCACGTCAACGCCCCGGCCACCCGTCGCCGCCAAGACACTCGCCCTGAAGGAGTCATCACGCGATGAGAATATCTGCGCGTCCGAGAAACCAAACCTCTTCTTCAGGAACTCCCGCTTGCCCTGCGAACACGTCGCCAGGATGCGGGCGCCCCGGGCTTGAGCCAGCTGGATGGCCATCTGGCCCACGCCGCCGGCCGCAGAATGGATGAGGATGGTGTCCCCGGCCTGCAGGCGGGCGACATGGTGCAGCGCGTACAGGGCCGTCATGGTTACGGTGAGGAAGCTCGCGGCAGCCGTGTCGCTCACGCCAGCCGGGATCTTCCGTGCCAGCCAGGCGTCTGCGCGGGCATAGTTGCCGATGCACTCGCCCGCTGCAACGACGATTCTGTCCCCTGCTTGAAAGTCCTTGGTGGCGTTCGCCCCGACGGCGGTCACGATGCCGGCGCATTCTTCGCCGAAGTGGTAGTCCTGGATTAGGCCTACTGCGATGGCGATGTCGCGGAAGTTGAGGGCTGACGCTAGGACTTTGAACTCGATCTGGCTTTCTCCAAGGGGCTCGTTGAGTATGTCCTCGTTCGGGGCGAAATAGAGCGTGTCGAGGCGGCCAATGTGTCCGATCTCGAGGTTGACTGGCGTGTCGACTGGGAGCGGCTGTCGGGTTGGCTTGCTATCGTCAAGCTTGGAGTTGAGTTCGTTGTCCACTGCGAGTCGGGTTACAAAGGCGCCGCCGCCTCTGATGGCGATCTCTTCTTCATCAAGGGTCTTCTCCAGGGCTCGGGCGATCGATGTGCCCGCGACTGGCTCTGCTGTATTGGTATCCAAGTCCAAAGTGACAATTCGGGAGAGGCGGTTCTCGTTCCGGGCTGTCCTCAGGAATCCTGCGAACTTGGACATCTCGGGATTCGCTGCACCCATGAAAGTGCCCTGGATCACCCAGACCATGTTCTTTTCCTCTTGCAAGGCCAACTTCTGGAAATGTGCGAATGTGTCTGCCGATGCCATGTCGGTGGATAATGAGGCCAAGACCAGGATGTTATGGTGCTCCTGATCGAGAGGCTGCCCCTGCCCGAGCAATACACAGGTCAAGTTACCTGCAATTTCCTTGACTTGTCTCAAGACCTCAGCCTCCGTCTCTGAAGGGTTCGCAGAAACGACTGCAGTGAGCTGTTCTGGAGCAGTAGGGACGATCTCGTCAAACTCGGCCAACTTCTCCCACTCCTGTTCGAAATACAGCCTCCGACCAAGGGATCCCTGTTCTTCCTTCAAGAAGGTGCTCTCCTGGTCCTGCATGTGGATGCAAAGCCTGCCCTGCTCATCTGATACCAAAAGCTGGGAGATGACGGTCCGCAGGCCGACCCGGTCACCAAAGGTCCGAATGGTGTACTTCTGCAAATCGTCCGAGCCTGAATATGAACGCGCGAGCAGATGGCCCGCCAGCTCAACAGACTTGTACGAACGCGGCACGCCAACGCCGTCCTCGTCCGGCCACCACTCCCACCCGTCGGAAGAGCCTGACCACGTCGAGTGCATAACAGCATCGAGAAGCGCCAGCGGAACGAGCGTCGCCTCGAGTAAACCGTCGATCCTGTAGATGCTAGGGTCAAACTCCAGATTTGCAACCGTGAAGCCCTCGCCGTCATCCATGTCACCCTTGAGAAGCCTGAACTCGTCGCGGTACTGCACCCCTCGCTTTTCGAGTCGGCGGTACAGATCAGCGCAGCTGGGCCGGTTCGTAGAGCTCTTCCTCAGCTCCTCAATAGAAGGGTACCGAGGAAGCGAGCCGTCCAGCTCGACGGAATCGGGCTCTCCTGCGACGATGCAGATCCACCCATGACAGTGCTCAGAATAGCGGCCGTCCACATCGAAGCTGCTGATGTGGAACTCGAGCCATTCATCACTGAAGCCCTTGGCGGACGTCGTCTCAGGCTGGATGCTCAAGATCATCTCCGTTCCGACCTCGTTATCGCGCAGCGTCATGGCACCCTTGATATCAATGTCCTTGAAACGGACCTTGGCCACCGTCTTGTCCTCGTTCGTGGGGTACCGCACCGCCGCCTCGACGGCCAGCGAGAGGTACCCCGACCCGGGGAAGACGACCTCACCCTCGATGGCGTGCCCGGCGAGCCATGGGATCTCGGAGACACGGATGTAGTTGCGCCACTGTACGAGGTGCGGAGTGGAGTGCGGCACGGGCGTGCCGAGGAGGGTGTGGTTGTGCTTCCTGTGCTGCGTGTTGCGCATCGCGCGGGTCGTGGGCGTCCAGTAGTGGCGGTGGTTCCAGGGGTAGGTTGGCAGGTCTGTGAGCAAGTGGCCCGGGTGCCCCTGGACTGTGTTCACTGCCGCAAGGTCGACGGGGTAGTTGGCCGCGAAGAGCTGACCTGCCGTCTCGAGGAGGCATTCGAAGGCGGGCTGGTTGCGTGTGAGAGTGCCGAAGTAGGAGACATCGAGCTTGAGCTCTGATGCCACCTGCGTCGATGGGCCCTTGAGCGCAGGATGAGGACCGATCTCCAACAGAATGTCGACGGCCTCCTCCTCATCATCATCCAGCAACACTCCCGTGAGAGCATCCGCGAAGCGCACTGCGCCGACCATGTTTCGGACCCAGTAAGCGGCATCCACATCTCCGTCACGGAGGACTCTGGCCGTGACGCTGGAAACCATTCTAACCTCCTCCTTCCCGGTCTCAGTCTTGTACAAGGCGCACTCTTCCAAGGCCTTCTCATATGCCGGGGCCAGTGGCTCCATGTGGTGCGAGTGGAAGGCCTGCTGGACGACCAACTTCCGCGCAAACACTCCTCGCGTCGAAAGATCGAGGTGGAACTCCTCGATCGCGTCCAGGTCTCCTGAGACGGTCACGCTGGAGGAGGAGTTCACGGCCGCCAGGCAGAGCCGGCCTTCGAACTTGGATAATTCTGAGACAGTGTCCGCTTCGCTCAGGCCCACCGCAATCATGCCACCAGTAGCCTGCGGCTTGCTGCCTTTCCCATGGCTCATGTGGAAGCCGCGGTAGTAAGCCACAACCATGGCTGCCTCCAGCGAGAGAATGTTGGCAGAATATGCGGCCGCAACTTCGCCTGACGAGTGTCCGCAGACGGCGTTCGGCTTGATTCCCCATGTCCGCAGCAAATCCACCAGAGCAATTTGCAGGGCTGTGCAGATGGGCTGGGAGAGTCGCGTCTCGCTGAGGCGTGATTCAACGGGATCCTGTGGCTTTAGAAGCTCCTCCACAATGGACCAGTCTGGTCTGTCGGTCCCAGGCAAGCTTTGTAGAACAGCATCGCACCTCTCGAGCGTGTCTCTAAATGGCGGATGAGACTCGATGAGCTGCCGGCCCATGTCCCAGCTTTGCGCACCCTGGCCCGTGAAGACGAAGCCGATCCGAGGCGTTGTACTTGACGAGCGAGTCGCGGCCGTTTTCCACTCGGCCGAAGCGCGAGGCGTTTCGAGCTCGGCGACGAGTGCGACTGTGGAGGCGGCAATTGCGAAGGACCGGATTTTGTGGACTGTGCGGTGGGCCGAAAGGGTATAGGCAAGGTCTCGGAGGTGCTGAGTTGCTGTGTTGCCGTCTTTGCGCGCTGTCAGGTATTCTCGCAGAACACCTCTTTGACGCTCGCCCGTTTCCGTCGCGTGGGACGTAACAGGGAACAGGAAAGGACGATCCGAAGCCTTCGCCACTCCGTTGACCTTCGCAGAACCGTTCGTCCCGTCATCGAAGCTCTCCAGGACTGCGTGGGCATTCGCGCCGCCGTAACCAAAGGAATTCAGACTCGCCCGCCTGGGCTTGCCACCGGTCTCGGGCCAGCTCAGCGTTTCCGTTGGAACCTTCAGCCTCCACTCTTCAAACTTGATGTCGGGGTTTGGCCTGTCAAAGTGCATCTGGGGCGGAATGCACTTGTTCTCGATAGCCAGGACTGCCTTGATCATGCCTGCCAGTCCTGCAGCACCCTCAAGATGGCCAACATTACTTTTGATGCTGCCAATGACCAGGTCTTGGCTTCTTGTAGGCGTCGCAAACACATTGCCCACCGCGCGAGTCTCATTTGGATCGCCAACCTTGGTCCCGGTGCCATGGCACTCGAAGAACTGGGTGTCGTCCGGATTTAGATTTGCGAGTTGGTAGGTGCGACGAATCATCTCCTCTTGTGCCTCAGAGGAGGGCACCGTAATCCCCTTCTTGGTACCATCGTGGTTGGATCCGGTTGCGCGGACGACACATCGTATGCGGTTGCCGTCGCGCACGGCATCGGACTGCCGCTTTATGACGACGGCGCAGACGCCTTCCCCGCGGACATATCCACTACCGTCGGCATCGAACGACCTGCATCGTCCGTCTGATGAGAGAAATCCCATGTCTGACAGTACGATGGCAGTAGTCGGGTCGAAGTAAAGTGCAGAACCTAGCACGATGGCATAATCGGACTCTCCCGTGATGATACTTTGGTGCGCCAGGTGGAAAGCCACCAGACTACTTGAACAGGCTGTATCAACTACAATACTTGGTCCCTTCAGATTGAAGAAGTACGACACGCGGTTGGCCTGCATGGCATCGCCTATCCCGGTGATGCTGTGCAAGGGATAGTACGCCTGATCGCAAAGAAGGGTGCCATAGTCGTTGCTGAGGCTGCCCTGAAACACAGCCGTTTGTGTGCCGGCTATCTGGTCGAGAGTGATTCCCGCATCCTCTAGCGCCTCATACGCTACCTCAAGCAGCAGTCGCTGCTGCGGATCGATAGACTCTGCTTCTTTGCCTGAAATTCCGAAGAACCCTGCGTCGAATGCTGTGACGGGATGATCAAGGAAGTAGGCGCGCTTTTGATTTATCTACATGATTTGACGCATTAGCCAAATCTAGATGCGGTGTGATGTGAGTCTTGATTTTCTAACGGACTGTGCCTTTGTTTGCGTGGTTAGGGTGATACCACGTATCGACATTGAATCTGTGTCGTTCATCTGGGACCTGTCGCTGGACATCTTTCTTGTTGATGAGATTCTCCCATAACTGGCTCGGACTGTTGCCATCAATGTCAGCACTTTGGAATCCTCAGACGCCTAAAGGCCTCATCCTCAGAGCCAATATCTGAGTTTGACTTACTTGTTTGCTCCGGGCACGCGACAGGCCATGCCGCATATTACCGTGTGTCGGTCCATATCTGCCGTGTGGAGCTCTCTAAATTCAGCAGGAAGCTGTTGGACCCTGAAGTGATGTTGAACGAGCAGAAATGCTCCGAGACCCTGGACCAGATGTAGTTGTTGAATTTTAAAGGGTTCATTCCCGGCTTGCATGTACTACGTAGGGATGTAGTACATGTTTGTCCCCATAATTGCTTACTGAGACCCATTGATCGTCGTACAAACCTAAATGTTTTCCCGGTGGTTCCACCAGCAGCCTGAGTGGAGTCCATTTCTGTCTGACTCGCAATTGCCTTGCTCATCCGACCGCAAAAATGTGGTGCCACTGCTGCTTCAAAGACGCTGCTGGCCAGAGATAGAGGATCGGCACAACGCGGGTCCGCCATGACTTGTACGAATCTGGAGACGCGGGGGATTTCACTGGAGCATTCGCGGGCGGTTTCTCCACCCCCAACTAAGCTCCCGACTCAGAAAATGGCCCACTGAGTCAATAACCCAACAGATGAGCCAGCTTAGGAAGGCCAAAGGCAATGGCTTCCGAGACCTCTTAAAGTCCCATGTGCAGAACTCGCTTAAGCGGCCCAGGCGGCGTCGCCCACGCCGCCAAGCTCGACCCGAACCAATCCTCACGAACATGGTCTCGGCAGAACCCACTGCAGGCGGCGACAAGCGCGAACACCACCACGTCAGGGTCCTTTCGGTGGGCCTTCCGCGAACTGGTTCCAAGTCGATGCTACGGGCCCTCGAAATCCTCGGCTATCAAAACGTCCACCATTTAGGCCAGATATGGTGGAAGCCACGGGATTGGGCGTTTCTCGACCGTGCTGCGGATGCCAGCTTTCCCAGCCTGTCAACACACAGGCCCGACTTGGGTCCCGTGGACTGGGACGAGATGTTCGGCGATAACGAGGCCATAACGGATGCTGCTGGTCTTTTCGCTCCTCAACTCATTGAGGCGTACCCTGATGCTAAATGCGTGATGGTCATGCGGGACTTTGATTCATGGGCTCGGAGCGTTGACGAAACGCTGTTGTCATACCTTTTCAGCTTGTTTAAGTGCCCCATTTCTATTGCTATCGTGACCTCTTTGCGTCTATTGTTTCGCATTGCCCCTATGTGAATGTTTCAGCTAACTCATACTAGACGGATGGCTCAGCGCGTACCTGATCGACCCATCAGTCGGAGCGTACTCGACTCGGGCTATGAGGAAGATGTTCATAGGTGCAATGCGATGCCGAGGAGGGGAGGCCACGAAGAAGGAGGTCCTGCGCAGATTTTATGACGAGCACTGTGCCACGATCCAATCCATGGTACCGCCTGACAGACTCTGTGTGATGAGACTCGGCGACGGCTGGGAGCCACTGGTAAGTGGCCTCTGCCGGCGCTGTCTTCGTATCTCTCTCTGTATTAAATTGCTGATCATTCGTCCTAGTGCCGCTTCTTAGGCCGAGAAGTCCCAGAGGTTCGCTTTCCACACGAAAATGACACTGCAGAGATGCACCTAGGGTGGCAATATCTCAGACACGGAATTTTGAAGGTGGCTGCCAAGAGATATATGCCTTGGGTCCTCGCTGGGCTTGCGTTTGGCCTTGTCTTTAAAAGATTGCTATGACCTAACCAAGGCATGTAACACGTGAAACGCCTCCGTCTAGCTTTCAGGTAATGGACGAGCTTTATACTATGCAAGGAAAGCCTATTTCCCTTTACTCCCTAGCCCGTCATACAAATACAGTTAAAAATGATTTTCATCTCAGCCCAACGAATTCTATGCGATGGAAGTCTTCTAGTTTTACTCGGGAAGAATGTTCCAGAACACATATTGTACTGATGCCGAGGCGGAAATCCGAGTTTTGCGAGGCTCTCTGACGCCTGTGCAACATCCACGAGAGGGTCCACGGCATTTGGGAAAAGTAGTGAAGGACTTCGGAAATGGATGTTTAGCTCGAGGAGCATATTTGATGCACGCCTGCTTACTGCTTACTGCCCGCGTCAGCACTAGGCGTGGCAGCGCACACCGCTTGAGCATACTTAATGTCGCAAGTTTCGCTTTCCTCAACGCAAGACGAAGCAGGAAGTATCGCAACGATGCAAAGCAATCCTTCGACAGCGACTAGGACGCGGACCAGCACACCCAGGTCGCGAAGTGGCTGTGGAATTTGTCGGTAAGGCTGATACATCCCCTGTGCGAGTCCAAGCGTGGAATTGGACCTGGCTGACAGGGCCAAAGCAAGAGGCACGTCAAGTGTGACGAAGCTCGCCCATCATGTCGGAGATGCACTCGGGCCGGATGGACATGCGATGGTTACGCTGCGGATAAAGGCACGTCATTTGCCTCCACATGTCAGAAAAACGCAGCCGCCATTGTGCCCAGATCAGAAATTTCCATCACCAGCTACGCTATCCCTTTCAAAATTCCAGGATCCCAGAGAGACCGCCAAATCCTCCACTATTTCTGTGTGCAAGGCGCTCATGAGATCGCAAGCCACTTCAACGTCGACTTCTGGACAAAGACTGTCCTTGAGCAAAGCCATCAAGATTCTGTGGTACGGCAGGCGCTTGTGTCGCTGAGCTCACTCCACCTCGACTGTACCACTGCAGCGACTGCCAGGCCCGACCACACCAAGTATGGGCCACTGGCACAGTACGGCAAGGCGATTCATTCTTTGAGGAGGCGGATTGAGAGGCCCGATCCTAATACAATCAAGGCTGCGCTCACGTGCTGTATCCTATTCTGCTGCTTCGAAGAAGCTCTCGGGGACAGCGAAGCTGCGATACGTCACTTGAACAGTGGCCTAGACTTGCTATCAACCCAGCGAAACAGCCTAGAATTCGAGCATGATAGCCAGTTGGACGCCATGTCTCGTGTATTCGAAAGCCTAGACCTACAGGCTACTGTTTTTGACCTTAGACGTACTCCACGTCTACACCTATCAACCGAAGCTGATGGGGATGAGAAGGCCTTTCTAAGTCTAGATGAAGCCTATGGAGCCTTTAGAAGACTTCAAACTTCTCTGTTTCACTTCTTCACGACACATTTGCCACACAAATTCTGCGGGGAAGACTCGCTACCGCCACTAGTATCAGAGCAGAAAAGCCTTTTCCAGGACCGCTTCCGTGTCTGGCTGGCTCGATTTGAGCAGTCAGCCTTCGGAGAGAATACCGACAAGAGCGAGCATCTCGGCGCACAGCTCCTAATCATCCAGTATCATGTGTCAAAGATGGTCCTTGACGCGAATTATCCAATCAATGAGAGCATTTTCGGAGCATCGCCGAATCCAAGAGTTGAGAAAATACTGGACATGGCCCATGAGTTATTTCGTCACTCTCAAGGAGCGAAGGCAAGTCTCAATCAGAGTAATGTTAGCCAACGGCGAACGTTCTCCTCGGAGAACGGGATCGTGACTCCGCTCTTTGCACTGGCCGCAAAGTGTTCAGACGAGACGGTGTGCGATCGCGCTCTCGAATTGCTGACCAGGTCACAAAGACGGGAAGGTTTATATGACTCCGGGATCATGGCAGGGGTTATTCATCATTTCCGTGCAGCACGGCAATCGCAGATTCACGAGAACCTCAAACTACGAGCCGAGAGCCTCACCGCATTGTCTCTTGAAGCTTTATTGGAACAGGAGGTGGATGGTAAAGTCGGGAGTATAGAAAGTCTAGCTAACCGTCTCGATTCAAACCACTGGCATGCTTTAGCAGGCCGCGGAGGGGGTCGCCAAAGCCTTCTAATAGCATTTAGGACAATTCTTCTCTAGGATTGAATCATATAAACTTTGTATAATACTTAGAGTAGAATTCCTTTTTTTCTCTTAAATGAATATTAGGTTTCTATTTTCATCATTTCCAATGCCAACTAAATTAAATAGATTTCGCCTTAAACTTGAAATCACCATACTACCATTAAGCTGTTCAGAGTCTTGAATTTAAAAGAGAAGGTGTTAAGAGGGGACATCAAGTTATTCTATACCAGCTAGCTAGCATCCTCGGGCAGGAGGATCTCTCTATAGAAGTTGCGAGGGATCACCGGGTTGCTCAAAGGCCACTCGATCGCGAAGCTTTACCACAGTGTCGCGTTATCGTGTCCTAGTCGCCACCTGCCACCGTAACGGTGGTTCTCATGCCGTCTACCTCCTGCAATAACCGCGTCGCGGGGCCTGCTATGCGATTTGGCCTCTCGTCCGCTAGCTGGAATGCCTCAGCTCCATCTTCGTGGTCGAGAGCGTTCGGTGCTTGTTCATATTGCGCGAAGTTCCTTGACCTAATGACGCACTTGCCAGAAAAGATTTTCAACAGCGGCCAAAGCATAGGGATGGTCCCGAAGATGATAACTGCATCCATCTGCAAAGGTGTTAGCTACTGAATGAAACACCGGGAGGCCTTGTAACTGAGCATTCGAGAATTCGCGTACCTCTGCGCTGCGAGACTCTCAATTGTCAGTGTCTGTCACTATTATCGAGGAATCGACGATATTGATCAATGTTGACTCGCTTACATGCACCAAAGTATGATGGGCGACCACGAAAGAGTGAAATCGGCGGTTTCAGTGAGAATGTATTTGAAATAAGACATTTTCATAAACGTTGCAGCAGCGGCACTTTGAAAATGTATGCAGTCAGCATATCTTTTAGTGAGTAAGAAGGTTTAGGAGAATCGGAACGCCCTTACAACCAGCCGCCTCCCATCAGCAAACACAAGCCAAATTTGGTGAGATAACTAATCTTCAAATGTCGTATCGGGATTGCGGGATATGTTGCTATAATGATATCCATTAAAACATGGTAAATGGTGATGATATAGCCAGCAGCCATTCTGGAAAGGGGGCTACTTATCAGCCGACGAACCAAGTCTCTCAGGGTTGGCGAGGAGTCGCGATATGAAACAGCGGAGTCTAGATCATACCGGAGTTTTTGGTCCATACACCATCCCTCGAGGGTTGGATCCCACTGCTTGGCGGCAGGATAACAGAACCCGATAGTCATGACAAACCCCAAGATGTTCAAAACGACCATCATTCCACCTGCGGCCCATACTGCGGAAAGTTGCCATCTCGGAGCAGCTATTCCCATCAGTCGTACGAGGAAAATTATGGCGGATAGCTTCCCAAACGATGTCGACACCAAGTTCAAAGTCGATGAAATTATTGTGTATTTGATGGCCTGGGACAGATCACTGGGGTTATCGATAGTGTACTTCGAACGACCGAGGCCGTAGTGTGTTCCCACAGCAACTAGTGCAGTGCAAATTATAGCAGACATCTGCATATAATCAGCTTCGTATCCAAGGACTCGATAAGTCAGAGCCTGAGGGCATACTGTTGCCAAAACGTTGAAGAGGTCATCCCAATTCGGCTGATTTAGTATCTTGAAGCGGACCCATAGTCGTGCAGCACTCATGCAAATGATGATCGCGCCCAAGGTCCAGGAGACAGTCCGGATCGAGGTCGCATAATCTTCTACCTCTGCCATAGTAGCTGAGTAGAACACAAGGGAACTTGAGTTTTAGCGGGGAGAGATTTCCTTTCAAGGGTGGAAGACAGATTCAAATCCTTCATTCCCATTTCAGCTATGCGGCCCGGGCCAGATAAATGACCTTCAGGTCTTGAACTGCCATACATTGACTGAGTAATCGACGACGCTCATTCTGAAGCATTTCCAATCGGTTGGCCAAATTTGTGCCGAAGTGGGGGTCAAATTTTAAATGTAGACACCTAAAACGGTATGTTGTGTAGCAAAGAAAATTACACAGCAGCCAGCTGCACTCAGGACTGGTGCCAGTAGGCGTCAGAAATGCTCCCTGGGTGCTCACCGGTGTCATAGGCCCCCACTGGCACAGCCCGACAGCTGGGCGGATGCGTGTGGTACCACCGCAGTATTACCTGTCGCCAATTATGACCAGCCACAGTCACCTGCATGCCACTGCAGTGCCGCCTGCGCCAGCGCGCAACCGGAAGCATGACGGAGGCTAGGTACCAAGAAATGAAAATGTGGCTGGAAATAGACATCTCTGAGGCGTAGCACTCAGTGTAAATGCAATACAGCTTCAGCTTTATGAGATTCGTGACTCTATGTTGTGATACAGGGCGTGCGCCGGGGTATTCATCCAAAATCAGTCTTTGTATAGCTAATTACATACGTATATCTAGCATTTACGTATGGTACTGTTTACTTCCCCTGTTCCTTGTGAGCCACTGCTAATATTTGTCGATATTCATCTGCAAGTGATCTTGTTACCGGTTCAACAGTCGGTGCTTCTTGCAGAATATCATCAGTGGCCCGGAGAAGATGCGATTCGAGCTCAAAGTATTTTCCCTGAGATGAATGGATTATCTCTCCGTGTCGGGAACTTTCAGCCATGAGAATAAGGGCTGATCGAGCTGCAATCTCTGGCCCTTGCGATGGAACCCCTGCCTTGGCACAAAGGGCTTCACTCACAAGCCCAGTAACAGTCCATCCCGGTGCGATGCCGTTGATCCGGACAGGAATGTCTGTCTCGGGTCCAATCTCGGAAACAAGTCCCCGAACCAGGCCATGTACGCCATGCTTAGCGGAGGTGTAGTCGTAACACGGATACCTCTGGTACGAAGAAGCCGACGCTGTAACCACAATGCTGCCACCGCTTGGGTTCTTCCGGATATAATGGATTCCTAGCTTGACGGTGTCAACGACGGCTGAAAGGTTGACATCGAAAACGATGTGATTTGGCCGTTTGAGCTCGCCATCCTCATCGAATTCATCTGTGAGCAAGTCCATCTTAGGGCCGATACCTGATGTGACGGGTCAGTGGAAGTGCCTTTCTCCAGCCAGAGTCATTTATCGGGCAATACGCACCAGCGTTCGCGAACACATGGTCAATTCGCCCGAATCCGCTTATAGCGTGCTTGAAAAGAATGCACAAAGCCTTCCAGTCAGTCACGTTGACTTGGACAAATTCGAAGTCGCGACTGTCAACCGCTGACTTAGGATCGGACAAATCTCCCCCAACGACCTTTGCCCCGATTTTGAGCAGCTCTTGCACTGTGGCTAGACCGATACCACTGGAGCATCCTGTTACAACCACCACCTTGCCGCTCAGCGGAGCCAAGTCGCCATCGGACACTGTGAATTCAGGCATTGTGTATGTAGCTTGCAGTTTTATTGCCGGTCCTGTCGAAACTGTCCAGTTTGCGGGGAAGAGCTGAATTCAATCATAGGCTCGCACCTGATATTCATGCGATCAACGATGCCTGGCACTGATACACAAGCACTAATAGCTTTCCGGTTTTGTTGTCTTGTCAAAGTCACGAGGGCCGAGGAAGCACTGCCACGTAACCCCTCTCCTCCCAGGTTACACACGGCCCCTCTGAGATGCGGATCCGTTGAGGAGAACTGAATATCATTGCGGTTAGTATACCGACCTAGCCCAAGCCCGATCAACCCGCGATGATACCGAGGTGCTTTTCAAGTGAGGGGAAACCCCTCTTGATATTTCAACCTAGAAGCCAAGCCATATACTAGGCTATCTCGGTAATAAGCAGATAATTTGCAGCCAGTAGTAAAATACATAAATAATGCGTGGGGGGGCTTAAAGACAATCGGTTCGTCACTGCTTCATTCACTTGACTTGGTCTCGCTTATGCTGCGTGCCGGACTCAGGTGCTTAGTGTTAGAGATTGATATCTCGTATATCCGGACGTAGGAACCTTCAATTCCTTGTCGACTTCATCGAGAGAATCATTCCGGGCCTCAAGATGGTGTCTACAGCAGCAAACAAGAGCAATGCAGGCTACCCCCAGATATCTCTTCCGAAGGGTAGAGAATTCACTGGCGGCGACCTCCTGGCTCAGACCCTAGTTCACCTAGGTGTGGGCGTCGCCTTTGGCCTGCACGGCGGCCACCTCGACGCTTTTCTCATGGGGGCCCACGATTCCGGAATCCGACTCATCGATACGAGGCACGAGACGGTTGCTGTGCAGGCTGCTGAGGGCTACGCCAAGGTCAAGGGCCAAGTCGGCGTATGCTTCTTCACTGCGAATAGTGGATTCGGCAACGCGTTGGCCGGGATTTCGACTGCAATGGCCGATAGGAGTCCCATCTTCTGTATCACAAGCTCGGCGCCCCAACGCGATGCCGAGATGAATGTCCTTCAAGGCTTCCACGACCAGGTCGTTGTCAGCAAGCCTGTCAC
This sequence comes from Diaporthe sp. PMI_573, assembly GCA_021399435.1. Classification (NCBI taxonomy): domain Eukaryota; kingdom Fungi; phylum Ascomycota; class Sordariomycetes; order Diaporthales; family Diaporthaceae; genus Diaporthe; species Diaporthe sp. PMI_573. The sequence continues at coordinate 38,034 of JAJTUP010000007.1, read as the reverse complement.
GCGCTTCTGCCACCGCTGTGTACACGCTGAAGAAATCCCGAGACTGGTGTCCCACGCCTTCCATATGGCTACCGCGGGACCGACAGGGCCGGTACTGATTGACTTCCCCATCGACGTCCTTTTCTCTCCAGTAGAGCCCAAACGCATCTCCTGGGGCTCGATCCGCATGAAGCCTTCCTATCCGGCAGGTCCGCACCCCGAGGCTATTCAGAAGGCCGTGCAAATGTTCTCTGCATCAAAGCGCCCGGTCATTATCACTGGCGCAGGAGCCAGGGGCCTTGAGGAGGATCCAACCTTCCACGACTTTGTTGCGAAAGCTCAGGTTCCCACATTCCATAGCAACGAGTACTCGGGTGCTCTGCCCAACAAACATCCTCTCCGGGGTGGCGTTGCAAACCTTCTGAGCGCCCTTCAGATAATCAAACATCCGGCCCCGGATCTTGTGTTATTGCTCGGAGCGCGTACGGGATTCTTCCTGGGGAGCCGAGGCTCTCCCTGCATTCCCCACCCAGATGTATGTCAGTACATCCAGGTGGATGTGGACTCTGGGGAAATCGGCAGGGCGCATGAAATTCACCTCGGGATTACATCAGATGCCAAGCCGGCCATTGATGCTCTGGCCAGAGGCCTATCCAGCGTCAACTACACGGCACCAGATGACTGGGTCAAGACAACGATGGGGCTCAAGGCCGGGCCAATGCCCCAGGAAAAGGATGCCGAAGAATTTGAGCCCGGTAGAGTGCATCCGTACCATGCATTGAAGCGGGCCTTTTCTTCACTGCCCGAGGATGCAACGCTTTCCATAGGTAAGTGTTGTCTTCGGTATTACTGCAGAAGCCATGTCGCCTCGGATAATAGCCCTTCTTTGGCGCCTGTCTACGCAGGGCTTGGTACTGAAACCGAGCACTTGAGCCCCTACCTATGGACTCACTCATTCTTTCACACACACTTGAGCACACACCTCAGTATCTCTCAACAAGTTTCCCAGCATGCATTCAAGCACTTGAGCCTCCCCACCGCTAACTTGATTGCTGCTTGAACAGATGGCGGCGAATGTGGAAGTTGGACTGTAATGACCAGCGAGTTCCTGCGCCCGAAGAGAATAATCTACAGCTGCGGCTATCTCGGGTTCCTTGGCAATGGTTGGGGCTACAGCTTGGGCGCCAGCATCGCTGAGCCGGACCGCCTGGTGGTAAACATCCAAGGCGACGGCTCCGGAGGCCTGCACCTTGCGGAGCTCGACACCTACGCCCGCTTCGGTGCCAAGATCCTCACCATTGTCTGCAACAACCACTGTTGGGGTATGAGTCAAGGCGGGCAGGAGATCATGTACGGTGCTATCACAAAGTCACGCCCTGCGGCAATACTTTCACAGGCGATGAACTTCAGCACTGTTGCTCAAGGCCTGGGTTGTGCCTCTGAGCGCGTCAGCAAACCGACAGATATCGATGATGCTGTCAAGAAGTTGGCTCAGAGTGCTTTGTCCGGCAAACCAGCTCTCTTGGAAATCATCACGAGCTCACATCCTATCCACCCCGGTACCGTTGCCATGGTTGGTAACACCGATGACAAGAATGTCATAGTGGTACCTTACTATGACAATGTGCCAAGGCCTCACTACAACTGATATAGTGCCCATTAAAAGCATTTTCTTTGCTATGTGCAAAATGAGTTTGTGTAATGCGATTCAAATGGAGATTGGTAGTTTGAGTGGTCATCTTTGATAGGAGGTGTAGGCCTTTTGCCCTGATCAGGTACGGTTTAATTTGCTAGGTCGGTGCAACAACCTTTTCACTCCGTATCTAACATTATCCTGAGTCGTTGATAAGTTGGTTCAAACAATCCCTCACACTTTGTTACCAATCCATCAGCCAATGTATTGTCCAATACATCCCTTCTGCCACTTTTAAACCTCACACGATTCCAGGTTGGTTCGTTGCCACAGCCTGTGTCTGTAGCCATGCACCACCTCCTGCCGCAACTCCCGCTTGCGTGGAGCAGCGTACGCCTTACCTTGATAAGCCAATCGATTTTGAGGCTGAGCAAAACATTCAAGTACACTCGTGTCTTTAAGCTGCATGACGTAATTGGATTTTGATTGTTTCTCATTCAATTTGCTGGAATAAGTCACTCCGGCCACTTCGCTACGTTGAACGCGGAATGAGAACGGTCAATGTATCTACGGTCATTGCCCAGTTCCTCTTTTTCATCGCCGTCAAAAAGGCTTCCCTCCTCTCGGCGAAAAGGCAATGCCTATTGCGGGCAGCCGAGGGCTTGATCTGGTAGATCGTATGGTATTTGGAGAAAGCTAATATAGCGACCATGCTTGAGGAGGAACGAAGGCAAAATAGTTGACAGCATCGTCTATTCTCTGAATCACCACATCAATTTAAAGGCATGTGGTTCTTTGCGGGAATATTTGGCTTGTGCCTCTCATGTTTATCAAGTCACCGACGGTGTGTCGTGTGTTAAGATACATCTGGTAATCCGAGGTTTCCCGTAGCAAAGTATTGTTTTCACCGAACCAGTTGACTTCAGGATTAACCTGCTAGAAGCCAAAGTTTCCGTCCTAGAGTACCGAGCTCGTACTTGCCATTCTCGTCAGGTTTCCGAAGGTGTTTCGCGTGGTGTAAGATACATCTGGTATTCCGGCTTTTCCCAGAGCACATAAGTTCTGTTCTCATCGAACCAGTTGACTCCGGGATTGACAAGCTTGAAGTCGAAGTTCCAAATCAGTCTTGCCAAGATCATTTGCATTTCTGCGTTCGCAAGACTACAATTTTAACACAACAGATCAGTATTTAGATACTCTTTTCCAGTACGACTTAGGAGTTTTGGACGCTGCTCACTTCTTGCCTACGCAATTACGTGAGCCAACAGAGAATGGCTGGAATGCCTCAGCACGATCGGACTTGAAGCGCGAGTCACCAAGCCAACGTTCAGGGATGAACGCTTCGGGTGAATCGAAGTACTTGGGATTGTGATACATCGGCCATTGCCATATACCAAGTAGTGTCTACAAAGATAAATCAGCTAAAGCGGTCGAGAGGGATGTGTATGTATCAGTCTTACCCCTCCCGGAACATGCTGACCCAGTATCGTATTCCCCGCAGGCGGCGTAATCCGTAAAAATGCTGACGGTACAGCTGGGTAGAATCGCATCGCTTCTTTGAGAACGGCCATCATGTACTGAAGATGTTGCACACTGTGAAGATTGATCTCGTTTTCGTGGTTGAAACTAGACCTGACTTCCTGCGCAAGTCTAGTCAAAACGTCAGGATGGGTCGCCAGGAGAAAAGTGGTTCCTGAAAGGGTCGTCGCCGTCGTCTCGGAGCCGGCTAGAACGAGAAATCCTGCGTTGTCTATGATTTCAGGCATGGACAACTTCTGCATTGGCTTAGCTTAGATCAAGATCATTGGTCGAGGTAGCACTAAGTAATCACTTACCGGGTCACCTTTCTCTGGAGACATAGCCTCCATGAAGTCCGGTCTCGCGACCCCCAAACGAAGACGCTGGGCCACTTTCTCCTCGGTCAATCTTTTATGCCGCCATGATCGTTCCTCCATAGTCTTTGGCATGAACCATTGTAGGCAAAACCTGCCTACGGTAAATCGACGAAGCTCGGCCATAATAGTGTTGATCCATACGGCCTCGAAGATAAATTTCACCCAGTAATGATAGCTTGAGCTGTCCAGGCATCCAAATGATTCGCCAAATACCAGATCGCCGATGATATCAAACGTGGTCCAGTTATACCAAGATACCATGTTCAATGGCTCAGTACCGTTCTTGCTCTTCTCTCGTAGCCTCTCGATGAGAAGATCAACGTAGTGTCCTATCAGTGGTTGTTGGTCGACCATTGCTTGATTGGAAAAGCCGTGAGCGAGCACCCTCCTTATTTTGGTGTGATTCTCGCGGTCAGCGCCTATGATAGCGTGAGGTTGGCGCTCCCAGAAGACGGAGTCTTTCCCGTTCTCGCCCTGGCCCTTCTTCCGGTGGCCCATTATATCGTTCCATGCGTCGGGGTCACTGAAAGAGAGTTCGTTGGGTGCTACGCGCACAACATCGCCGTACTGTTGGTGTAGCTCTAGGATACGCCGGTGCGAGAGCCCTGACTTGACCATGAGAAAATATGGGATGCGGGACGCTGCCCAAAATTTCGGGCCGGGATATTTTCTCAGCGGATGGAGTAATACATTGTACGTAACCTTGCACAGCACGTAGAGCGACGACTGAATTGAGATGTTAGGTCTTTGCTGAGCATGACGATTTGATGATTGGGAGAGTGTGGACGCGGCTCTGAGGTGAAGACTCACTAGTAATAGGCCCGCCAGGACATAACTCCAGATTGAAAATTGTGTTGCTAGCATGGTCGAGCAGTTGTTGAGTATGGGTATGGTTGAATACAATTTCGTCTTTGCAAGAACTCGAGTACTGGCGCCATTGATATGGAAATAGGATTTATATCACTAGTAGAGTGCATTTAGACTTTCAGCAACCCGACCATAGGGTTTATTTGCAGCTACAGTGTTGTACGGCCCGTGCGATATTGCATTAGTTGGTGACGTGTTGATCGAACTCTGTGTGGGTCTCCACTTGCCAAAGCCGAGGCCTGGGTTGGCGATTAGTGATGGCTTAATATGAGATGCACCACCACGTATAGACCGCTCCGATGTCGTTTATGTCACCTATGAGGCGCGATCTGCATTTTACTCGCTTTAGTCGGGTCTGAAGGGTTCGGACTTTTTAGAACGAGATCAACGGACTTTATGGCTCACTCCGTTGTAATGAATGCTCTTATCCACCCTGCGCCCCCGACTTTGATCTCCGTCGGAGACTATTACTGTGCATGCTTGAATATATGAATCGCGGCTCTACTCGTGTGGTTTGCTTCGGGTTTGTTGACTAAACAGCCCTCAAGACGACTACTATGCCGAGAGCGATGCCACAGTCGCCTGGGAAACGGGACCCACCATCTTTGCGGACAGGAGGATTCTCCATAACCACAGGGGCTAATGTTAATTACATCCAAAGGCTATGTCACTCGGGGAAAGCCATTTACACATTCACCACTTCATACCGGTCGGCTCTTGCGGACCTCGAGCTCGTTTACCCATGAGCTGCTCGAAACGACGCCTTGTCAGCCTGCCATTTTCGGCTCTAAGTTACGTCGCCTTACACGCGAGCAGACCCTTAATTTCTACCAGCAATTGCTTAGTCCAGGAAGATGTCGCATATATCAAGCTGCCGAGTTATGCCAGAATGGCGGCAGCTGTGGCAATGCGCCGATCCCGCCTGGAGCTCCTGCTTGGGACAGTGACTTTAAAGTAGTCACAGCACAACCTGATTCTCTTGATGTTTCCGTTGGTCAAAAGGAAAATTATGGCCGGAAGCATTCAGCGTGTAATATTTTAATTTGTATTTGTGGTGCCCTCGTTGTGGCCATTACGCCCATTCCCTAGCAAGTCGTTCACCATTTAACCACTTCCATCCTAAGACACAAACCACAAGTGTGCCTCCAAGACAAATAAGTATTCGCCAAACCTTCCCAGCGGCAAGTCTTTGTCTATTTGTGGGATAATGCTACTTCCGAGCCTTGATCAGCACCTTGAGACCGGGCGTGTGCGACGCAATGCCCCCAGTCACAACCCATTTCCCCTTCTCCAGCATTTCTAGGTCAAACCGGCGGATGATCTCAGGTACGAGCTTATGCATCTCCATCAGAGCAATCTCCTTGCCCAAGCATACCCTCGCACCCATGCCGAAAACATACATGGCAGCGTCCATCTTAGCCACCTGATCCTCAGAACCTAGCCACCGCTCGGGCCGGAACTCATGCTCCTCGGCACCGAACACCTCTGCGTCCCTCTGCACGACGTACGCTTGGCTCGTCATCTCGGTGCCTTCGGGGATAAAGTTCCCATCGATAACGATGCCGCCCCGCGGCGCAAGGCGCGGGAAAATATTCGGGATCGGGGGGTTCACTCGCAGTGACTCCCGGATACACGCGCTCATGTACGGCAGGTGCGCCCGCGTCTCGTCGTACTGCACGACGGGGCTCAACAGCCCCATCGCATCCGCCGCGGCGATCTCGGCCCGCACCCGCTGCATGGCATCGGGGTGCATGAGGAGCAGCCGGAGCGTGGCGCCCAGCCCGCTGCCCGTCGTGTCGACGCCCGCCTGTATCAGGAGCGTCATGTGCGCCGTCTTCTGCACCGTGGTCAGCGGCCGCGCAGAGCCGTAGTCCTCGCCGCTGCCGCCGACCGTGGCCTCGAGCGTCAGCTGCAGCATGTCCGGCGGGTCCGGCCTGGGCTCCCCCATCTCCATGCGGCGCTCGCGCTCGGCGATCTCGCGGTTGGCCTGGGTGACCAGCCAGCCGTTGCCTGTCTCGTCAGACTCGCGCGGAAGCACGTGAGGCCCCAGTGGTGAGGGGAGTATTACCTCGCGGAGGAAGCGCCAGCGCTGCGAGAGACCGAAGAGGGCCAGCCCGTCCCGCCAGGCGCGGATGAGGCCGCGCTCGTCGCGGTCGTTGGCGAGGAAACCCCAGGGCGTGGTGAATACGATGGTGGTGAGCACGTCGGCGGCGAACTCGGCGACCTTGTCGCTCAAGATGACCGGTTCGCCGGTATCAACGCGCTTGTTCTGGTTGGCGAGGAACATCCGGATAAGATTGTCCACTCGCGACTCCCAGTTCTTCTTGATTAGGCCCACACCCCATGGCGCCCCGCCGACTGCCTTGCGCAACTCCTTGTGCTCCTGGCTGTCGGTGACTTGGAAGATTGCCCTGGGGCCCAGGGCTTCGTGCCCGTACATGGACGATTTGGTGTTGCATTTAGGACTCCAGTAGATCTCAGGAAGAGCCGAGGCCTTGTAGAAGAAAAGGAGTGTGGGCGTGATGCGGATCGGCCTGCCGTCCTCTGGTTCAGGACAGTTGCATGTCAGTGACGATATCTCTAGTGAAGGTGGTCCTCTTTTCTTGGAGCTCAAATCAACGACACCAGAGGGGCTCCTGACGTACTGCCGTATTTGTGCACAAGTGACATAAGCCAGTCGGGCTCCTTCGACGTGATGGAGGCCAGGCCCAACGGCAGAGACGAGCATGCGGCATACCAAGGGCCTGGGAAATGACGTAGTGGGTGGAAGAACAAGCAGTGAATTATACGCCAACCAGCAAGCAACAGAGCAACAAATCCAAATGCGAGCATGGCCTTGGGAAGTGCTGACTGGATGGCAGAGGAGGTCAACAGGTGGATCGCCATGCTGGTAAATTCTTGGTTTCAATCTCGTGATGAAAGGAGTCTTTGCAATGTTAGAACCGCATCTAAAATGATGGCTTTTTCAAATGGAAATATTTATGTTGAACTGTCTGGCCCGGGTTAGTCACAGGGATACCTGATCCGGAATTGGGCATCTGCAGTCAGCGTTGCTATCGCCATGTGGAGGCTCGGTACCTGTTCTGTCGAATGAGGTAGCCTGAGTCTAGTTACACATCTGCGGGGTTGAGAACTAGAATTAATTCAAGTACTACCTGACTTCTATAAGTGCAGTCACTTGACTTGGCGTTTATGTTGATCAGGAGGAGATTTGTCATTATGGCATCCGAGGGTGAGTCCGAGAATATCACCACTACCGCCAATATTTTACCACAAATAAGCAGAATCAGTCTCTCGATGACCTCTGCGACCCTGGCCTCCTCCATAGCCACAAGACTCCGTGCACACAGCCGTGATAGCAGAAACAAGGAGCCTTGGACCTCAGCTCTGCTGTCTCAGCCACTTTGTGTTACTTGCCAAGCATCGACGGTTAGAGAGCCGTCTCCGATCGTCGTGACCCCAACCACAAGCATGTTGTTGACCCAGTAATAATTTTCGTCCCCGGTCTCTAGCGTGATGCGTGTCTTAAGACGGTCCCCGGGGCCGGCTGGTTGAGGAGGTCCCTGCGAGTGGGCGAAGATGTCGACGTTGTCACTGGTGCGGAGTTGATAGTAGGCATCCACCGCAAACTCGCCTTTGGCGTCGGTCAAGCCCCATTCAGCCCCGATGGGAAGCAGTTCACCTGCAGACAGGACGTTGGTGATTAGTCTGACTGTTTCCTTTGATATTGGGGATACGTAAATGATATGTGACTCTTGGATATTCGCGTACCGGATATTCCTGGGCCTGAGAAGGAACCTCCGAGAATTGGGAATGATGCTCTCATGCCAAGAGGACCAGGGCCGGAACCAAATGGAATCCTTTCCCCCACATTAACAGTAGCTTGAAAGAGATATTCAAGTTGCGGTTGAATTATGCTGCTGTTCGAGTCGGTAGGTGCTGAGGTAACTATGCTGCCAAAAAGAACCGAGAAAGCTGAAAGCAAGCTGTAGACATATTGCTTGCGCGCCATGGTTGATTTCTCCCTTGAAGAAGACGAATCCAATTTTCCGGGACTGCAGGTCTAGGATGTCGGTCAGTGATTAGAGAGAGAACTGACGGGAGCTACTGTTTGATCAAACAGAGCAGACTCTCGATCTGTGCGCACCACAAGACTTATATATGAGGCCGCGGAGTAGAAGTCTTTTTCGTGTGTGGCCCCAGGAACAACCTGCTCGTACAGATACCATTAGGTACCCGAATTGCCCGAAGCATAAGGAGAACCATCGGGTACCCGTCAGGTAGACGCATGGATAAGGCCCCGAAGACCTGAAGCATGGACCTCAGGTTCCCGCGCGCGGGAACCCAACTGGTCGGTAATAATTCCATGAGATGCTTTGATGTGTGATTGCAGACTCCATTCTGGTGGTCAGCAAAGGGGTTGCCAAGCCGTGCAGGTTTATAAGTCAACTGTACAACTCAGGGTTTTTCCGGAATCATAAAATATGGAAATACGCGTAAAGATTGCTAAGCGTGTCATTGCAACGAAACGCTGCAAAGACAATCTTTAGCGAACTATTGAACTTTACTAACCGGCTGCTGGGGTGGTATCGAAAGTCATCAAATCTGGGAAGTGCCATAGTGGATTCAGAATTCAGCGAATGCTATCAGGTCACAGTTTGCAAGGGTTTCCAGCCATGCAATGTGTCGTCTGTCCAGTCGAAACTATCCTTGGGACGCATGGTGATGTGAGAGGTGCAGGAGATAATAATGACACACATTTCTAGCACTTGACGAGCATAGTAGTTAACTACCGGCGTAGATGTGCCGAGTTCCCGCTTATACTTAGACTCAGTCTTATACTGCAGAGCCGATCAGGTCATTAACGAGAAATGCAGTTTCCATGGGATTTTCCATAAAATTGTCCAGCAGCGATTCTTCTCTTCTTGAGCGCATGTCAGTGCTGAGAAGGCCTGCGTGTCGGAACCATGGGTCCCCGTCATCTAAGCCGGCAGCCCTTCAGCTTCTTGAAATCAAGCGGTTTGTTCGGGCCAAGTATCGCCAAGGCAATCTTGGCCTTCCGTCTGAACAACCTTAATGTCAGCATTACCAATCGGGGACTTAACAGAGAAACATGCACGAATATTTTGAAATTGCTGACCTTTTTAAGTTACCCGCGCGCGAGGCCGCATTCAACACGGGGGCATGTTTGAAAATGTAAAAGGCCGGGCGAGCCGGAGCGGGCAGTCGGCCGAGTCGGAGAGTCTGCCCAAAAGCAGTACCGAAAATCCGAGGCGCCAGGAGTACCGTTACACCCAATCCAGCACCCACGGCCGACCCGCGTAACCTACCATGACCTGAATCTCGGTTATAATTGAGTTCGCTTCTTGAGTTGGAGCATGTGGTGGGTGCAACCATTCAGTCTAGGAATGTCGCTCGAGATGACACAGGTAGCCGGAGAAAATCATGACCGCCAGATGGGACCGCGAGACTGGGAAGAGAACGTTGGATAATGACATGCAACCACCACAAACTATGATATAGCAACAGGAGGCATATCCTGTCTCGCACGACGAGGCCGGCAGTTCCCAACCAGTGTAGCCATTGATTCATCTCACCCAGGAATCATAAAGCAAACTCATCCTTGTGCGGTCTAGTATAACTCCAAACACACGACGAAAAGACACTGGCAACCACCCCGTCTCACTTGACCGCAAAGTGACAACCAAGGCACATCCACAACCCCATTCACCCAAAGAAACAGAAGCAAACAGACTCAACCAACAAATTCACATTCTCACTAAAAAAAACCCATCTCACGAAAAAGACGTGTGCCCATTCATATAAACTCAAAAGCGCCGCAAACTCCCAAAAGTGTCGTCGTTGTTCTTGTTGTATGTATGCAGTCCTGCTGTGTGTGTGCTGGCTGCATGATTTCCAAAGGGTAACTAAACTAGAGAGGTATCCCAATCCTAATGCAAATGCCCCTGCCCCCAGTCACATTCATTGCGTGACTGCCAGAAAAGACTTAATACCGTAAAGTAAACCTGTCCTTTCCAAAGAACGAGGTCTTGTGTGCCTCACCACATCCCACATGTGTGTGGCGTATGTTTCTCAAGCCAGCGCCTCATCGCCTTCTTGATCCTTTTTGAGGTGTTTTATACAATAATATCTGTGTCGCGGAGGCTCCTCTTCTTCAGCTGTCAGCCTTGGACGTATCAACCAGGTCCCCAACCCAGCCCATCTTCTCCCGCCTCTCATCGCTGACCCGGGCGTATTCCAGCAACAGCCGCAATACGTATATCTGCATGTCCTCCTTCCGCAGCACGCGCTCGGCCCACTCCTTGCCCGCGGCGGCGATCTTGGCAGCCTGCTCGTCGTGGCCCTTGACCTTCCTCTCGCCGTCTTCGTACCCGAGGAAGTACTCCATGATGCCGAACCAGTCCTGGAACCGGTTGTCCATGGGCACAAAGTGCTTCCACGCGATCAGCCGGCTGTCGTGCCACTCCCGCCACACCGTTGCCTTGATCGGGAGACTAGTCGATCGGAGGAAGCCGAGGTAGCGGCCGCTGAACGAGTTGCCGTCGATGTCGGGTAGATACTTCCAGTTGAACTGCTCTGCGAGGGTCATGCCCAGCTGCACCTCGAAGTACGGCGAGGTGTAGTAGCACTGGCCTCCTGCTTCCTCCTCGGCGCACATCAGGTCCACGAAGGCCACGTCCGCCCAGCTGTCAACCCACGGACCAAGCTTCGTCCGTGCGGAGCCGGATGTCTTGGTTTTCTGGGCGGCCAGGCCATATGTCGCAGAAGGAAGCTCAAAATTGGGCGGGAGCTCGGTCCAGTCCTCGGCCCTGCTAATCTTTGTGCCGTTGTTCATGGCCACGAAGCGGTGTCGCGCGAACGCGCGCCAGTTGTTCTCCCTGTTGCGACCGCCCGTCGCAACGCCCCGCCAGATGACTGCATCTGTCTTTTGTGGCCACTCCACACCGTGCTGGTCACCACCGGTAAACCTCTCCTCTTCGTTCCAGTACATTGGCGCAGGCAGGAGGATCTCGTTGTTCACGGCCAGCTTGGAGCCCCCAAATATGGGGAACAGCGTCTTGGTCGCGGATACGGTCAGAGGCTCGATGAAGATGCCGTTGAGGCCTTGGAGGTCGGGCTGGTGGCAAACTTGGGTGGACATGGTGTAGTTCGAAACGTAGCCCTTGTATGTGTGAGGCTCTGCGAAGGCAGGGTTGAAGGTCGGTGCGTGGTCAAAGTCTGTCATGACCTCTGCTTTGCGGGCAGCACTGTCGGGGGCGCAGCCACGCTGAACGATGTTCCAGTAGGGTTCTAGAAGGAAGCAACTTTCAGTCAAGGTTCCACGGAGTCTCACTCTGCTCTGTCGGTGACATCACTTACTCGTCCCCTCCCAATTCTTCTCGGGGAGCTCGATAACACGATCAGGACCTTCACCGGGGGCTTGAAGGTGCTCAAATTCGTTGATGACATCCTTCGCCGGCACCATACCCCTGGAGGCGCTTGCCTTGTTCATGTACGCGTTCATGTCTTCCCAGGGCACGACCATTCGAGGCTCATCCATCGCATTGAGCGCAATGTCCATGTCCGGCAGCAAATGCTCGATTGTCTTGACGAGGTTCAGCCAGATCTGGGTCCAGAACCAGTCGCTCTTGGCCGTTGCGCTCCCGTCTCTCACGTTGATGGTCATCTCGTAGTCCCAGGCGCCTTTGCGGATCTCCAGTGCGGGGAGTGCCCAGAAAGGCTCGAGGTCGTGGTAGATCTGATCCCAGAAGGACTCAACCATGACGGCATTTTGTTCCTTTGCGAAAGCATACCATTGATCGAAGCCGGGTGGTGGGTGTCGACCGCGGCTCTTCCGGTAGGCGGCGGCGGCTTCGGAGAGTGTGTGCGATTCTTCGGCCAACTGGTGGTCGAACTGCTTGTTGGCGAGATCGATAAGCCGGTCGATGGGATGTGCGCCAGCACCCGACGACTGTGAGTCGGAGTTGCTGCCGCTGTCGCTCCCTGAGGGTTGCTTGCTCTGATCCAGCTGCAATGTCTCCTCCTCTTTCGGTTTTGTGTCTACTATAGGTTGCTGCGGCCTGGGCTTGTTGGCGTCATGCTGAAGCTTCGCGCCGGGGTCGGAAGACTGGTCGCCGGTTTTACCGGCAGGGCTCTCATGCCCAGGCTGGCCGGGAGGCTGTTGTGGGATGGAATCGGGCGGCGATAGGATTGTTGTAGGAGGTATGGAGGGTGATTGTTGTTGTTGGGGCCCGCTAAAGTGGTAGAAGAGAGTTATAATTATTATGGCGGGTACGAGGTATCGCACGATGGCGGAGGGCCTGCGTGGGGGAAATGCGGGAGAGCGCATTTTGGATGATATCATGGCCCTCCAACGCATGGGCACATTCTTGTTGACGAGCGGCCGCGTGCGTCAAGAGCAAGGGGAGCGACAGGAAGTGAGTCGTCGGGCAAGACGGCGTGTCTAGATAGTAACGTGGTCGCAAGTTGGTTGGTGGGTCGATTTGCTGTCGACAGAACGGATATCGCAAGAAAACGACAGGGTGGATGACTTGGGATGACGGCAGGGCAGTGATCGACAGAAGGTCAAGGAGAGGAATGCCGGGCCCGGCAGGGCTGGTCGTCAGACTGTACTGTGCCTTTCCACGGGCAGGACAGGACAGGACAGGACAGGACAGAATAGAAGTAGCTTGGTCCAGTTCAGGCCGTGATCGAAGACGCGATCGAGGACGGGGACGACAGTGGTGAGACTGCCAGGGTTGGCAGGAGGCAGACACGGCCAAAGGATGGCGTGGGAGAAAAGTCTGGGCACATTTCCAAGACTCTTTCCCAACCCCAGACCAACGGGCAGGCGCAGGTGTAGGTGCAGGGGCAGTTACGGACAACGGGCCACAGGCCAGGGCACGGTCGCAGTAGGCAGGCGTGTTGGTTTTCCTTGTGCCAAACCAACCAACCTGCCAGCCTGCCCAGCGGAGCGATTGGCGATCAGGCAGGCACAGCCCGCCTCGGAGGGGCTCTCTTCTTGCAGGGATCCACCGTTCCGTTCCTGCTGGCGTTTTCCACCTCGTTTCTCCCGTCGAGCTTATTATTCCCATCACGGTTTTGCGCGCTCCAAGCAACAGTATCAGTTGACTCCCAGCACGTCCAACTCAATCATGTGCGAATCAGTCAGGTCACTCATAATTCGAACCACGCAGACTCAGATGTCCTGCAGGGCTGTCTGAGACCACTACGTAAACCCAACCTCCCGGATAGCGTGCAACTTGCAAGTCGGGCATGGCATCGGCATTGCCCAGTCCAGCTGGAATGGCGGGGCAGACCACGTTTCACAGGCCAACCTCACCTCACGATGGGACTGCCTACCTGCATTGAAGGGGGGTTTACTGAGACATTTCAATCACGCGCAGGGCGGAACACTTCCTGTCCCTGCCACCCAGCAAGTAGATCTTTCAGTGAGTGCGAGAGCGAAGGTCGAAACGGAGACGGAGGGGCTGGCTGGCTGTAAGAAACGGTGACTGGTTTAAAACGGAGCGAGAGGCGGGCGAGCCAAACAGCCTTTCATAACGGCCGAACGGCCGCCTCATGCAAGCCCCTGAAGTAGATCTTCATCAGCCATCAGCAGCCACAGGAACGGAGCAATTGATCGAGTCAAACCCCTCCATCGCTGCAGTCAGCGCCTTCGTGTCGGTCCACTCCTTTCTCGTAAAGATGATCTATCCATTCACCTCACCTCACAATCAATCAATGCCCACATAAGCCACCACCGTTGCTCGTGTTGCGTGATGCGTGATGCGTGATGCTCAACAATGTCCGGGCTGCACCGACCTGACCTCAAGTCAACTTAAGGTAGCCGATCCCAGGGGCCTCCCCCGACAAGCTCCCCACAACCTAAACCCATGGCCCATGGGAACTGTGCACGGCATGATGGGAGATCGGTCCAGCCCACTGGGGGAGCGGAGCAGTCCATGGACCTTAATTTAGATCCTTGGCACACCCTGCCGACCCAGGCTCTTCCAGGCCGCCAGGGGACAGCCGCCTTGCCCGATCCAGACGACAGATGCGACTCCTGAAGCTTGCATCAGACGTTTGCTGTAGGCGTATGCACATCAACAAAAAAAGCCTGTTGCTATCAAACACTCACAGGGCTCACACCCGGGTGGGTGGCCGAGCTTAATCATTTCATATAACCACGTAGAACTATAGCCAGCCAAGAGATCGACATCGGCGACCACTAACGAACACGTTGAAGCGACAGCCTCAATGCCAATGTCTTAAAGAGACCGACTCGCAGCCCGAGACACGACAAAAATTAGGGGCGAAAGGGAAATAAAAGAAGAGAAAAAATCAGACCGAACACGGTCCCTCCTCGTTCCGTCCGTCAGCCAATAATCCTCCCTCAGAGTCAAGTGCGACAGGCGCGGCCGCGGCATCTCAAACATGAGACGGTTGACTGCGTCAAGTCGCAGCTGGCAACGTCAAACACCCGCAATCCCGGTGGTCTGGGAGAGGAAGAGGCTGCACGCTCCCGCGGGGCAGTCACTACACAGCCTCGCTGGTTATATCCTGGAGCTAGCTTCCTTGCCTATCTACGACTGGGTTGTTGTAATATCTATGATGACCTCACCCGGGACCTTTTGGAGCACTTGTCTTTCGGTTGCGCTGAGCTGATACACGAGGTCCTTTGCTCTCGGAGATTATCCAAGACACCTGCTTGTTCAGACGCGATTCTGATCAGGGATACGAGCACAACCAATGACACATTGTGACCCATTCAACTGCCATCGTTGCGGGAGAGGCACCCGCCTCAGCCGTCATGAAAAGGAAGACGGCAGCTTGCAGGGTCTGCCTGGGTAGCATCCCGGATCCAGCCCGGGCCCAACGCCGCGGGAGCTACCTCGACCGCGTGAATTCTATTAAATCACACTCGCGGGCCGTTCCTCGTCTCCTTGGGTCGTATGAAGGGCGGTGGTACTTTGATAATCCGAAATGAAGTAACGTCTGTACTGTGGCGCGTTGCAAAGGCCAGGGTACATGCTGCAGTATCATCCACGCTCTCATCAGCAAGACGGGGGTGATATGGAAGCCCGTCTTCGACAAGATTGATCCAAAATTGCGTGAGATGTGATCTAAAATTTGGTGACCTCTATATGCGTACGCTGAGGCACAGGCAAACTCCAATATATGCAACCCAACCAGTGACCTATACGCAACCTCCAAGCCCCCGAGGGCCACTAGAAGGAATCCCCCGCAGTATTCCCCAGATTCAGACTCCCGGGCCCCTCTTCGTCAAGCCCATACGTGGTGTCATCCACGAGACCGTCGTCCTCGAGCCGGCCCACGAGGTCGGGGTAGCTGGGCATGAACGGCCAGCGCATGAACTCCTCGAGCAGCTCGAGCAGCTGCACCTGGTTGGCGGCGCGGGCGCCAAACACCGCCTCCCCCGTGAGCGGGCTGCCCCCCGCGGCCGGGTCGTGCACCGTCTTGACCTCGGCCTCGAGGCCCGACCGGGCCCCCGGCCAGATGTGGTCCATGGTGCTGACGAGCGGGACGAGCGTGTTCTGCCCGAGGTGGGTCAGGATCATGTCGAAGATGTCGCCCGCGTTGCTGGTCCCCGGGCCGATGTGCCGCAGCAGCCGGTGGGGGGCCTTGGGCTGGATGTCGAGGAGCGCGCACGGCTGGTTCGGGAAGAACTCGTTCGGCTGCACCTTGAGCGGCTCCCACGGCCGCCGGTCCCACGCCAGCACGGGGCCCAGGTCCGCCGGCTGCCGCAGCACGTGCAGCTGGTCGCGCAGCAGCTTCACCTGCGCCTTGACGTACTCGGGCAGCTTGCGCACGCGGCTGTTGTACTCGTCGTTGAGCCGCTTGGCCTCGTCCCGCAGCTCCTGCGCGCGCGCCTCGTCGCCGTCGGCCTTGGCCTGCTCCGCCTGCCTGTACTGCTCGACGATGGCGTCGTGCTCTTTCGTGAGCTCCAGGAGCCTGGTGGCCATCTTGTCAAGCCAGGTGCTGTAGTGGGCGAGCATGCTCAATCGGCTCGCTGCTTTGGTGCCTTTCTTGATCAAGCCCCCTTCTGCCTCCCTCTGCATGTTTTCGAGCTCGCCCTGGAAGGACTTGTCGAATGAGAACGGCTCACTTGTGAGGTTGAGGGGGGTATCCAAGGGTTTCCTCATTTCTTTGAACTGTCGCAGTAGTCTTGTTCCCCTGTCCCTCGGAGTGACATAGCCCCCTTCCCTCATGCGCACCATGGTCTGTCGCACGCTTTCCAAGTCGAGCTGATGCGGCCGGACCCTGGTATTCTTGCGATCAACTGCCACGCCCTCGCTATCGAGCTGGCCGTCGTGGCCGCACACCTCGGCAATGTACTCCGTCGCCAACTCGGCCTCGATGGCTCCTTTCTTTCTATTCTGCACTATGCGTGGTACTATAACTTCCTTCTCCTCGTCGGGGACCCATACAAGCATGCGCACCTGGCCGTACTTCTGGAATCGGGTCGAGGTGCGGATGGAACTGATGAGTTGGTACAGAACCATGCGCGACACGGAGTCAAATAGTCCGTACTTCCTCTTAGGGTACATGGCAAGGTTCATGTGGACAAGGAGTGTATCATTTCTCGGGGGGTCTTTGCCCAAGTCCAACCGGTTGAACTCGACTTGGTTGGGTAGGTACTCAGGAGTGAGGACCTCCTCGAGGTCTTGCCAGATTATGCCGGACTTTGGGACCAGCTTCACGTTGGGTTTCTCGAGGAGCGGCTTGAGGAAGGGCGCGTAAAGGGTTTCATCCGGTTCGAGTAAAAGGTGTGATCGGGGTTCAACCGCATCGTGAAGGGCGTTGGTGAAGAGGCCGGCGCCGGGATAGACAGATATCAGATCGCACCCCTTGTGACGTTCGAGCGACGGTTTGATGTACGAAATGAGGTGACCTGGTTTGTTGATCAGCACTGCCCTTTCTTACCGATATAACAAGCCCATGATCGGGGGCCAAAGGGAGGGGGGGCATGCGCCTTAGGGCGACGGCATCGTACTGGCAAGTGTCGGATTGACAAGGTTGACTCTGCTCCTATCGCCGAGCGGCTTCTTGCCACCTCCCTTTATTCGAGGGGCGATGATCCCCGTCTCCTTGAGCTTGGTCGCTGTAGCATACTCGTCCTCATAAAAGCTGTTCTTCGCCCTGGCTCTGTCTCTCGACCAGTTTCGACGTCGTTGAAGGGGGCCGTTCCATGTTGTCTTGCCAATGTCGTTGGCCAGATTCAGACCGGCGCGAGGGTGGAGAACCGCATGGAGAGTTCTGCCATGGCTGCGAGCTGAATGGAACATGAATGAGGGGGAGATGGAGATCCGAGGTCGTGCACAGGAGGAAAAGCATGAGGGATGCACAGCAGGTAGCACCTGTCGCAAAGCGGGCAAGAGGAGGGTGCTCTTGTCCCAAATTTGTCGCGGGTTTGGCGGGCAGAACGCCAGACTTTTTCGGGTTGACACCTCGGCCCAGCTGACCGCCCTATCTCACCGCCTTCTTTAATCGGTGCAACAGACCTGCCGCAACAGCCAAGGTCGGCCCACCCAGTACTTGAAATTTGCAATAAGTCCCTTGTATTTAGAGATATCCTTTTGGCTCCAAAACTTAGGTATGGGCGGGCGAATAGTTGGGGCTGGGTGGGCCGACCTTGGCCGAATCAAGGCGAGCTGGTCATGGTCAACGTGAAGGGCACACTCCATGCAGTACTGTAACCCATAGCGGACAGCCCGGGACGATAGAAGATAGTCCATCTTAGTCTTTGCACGATAGTATTGAAAGGAGTCAACATAAGTCAGCGAATGCAATCCTGAGCCGAGCAGCGTTGTCTCGTACATCACGTCGTTTGCCGGCTTCAATTCGACGGAAACCGGAAGGTTGAGTACAAGTGGCAAGATATATTAGCCTCTATAACAAAAGCTGTTAGTCCAAGTAACGGTCTTTCTATTTGTAAGTGTATCTGACGCTTATGTACTGTATAATATGAGAACTGTTTAATACATAATGTACCGCCATTGCAGTGCAAATGCTGGCCCGCCTTTGCTTCTACCTGGAGGACCTCCAACACTAATACATCATCTGATCACCCATTTCTGCTCTTTTAGCATGCCTTCCGAGCTATAAACGCGCTTCGACTCGATCTCCCCTGATAGATGACCTTCAAGGTCGGGAACTAGCATATCAAAAGCCCCTTGATGAGGACCAGAAAGCACTTCGCGCACTGCGGTGTCACCGTCGAATTCATCCAACGCTACCAATGCTCCGTACGAATGTTTCGACATCCACGGCGCGTTACAGAGCACTAGGGCCATCTTTTGAAAATATGGGGATTGACCTTTCTTTGCATCGTCGTGTTTGTCCGATGCGTTTGTATTTTCTAAGAGGTCAAGCGGTCTGCGGATCCTTAGCCATATCATCGCCTCACGATCAAGCAGAAGGAAGCTTTCGGAGCCTTGTAACACCGGTTCGCTGATAATATAACCAGGATAAGTGACGGTTATTCCAAGCAAGCCTTGCTCTCGGGCGAAATTCGGCGGCTTAACGACGTAGCCCGTAAAGGTGAAGTTTGAGGGTGACAGAAATGTCTTCAATGCCCATCGATATCCCTCTTCATGGAAGCGAGGCCCAGGCGCAAAAATTGTCCTACTCGGCCAGACCCTTGCCAGGCGCACTGCGGTCTTCATTCTTGCTCCAGGAGGCACATGCAGCAAAGCTTGAGGCCCTTGGCCGGCCATTATCGCAAAGACGAGGGCCTCATCAGTCGCGACGCTAGTGGATCGCCAGTTGAGATCCCCAACGACCCAGGTGACCCTGTCTCTGCCTTGCGAATTTTCGATTCTCAGAAGACCCAGTCGTGTAGCGAAAGAGATGAGAGTGTGCTCGGTCCAGGGTGCACATTGGCGGTCATGGTTCAGGTCCTTAATTATGCTGGACAGGTTCATTGTGCCGTGTTCGAACAGCACATACAACCTGTTATTTCCAAGAACCCCTTCCTCTGCAGCGTCTAAAGCCTACGCATCCACTTCGAACACAGCAGCGCTACAGCGGCTTCAAGACCGTCCGAAGGATTCCGCTGAAAGAGATCCATGCTGAACACCAGGACGATGCTTGCAGTCTGATAGGTGTCGAGCATCAGGTTCAACGCTATAGTTTTGGCGTTATCGAGTTTTTTGTCCCGCCCCGTCGGCACGAGCAGCGTAGTATCGATCCAGAAGAAAACCTCCTCATCTCCTGGGCCGCGGCCAGCTTTCCGAACGTCTGCGATAGATTGGACTAGGAATCTTGCTTGACATTCTAAGATCGAGTCGGACTTTGGATTTCCCAACCCGTCTGACCAGACGTGGGAGATGGCAGTGTACTCCATGCCAGGCTGGTACTCCACTATATCTAGGTCAATGTCGTCAAGATTGAAGGCAGTCTTAGTCGAGACTCTCAGCAGCGGCACACCGCCACCTACCAGAATAGCCAGCACGTTCTCTTGACATGGAGTGACGTCTCGGCAACTTCCATCGCATTTCGTTGAAGATTTGCAAGTATGCCTCTGCACGTATGATTGACTGTCGACCACACTCAGTAAACACATCCTCCTGCTGCACCGACTGTGATTCAAATCCCTCATAACCATGCCTCTAGCGTAATACATCCCTGAATTCGAGCCGGAAGGGTGGTGCTGCTGCAAGAAAGCAATGTCACTAGGACACCAATTCTTCGCCAGTAGCTCCTCGGCCAAGAGCCCGCTGTGGCCCCATTTCCCCCTAAGGTCCCTGGGACATATCAAGCTCTCGGTCGGGTACTTCACGGACAGAGCTTCCCAGATCCGATAGGCCGCGTTGCTTAACGATTCGCCTAGTATCCGGGTCGATAAAAGGACCTCGGGGGTGCAGGCAGTACTAGAGTCGAGCAGGAGGATACAGTGGCTCCTCGCCTCCCCCAGGCAGGCCTGAGAGCGGAGGTACTGTCCCAGCCTTTCCGACGCGGACATCCCATGCAATCGGTCATACCAGTCCCTGGTAAAGCGCAAGAGCTGGGCGGTGGTGAGGTAGTGGTCGTCGTCGACAAAATCGGTGAGCGCGATACGATGCCCAAAAACTTGGTCCAGCATCCCGAAATACAGCCAGGTTTGGACAAAGGACAATTGCTCTGCCCGGGGAGGCGTGTCCCAGATAAGCGTGCCACCGGGCGCGCGACACCACCCTCTCCGGAAGGGGTAGCTGGAAGATTCATACCCGTCGTAAGGTTCCATGCAAAAGCATTTGACGCGGATATCCGAGTGCGTAGAGCTTTGAATACGTGGAATGTGATCCATTGTATTTATGGTTAGACAGAATAACGTTGAACAGTATCAGAGCGTGGCCGGATGTAAAAAATGTGCCGCCACAGCGTACGGGTCTCAGCAGCGACACCTTACCTTATACTCTGAAAGGCGATACTGCCAATCCAATTGGGTCCGCGTGGTGCGAATGGGAGGGCATCTGCGACATTCAGCGGTCAGCTCAAGTCAAGCGAAAAGCCACTTGTCAATTTCAGTACACAGTTGGAGGTGCTGGCACAAGTCAAGGTATCGGAATCTCAATGCAAGTACCTAGATACTTGTCCAGCCACTTACTGTGGTATGAGTGACAAGTGGCTTCTGTACCTGCCCTCATAGGCCCATCCGTCCTACATTATTCTCATCCGTGATTTCCGATTTGATATGGCCGATCTATGCGACCTTCCGGCCCCCATATCGGTCACTTCCGAGCGCCTTCAAGTTTCTTAAGGTGGGAAAACGAGGTACATACATAGTACCGATTGTCCTTATAGGACACTCATTGCCGTTCCAGCTTAGTAGAGGAACTCAAAGAATACAAATAGTCCATACCTGGTACCGATTTAGCGCTGCTGCAGGCGCCAGCCACATCTGCCTCAGCACCTGCCCTTCACTACCGTCATTTCACGTATTTCCAATCACTGTAGAAAAACCCCTTTAAAGTAACTCGACATGTACGAATCTATCGTTGATTGACGCAAGCTACCATCCGATGCGAGCTATCCTATTTTTCCGTGTCTCTTTGCAGCCAGGTCCCCCCAGCAGCGCTTCACCAATCCAAATAATTTTCAAAGTGTCTCCCTCCTGTGGCCTAAGAGAAGGCTTACAATCCTTGGCCGTACTCGCCTCGCTGCCATTACTGCGGTGGAGGCTGCGGCTGAGGCTGAGGAGGAGGAGTAGAAGGGGGTGTGGGGTATGGGTTCGACATCGTGTGCAATGTGTTGATGGCGGTTTGCAAGTTGTTGTGTTGGTATCAAGGTGAGTTTAAGTTGCGTTGATATCCAGGTAGGATGGTGTGGTGAAGAGAATCGAGATCGGTGAGAGTTGCAAACGCACAGCTTGCAATTTATATTTGAATAGGGTTGGTGAACATCAAGATATGAAATCTATGTTCAACCTTGCGCTCTGGCCAGAATGCTATTGTATTATTCCAGGCACATCATAAGGAACGTTGAGAATAATAGCCATCGGACAAAAGTACGTTTTGCACGATTTTTGAGTCTATTTCCGTTCCTGAGCAAGACATCATTCTGCTCTATGTTCATTCTTGGATGCTTCACACAGTCTCACTCAAAATTTCTTGCGAGAAAAGCAGACAAAAGCTTCCCCAATATTGGAGTCGACAAACAAAGCATATGATACAAGGCGAAAGCAAGATCGGCTCAATTGGTGTTATTCGTTTGCGCAAAGCCGTCGCACTTTTTAGTTGATTATTGTCATATATCTTCAACAAAGCCTTGAGTCTCCCGACCCGAGCCGTTTTACAGAGCAGGTGATGCCTCACTGTGGTAGTGCTGATTGGCCTCTACAGGTTGAGACTTGGGAAATCCACTACTCATGATTTTGACCTCACTCCATTTGTAGCACATGAATTCCCGCATAGTAGCACCGAAATTGGTTTTGTGTTTAACATGATCACATGCCCCGGGCCAACGGTTATTTACCATCAACTGGCAAGGTTTGCGACTGACAGTAGGCTACAGTGTATTTCTTTTCAAGCCATAGTGGTCGAAACAAGCTTTGCAAAGAGCCCCAGAAACATATTTCCGCAGCAAAACTTTCCACGCTGCAGGTTCTCGGGGCACTGAGATGGTTGGTAGGTGGCAGCAAGCCGAGCTATCCAAGTACAACAGTCTTCCACTCCGGCCGCGTCTTCACCCATACATCAGGATACACAACACCCGTAGCTAAACGCCGAAATACTCCTTGCTCGTCCTCATCAGCGATCATTACCAAAAACAAAACCCATTCGTACCACTCAGAGTCTGGCACTCGCGCCCGAGCCTTCTGACTTCCGTATCCGTCTCTTGGCTGTCCCCACGCCAAGAACAAAGACGGCATGCTCCTTTTCTGGCCGTGAGCTGAAGTAGTGGTCAGCCAGCCATGGACTCTAGTCGTGATATAGCGACCTGTATGTCTTCTTGGAGGTGGTATGAAGAGCCAGGATTTGTCGTAAGGCTTCACAAGACGTGCAAATGATGTGTCGAAGACCAGAGAATTGGGTATGCCAGCGGCCAAGGAGCATGCCTTCTCTTCCATCGAGCTTGGCTAGGCAATCCTCGTCTTCAGAAGAATCGGTGTTCAGACGTGGCCACTACTGGTAGTATATGGTCTCATGCTCTTCAAGGATGCGAAATGCAGTCTGCATACGATCACCTACCAACATGTCCCTGTGGGACTCTATCCGTGGCAGCAAATTCTTGTTGAATGGCTCGAGTTGATTGCGCACGGCAACCTCGCGATAATTTCTGACGGCGAGAACGACCGCATCGTTTGGAACGTCTTTTTATCTGTCTTAGGCGTCGATCGAGTGCGGCCACCAACCAGGATCCGTCTCCTTGATGACCGCGAGAGCCCACCATCGACATGGTTTCCCGACGCGGCCCAGGGGTAATGCTCGGTGAGGAATACTTTTCAGCTCACAAAGAGCTTAAGGATAATGACATGCCAAAACCTGTAAGGTTATGGGTGAGAAATCCCCTAACACTCAGGCTCTGAAAATGTCATCGCTGCGCTATACATTAGAGTATTACACAGCTCACTCAAGCAGTGGCAGCCACATGAAGAGACAATGCCTTCACTGATACAATTCTACTGGTAACATCTCAACTAATATACTACTAATATTAATATATATAATCTCACCCTGATAGTATTTCAGTAGCATTTTGTTAATACCTGTAACGCGGTCCGCGCTGCTGTTTTTATGATTAGCTATTGTTATAGGCATAGCCCATGATAGAGGTAAAACCTGACTCGGCCAGATATCCAGGATTCCGGGTATAAAACCACGGAATCCTGATACAGGCAAAGGTCTTTCCTTTTCTTCTTTTCTCCTTTATTAAACCTAGCTTAGCTACGGGCCTATAGAGCGTTTGCTTATACCAAACCTGTTACATAAGGTTTAATCTCTTTAGAGTCTCCTATAATTTTTGTGGCAAAGAAATAAATTTTTAAAAAGAATATCGAGAAAATAATAAATATTGCCACTAAAACTAGTAAGATTGTCTGGTAAAAATATAGAATCTAAATTTTTTAAATAAGTTTTTAAATATTTAGCTTTTTTATAAGTTATCTAGGCTATTTCATAAAAAAAAAGATATATTTAATAAAATAATATAATAAATAATTCTATGTAATAATTATAGTAATTTATTAATAAATTAAAATATATAGATTAATAGTAAATATTTATATTGGTATTATTTTTAATATCTATAATAATGTTTTTTAATATAAAAACTTTATTAACTATATTAATTTTTAGAGATAGTTTTTATAAAATTTAAAAATTAAGCTTAATTTTTAAAGTATAACTTTAAAATAGCTTTAAATAATTTTTTTAAAAAAACTTTATTATAGCCAAAATAAAATAAAATATTAAATAAATATATTAAATATTAAGCTATTTTAATACTTAAGTTATAAATTAATAACCTGGCTAGCCTTATAGAAAAAAATTATAAAGTTTAATATAATATTTATAAATATCTAAAATGTTAAATGGCCTTTGCTATATGGCGTAATGTACATACATACGTGTCTGTGCAATTGGTTCTGAATTTATTGATATCTGTCTAAACTATGAAATAAGCGGGGAAGCTTGTACGCAGACCTCTTAGGTCTACAAGTACTCCCTTGCTGGATTAGTCATCCTCCCTAGCCAATATGGCTATGTACGATCAGCCTCAGTACTATTCCAACACTAGGGGTCTTTTATTTTCTAATCACACACTCCCTTTAGGCTGGTCGAGCAGGTTGAATTGCTTATACGCCCTTTCCTATAATAAATGAAACCATACTACCAGGCAGGTTGGGCTACCCTTCGTGTAATATAAGTAAACCACCACTAGTAGTCTACATAAAACGCTTTTTACACCTACTTTTCAACCTTACTTTCAGCCCTTCGTTGCTTGCCTTCCTACCAACCTTTTTTATTGTACAAACCAGTGATCGTAGGAAGGGGCTACTGTCTGTAACTCACTTGTATAAGTGACCTCTTTTTCCCAGCCAGCTGAAGTAGTCTGTGCACAGCGCCCTTCTGGTGCCAGCACAAAACCTCACGCCTTTTACCCTCTACTTCAACCTTCCCTCTTCCTCTTCTCTATCACACAACACTCTCTCTCTCTCTCTTACATACATACACACACATATACACCTTGTGTATCATGCAATCCAAAACATCTTCAAAACTTACCCCATACCATCAAACTTCTTTACATAATGTCTAATCATGGTTCTCGCTCTTCTTTGCACAGCCCTCGCGGGTTGCTTCTCTTGTAGCATACTTTGCCTGCTACTACGCCTACATCTATAGTTATATCGCCTGCTCAACAAGCAGGTCCAGCACAGTCCCCTCTTACGCCTCTCTTTAGTACTCTAACCTCCATCCCTAGTCTAACTCTGTCTATGTAAATTGTAACCCTTCCAACTAGTCACTTTATAAATCATACCTTCCTATTCTTTATTATCATTAATGTTTATACGCCCTTTTTCTACTATTATTTCTATTCTAACATCTTAAAGGATTCTAAGTATATAATTACTATACTCTCCTTATGTAATATATAAATTTTATATAACATTAATATATAGCTAGTTAATATTATCATATAAATTATTTATTATCTAAGCTACTTTTATATAATCCTTATTTAGTCACGTAGTTAAGATGGTGAGTAATATACTAAATACTTACATAGTTTACCTAATATATACTAGTTTAAGGGGTATTTTTAGCTGCCTAGATTTTAGGGGGATGCTTGTGTAAGTTGCGTCTAGTAGTTATAGAATTGCTAGTACCCTTATTATAAGAACTACCAGCTATACAGAGCCTATACTTATAGAGGAGGTTATAGAGGTTATAGTAGTAAAGGTAGAAATAGTTTAGATAATAGTAGCCTAGGACCCTCTTATAGCCTAGTAACCTTAGAGGGTATTAAGTAGGAGATTAAGTAAAAGGATACAAGTTTCGTAATTAATCTATATACCTTTAGATATATAGTTAAGTAGGTATGTCCTGGATCTTGGGTTTATATAATGATTTTCTTATATATTATAGCTAAAATTTAATTCTCTTCTTACTATCTTTTCTTTATATAAATACTCTCTAGTAATTATAAAAAGTTTTCTATTATATAGTTACTAAATTCTATAGCTAGCCCTATATAATTTCTTTAGGTCCTAGGTATAGCCTTTAAGGTCTATTATATAGCTTGAGGTATCCTGGTTCTGTTTTAAAGGGTCCTAACTATATCCTGAGTTATCCTAGCTATGTTCTTATATATCTTAAAGTATTCTAGCCATGTCCTTTATATATCTTAAAGTATCTTAGCTATATCCTTTATATATCCTAGGTCTGTCCTAAGCTTGTCCTAGCTGTATTTTTTATATATCTTAAAGCTGTCCTGCTTATATCCTCGGCCTGTTTATTATATATCCTGGGCCTGTCTCCTTTTAGTCCTCAAGTTTTCATATAATTATCTTGCAGCCTTTTCTTCTTATCCTTGTATCCTCTAGTTAAGTACTTCTCCCTTTATTTTTCCTTATAATCATACCTTCCTCCTCTTTTAGTAGAAATAGTAAGGATATTAACTAGTTATATAGTCTAGTTAAGAGGACGCTAGCTTTTTAGCTAGAGACCTAGGTTTAATCTCTAGTATAACTTTATACCTAAATTATCTCTATCTTTTTGCCCTTATCCCTTCTAGCTAAGGTACTCTATATATACCTCTATCCTAACCTTTAAAGTATTTATTAAAATCAGCTTCTCTAATACTTTATTTAGTACCTTCTTTATACAAGTATTAGCTAGGTTGTCTTTTCTATTAATTTACTATACTTTAGAAATTTCTTTCTTTTTATACACTTCTCTTAATAATATAATGTTAATTATTAGTCTCTTCTTATCTATTGTACCTAGCCTAACTAGATAGTTGTATAGTAATCTTAAATCTATATAAATAATAACTAGAATTCTTGGTATTTCTAGATAGCTTATAATCTAATTAAGTATTATACTAAGTACTATGCTATTATTAAATCTAGTTATTATTCTATATAGCTTACTTACTAGTATGTTTTGGGTTACTCTTTTATACTTAGTTAAGCTCTAATAGATGATATTTCTATAAATTTTAAAGTCCTCTCTTATATAGCTAGTTTCTATTACTAGTATAATAATAAATCCTAGCTATAAGCTAAGATTTATATTATTAGTAAAAGATCTATTTATAAAAATATAAAGCTTTGTATGCCCTAGGTTAAGTAGAATAAATATGATCCCTCTCTCAAGGTTTTCTATTTACTACTTAATTTATATATTAAGTACCTCTATATCTTTCTTCTCTAGGTCTTTAATCTAGGTTACTAAGGATAGGTTATACATAGCTTCTGGTTGGTAGATTGATGCAACATAAACACCCCTTGCATACTAGGTAATATACTATTAGGGTATATCTTTAGCCTCTGGGTTAATTATGGCTAGGTTTGCTACTTGGCCCTTCTATATAAAGGTAATGTTGTCCTTATTAAACTTAATCTTCCCTCCATTAAACTTAATTAGCTGTTTTAAACCTAGGATTTACTTATCCTTTATATAAAACTTTTTATTATATAGTTCCTCTTCTTTCTTTCTAGAAAACTAGGTAGTTATAAAGCTGAAGGTATTATCTGTCTATATCTTAGTAATTCCAAAGTTATATAGTCTATTTATAGTAAATAATAAGTATAGATTATATGTAAAAACCTTCATTTCTAGGGCTTTAGTGTAGTATAAGTAGTATGTTTTGTACTAATATAGGCCTGACTCTACTAGCCTGTATAATAGCTTCTAGATTAGAAGAATTGTCCCTAGTGGATATCTGTTACATAGCTTAACTGGCAGCTCTGCTAGAATAGTATAAGTAAGGGGGTTATATAATTAGGTATAGGCCTGTATAATGTCCCTCAATTCTCCTTAGTAGTAAAAGTATAGTACGAGGGTTGGTCCTAGTGCGAGGATAAGTCTCTGGCTTATCCTTTAGATAGTAGGAGCTTGGGTTAGGATTGCCTCCTTCTCTAAGTCTCCATACCCTTATATAATAAGCCTAGATTTCTCTATTAGTTTAGTCGACCTGTTCTTTACCTCTTATACTATCCTTGTCTTGAAAATCCGGAGCCTACTATATTGTCTTGCATTATACCAAATGAATTGAAAGACATCTTTACTAGCCAAAGCATCTATTTCTAGTACGTCTGACTCCTTAAATAGCCTTCCAGGAGCAGTAATAATATTGTCTTGGCGTAGTTTAATTGTCAAATTATACGAGTCTTTCTCCTTCTGGGTGAGAAAAATGCTTGGCAACCACTGCATGTATATAACAAATGTTGGTCATACAGTAGTCTTACAGGAGCATCCTCTTCTTCTTGGTTAAATGGCTTGTACGGTAGCCTTCCTTAGTTATCCTCTTTTCCTTGGTTAGGGTTGTTCTTATACAATAGGCTAAGGGGTATCTAATTTATCTTAGGGTATGGCTTCTACAGTATAGTAATATAGCTTAATATATATTGCCTGTATTTAAATTAGTCTATTTGTTATACCCACTATAATTATATGTCCCTCAATACTATCGACTTTATACGGTCCTTTTTATTCCTTATTTTCTCTCTAGATCAGGACATTGCTCTGAATTGGTAGAGATAGGGTAGATTAGAGGTCCGGGCCATTTCTAGTGTTAATCGTATAGTTAACTTCTACCTCGGCTCGGATTATACGTAGCATCTTTATTGCTTTCTGAACTACTAGTGCTCGTTGTGCAATATCTGGTAAGGGCGGCGAATTCTGTAATATCTGTAGATATGCTTTAAAAACTAGGAGTATTAGTATAATGCTATTTAGTCCCGCAGTATCGTTTAGTACCTTTACGGCTATCTATAGGAGTGTTTTGTCGTCTATACAGTAGCTAATCTCAGCCTTTAGAACCTTAAAAACTCTTCTTAGGGGGCTATGTAAGCGTTTAACCTTGCCTAAAGCCTAGTATACTTCTACAGGCATTTCTTTACATATAATTCCTATAATCTTTACATTGTTCCAGAACTTCTCTAAAGCAAAGTTGGTTCCCGGATTATGTATAATGTAGTCTAGCGGACCAATATACGTGTAGATCCAGTACTTACATAGTACATTTTAGGTGTCTTATGTAGAGAGAGAGTTAAGGAATATAGCTACTTAAAAGCTTATATCTAAGTTAATTACATAAAGTACATTCCTTTTACCTAGGTGTACGACGTTAATAACTACTTTGTAGTTAAAGTAGCTTTTATCTTTAATTAAGAATTTAAATCTCCTTGGTAATGGATCGTATAGTTAGCAGAAGTGGTAGAACTTTTAAATCTTCTCTAGAATTACCTCTTTAATATTATCGTGCCCTGCATTCCTTAATAACTTGCATAGTCTATCCATACAAGGGTACCCAAATTATCTATGGAGTCTCCTAAGCTATAGCTCTATAAGGAATACTCCAGCCTCTATACAGCTTGTATTAAAGAATATATATCTCTATTTCCTAACTACCGGAATTATTATATCCCTTTATATAATAACGTCTAATAGGTTGTTGAAATAAGCTTTCAGCTTGTCTATATTATATAGGGAGAATAGAAAAGGAGTTAATATGTCTAGGATATAGTATATAATACTTTCTAGTTAGTTTACAACCTTGATTATACTAACTGCTAAGATAGTGTTACTATTACTAAATTTGACTTTAGCTATATCTATACCCTATTTAATCTTTATACCTAGGTTTTCTTGTATATAGGCTAATACTTGTAGCATCCCTACTATAGAGAACTTAGCGGCTTCTATGTCCTAGAGCTCTTCCTGATACTTTATACTATATAGGTTATATAGTATAAATTAGCTTGCCTTAGTTATTTTTAGGGCTGTGTAGATGTCTTCCTTAGTTATATAGTAGTTAAATACAAAATCTACTAGATTTTATTAGGGGATAACCTTATTATTTATGTCTTATTATGGATTAAATAGTAAGTCTTCTACTTTATATAGTAGATCCTCCCCTTTATACTTAAGTAAGTAGGTAGCAAACTTCTCCTCTTCCAGGATAGGTTCTTGCTTAAAGTCTTCGCATGCTTAGATATATTGTCTTCATACATCTATCCTTTCCTTGTCTATATGGTTTGTAGACCAGCACCCTTTCTTCTTGCATACAAAGTATTTTATTGCCTTAGCTGTTGTATAATATGGTCTAAAGGATTGTTATATAGGCTGACTTTAGGTTGTTCTTAGCCTAAAAGGAATTCGCGGTATGGATTAGTAGTTGTTTAGCTAAAAAGAGGTTTATAGTGTAGATTGGTAGTTATACAAAGTCTTTTATTGATTCTTAAAGTTTAAGCTATATCGTCTATCTACAAAATTGATTCCAGCTTCTTTATATAATATGAATTATTAGATAAAATCTCTTTCTATAGCTACTTGCAGAGCTGTACAAAGGTCTGTAAATAGGGCCTTACACGTAGGCTTCTGGTTTATCATAGCTGGTTTTAACTCTAGTACCGTGTAACATGTTCTAACTACTATTGTGCGGAGTGCTATCTTATTCTGATATTCCTCTCCTAGGGCTCTTTATATAAGCTGTAGCTTGTCTAAGAGGGTTTCTAAGACCTCTGGTAAGGTATTGTCTAGGTTTTCTTTCCTTACTCGTATAAATGATAAGGTTGTCTAGTCTGCCTAGTACTAGCTGTAGTTCATTGTTGTATTAAAGTATGTGTTTATAAGGTTATATACTTCGTCCCACCTCTTGTCTGGCCTAATGTAGTATATATAGAAGTCTTCTGTATGACTAGAGAGGATGTCTAGAAAAACTATATAGTATTGATCTTTAGTGATTTATAGTTGTTTATAATAACTAATAAAGATCTATACCTTGTTGTATAGTAGGTTGTAGGGCTTGCTAGTATAGTTCCTGTCTTTTCTCTACCCCTTCTGGAAGGTAGATACTTGTTAAGAGTCTATTAGCCCGTTGTAGATAATTTGAGTTAGAGGTAGGTTGTATAGTGTATTATCTATATAGACTGAATGTACTGTGAGTGCTATACCATGTTGTTATAGAAAATTGCCTACCTCTTGTATATATCTTGTTTTTAGAGGTGTTTGTCGCGTGGCTTATACTTTAACGGTAGGTGCTTAAAGATTTCGTGATATTTCGTGTAACTATATTTAAGGCAGTAGTTTGATTGTCTGTTATATATAGGCTGGTTCTAGTACTTGTAGTAGGTAGTTTTTTGCTACCTTTTTGGCTTTAATAAGTCGTAGAATCTAACTAGTATAAGGACCCTTTAATGTTAGGATTCCTCTTATCTTAAGGAGATTTAGGAGTACTTTCTTAAACATATGGTCTACTTTATTAAATTAATAGGAAGTCTACCCTTTAAAGTCGTTAACTAGAGACCCTAGTATATTAGCCTTACTTAGGTCTAGATAAATAATATTTATTATAACCTGTATAAAGTATGTATTAATCTAGGTATCGTTTAGTAGGGCATCTAGGTTGATATCTAGGTTCTAGTACCTTGGATTTGTTATACTTTACTATACTTTTAGTAGTATTATACTTCCTTTACTTATCTCTTTATATATTACTTGGTTCTAGCTACTTAAGCTTACCGCTATAGCTAAAGCTAATAGTTCTAGTATATTAAAGGATAATATCTTATATAGTATTTTTTAGGTTATCTATAAGGTATCCTCTTTATCATATATTAGTATATATTACTTCTTCCTAGTTGTATAAGGTCTTAGCTATAGATATATTCTATCTAGTATTTAGTATAGTAGTCTTGATTTATATGATTTCGAGAAGATTTTATCTTCTAGGAGTATTCTCTCTCTTCTTAACTAGTAGGGAGGTTAAGATAGCTTCTAGGCTCTTAGTACAAGTATATAATTCTAGTTACTTCTACGTCTTGTCTAGCGTTCTATAGCTATAACCATAGAGTCATACTAGTACTCGTCTCTTTACTCTTGCTAATCTATAATTATATTAAGTAATTACTAATTAGTGTTAAATAGCCTTTACTATATGGTATAATGTATATATATATATATCTATATAATTAGTTTTAAATTTATTAATGTCTATCTGAACTATGAAACAAGTAAGGAAGCTTATATATAGACCTCTTAGGTCTACAAGTACTCTCTTACTAGATTAGTTATCCTCTCTAGCCAATATAGCTATATATAATCAGCCTTAGTACTATTTTAATATAAAAAGTATTTAAAAATCTAAAATCTAAATATTTTAAGAAAATAGTAGAATTAATAAAGATTTTAACCTAAAAAAGCTTATTTTTTATATAAATTATATTTTTTTAGTAATTATTTATAAAGAAAAGAAGTAAGATAATTTAATATAAATTAAATAAGCTAAAAATTATATTTTATATATTTTTTTATAGATTTTATAAATATTCTAGTAAAAGCTAATAAATATACCTAAAATGTTAGAATAGTACTAAGGCTAATTATATATAGCTATCTTGGCTAGGGATGATGATTAATCTAGTAAGGGAGTATATATAGACCTAAGAGGTCTACATACAAGCTTTCCTACTTATTTCATAGTTTAGATAAACATTAATAAATTTAAAACTAATTATATAGATATATACATATATATATTTATACTATATAGTAAAGGCTATTTAACACTAATTAGTAATTACTTAGTATAATTATAGATTAGTAAGAGTGAAGAGATAAGTATTGGTATAACTCTATGGTTATAGCTATAGAATGCTAGATAGGACGTAGAAGTAACTAGAATTATATACTTATACTAAGAGCCTAGAGGCTATCTTGACCTCCTTATTAGTTAGGAAGGAAGAGAATACCCCTAGAAGACGAAATCTTCTTGAAATTATATAAATCAAGACTACTATATTAAACGCTAGATGGAATATATCTATAGCCAAGATTTTGTATAACTAGGAAGAAGTAGTATATACTAATATATGATAAAGAGGATATTTTATAGATAACCTAAAAATACTATAAGATATTATCTTCTAATATATTAGAACTATTAGCTTTAGCTATAGTAAGAGGCTTAAGTAGCTAAAATTAAGTAATGTATAAAGAGATAAGTGTGGGAAGTATAATATAGATAAATGTATGGTAAAGTATGATAAATCTAAGATACTAGGACCTAGATATTGATTTAGATGCTTTACTAAATGTAATCTAGCTTACTATATACTTTATATGGATTATAATGGATATTATTTATCTAGACCTAAGTAAAGCTAATATACTAGGGTCTTTAGTTAATGATTTTAAAGGGTGGACTGCTTACTAATTTAATAAAGTAGAATATATGTTTAGGAAAGTACTTTTGAATATTATGGAGGTAAGAGGAATTCTAATATTAAGGGGTCTCTATATTAGTTAAATTTTATGACTTATTGAAGCTAAGAAGGTAGTAGAAAACTATCTACTATAAGTACTAGAGCTAGCCTATGTATGATAGATAATTAAACCATCACCCCTGAGAGTTTAATTGTACGAGATAACGAGAAACCAACGAGTACCTATAGTTGAGATATAATTTATACGACAAGCACCTCTAGGTACTAGATATATATAAGAGGTGGGTAACTTTCTATAATAGTATAGTATGGTATTTATAGTAAATTTAGTCTATATAGATAATGTATTGTATGACCTACCTCTAACTTGAATTGTCTATAATGGGTTAATAGAATTTTAGTAAATCTTTACCTTTTAAAAAGGATGGAGAAAAGATAGGAACTATATTGGTAAGCCTTACGACCTATTGTATGACAAGGTATGGATCTTTATTGGTTATTGTAGACGACTGTAAATTACTAAAGATTAATATCATGTAGTCTTTCTAGATATCCTCTCTGGTTATATAGAAGACTTTTATATATACTATATTAGACTAGACAAGAGGTGGGATAAAGTATATAACCTTATAGATACGTACTTTAATACTATAATGAACTATAGCTAATACTGGGTAGACTGGATAACCTTGTTATTTGTGTGAGTAAGGAAAGAAAACCTAGATAAGACCTTACTGGAGGTTTTGGAAACCCTTTTAGATAAACTATAGCTTGTATAACGAGCTCTAGGAGAGGGGTATTAGGGTGAAATCGTGCTATGTATAATAGTTGTTAGAGTATGTTGCGTAGTGCTAGAGTTGGAATCGGCTATGATGAACTAGAAGCCTATGTGTGAGGCCCTATTTGTAGACCTTTGTGTAGCTCTGTAAGTAGCTATAGAAAGAGACTTTATCTAATAATTTATGTTGTATAAAGAAGCTGGAATTAATTTTGTAGATAGACAATATAGCTTAAACTTTAAGAATTACTAGAAGACTTTGTATAATTTCTAATCTTTACCATAAACCCCTTTTTGGCTAAATAACTACTATTTCTTAACATGAATTTCCTTTAGACCAAGATAAAAATAACCCTTTAAACTATACTATACAATAGCCAAGGTAATAAAATACTTTATATATAAGAAGAAAGGGTACTGGTCTATAAACTATATAGATAAGAAAAGGATAGATATATAAAGATAATATCTCTAGGTATATAAAGACTTTAAGCAAGAACCTATCTTAGAAGAGGAGAAGTTTACTATCTACTTACTTAAGTATAAAGGGGAGGATCTATTATATAAAGTGAAAGGTTTACTATTTGATTCGTAAGATATAGATAACGAGGCTATCCCCTAATAGAATCTAGTGGATTTTATATTTAACTATTATATGACTAGGAAAGATATTTATATAGCCCTAAAAGTAACTAAAGTAAATTAATTTATACTATATAACCTATATAGTATGAAGTATTAGGGAGAGCTCTGGGATATAGGGGCTGTTAAGTTTTCTATAGTAGGGATGCTATAAGTATTAGCCTATATCTATAAGAACCCAGGTATAAAGATTAGATGGGGTATAGATATAGCTAAAGTTAAATTTAATAATAATAATACTATCTTAGTAGTTAGTATAATTAAGGTTATAAACTAGCTAGGAAGTATTATATACTATATCCTAGATATATTAACCCCTTTTTTATTTTCCCTATATAATATAGATAGGCTAAAAGTATACTTTAATAACCTATTAGATATTATTATACAAGGGGATATAATAATTCTAGTAGTTAGAAAATATAGACATGTATTCTTTAATATAAGCTATATAGAGGCTAGAGTATTCCTTATAGAGCTATAGCTTAAGAGACTTTATAGATAATTTAGGTACCCTTGTATAGATAGACTATATAAGTTATTGAGGAATGCAGGGTATGATAATATTAAAGAAGTAATTCTAGAGAAGATTTAGAAGTTCTACTACTTCTACTAACTATATGATCTATTACTAAGGAGATTTAAGTTCTTAATTAAAGATAAAAGCTACTTTAACTATAAAGTAGTTATTAACGTTATATACCTAGATAAAAGAAATGTACTTTATATAATTGACTTAGTATTATAAACTAATAGGCGTAGCGCCTAAGGGACCTGTTTTAATGACCTAGGTAATTAGAACTAGATGCTATAACGCAACCTTATAGGTACTAGGACGCGAAGTTAGTAAAGTATGCCAAGGCCAGGGTTAGGGTTAGGGAACTACTAACTAGGGTAAACCGATAAGACTAACGAGCAGTCTAAATAACTACAAGGCTAGACCATATAAATCGACAAGCAGTCTATACGGTCTATTACTAACAACGGATAAAGAGTTAGAATATAAAAGAACATGGTTATTACTATAGTAGATAGCTTTTATAGAATAAACTCTTTAGTTATTAATCTAAGTATTTAGTCTAATAACTAGATAAGCCTTACAGCTAGTAATTATACTTAAAGAATTATTATATCTTATATAGTATAGTTAAGTATTACCTCTATACTATATTGCTAATATAAACCCTATAGGTTACCTACTAAACCCTATAAAAGTTTAGTATAATTATTATATTTTAACAACTCTTGTTTAGTATAGCTATATAGTTACTAACTATATAATATTAACAACATAATAGCGCCTTAGACTCCTACTACCTCCCAAGTCGCCCAGCCCAAGGCTGACCCCATCAAGGAAATAAGTAATCAGATTAGCCAACTTTAACAGGAGATTATACACCTCTACACGCTCCAACAAGCCAAGGCTTTCAAGATAGATAAGCCCGGCCCCTATAAGGGAGATAAGGGAACCCTTTAGGGGTTCCTTATACAGTATTATACCTACTTTAAGCACAACTACCTCTAGTTTGAAATTCACTATAACAAGATTATCTTTACTAGATATTACCTTAAAGGGAATATACTTACTTAGTTTAAACCTACCTTAAGGGACTATCTAGAAAATAACGAGAAAGATTAGAATAACAATACTAAGAAAATCTTCAAGACTTTTAACTATTTTAAACAAGCTCTTAAAGATACTTTTAGAGACCCTGATAAAGACAGGACTACTAAAAGGTAGCTTATATAGCTTAGATAAACTAGGTTAACGTTAACCTATATAGCCTACTTTAAATAACTCACTATCTATATTAGTTAGAGAAAAGATATACTTATAAGCTAGTTTTACAAAGGACTTAAGAAGGATGTTAAGAATAAAATCGCTAAGCTAGACTAACTTAACGACTTTACTAAATATATATTTATGGCTATATGTATTAATAATTGTCTCTTTAAACGAAGGTAGGAATAATAGTGTAAGATACCTAATAACTTATAGAAACCCTAGAACTAGCTAAATATAGGAAGGAAGTACTAGTATAGTGGTAGCTTTTATAATAACTATTGATTCTAACACTAGCAGGGATATAATAGCATAGCTAGCAGAACTTATTTAAGCCTTATGAAACTTGACGCAACATAATGAAAACTAACTAGCAAGGAATGCTATAACTGTGGAAAACCTGGACACTTTACAAGAGAATGCCGCTAGCTAAAGAAATAATAATGGAAGCCAGTTTCCGAAAGATGACGACAAGTTAATGTAACCTAACGACAAGAATTATACCAGCAGTGTAGCTATTTACTCAACAAGCAATACCCGGTATACCCAGAAGGCAGAACAAACTATATATATTAACCTAATCTCTGTGTAGAATGTCTAATCTACCCTAACAAGTAGGAACCCGAGAATCTAGACAATCTACTACCTATTTCTAAGAAAGTAGCAGACGCTGATAAATAATATGGAACCCTTAATTAAATCTTCTGCTTTGACAATTAGTGTATACTATACCTTTTGGAGAAAGAAGCCTCTAGATGGTTTTCCAAGGAACCTTGATAGGAATAATAGTTAGTAATAGGAAGACGAGGACTACTGTACGATATAGTAATGGAAGATAGCGACTTAGATTGTCTGAAGGTTGGTGGATCGAATGGGAGTCAGGTAGCAGTAGGGTGCACTGAGGTCTTGTTGGGATGCTTGAGAATGGTTTGAACAACTTTGTATTGAATTCGAGTGGGCTTCTGTCAGCCCTCCTCACAGTCCCTCCGACATGACCTCAACCCTGGGCACGCTGCGGTTGGCTCTGGTGCAGGAATGGAGGGGCTGGAAAATTCGGCCCTTAGACCCACCATCTTTGGCTTCAAACAGCCAGCCAACCCTAACCCTGACAGTAACCAAACTAAATATAGATAAACTTCAGAAATCAGGCTATCTAACAAACTAGGTTACATGCTTTTTGGGTAAGAAATAAGGGGAATGCAGAGGTTCGAAGTTAGGGTCTTAAAACAGCCCAAAAAATCAGCTCACGGCCACCAAACTCATCTGCCAGCGCGTACGCCACTAGCAAAAAGTCTAGGGTAACTCCTTCTGTGAAGTCTAGGGTAACTCCCTACGTGCAGCGCCCACACCTAAATGAGCGTTTCCGTTTAACAGATTGTTTAAGCACTAAGTATGCTGGAGCAGAAGACTCCTAGAAAGATGCCCGGAAAGAAGGCGGTCTGCCATAGACCGACCAACCAATGAAGCAAAACAAAGACCCTACCGAAAACCCTAATGAAAACCCCGAAAGATACCTAGGATGCAGCATCCCCATTGCTCTAGATACTAGTACCC